>CM057468.1:23546899-24171899 GCA_030035585.1 Dugong dugon
TGGTAGCAATACCCTCCCCCCATGTCTTTAACCTCTGCCCTTCACCTTCCTCTTCTAACCCAAACTTGGCTGTCTCCTAGCACCTTTGTTTTCCCTGTAGCCCATGTGAGCAAGGCCATTTCTTCTCTCACCCAACATACGTCTGCCCAGGGCTAAGGTATATGTCCTTGCTCCCATTTCCTGTCTCTCAGCCATGCCTTCTCCCTCTTCCTTCCAATACCCAACTCTTTGAATCCCATGCTCTTCATGTGCCCCCCACCCCACCCCTACTATTCTTTGTCCTTCTTCCCCATTCCCGATGACTTTAACACTTGCTCACTGTCTTCCTTCCCTCCCCTACTCCTGTCACTGTTCTCGGCAATTTCAACACACATGTGCATAATCCATCCAGAGCCTTTGGCTTTGATCTTTGTACTTCAAATCATATTTCTTTTATTTTGCCACAGCAACCCCTCCCCCTAGTCCACAGCTTGATGTTGTCATTTGTAATAACTGCACATCGTTTGAGACACCAACCTTCCCAGTGTCTGGCTGCCACTTCCTGGTCTTATCACACATTCTCTCTCTCTTTTTTTTTTAATTGGTTGAGAATCTTTTTTTAAAATAATATTTTATTGTGTTTTCGTTGAAAGTTTACACAGCAAACTAGGCTCCCATTTGACAATTTCTACACAGATTGTTCAGTAACATTAGTGACATTTTTCACAATGTGTCAGCATTCTCCTTAATTGTGTTCTGGTTGTTCCGTTTCCAGTACTCTAGTTTCTCTGCACCTTTATCTTCTCATCTTTGCTTTAGAGTAATTGTTGACCTTTTGGTCTCCTATAGATAGTTTCTTAATGGAGCACCGTACTCATGGCTAACAGCCTTTGTTTTGTGTGTCTTTCTGTTACTACGCTAAAAGTTGACCTTGGGGGATAGTTTTGATTCAAGGTTTGAAGAGTATGTCAGGGTGATAGTCTCAGGGAGTCCTCTAGTCTCAGCTGGTCCAGTAAGACTGGGATTTTTAAGAATTTGAGTTCTAGTCTATATTTTATCCCATTCTATCAGGCTTCGTCTATTGTGTCCCTGGTCAGAACAGTCAGTAGTGGCGCTGGGCACCATCCAGTTCTTCTGTGTCTCACGCAGATTATGAGCCCTGTAGACTAGTTTTTTCTCTGAGGCTTTGGTTTTCTTCTTTCTCTTTTGCTCCTGATGAGTAGAGACCAATAATTGTATCTTAGATACAATTATTGTACCTAAGATGGGTGCTTGCAAGCTTTTAAGATTCCCGATGCTACTCCTCTCACTAGGATGTAGAGCGTGAACTTTGTGAACTATATTATGCCAGTTGACTGAGTTGTCCTGTGAGACTAAGGTCCTAAACCTCCAAACCCAGAAAACCAATCTTGCAAGGTGTTTGGTTATGTCTGAGAAATATCTGTAACTGTGTCCTCTCTGGATATATATGCTTGCACACACATGTCTGTATGTGCACATACATATAGATACTTCTATCTGTACACACATACGTACACACCTGTACCTACCCATACACATATATGCCTATACACTTACATATGTGACCATACACTCATTTTTCCATTATTGTTGGTGTTGTTGCCAAATTATATGTGTAATATTTTTTAGCACAAACATTCTTTTCTCTTGTGTGTTTCTTAGTGGCATTGTTTACTTTGGTCAAGCTGTGCTCATTATGCCCACATTTGGTGCTACTTTTCCCATCACCAGAATTAACAAGTGTCTACGATGTATAGAGTGATTCCTCCTCTCCTACCCTACCCCTGGTAACCACCAGTGAACACTGGTCTCTATATATGTGTATCCATTCTTGTCTTCTTATAAAGGTGGGATCATACAGTATTTGTCCTTATGTGATTGACTTATTTCACTTAGCATTATGCCCTCCAGGTCCATCCATGTTGTAATATGTTTTGTGGAGTCATTACTGTTCTTTATGGTTGCGTAGTATTCCATTGTATGTATTTACCACGTTTTGCTTATCCATTCATCCATTGAAGGTTACTTAGGCTGTTTGCATTTTTTTTCTGTTATGAATAGTGCTGCAATGAACATAGGTGTGCATATATCTGTCCATGTCTCTTTAATTAGATCTCTAGGGTATATACCTAGGAGTGGGATTGCTGGATCATAAGGTATTTCTATTTCTAGTTGTTTTAGGAAGCACCATACCATTTTCCATAGTGGTTGTACCATTTTACAGTCCCTGCACTAATGGATAAGAGCTCTAATCTCCCCACATCCTCACCAACATTTGTTGTTATCTGGTTTTTTGTTTGTTTATCAGTGCCATTTTAGTTGGGGAGTTGATATCTCACTGTAGTTTTGATTTGCATCTCTCTAATGGATAATGATCATGAGCATCTTTTCATGTATTTTTGGCTGCTTGAATACTCTCTTTGGTGAGGTGTCTGTTTGTGTCCTTTGCCCATTTTTTAATTGGATTGCTTGTCTTTTTGTTGTTGAGTTGTTGAAGTTTTCTATATATTTCAGAGGTTAGACCCTTATCATATATGTCATTTCTGAAGATTTTTCCCAGTCTGTAGATTGTCTTTTTACTCTTTTCATAAAGTCTTTTGATGAATGTAAGTATTTGATTTTTAGGAGGTCCCAATTATCTAATTTGTTTTTGTCTATTTGTGCTGCATTTGTAGTTATGTTTGTTAACTTTTTTATTTTTTTAAATTAGGTCCTATAGTTTTCTCCCTATGCTTTCTTTCTTTATGGTTTTAGGTTTAACATTTAGGTCTTTGATCCATTTTGAGTTAGTTTTTGTATATGGTGTGAGGTATGGGTCCTGTTTCATTTTTCTTCAAGGGAGTACTCATCCTCTTTTGAACTGTGTTTCAACCTCATCAAGGTATCCGATCCAGTGACACCAGCACCTTTTAACCATCAGTCACTTTTTCCTTCTCCCCTATCATCAACTCTCTGCTGAAGGCCATTCAACTTGCTCCTATTCCCTGACACCACCAGCCTCCCCGCAAACTGTGCATATGGACTCAACCTTCCTTCCTGCTACCAGCAGTGAACAGTCCCTGCTCCTTCCTGCCTCCCATCATCCTCACCTCCTCAAGGATATTATTTCAGCCATTCTCTCCTCTTCCTCTCGCATTTTGATTTTCTTTTTTTCCCGGGTCTTTCTCATCAGCATATAAACTGGCTAGTATTTCTCTCATCTTATAAAAAACAAAGTTGTTTGCTCCCTCTTGCCTGGCTTTTGGGACCACAGTCTATCTTTGACTTTCTCCCACCAGACTCTCCTCTCTTCTCAGTCCCTTTCCTGACTTTTAGGCATTGAGTGTCCCAGGGCTCCACCATCCACTCTCTTCTACATGTGCATTTATGCCTTAGGTCAGCTGGCACTGCTTCATGATTTTATATATAGTCTACACTAACAACTCCAGACCAGAAATCTGCACTAGCTCTCCAGATTGATAGAAACCAAGCACCTAATCATCTGCACATAACATGTTCAAAACTAAATTAGTTTCTGCCTCCCCCTAAACTCTATTTCTCCTACAGTTGCCCCAGTCACATTAACTGATAAGTTGATTATTCTTGTTGCTCAAGCCAAAAACATTGGCGTCAGTGAGGCACGATATACTGCCTGGGTTCAAACCCCAGCTATACTATATTCTAGCTGAGGGACCTTGAGCAAATTGTTTAACAGTTTGTGCCTCAGACTTCTGTAAAATGAGGAAAATACTAGTGAGTTGTTATGAGGAATAAATTAATGAATATATGCGAACTGCTGAGAGCAGTGAAGGTCACATAGGAGGCTGCATGTAAGTGTTTCAAGTAAATCCTTTGCATCTGCTTTCAAAATAAGATGCTCCATTTGCATCCCATCTCATTGAGAGGGAAAGCCTTAAGTCCTAACTAGGTTTATGAGGTCTACTCTCTGCTGTCAGCCTCTCCTCAGCCCCTCCCCTCCTGCCTTTTGCTTACTCACCTCTACCATATTGGCTTCCTTGCTGAAGGAATGAGGAGGAACATATCCATCTTGGGCTGTGTACTTGCTATTCCCTTTGCCAACATTGAGCTTCCCCTGGACACCCACAAGGTTTCTCCCTCACTTCTTGTAGACCACCACTCAAATGTCGCCTTATCAGAGAGGCCTCCCCTGATCCCTGTATACAGAGGAATCCACCCTGTCTCTCCCTACCCTCCTACCCTTTCAATTGATGTGGTCTCAACCAGCACATCCAGGTTCCATCAGTCCATGAGTATAACTGCGGCCTTATAAGCCAAATGTTTAGGTCTCCCCACTGCTTCTCAGTAACAAGTTACCTCTTTTAGAACCACTTTTCTTATTTCTGATGTCTCTGGAGTGCTTATATGAGTTTTATATGAGTGCTTATCTGATGTCTCTGGAGTGCTTATGGGCAAAAATGAATTCTGGTTGTAGAATTCTGGCTAAGGCTGGAATGGAGCCAGTCTCTTCCCTTGGCTTGCTCCTTCCTGTACCATGGTCCCCCAAGAACTGAGTAGCCATGGTAACAGTGTTCATAGCTATTCATGAGCTCAAAGCATGGGCTGTTTATCCTAAAGGCACAAGAATTACAGTTACAGCTAAATGCCCAATCTGTCAGCAATGAAGACCAGTATTTAGCCTCTAAAATGGCATCATTCCTTGAGGAGATCAGGTAGTCTCTTGGTGAAAGGTTAATGACATGGGACACGTTCTACCCTAGAGGGAGCATCAGTCTGTCCTCACTAGAAATGATACCTACTGTAGACAAAAGTGTGCCTTCCCTGCCTCCAATGCCTCTGTTAGCACCACCACTGAAAGACTTACAGAGTATCTAATCATTTAGCATGGTAGTCTATGCCAAGGAATCCATTTTTTTTAGCAAAATAAGTCAACAATAGGCATATGACCATAGGAACCATTGATCTTACCATGTACTCCTCACCCAGAAGCAACGCCCCTGCTGACACCCTGAGTTTGGACTTCTGGCCTCCAGGACTATGAAAGAGTAAATTTCTGTTGTTTTAAGCCACCCAGTTTTTGGTAATTTATTATGGCAGCCTGAGGAAAGCAAAAGAGTATGTCTCCTCTGGGCTTTGGCCACTCCTCACTGCCTTGCACCACCCAGGCTTCCAGGAGTAAGACAACAGGCCCTACTTGTCTGGAAGTTGATATGATCCTGTTTAGTAAGATGTGAGCCGGTGGGCTTGTGTGGGAAAATGCTCTGCTTTGGGGACATTGAGGAGGGTTGAGCTATGTATTGCATGAACAATGCCAATCAGGGGCACATCAGCTGAGCCTCTCCAGACAGCTCTGTAGCAGCCTGTCTGGGACCCACAGGGCCTCTGTAACCCATAACTTGAGGAGTACAAGTTGTGGGGCCACAAAGCCTCAGAGAATCAGGTTCACCTTATGTCAAAGCCTACAACTTATCAGTGGAAAGAACACGGGCTTTCTGATCCGACCCTTCTGGGTTCAAATCCAGCATCTGATCCATATAATAAACCCTAGGCATGTTTCTTAACCATTCTTGTTTGAGCGGTCTTCACAGAGTTGATATAAGCATTAATGAGATGATATAAGTAAAGGTACTGGAATGCAGAAATAACTTAATAAATATTAATGTCCTTCCTCAAATAGGAGTAGGGTGCAAATGTCAAGCATCAATTCTTGATTGTAGCTACAGAGTGTGATCCAGAAGTTAGGGTAAATCCTCATACTTTAGACCAGATGGTGTCTGCCTTCCAGTAGTGTTATGAAGATGAGAGTAATATCCATGGAGTCTATTGCCTGGTACATGCTAAGAAGATGCTTATTTACTGTTAGCTGAGGATGAAGCGTCTCAACAATCCTGCAAATAATTGATTCAGAAAGAACAGGGGAGGACTGAGCAGGCTCAGATCCCCTGTGGGACAGATTTTAGTTCTCTTTTTCCATTATGGTCATGAGGCAGTGTAAGGAACCATCACAGAAAGACTTGGCAGGAAATCGTCTCCCCTCCCACACTGCCACGTTAGATCAAGATAGTGGCGAGAAGCCTTGCTCCATGAAGTTAGGCATCAGACAGTCTAGGACTGAGTTCTAGCTCTACCTACTTTTAGCTGTGTGACCTTGGGTAAGTTATTTAGCCAGTTTACCTTCAATCTCCTCATCTATAGAACACACATAACAACTTCTATCTCATGGGGGGGTTATGGGGATTATATGAGATGATGAACATAAAACTTCTAATAGAATGAATTGTTTGTGATGGCCTTTTGCAAAGCCATTATTGCATCACTAACTGAGAGGGACAAATGAGTAATGAGCGAAGTTCAGTGAAAGCTGTTGAAAGAAATGCAGATCCTCCTCAAAATCCCGTCAAAATTCTCTAAGATGGTGGTTGGGAACTTTAGACTTCCAAATTTACTTCCCAGGTCTTCTTAAACTTTTAGTTGAAATAATATGGTCTTATATCTCATATTTAGGCCCTCAAACTATTTGATGGGATCAGTTTTTTCACAAGATGGCAAAATGTTTTGGAAGTATTTGACTCTCAGGTGTCCTGTGACTCAGGTAAGCTTTGCCAGCATGGGTGTATTGGCTGAGTCACACCGAGAAATGGTCTTCATTAGCTTTCCTGCCCTTTAGATTATATATGTGGAGACTATATGTATCTCCACATGTATAATTAAAGTGAAACTAAGAAAATTGTACTGTGTGGGATGGCCATACTCTTCAATAACTTTATTCTCTGAGTGTCGACCATCACAGTGAGTTTCTGGTCTGCAAAGACTCCTGTATCCTTCAACACTGTCCATTATCACTTCTAAACATAAACTGACATGTGTTGATGGCTTCCACGGCTGGCTCTCCCACTGGCTGTGAGTTTCTGAAGGACAGACTTCTTAGTCCTAGTCAACTTTTGTCTTCCTAAAGTCTTGTTCAGAGCCCAAAACTCAACAGGGCCAGAGTATGTGTTTATGAAATGAATGGTTGGATGAATATGGCCCCGTTGCTCCGATGCCATGCCCATACCCGAGCCTGTGTCACAGTGATTCTAGATAAGAAAAAGAAAACAGTTTTCACCTCCAGAGTTGGAACATGCTATTGGTTGTAATCATTTGTTAGGTGTATCACAGTTTGTTACTAATAATGTACTGAAGCTTGCAAATGATTTACTATTAAAGGAAAAAAAAAAAAAGCTAGAATGGATTTTAGGTCATCACTTTCCTAGCACCCTGCTCATTTATCTGCATCCATCATGCTCTCTTGAGTAGGGCTCTTGCTTCTAGATTTGTGCATAACCTCCTATTGCCCAAGGGAATGTGTCCTATAAGTCAACGTCATCAGTCACATAGACCATGGTGGATAAAATGTTGACAATCACTAATTTAGGGTGCCATGAGTTCTATGTTCTTTCTGACTGAAATAGGTGTAAACCCGAGATAGGAGAGAAGCACTTGACTAAGTAAGTGCCTATCTGTACACGTGTTGATACTTGGATACTGTGGGTTTTCGCCAGATTATTTCTCACAGGATTCTAATTGTCATTATTATTCTTGTCAATGTTTTGTTGGCTAAAGAAATAACAAGGAAGCAAATTCTGAAATTGGACACAGGATTGGTGAAGCACTGTGCACATTGGCAGGCTCATGGACGGGACTTTCCAAAGGCTGCTTCTACACATATTCACTTGCCAAATCAGCCCTTTGAATAGGATGTATCCTGAGGGCGTTTCCGAGATCCACAGGGAGCAGTCCTGGTAGAGTCTGATAAATGTGAATGAGATTCTACCTTTTCAAATAGTTGGTTTGTATTACCAATGGCCTAACATGACAACAAAATATGAATACTTCGATTTCTCTGTACTCCTGTTACTGTTTTACTTCTAGAAGCAGAATACAAATTTTTACTTGTTTTGTTTTCCACTGCAATTTAGTGATATTGTGTGCTAGCCAAATTGCTTTTTGTTTAGGTTTTGCAGTGGCTGACTTTCTAGCTCTCAAGAGCATAGCTTTTACGGAGGGAAAAAACAAAGTATAGCATGAAGGGCTTGAGCTCCCTCTGGGAAACCTGGGGCAGGAGTCTTAACCTTTCAAAGTCATGCTGATTTTGTGTGCATTGACTAAGAAGCTTTATTTATTCTCTCACTCAATTCACATATTTATTCAAGCAGTATTTATTGCTTTTATTCATAGCCTATTTCCACCCACTGTCTGCCACCACGCGTCTCTGCAAGGAGAAGAGAGCAGTGTGCAGGGCAATGATTCTCAAACTCTTCATAGTCAAGGAGCAGTATTTTATTTGTAATCCATTGCAGGCCAATATTTTTATAAAATACAATAGAAATGAATTACTGAAAAAATAAAAAGAGATACAAACTATGAGCCTAATTTTTTATTATTAGATTCAACAGATAGAATCAGAACAAATAAAATGTAATTGCCTGCAAGTGTCTCAGCACTCTCGATACTTATTGCACTGCAGATCATTAAGAGTTATGGATCAGTACCCATGCATACACCGTACTTTCAGTAGTCCTGGAATACAGCAAAGATCCTTCCAGGGACTTTCCCTCACAGAAAATGACAACTCTGTGGCTCTAACCAAAATCCCTGGAGTCGTCTTGGCTCCTCTCTTTCCCTCAAACGCCGCATCAAAACCAATGGCCAATCCTGTTGGCTTTATCTTCAAAATACATCCCAAATCCGCCCTCTTCCCACCACCTCTACCGCTCCCACACTGGCCCAAGCCACTGCCACCTTCTGTCTGGATTACTGCAGTAACCCCTGCCCCGACTAGTCTGCCTTGGCCCCTGACACTATATTCTTCACATGGCAGCCAGGATGAGTGGTTCAAAACACAAGGCAGAGCTTGACTCCTCTACCTGGAACCCTGAAGACCCTCTGTGCTCACCTCCCACCAGTCCGCTCATTGGGCAAGCTGAGGCAGCAACTATACATTTTGGAGTCAATGAAATAGTTGCTGAAAATCCTAAACTGGGCCCCTTATTTTTGACCCCAAATGCACTGAATATTTCTCATACAGAGTGGGTCCTTTGTTAGATAGGCACCCATGCAACTAAGTTTCTGCTCATGTTAGTACACATAAGAAGGTTGTTATTAGCCTCCTCTGTTGTTTGGGAAAAAAAGCGACTGACTGCCAGCTGAAAGTTTAGCAGTTCAAAACTACCAGCTGCTCTGCAGGAGAAAGATGTGGCAGTCTGCTTCTGTAAAGATTTTCAACCTTGGAAACCTTATGGAGCAGTTGTACTCTGTCCTATAGGGTCACTGTGAGTTGGAATCGACTCCATGGCAATGGGTTTGTTTGTTTTTGATTCTGTTATTTGAAAGGATGTGGGAGGGGCGATGGAGAGAGGTAAGCCCTTTGCTTTAAAAAAAAGAAACAGGATTTATAAAGATCATTTGGAAAAAGACCTGTTTGGCCTTCTGGTTTAAAATACCAGAGTATAAACATGGATGAGAAATTCTTAAGGCAGTAGAGTTTTTACCAGTGAGACTAGTTTCTATGATGCGGAGCGAGGTCTGGGGCAGACGTGGCCTCCTTCTTTGGGCGTTTGCTACCATTTCCTCTACTCTTGGACTTGGCTCAGAGTTTCATCCTACGGAGTAAGGTCTGTGCTTTTCATTCCATTTCACCAAAGCCTACTTTTAAATGTATCCAGCAATCATTCAAGTGTATTCCTACTGATTGCTATTGAGTCAATTCTGATTCGTGGTGACCCCCTGTGTTACAGAGTAGAACTGCTCCATAGACTTTTCTCGGCCATAATCTTGACAGTAACAGATCACCAGGCCTTTTTTCTACAGTGGTATTGGGTGAATTTGAACCACCAACCTTTACATTAGCAGCCAGATAAAAACTGCATCACCCAGGAACCCTAGCATCTACCTACTAATGAATATATGTAGTATCCTAGGCCATGGCCAAAGGGGCCACTCATGTCTGTCTGATTACACTCTAAGTTTTCTGGTCCTGTTCCTAGTCCTATGCCGTTGAATGACCTTGTCTCATCTCCAGGCCCAGCTGACACACCCTCTGTGATCCACCGCCCCCACACCTCAAACTTCAATTCAATATCCCTCTCTTAGAGCATATACCACGTTCACTGATACCAAAACCAAACCTGTTGCCATCAAGTAGATTCTGACTTATAGCGACCCTCTAGGACAGAGTACAACTGCCCCATAGAGTTTCCAAGAAGTGCCTGGTGTATTTGAACCGCTGACCTTTTGGTTAGCAGCTGTAGCTCTTAACCACTATGCCACCAGGGTTTCCCATTCACTGTTAGGTTGTAGTTATTTGTCTAGAGTCCTTATCTCCAACAATAGATTGCAAGCAATATGAGGGCAGACTTCTATATCTATGTCTGATTTCTCTTTATGTTTCTCACAAAGCTGAGCCCTATGTCTTGAGCAAGGTCCCTGGGTGGCACAAATGGTTTGTGCTCCTCTAGAACCCACTAGCACCTCTGCAGGAGAAAAGTCTGGCGATTTGCTCCTACAAAGATAGTTGTTGTTCTTAGGTGCCGTCAAGTTGGTTCTGACTCATGGTGACCCTATGTACAGAACGAAACACTTCCCGGTCCTGCGCCATCCTCACAATTGTTGTTATGCTTTAGCCCATTGTTGCAGCCACTGTGTCAATCCATTTTGTTGAGGGACTTCCTCTTTTTCACTGAGCCTCTACTTTACCAAGCATGATGTCCTTCTCCAGGAACTGATCCCTCCTGATAACATGTCCAAAGCATGTGAGAAGAAGCCTTGCCATCCTTGCTTCTAAGGAGCATTCTGGTTGTACTTCTTCCAAGACAGATTTGTTCATTCTTTTGGCAGTCCATGGTATATTCAGTATTCTTCACCAACACCACAATTCAAAGGCATCAATTCTTTGGTCTTCCTTATTTATTGTCCAGCTTTTGCATGTATATAAGGCTATTGAAAACACCATGGCTTGGGTCACGTGCACCTTAGTCTTCAAGGTGACATCTTTTGCTTTTGAACACTTTAAAGAGGTCTTTTGCAGCACATTTGCCTAATGCAATGCGTCTTTTGATTTCTTGACTACTGTTTCCATAGGTGTTGATCGTAGATCCAAGTAAAATGAAATCCTTGACAACTTCAATCTTTTCTCCGTTCATCATGATGTTGCTTATTGGTCCAGTTGCGAGGATGTTTGTTTTCTTTGTGTTGAGGTGTCATCCTTACTGAAGGCTGTGATCTTCGATCTTCATCAGTAAGTGTATCAAGTCCTCTTCACTTTCAGCAAGCAAGGTTGTGTCATCTGCATATCATGGGTTGTTAATGAGTCTTCCTCCAATCCTGATGCCCCTTTCTTCTTCATATAGTCCAGCTTCTCAGAATGTTTGCTTAGCATACAAATTAAATAGGTATGGTGAAAGGATTCAACCCTGACGCACACCTTTCCTGACTTTAAACCACGCTGTATCACCTTGTTCTGTTCGAACAACTGCCTCTTGATCTATGTACAGGTTCCTTATGAGTACAATTGTTTTGAAATTCCCATTCTTTACGATATTATCCATAATTTGTTATGATCCACACAGTTGAATGCCTTTGCATAGTCAATAAAAAACAGGTAAACGTCTTTCTGGTATTCTCTGCTTTCAGCCAGGATCCATCTGACATCAGCAATGATATCCCTGGTTCCACGTCCTCTTCTGAATCCAGCTTGAATTTCTAGCAGTTCCATGTTGATATACTGCTACAGTCACTTTTGAATGATCTTCAGCAAAATTTTACTTGTATGTGTTATAATGATATTGTCCAATAATTTCTGCATTCGGTTGGATCACCTTTTTTGGAAATAGGCATAAATATGGGTCTCTTCCAGTCAGTTGGCCAGGTGGCTGTCTTCAAATTTCTTAGCATAGACACGTGATCAATTCCAGTGCTGCATCCATTTTTTGAAAAGTCTCAATTGGTATTCCATCAGTTCCTGGAGACTTGTTTTTTGCTAATGCCTTCAGTGCAGGTTGGACTCCTTCAGTACCAACGGTTCCTGATCATATGCTACCTCCTGAAATGGTTGGACATTGACCAGTTCTTTGGTATAGTGACTGTGTGTATTCCTTCCATCTTCTTTTGGTGCTTTCTGTGTCCTTTAATATTGTCCGTATAGAATCCTTCAATATTGCAACTCAAAGCTTGAATGTTTTCTTCAATTCTTTCATTGAGAAATGCGTATCATGTTCTTCCCTTTCGGTTTTCTATCTCCAGGTCTTTGCACACGTCATTATAATACTTTACTTTGTTTTCTCGAGCCACCCTTTGAAATCTTCTGTTCAACACTTTTTTTTTAAATATATATATATATTTGTTGTACTTTAGATGAAGGTTTACTGAACAAATAGTTTCTCGTTAAACAGTCAGTACACATATTGTTTTATGCCATTGTTTAACAACCCCATGACAGGTCACCACTCTCCCTTCTCGACCTTGGAGGACCTTTTTTTGTTTTTGGTGAAAACATACATAGCCAAAGTTACACCATTTCAAAAGTTTCTACATGTACAATTCAGTGACATGGATTACATGCTTCCCGTTGTGCTGCTATTCTCACTGTCCTTTTCCAAATTATTCCATCACCATTATCTTCAACTAACCGTCCCCTAGGCTTCCTATCATACCTTTTGAGTTGCTGTTGTCATCTGTTCAACACTTTTACTTCATCATTTCTTCCTTTCACTTTAGCTACTTGATGTTCAAGAGCAAGTTTCAGAGTCTCTTCTGACATCTATTTTGGTCTTTTCTTTCTTTCCTGTCTCTTTAATGACCTCTTGCTTTCTTTATGTATGATGTCCTTGACATCATTCCACAACTTGTCTGGTCTTCGGTCATTAGTGTTCAGTGCGTCAAATCTGTTCTTGAGAAGGTCTCTAAATTCAGGTGGGATATGCTCAAGGTTGTACTTTGGCTCTCGTGGACTTGTTCTAATTTTCTTCAGTTTCACCTTGAACGTGCATATGAACAATTGATGGTCTGTTTCACAGTTGGCCCCTGGCCTTGTTCTGACTGATGGTATCGAGCTTTTCCATCTTCTCTTTCCACAGATGTAGTTGATTTGATTCCTGTGTATTTTATCTGGCAAGGTCCACGTTTATATTGTTGAAAAAAGATACTTGTGACGAAGAAGTCGTTGGTCTTGCAAAGTTCTATCATGCTATCTCTGGCATCATTTCTATCACCAAGGCCATATTTTTCCAACTACCCACCCTTCTTCTTTGTCTGCAACTTTCGCATTCCAATCACCGGTAATTATCAATGCATCTTGATTGCATGTTTGATCAATTTCAGACTGAAGAAGTTGGTAAAAATCTTCAATTTCTTCATCTTTGGCCTTAGTGGTTGGTGCATAAATCTGAATAATAGTTGTATTAACTGGTCTTCTATGTAGGTGTATGGATATTATCCTATCGCCAACAAAGTTATACTTCAGGATGAATCTTGAAATGTTCTTTTTGACAACGAATGTAACGCCATTCATCTTCAATTAGTCATTCCCGGCATAGTAGACCATAAGATTGTCCAATTCAGAATGACCAATACCAGTCCATTTCAGCTCACTAATGCCTAGGATGTCGATGTTTATGTGTTCATTTCATTTTTGACAATTTCCAATTTTCCTAGATTCATACTTTGTACATTTCACATTCCGATTATAAACGGATGTTTGCAGCCGTTTCTTCTTATTTTGAGTCATGCTGCATCAGCAAATGAAGGTCCTGAAAGCCTGACTTCATCCACCTCATTAAGGTTGACTCTGCTTTGGGGAGACATCTCTTCCCCAGTCATCTTTTGAGTGTCTTCCAACCTGAAGGGCTCATCTTCTGGCACTATATCAAACAATGTTCCTCTGCTATTCATAAGGTTTTCACTGGCTAAATCTTTTCAGAAGTAGACTGCTGGATCCTTCTTCCCAGTCTGTCCTAGTGTGGAAGCTCAGCTGATACCTGTCCACCATGGGTGACCCTGCCAGTATCTGAATACTGGTGGCATAGCTTCCAGCATCACAGCAACACTTAAGCCCCCACAGTACAACAAACTGACAGACACGTGAGGGACCGTAAAGATTACAGCTCAGAAAACCCTATAATAGTGTAGTTCTACTCTGTAACACATGGGGTCACCATAAGTCAGAATTGACTCGATGGCAACAGATTTTTATTATCATTTTGGTTTATGTCTTGAGTATAGCAGGCACTCAGTAGACAATTGGTGGATGAACAAACCCGTGTGTGAGGCAGCGGCAGTGGGCTGGGTGGTAGGGCGGCCTCTTCTCATACCAGAGTCGTGCCTGAGGGATCTGGAATGTGGGACTTTCCTTAGTCCTGCATACTGAAGAAAAAAACAAAACAAAAACAAAAACAAAAACTCCTGGAGGGTGGCCAGGTGGTCACAAACGGTAAAGAAGACTCCATCTTGGATTCTAGCCCAGGATGGACCAAGAGTACCTCTCAGCCCAGCTCTCAGGGCTGCCCGCAGCACAGGAGGGGCCTCCAGCTGGAGAGTTCATGGGTTGTTAAACTAGGGTGTCAGGGATGAGAGTGGGTCAGATTCTACCTTAAACTCTCCACTGTCCCAAGTTTTTTGTTGCCTTTAAAAAGAATTTTTATTGGGGTGAAATATATATAACAAAAGATTTGCTATTTGAACCCTTTTAAAAAAATTTTTTTTATTGTACTTTAGATGAAGGTTTACAGAACAAATAGTTTCTCATTAAGCAGTCAGTACACATATTTTTATGACATTGGTTAAGAACCCCACGACCTGTCAACCCTCTCTCTTCTTGACCTTGAGGACCTTTTTTTTGGTGAAAATATACATAGCCAAAGTTACACCATTTCAAGTTTCTACAAGTACAATACAGTGAAATTGATTACATTTTTCCAGCTGTGCTGCTATTCTCACTATCCTTTTCCAAATTATTCTATCACCATTATCTTCAGTTCACTGTCCCCAAGGATTCCCATCAAACCTTTTGAGTTGCTGTTGTCAGTTTGATCTCAAGTAGCTAATTGTTTTTTTTTGTACTTAGATGAAGATTTGCAGAACAAATAGTTTCTCACTAAACAGTTAGTACACATATTGCCCTATGATAATGGTTAACAACCCCATGACATGTCAACACTATCCCTTCTCAACCTTGGGTTCCCTATCACCTACCTTCCTATCCCCTCCTGCCTTCTAGTCCTGACCCTGGACTGCTGTGCCTCATTAGTCCTGTTTTTATTTTTATTTTTTTTATGAGGCTGTCCATTCCCTGGCTGAACAGTGAACTTTGGGAGGGGCATCATCACTGAGCTAAAAGGGTGTCCGGGGGCCATACTCTCGGGGTTTCTCCAGTCTGTCAGGCCAGTAAATCTGGTCTTTTTTTGTGTGTGAGTTAGAATTCTGTTCTATATCCTTTTCCAGCTCTGTCCAGGACTCTCTATTGTGATCCAGGTCAGAGCAGTCAGTGGTGGTAGCCAGGCACCGTCTAGCTGTACTGGACTCAGTCTGGTGGAAGTCATGGTAGCTGTGGTCCATTAGTCCTTTGGACTAATCTTTTCCTTGTATCTTGTTCTGTTCATTCTCCCTTTCTCCCGGAGAGATGAGACCAGTGGAGTATCTTAGATAGCTGCTCACAGACTTTTAAGACCCCAGACACTACTCACCAAGGTAGAATGTAGAACATTGTCTTTATAAACTGTGGTATGCCAATTGAGCTAGATGTTCTCTGAGACCATGGTCTCCACAGCCCTCCATCCAGCAATTTCATCCCTCAGGGAGTTTGGAAGTGTCTGTAGAGCTTCCATGATCTTTCCTTGTACAAGTTGTGCTGGCTTCCCCAGTAATGTGTACTGTCTTACCCTTCACCAAAGTTACCACTTATCTATTTAGTTCCCCCCTTCCCTCCCATCCCTTGTAACCAACAAAGATTGTTTCTTTTTGTGTGTAAACTTTTACATGAGTTATACAGTAGAAGTCTCATACAATATTTGTCCTATTGTGATTAACTTATTTCACTCAGCATAATGTCCTCCAGTTTCATCCATGTTATGAGATGCTTCACAGATTCATCATTGTTCTTTATCTTTGTATAATACTCCATTGTGTGTATGTACCATAGTTTGTTTATCCTTTCTTCTGTTGATGGGCATCTAGGTTGTTTCCATCTTTTTGCTGTTGTGAACAGTGCTTCAATGAATATGGGTGTGCATATGTCTATTAGCGTGATGGCTCTTATTTCTCTAGGATATATTCCTGGGAGTGGGATTGCATTTTGTAGTCCTTACATTTTCTTTGTTCCTGTTACTCTCCTGTGCTGAGTTCCTTTTGTTTGTGGATTTTTTTTTTTTTTGTAGGTTTTGTTTTTACTGAGACTTTATGTTTTGCTTCTTTATTTTGATGAGTAAGTTTGTTAACTTTCTTTGTGGTTACCTTGAAATTTACCCTTATCTTCCTAGATTTGTACCAGTCTATTATTACTTGGTATTGCTTGACTTCCTCTCCATTAAAAGGTTCTATACCTACACCATTTTTTCCCTCTTTTATTGTTCTAATACTGTTGTCATTTACAGATTAACCTCTCTAGTTCCCTTTTGCAATTCTTTTGATTTTGTATAGTCCTTAAGAGTTCATTTCCTAGGTTGGTATCTGGCTAGTACAATCCTGTATCCTAGATTCAGCCTGTGGTCTGATATTGTTTGTTCTCAGATTGAAGGACTTCCTTTAATAAGTCTCATAAATTTGGTTTGGTTTTTACATAGTCCCTTAATTTCTGTTTATCTGGAAATGACCTAATTTCACCATCATATTTGAACAAGAGTTTTGCAGGATATATTATTCTCGGCTGGCAATTTTTTTCTTTCAAGGTCTTATATATGTTATCCCATTGCCTTCTTGCCAGCATTGTTTCTTCCAAATAATCTGAGCTTAGTTTTATTGTTTCTTCTCTGTATGTGACTTTTTGTTTTTCTCCAGCTGCTCTCAGCATTCTTTGTTTGTCTTTTGTTTTAGCGAGTGTGATTATGATATGCCTTGGTGATATTCTTTTGGGGTCTATCCTATATGGGGTTCATTGAGTTTCTTGGATGGTCAGCTTTTCATCTTTCATAATATTGGGGAAGTTTTCTGTCAGCAATTCTTCAGTGATCCTCTCTGTGTTTTCTGTTTTCTCCCCCTGTTCTGGAACTCTGATAACTCACAGATTTTTGCTTTTGATTGTATCCCACATAATTCTCAGGGTTTCTTCATTTTTCTTTGTTCTTTTTTCTAATTTTTTCTCAGATAGAGTTGTAGCCAAGTGTTTGTCTTCAATTTCACTGATCCTATCTTCCATCGTTTCAAACCTTCTCCTCAGCCCTTCTATGACAGTGTCCATTTCTGAAATCTTGTTGTTTATCTTTGGGACTTCTAATTGTTGTTTTTGTATGATTTCTAGTTGTGAATTTATTTTAGCATTTTATTCTTGTATTATTTTCTTGAATTTTTCCATTTTTTTGTCTGTATCTTCCATGAATTTGTCTGCTTTTTCCATGAATTTGTCTATTTTTTCCTCATTTTTGTCTGTTTTTTGCTTCTATTCTTGGATAATTCTGAATATTAGAAATTTGAATTCCCTATCAGTTAGGTCTAGTGCCTTTTCTTGTACTGAAAGGTCATCTAGTGTTTTATTTTGGACATCTACTGGAACCAACCTGTCTTGTTTTTGTAAATGTTTTGACATTGTCTGCTGTCTTTGGGGTATTCGGTGGTT
The DNA here is from genome assembly GCA_030035585.1 of Dugong dugon. Classification (NCBI taxonomy): domain Eukaryota; kingdom Metazoa; phylum Chordata; class Mammalia; order Sirenia; family Dugongidae; genus Dugong; species Dugong dugon. The sequence continues at coordinate 23,564,658 of CM057468.1, forward strand.
ATTTTACTCATTTATTGATTGTAGATTTGTTTGTTTCATCCTGCTGTTTTGTTTTATTTGGTAACATCAGAGCAGGCGGGCCGTGCCTTCTTTGTTGTTTGCTCGTCTGTGGGCACGATACTTTTCACCTCCTTCTCCAGTGGGCAGGGTCAGTCACTCAGGTATGGAACAGCAGGGCAGGTCCAGCTGAAGGGGAGTTACTGGGATAGGTTTTTCGTGACACATACCAGGGCTGACAGTGCAGACTGGGAATCAGTGCAGGGCAAGTTCCAGTAGGCCGTGCCTGTGTTGCCTGGGAGTGTGATGTTCAGCACACAGTGCCGGTAGGCAGGAAGGAGGAGGTAGATTGTGATGTGTGGAGCTAAGATGGGTATGGGAAAGATGAGAGAGCAGAGAGAGGAACAGGAGCCAAAGACATCCACACAAACAAAAAACAGTGCTAAGGAAGTTTGCTACTGGAGTGGAGAGATGAGAGACTGAGAAATGGGGAAAAACAAAAATGAAACAAAAAAGAAAAAGGGTAAAAGAGAAAAATAAATAAATCAAGAAACTGGAAATGAAGAAATACAAAAAGGGAATAAGAGAGAGAAGAAAAGTAAACAAAGAAATGAAAAAAAAAAAAAAAACCCAAGAAACAGGAAATGCCCTCAGGGATGTCCCTGTGGGTCAGCGCAAAGTAAGGGACTAGCTTCCAAGCCACGTGGTACTGCCCAGCTAGAAGGGGCTCCTAAGCTGAGAAAAGAAAAAGAAAACAAACAAACAAATCAAAACAGAACAAATCTGAGCAAACAAGCAAAAAAGTCCCAGGGGTTCCATCAGCATGGTGGCATGAGCCGGGAAGCAGTTTCTCAGTCGAGCAGTGTTTTCCAGCCTTTCAGGAAGAAGCAAAGATGATGCATGGAGACAGGTATTTGAGAGAAAAGAGGTGGAGGTGGTGAGAGGTAAGGAAGAAATCTAAAGAAATGGAAAAAAGCAACACCAGCAGCCAACAAATGGCACTCCTGGAGCTGGCCAGTGCTGGCAGGTGTAATCAAGTGGCACTGGGGGGAAGCTCTTATTTCCTGGCCAATAGACTGTGGCTGCAGGAAGCAGAGGAGGCTAAAGGGGGGTGAAGAAGGGTAGGGGGTGGGAAAGCCTATATTGTGGGTTACCGGTTGTTCTGTCTCCTGCTGGAAGCTCTGTGAAGCTGCTTTCTCATACTTCCTGTTCGCTGATCTCTGATAGGAGTCCAAGATGGCGGATCTATGCTGTGGTAGCTGATAGGGGACCTCTGCGTATATCTTTCCTCATGCTCTGTTCTCAGTTAATTTCTTATTCCATTCAGTGCTTGGCTGAGTTCTTTTATCTCTGCGTTTGATGGTTAGGGTTTCAGGATTGACGTGTGACTCTGTTGGACTTAGTTTTTCTGATCTTTGCTGCAGAGGGACAGTGTGGTGCTTCTGACTATAGCACCATGTTGCCTGGAAGTCTGAACCATTTTTATCTCTATAAAATGGTGACATTAATTACAATCACCATGTTGTGCAAGCATCACCACTATCTGTTTCCAAAATTTTTCATCACCCTTAACAGAAACTCAGTGCCCCTTAAGCAATACCTCTCCATCCCCCTCTCCTCCCACCTGTCTTGGTAACCACTATTTGCCTATTGTTATTTCATATAAGTGGGATCATACAATGTTTGTCCTTTTGTGATTGACGTATTTCACTCAGCATAATGCTTGCAAGGTTCACTCATGTCATAATATGTATCAGAACTTCATTTCTCTTTATGACTGAATTATATTCTGTTGTATGTATGTATCACATTTTGGTTATCCATTCGTTGATGGACACTTGGGTTATTTTCACCTTTTGGCTACTGTGAATAATGCTGCAATAAACACTGGTGCCCAAATATCTGTTTGAGCCCCTGGCATTCAATTCTTTTGCACATCTCTGTTGGAGTGGAATTGCTGAGATCATACGGTAATTCTGCGTTTAACTTCTTGACAAATCATCACACTGTTTTCTACAGTGGCTGCACCATTTTGTTGCCTTTTAATTTGTATCACACACATTCATGCTAGCTGCAGGGTACGATGAGGAAGAGCGTTTCATTACCTATGTAGCAGTGCTTGCAGAAGTGATTCACTAAGCTCCAAACCATGGATTATTGTATCTCCCAGCCCCTCCTTGCTTCCTTTTCAAAATGAAACAATGAAGCTCAACATCACAGAGGCAGCACAGATATGCACATGTGGTGACAGAGATTCCAGGGAAAGAGGGGTTACACCTACTTCTACAATTCAGTGACAAGATGAGGCTGATTGGATAAAGGGTTTTTGTTTCTGAAAACATGATTGGGGCTGGGACACCAGGATACTTGAGCATGCATGTGTCGGGGTGGGGTCGGGTGGTGTTGGTCATCAGGCGATAGGCCTTTACATGAGGGGATAGTGAGGCAGAGTGGGGCAGGTAAAGGTAGTCAGGCTAAAGTGGAAACTCTGAGTCTGCAGGCTGGCAACTCAATCGTTCTGGGCAAGACTAGTGCTTGATTCCTTATCTATAAGACAGAGCATTGCAGGATGTAGTTCTAAGCTCATTTTCGTCTCCAATTTGTGACAAAAATCCCATATTGCCTGTTGGATCTTTATCACTTGGAAATTAATAATCAATATATTATGGACTCTCTGCAGATGCTTTGAGCATCTCTCCCACTTCACATCGGCTGGCAGTAAATTTTAGTCAGACCTACTGGATCTACCATTTTCCAGAGACAGAGGGGACAATAGTGAGGCCAGTGGGAAAGACAGTTACTGCAGAGGAAACAGCAAAAGCACATGGGACTGAAGCAGCCTTGTGACTTCAGGGAAAAGCGGAGAGTCCGTATGACTGAAATATGGAGTGTGCATGGAGAAAAGAGCTCTTTTAAAGGAGATGTCCAAAATGAGATGCAAAGTTGTGTTAAAAGGCATGATTGAAGAAGTTGGGCATGAGCCACAGGCTGTTCCAGGAAGGGGCTGCATCTTTGTTTGTCTGTTGTAGGGGAAAAACTTCACAAAGTTTAGTAAAGTAAAAAGAAAGTTCTTTTGGCATATATTCAAAAGGACAAAAGTGGGAAGCGGACAAGCATGTTGCCAGAGCTAGAATGTCTGCCCGAATCCAAGGAAGGTTACAGAATGATCAGTATATATCAACATCACAAAATGGGTAGAATCATTGAAAGCGTCACTTTTTCACTGATTGGCTAGAAATTCTAATCTTACATTTTGAATCATCTTTCTTAACAATCATTGGTACTGGCTTCAGTTATTGGCTAGAAATTCTAATCTTACATTTTGAATCATCTTTCTTAACAATCATTGGTACTGGCTTCAGTTACGAAGTCAGGAGGGTCTTCGTTGGTCTAACAAATTCCTATTCACTAAATGTTAATAGAAAAACACAAAAGGTGAGAAGTCCTTTGGGTTAGGTTTTATTGCCCTTTTGTGAAAATTTCCTTAAGATGTTTTCCAAGATTATTTTAGCTATTGTCTTTATACCTCACGGCCCAGTTGATGTGTCCTTGTGAATCCTTGGGAGCCCTTGGGAGCCCAGCTCCAGCTGGGTCACATTCTGTATGCTCAGGGAGAGGGAATAATAACTCCAATATTATTTCCTAAATCATGTCTCAGAAATACTGACTTCACCACTAGTTCCTCTGAGTGTCAAAGACATATGCCAAGTATCTGTTATTCAAGTGCTCGTGAAGCTGAGGGTACATTCTAACCCTTGTCAGTGCATCCTGGGGTTAACTGGTTTACACCTCTGTGGGGGAGAGGCAAGAAGCAAACTCGGGATGGCCTTACCTGGAGATTACAGAGATTACAAGAAGAGGATGGAGAAGGGTGTTATTTCCCGTAAGGAAGGACCTGGGGCCAAAACAAGCTTTACATAAAATCTACTCTAGTCCTTTAAACAAAAAAAGGGGATTCTTTACTAAGTCTAGTAGGTGTGGAGTCAGCCCTGGGGCAGATCATGTAACTCTTAAAGAAACAATCAAAACAAAAACCAAACCCATTGCCACTGAGCGACCCTATAGAGCAGAGTAGAACTGCCCCACACAGTTTCCAAGGAGTGGCTGGTGGACTTGAACTGCCAACCTCTTGGTTAGCAGCCATAGCTCTTAACCACTGAGCCACCAAGGCTGTCGCAAATATTCTTAAAGCCAACACAGTTATGTTTAATCCAAATTAATACCTTTATAAATGGGCTTTTTAAAAACCTCAAGGTTATACTTTAAACATCCCAGATGAAAATATTATATGTAGATCAATGAAACAAACATTCATTTCCATGATAAGTAATCTCTACACTTGAAACTTTTCTTCTGTTCAGTGTAGCAGAGCATAGATATTGGGCTTACATTAGCCTGGGGTTGAGTCCCCATTCCTCACCTAGGGAGCTGGTCACATTAACCAGCCTCATTAAGCCTCCTCTTGCCCCTTCTGTCAAATGGACATAGTACTAGTGCCCCTCTCACGGGGCTCTTGTGAGGGTCAGATGAGGTGTGTGTTAAGTGCCTAACAATGCTCAACGAATTTTAGCTATTATTATTATTGAGAATAAGCCACAAAGTAGGGCTTACTCTGTTTCCGAAGTTCTTTGTTTCTCAGTTCTGAGGTCCAGAGTTCCACTTCCATGCTAATATTCCTTTTACTATGTATAAAGAGGTGCATCTGAACTCTCTACATCATTATGGAAACATGGCTCACAGGGCAGTCATTTGGGTGGTAGCCAGACACTGTATCTTTGTTTGGCCATTTAGTGACGTACCCTAGAAAAATCTTCTCTCAGATAATTCTGTTGTGAACAGTCTCCAAGCCATTAAAATGTTATTCTTCCAAGTCCTCCTATGGGGTAACAGGGGAAGAGGAAAAAAATGGGGTGTCATTCAGGCTTTTCCTAAAATGACTTGAACCCTCTCCAGCAACATAGAGTGTGGAATCTCTGCTGAGTTCCCTGAGGTCACAGTCCTGATTCCGTGATGCCATATGTGAGACGCAGGTAGAGGAGGATCACAGCAGCACAATGTTCATGGATTTGGAATTGGAGGTAATTCTAATGGGCTGTAGGAGGAGCTTACAGCTGCTGGGACCCCAGGAAAAAAGATTTTCGAAGCAGATTACTGCTTATTGACATTTTTAGAGAAGCACTTACCTGAGATTAAAGCATTTTTGAAACATGCATTTATATAGAGATAATTGGTAGTTAACGACCAATAGTCTTCATCTATTTTTAAAGCAGTTCCTCTATGGAGAAAACTTGAAAGTATTATTTGAGATTATTCTGCATCCATGATAGAATTTTGCAGCCAGCAGAACAAAATGATCTATCTTCTTCATTTTGCAGATGAAGAACATAGGATCCAGGAGGTTAGGAGATCTGCTCAAATCATACCAGGAAGGGTGATCGAACAGGGGCCTGGAACAGAGAGAGAAATGTTTCTCCTGGGGCCCCAACTCCACAGATTAGCAGAGGTTTGTTGGACATGTGGGTCCACAGGTCACTATGGCAGGGCCCTCCTGGGCCTCTGTCTAGACTACCTAGTGTCTGCTGCATTACACTGGATGGCTGCGTTAACCATCAGCACTTCTTATACACCAGCAGTACACTCTATCTGTGATTTTTCCACTGAGCCATGTATATTCATGTCTAGCATCATCATAGTGTATCTTTCTAGTGCTTCATTTTCCTTGTTGGTAAGACACTTGCAAGATCCATTTCTGATTAAAACAAATGAGGAAGAAAGTAAAGTCATAAGACTTCTCGTAATAAAACTTGGAGTTTAAAGAAATTTTTGGGTTGTCATTTAAGACTCCATCTCGGGGTTTCCCTGTGGAAGACACTCAGGGGTATTTTGGTGGCAGAGTTTCAGAAGCACTAGGCTGGATGCTTTGCAGAGTGTTGTGCTCTCAGATGAAGCAGAAACCTTAGCTTGAGTGGGAGTTTATCACTGAATTCAAACATTGCTGGAAGGCAGGAGGCCATGCAAGTCCTATTTAATTGAGGGGCTACAGAGTGTCCCAAGCAGAAGTTCACAGAAGGGATCGGAGGATCTGGGGTACACGTTTGTACTCAAGGGCAATGGGTCAATATCAAAGGGGAGGGGGGAGATGGTGCTCTACTTGAGTTCTGGAGCCAAACAGCCACAACAAAGATGGAGTAAATAGAATATAACCGGCTTCAGTAAGTCTCTGAGCCAAGAGGCCCCATGGCCAAACACCCAGCAGCCTTTACCACCATGTACAAAGTCCTGGAAGCCGGAAAATGCAGGGTTTGTTGTGCCAGGGAACAGGGAACACAGAAGTGAGAGGTGACTTGGATAGCATTTTTAAAAATGGTGAGACTGTCCAATGGCTGGTGGACAAGCTAGTCTAAGCCTTTCTTTAAAATAGTCTACATTTCATGTAAGTCTAGCCTCCACACTTTGACTGGCTGGTACATGACAGGTTTCACTTGTTTTGGAGACAACTGGTCAAATTCTCTCAGGGACCCTGTGATAACTGAGCGGGCAGCCACAAAACCCCAGATCCCTCTGCTCAGATAGGGATATGGGAGACCATCTCTTGCATGAAATTGTAGGGTGGGGAATTCCATTAAGGGGAATTGGTCTATTATTGGCAGAACCAATACTGGTCATCTGGCTCCAAAGCTCATGCTCTGTCTAACACAGTGTATACCTCCACAGAGAGGCATGTAGCTAAGGGACTGTGTCAGCCAAGAACTCAAGGGCACTCAAATAAGTAGCTAGAGAGGTGGGATGGAGACATAATGGAAGAAAGTGTGCAGAAGAGAGAATAGTTACTACTAGCCTTGAATGTTTGATTCAGAAAAAGTGTCTCCATCTTAACTGTGCACTGAAATCCCTTGGGGGACTATTAAGGAACACATGTGCCTGATTGGGTTAGTCTGGGGAGGAGCCTGACATCAGCATTTTTAAAAATAGTCGTAGGTGATTTGAATATGCTGGAAGGTTGAAGACCACTGGTTTAGAGGCTTAGCATTCAGCTAAAGGCAGAGGGAAGCTACTGAAATTCACAGTAACATCTAAATCAGTGTTTGATTGAATAACTTGGGACTGTAGCCTAGCCAAGGTGACACATAAAACTAACCAGCACATTTGGTTTAGCAAGACAGTTTGTCAAATGATATAAAATAACATTCCTACCCCAAACTTCATACTTTCATCATTGGCACTGCCAGAATTCCACTTTCTTCAATTTTTTTTTCTCCTCCTGGCCCCTCAACTATAGTTTTCAAGTAGTCAACAATTCCTACGGATTTTCTCGAGAATTGTTGCTCACGTCCATTGCCTTTTTCTGTTCCCACAATCACCAGCCTCATACAGACTCTCAAGCTTAAACATCATGATTTGGTCATACTCTCCCAACTTGAGTCTCTGCTGTCATCTCATTAATTTTTTTCCCCAAATGTAATGAAACACTTCTCCCCAGTACTGCTTAAAATTGACATATTGTGTTAAAAATATCTTCAAGTCTAAATTCCTGATCCCACATGTTAATCTTCTACAATTACTTATATAACTATCCCTTGCCTTCTTCTCCAGCCTAGACGTCACTCTCAAGTTCTTGTTTGCTGCCATAGTTGGCCCCCTACTCATGGCAAACCAAATGCTGCCCAGTCCTGCGCCATCCCCCTGAGGAGATGCAGATCAGACTGCTGTGAGCCATAGGTTTTCATTGGCTGGGTTTTGGAAGTAGATGGCAGGGCCTTTTTCCTATCTAAGTCTGAAAGCTCCGCTGAAACCTGTTCAGCATCACAGCAACGCACAAGCTACCACTGATGATGGGTGGGGAGGTGGGGAGTGGCTGTGCATGAGGTGCACTGGCCAGGAACTGAACCTGGATCTTCCACATGGAAGGCAAGAATTCTACCACTGAACCCCTAAGGCCCTCCTACTCTCAAGCAACACCTTCTTTTTTACTGTACTGCAGCACATTAATCTCATTTTCAGCAATTCATATGCATCCCTGAGGGTTCTGGCATTTGAGTCCTGCCACTCTCGGAGCTGGTATTTGTTCTGCCCTTTGCTTCCAGTGCTGTGCCGGGTGCGGAGGACTTACCAGGGGAGTGAACACCTCACAGGAAAGCACACGTTAGTCTCAATCAAATTGACTGACAGCCCGGCAAGCAGTGTCTGATGCGAGGTGGGAAGAAAAATGGAGGGTTTTCTGTTAGGTTGAACCACCTGATATTGCTCTTTATTTCTAGGTAAAAAATAGCTGAATACGGGCAAATTCATATGGCAACGGGTAAGTGTAGAGGTGGTGACGGTCACAGTGTGTGCGGGAGGCGGGGCACAGGGGAGGGGGCTTTCTCATTGGTTTCCTTTCCTGTGGTTGAAGCGAGGCTGCTTCACTAACACAGTGAGAATGACAGTTGTGACTTTAATGGTGGAGCTGCAGACAGATAGTATGCTGAAATCTCTAAGCACTGATGCTGTCCCAGGGACTGGCAGAAAAGGGCCACATGGAACCCTGGTAACTGAGCTGGCGATGTCCAAAAAAAAAAAAAAAAAAACCAGAATGTGTAACTACTTCCCTTTCTTTTGTCTTTAGCTCATTTCACTAGTTACATATTCATTTGTTGCTATCAATAACAGCGTGTAATTAACACCTGGAGTCTCTGGGTGGTGCGAACAGTTAATGGGCTCGGCTGCTAATGGAAAGGTTGGAGGTTCAAGTCCATCAGGAGGCGCCTGGGATGAAAGCCCTGTGATCTGCTTCTGAAAGATCAGCCACTGATGACTAATGAACATTCTGTTAGCTAAATTTTTGTTCATATTCACAATTATTTATTTAAGATAAAAGCCTAGAAATGGAATTATTTGATCAAACCGTATAAAAAGTGGCAAGGCTGTTTTATATGCATTGCCAATTGCCCCCCAGAGAGGCCCTGGAAATGTACCTTCTCTCTAGCCATTTGTGGGTGCTGCTTCTCCACATGTTGACAACAGTGTTAGTTAGCATTTTGTTAATGTGATAGGCAAAGAAGAGTTTATTATTTTTTAAATCATTTTTTAATCCCTAATGATGCTGACCATATATTGGCTATCTGTATTTTTTTTTTTTGTAATTCTATTTTTAAAATAAAAGTAATTAATTTAATACAAAACATGATTCCACTTTTACACTTTTTTTTTTAACCCAAATCAGACCAGGTTCAGAAAATAAGGTTGCCATAGATATCCTGAGTTTGAATTGATATTTACTGTTGATACTAGGCGACTTGTTGAGTTTGAAGTATTTTCCTCATCACTTTGCATTTCTGTTTTCTTTCTTTTTTTTTGTATTTTAGATGAGCGATTATAGAGCAAATTAGTTTCTCATTAAACAATTAATACACATACTGTTTTGTGACATTGTCTGCCACCCACGAGACATGTCGACACTCTCCTCTTCTTGAACTTGGGTTCCCTGTTACCAGCTTTCCTGGCCCCTCCTGCCTTCTGATCCTTGCTCCTGGACTGGTGTGCCCATTTGGGCTCATTTTGTTTTATGTGCCTGTCTAATGTTTGGCTGAAGGGTAAACCTCAGGAGTGACTTCAGTACTGGGTTAAAAGAGAGTCCGGGGGTGTATTTTTGTTTTCACTGGAAGTTAGGATTTATCAGCTAATGTCTGAAAAATGTTTTATGAGCCTTATGAAAATCCCCAACTTTACACCGTTTTATCATATCATTTAGGTGATGTTAAAATCGCATATAGCAAAATATGCTAACGGAGAGAGAGGGAAAGACAGAGTTAGGAATACTGAGAAACAGCATTTCCTTAGACACTGAAAATCAAATCAACGTTCTGGGCCATGTGACAGGCAGTGCTTGTAAGAACAGAATCATCACTGCATGAACTCCTGGTTTGGTTTGCCAGGATGAATATTCATCATCTCACACATTCTATCCATCTGCACTAGCTTTTAAGGCACAGCAAATGGGTCTGTAATGGCCCAGATATGAAAGCGAAAGTACAGGAGAGATGATTAAGCGCAATTTACTTAAAATGTATTTTTCCCCCCTCTAGGGACTTGGGTATGTGAATTACAACTTTCAAAAAGAATATTCTGTCTGTTGATCCAAAGCTACAAACACAGAACGCTGCAAACTGCAGAAAAGAATGAACACAGTGGAAGAAATCTGGGTGAATTCTTTGCCAAATTATGAAAATGTTTGCATAAAACCATCCAATTTCTATGTATTTCTGCAAAGAAATAGTGGGTCTAGGGTATGATATTAGTCAGGAATGGACAATGAAAGGCCTTTGAGACTTTCTGCTTGTATTTTGGAACCCATGGTAGGAAAAGTTTTATCATTTTGAAACTCAAGGAAATGTTTGTTTCATTTTATTGAAGTGAGACATTCTCCTAACCAGAATGGTAAGTGATTATGTTGGTCTAATTAAGAACCGACTTATTATTTCCAAAGGTGGAACCTCTGAGAGAGGTGGTTTTTTACAAAGAACACAAAATCACTGGCATGAGTGAAATATAAGCAGAGATTTAACACAACTTCTTCCCATCCTTCTGAGACCAAAAAAGCAAACCCTTTGCTGTCAAGTCGAGTCAGACTCATAGTGACAGAGTAGAACTGCCCCACAGGGTTTCCAAGGAGCAGCTGGTGGATTTGAACTGCCAACCTTTTAGTTAGCAGCCGAACTCTTAACCACTGCGCCACCAGGGCTGCAAAGGAGATGGTATAGTTCTGACAGTCTCTTGGTTTCTGGCTTGGTTTCTTAGTGCTGCTATAGCAGAAATACCACAGGTAGGTGGCTTTAATGAATGGAAATTAATTTTCTCACAGTTTAGAAAACCAAAAGTCTCTATTCAGGGTGTCAGCTCTAGGGGAAGGCTTTCTCTGTCTGCTCTGGAGGAAAATTCTTGTCTTAGCATTCTTCGAAGATCGCCACGTGGCATCTATCTTTCCCTCATTCCTGCTTGCTTGCTTCTGTGCTTAAGATGCTCCTTTTGTATCTCAAAAGTGAGTGGTTTAAGATACACTCTACACTGATATAGCCTTACTAACATAACAAAGAAAACCCTAGTCCCAGAAGGTACACTCACATGTATAAGGGTTAGGATTTACAACGCTATTTTTGGGAGACACAATTCAATCCATAATAGTCTCTAAGAAATCAAGTTGATTCTTTGTGTGGTCTGGAACTGCCCTTGCATTAGTAGTCTCAGAAGGAGTGTCCTCTTGTCTCAGAATTCTCCAGAAAGATGACTATCAGATCCTGCCTCTTATCTAGAGCAGCCAAGCATTCAGGGGCCTGGTGCAATTAACCTGCCATCTTTTACAACTATATAGCTAGAAAATCTTGGGTAGCCATGGTAAAGATGACTACTTAAATTCTAATCTCTCCACTTACCTTCTGAAAATAATACAAACCAACAAGAAGAACAAATAAAACCACACAAATTTCACAATTTCTATGCTTTCTCATAATAACTAGATGGAAGAAAACACTACACATTTCATATTGCCTAAGCGTTAAGTATATGTACTGATTTCTATTGCAGGTAGTTATTAAACTTGTACCTTGAGCCTTTGCAGAGAGCAAGGTGGGGTCTGAACAATAGCTGCACAGAAGAGCGAGGAGGGGAACCAAGGAAAATTATGACTGAACTAAAGCTATCCTCCCAAAGAGTCTACTTTAAGTACAAAAAATCCCCCCCAAAAAGCCAGCAAAGTATGAGAGTATCCTCTGGGAAGAGACCTAGAGGCAAATGTGAGACCTGAGGAGGCAGTTTTGGAAAGGCAACACCACTGGGGAGAAGAGTTAAAAGAAAGGGAGAAGCAACTTTTGGAACCTGAGTTGTAATAGGTAAAAGAAGCAATAGGAGAAAGTTAGGATATTGCAAGATTGGGAAGAAAAAAAAGTCATAGGACGTACAACCACTCTCACCATTGCTCACTACAAACAATCACCAAACAAATAAACAACAACAACAAAATACCCAGAAAAGAAATCACATTTTGCTACACCGTAAAAAGATGTATTGAACTAGGAATGTCATAAACACCCAAACCACTAGCCCTGTTCATTGAATGCAAAAACAGTCTTTACCTATACAGTGCTACTCTAAAAAAAAAAATGGAAGAGGACAATCAAAACACTTAAGCTGATGACAATACACCTCTCCCCCAACAATTAATCCTGAAGAAAAAAGCATCTGTCATTACTCCAAACTGAATTAAATATCCCCAGAGAAGCATTTGGAGTATGAAAAACAAACAAAATACCTTGAATCAGAAATTCAGCAACTAAGAACAGAAATGGACAAAAAATTAGGAGAAATGAAATGACAGTTTCAAGAAAAGAACAGAAGAAAAAATAAAACATATCAGAAATGAAAACTGAATTAAAATTCCCAAGGAAGAAGAAATTCAAGGGAAAACTAAATAAGGACAAAGAAGAAGGGCAGGAAAACAAAGAAATGAAAATGAGATAAAGAAAGTAGTAAAAAAGGGTCAGGGAGAAAGTCCTTGAAATGAAAAACAGCAAAGAAGATAAAACTTACATATAATTTGAATCCCTGAAGAGGAAAATAAAACAATAGAAAAGAATTAATATTTAAAGCTATAATCCAAGGAAACTGTCTAGAAATAAAAGAAGACCTGAATCTACAGGCATCTGTGAAAATTGATCTAAAATGATCAATTCTGAGACATATCCTAATGAAATTACTAGACTTTAAAAATTAAGAAAAAGGCCCAGGGTTCAAATAATATCAGGGACAATATAGTTAGACTAGTATCATACTTTAAAAAAAAAACCCAAAAACAAAGCAAAGAAACAATGGAGCAATGCAATGCAGCAGCATTTTTAAGAAATGGAATGGATCAAAGTGCAAACAAAGTATTTTATATCCACCCCCCCCCCCAACCCACTGCTGTCGAGTCGATTCCAATTCATAACAACCCTACTGGACAGGGTAGAACTGTCCCGTAGGGTTTTCAAGGAGTAGCTAGTGAATTTGAACTACTGACATCTTGGTTAGCAGCCTGAGCTCTTAACCACCGCGCCACCAGGGATCCATTTTACATCCAGCCAAGCTATTTCTCAAGTATCAAAGTTGTAGAAAACAGTTTTAAACATGCAAGAATTAGGGAATACTGCACCCATGAGGCCTTTTTGAGCAATGTATTAGAAGGTGAGCTTCGCCCAATCAAGACACAACCAAGAGATAACAACAAAGAGAAACTTTGGCAAAATGACTGTAGTGAGCACTTAACACATGTAGTTGTAGATTTAAATTTAAAACAAAACTGGTATAAGAGTGGGAGAATAAGATATTAATGTTATATGTTCTGAAACAAGCCCTGGTGGTGCAGTGGTTAAGCGCTTGGCTGCTAACAAAAAGATCAGCAGTTCGAACCCACCAGCTGCTCCATGGGAGAAAGATGTGGCAACCTGCATCCATAAAGACTTACAGCTTTGGAAACTTTATGGGGCCATTCTACTCTGTCCTACAGGGTAGCTGTGAGTTGGAATCAACTCAACGGCAATAGGTTTGGGTCTATATTCTGACAAAGTAGAAATAAATGCAACCAAAAAACGCGATTGTTGAATAGAAGGAAGTCAAATTATATGACTAAAAACTGATAAACCAGATAGTAAAAGTTTAAGTACAAAGGTGTAAATCTTAAATAATAATAAAAAAAATAATAATAGTGTCAAGAAAGCATATCACAGAAAGACACCAAGGATAATGCTCAGTGTAATTATAACAAAATAGTCTATAGAATTGAGACCAAACATGATTGCCCCTATTCATAAACGTGAATGGGCTTAACTCACTTATGAAAAAATATTCTAAACTTGCCTCACAAAACAAGATACAACTCTGGGATACAAGAAATACACCTTTCTCCCAAATAAATGACTCCAAAATGCTAAAAATAAAGGGAGAGGCAAAGTTCTACCAGGAAAATAGAAACAATACTAATGTAGAGTTGCAATTGTGATATCAGACAAAGTATAATTCAAGCCAAGGAACATTGAACTTGGCTAAGGATACTGTTTTTTAGAACTCTATGAAAACATATTTGATAACCTAGATGAAATTGATAATTTCTTAGAAAAATAGTTTACCAAAATGGTACCAATTAAAAATAAAAAGCTTAAGCACACAAATTTCTAGAAAAGAAATAAAGAACATTTTAAAGGTACTACCCTACAATAAAAGCAGTAGGTCAAGATGTTTTCACATGTAAATTTTACCAAACATGAAAAAATGTTCCATCTTACTTATATTATGAGAATTGTAAAGTAAAACAACACTAATACATAGTTTCTCACTTGTTGGATTGACAAAAATTAAAATCCATGACAAAACATTATGTGAATGAAGCCATGGAAAAAAGGATACTCTCATACTTTGCTGGTGGAAATGTAATTGGCACAACTATTTTGAGAGAAATTTGACAATCTCTAACAAAACTATATATATGTTTATCTTTTGACCAAGCATTCCTACTTCTATGAATTTACATGTGTGGTTCAGTGAATTACTTAATATGGCCTTTCTAGCCATAGCCTTTGTGATTGGATGGGACTATACAAATAAGGTGTTTATGGCCCACCAAGGGGATTGGACTGGCTGCTAAGTGTGCTAATAACGTGCATGGAACCTCTGTGGGAGGTAGGACCATGCAAATAAGGTGTAGAGAGCCCTAAGCAGGGAATTTCTCAGTTTTGCCATCCCTTTAATCTTAAAAAGAGGGCCAATCCCAGAGAAGAGGGGGAACCTTACTATCACCAAGAAAGAAAAGCTAGGAATGGAGTGCATTCTTTGGACCCGAGGTCACTACCTTGAGGAACTCCTAGATCCAGGAGACAGAGAGAGAGAGCTATAACACTGGAGACAGCTAGAGACAGTGAGAAACAGCAGCAGAGAAATGGTGGCAGAAGAGGCAGGAGTACCAGGAAACCAGTATGAGAAGGTGTGGTGGGCTTCCCAGCCCACGGAATGAGTCATCTACAGTGGGGGTGCCAACCCATAGAGCTAGAGCTGAATGACTTCAAGCCGAGGCTTACTAGCAGAGTAGGGTTCTTCCAGGGACTTACTGGCAGAGATAAAGAGGTTTGTAACACATGTCTGGGCAAGGCAGAGGCTGGGTCAAGGGGCCAAGGTGATGAGGAGCCGAGATAGAGAGAGGGAGGTCTGTCTGCGGGAATGGCTGAGAAACTGTCCTGACTGAAGAACTGTATCCTGAGCTGTGCCTGATCCTGAACTGTAACCTGTTATTTCCCTCATTAACTCCATAACTTTCAGAGGTCTGTGAGTTCTGTGTGGCCATTGTAATGAATTATCGAACCCAGCAGAGAAGTAGAGAGTGCCGTGGGAGGGACAGCTGGTGTCACAACTGTTTAAAAGGTTGGAAGGTGGGGGTATATCTGACCTCCACTCATAGGAATTGGCCTTGGGCTGATGCTGATGGTTTTTCTCTCCCCTTCGTGGATTTAGAAGAGGTCAGATGCCCACGCTGCCAATTTGACAACGTGGAAGGTACACCTTCAACTACAAAAATACGTGTGCATACAGTTATTCATAAAGCATTTTTTGTAACTGAAAGCTATTTGAAACAACATAAATACCCATACATAGGATCCAAAAAAAAAAAAAAACAAACCCACGATTCTGACTCATAGTGACCCTATAAGACAGAGTAGAAACACCCCATAGCATTTCCAAGGAGTGGCTGATCAATTCGAACTGCTGAGCTTTTGGTTAGCAGCTAAACGTTTAACCACTGCGCCACCACGGCCCCATACACAGGATACTTGTTGAATAATCTGTGGTCATATGCACAATGAAGCACTATGTAGCTATACATAAGAGATGAGGAAGAACTCTATGAACTGATATGGAGTGAATTCCAAGGTAGTTTGCTAAATGAAAAAGGCAAAAAGAAAGAGTAGCTGTAGTGTGTTGCCATGGTGTAAAAACAATGGAGAATAAGAATTATACATAAATCAACTTATTCGTGCATAAAGACACACAGAAAGGATAGACAGAAAAGGGAAGAATAGAGTGGCAAGCATGGGAGGTGGACACAGGGTAGAAGGGCGGGGACTGACACTTTTCTGAGTGTTTTTTTTTTTGTGTAACTAGGTCTTTTGGAACCCTGTTAATGTTTTACATGTACAATAAATAAAATCAAATCAACAAAGACATATACAAAATGAAACTAAGAATTCTGAGTTTTAAATAACCAACAGAACCACTTTGAAGGCAGATAAACCAACCCAATTAACTTTTGAATACAATATTTTGACTTTATCTCCTCAGGCTAATGACAAAAAAAAAAAAATGTAAATAAACATTGAACTCTGTGTAATAGGGTTGATATGGGATAGCAGTTCTGAAATGTGTATTCTAGGATTGAGCAATAGGTTAACATATTGTGAAAAAAAGGAGCCAGGTTTTTCAATTTTGGAAAAGTCAATTACAATAATGAATATAGGGAAAGTTGAAATGAACCTGTATTAGAGTATAATTGGGTACTGAAATGGAATTGGAATAAGAACTCATAATGTATATTTTCTCTATCTATCTGTCAATGTTTTTATATATAAAATTTCCTAGGTCTGTCCACTGAGGGATAAAAGCAATGACAACCTAGTAGCAATGAGCAAACATGGTGCCAGTATCTTGGTTTCTAAACAGCACTCCCCATTAAAAAGAAACAGGACTCCTTGGATAAACAAGCTGATTCCAGAGCCAGGGCTGGGAAAATACAAGGCAAGTCCAGAACATCTTAATGTTCAAGAAAGTAAAGAATTGCTCAAGGAATGATGGAGACATTTCCAAAAGATACATAGTCATTTTAAGGGACTCCTGGTGGCATAGTGGTTAAGAGCTACAGCTGCTAACCAATAGATCGGCAGTTCAGCCCCCCCAAGTGCTCCTTGGAAACCCTATGTGGCAGTTCTACTCTGTCCAGTAGGGTCACTATGAGTTGGAATTGACTCCACAGCAATGGGTTTGGTTTTTTGGTTGCTGGCAAGGTCTGGGACAATTTGAGCATCAAAGTCGGTAATGTTAATAATGGGTTTTAACCCACTGAAGAAAATATGATTCCATAAGTCCATACTAGTGACAATAAATGAAAAAATAAATAAATGTGAGAAGGAAAAGATACTCCTTATAGAATATCTTCTTACAGAATAAGTGATGGAATTAGAAAATCATCATTTGGCAAAAATCATTAGTAATCGCTTCAGGCCAGGGTAATCAGTGTGTGCTAAAGCTAGGGAGTAAAGCTTTTTGAGCAACAAGATATTTACATAGTCTCCAAATATCTATCCACATAATAATTATTAATTATAAAGGGAAAAATGTCATTTTATATGGAGAAACCTGGCAGTACACTACTTAATATGATCGAAGTTAACGTCACCGTTATTGGAACAAATTGATACCATGTGCCTCCTGATATGATGCGCTGAGAAGGATATAATATCACTTCTGTGCTGTTCACCCAGCAATGGATGATTTGAAGAAAATCATCAGAAGACATCAGACAAATCCACTTGAGAGATATTCTACAAAATTTAACTGCCCTGATTTCTTTAGCTAAGATTAAGACTAAAGAGACGATAGACATGGCTACCAAATGCAAGGCATTATGATCCTGGATTGGAACCAGGACCAGAGACATTTTTTCTCCTGCTATAAAGAACATTATTATGACAATTATGAAATTTAAGTAAGATCTGTAGATTAGGTAATAGTACTGTTTGCATGTAAATTTCTTATTTTTTATCATTGTACTGTGAGTACACAAGAGAACGTTCTCAAAATAGTTAAATACTTATTCTCAAATGGTTCAGAAAAATATAGAGAAAGATATAGCAAATACGGTAAAAATATCAACATTTGAGGAAACTAGGTAAAAGGTATATGAGAATTCTTTGTACTATTTTGATTTTTCTGTAGATCTAAAATTATTTCAAATTAAAAAAAAAAATTTAATGACCCAAATGGGTAAAAAGATATTACTAAGTTAACACAGAGTGGGAGAAGATATTTATAATATGTATATCTGACAAAGGGCTGGTATCCAGCATGGGTAAAAGGCCTCTTCAAATCAGTAAGAAAAATAATATAATAGGAAAAAGAACAAAAGACTTTAAGAGGCACTTCAACTAAATGAGGATACCCAAATGACCAATAAATATACAAAAAAAGACTCAGCCTTATTAGTAATGCAAGAAGTGCAAATTAAAACCGTTGTAAGATGCCACTGCATACATACCCACCAGAATGACTCCAGTTGAAAACCAGGCAAAACCAAGTCTTGACAAGCATATAGAACAACCGGAACTCTCAGACATTGTGGGAGTGAATATCCGCAAAATCACTTTGGAAAACTGACATGATCTACTAAGGCTGAACATACGTGTATCTTTTGACCTAGAAATTCCACTTCTACTTACATACGCTGTAGAAATGCGTTCATATATCCACCAAATATGTGTATAAAAATGTTTGCAGCAGCAAAGTCTTAATGATCTCAAATTGGAAACAATCCATCGATAGAATGCTGGATAATTTATGGGATCTTCATACAATATGAAGCTTTGGTGGCACAGTGATTAAGAGCTTGGCTGCTAACCAAAAGGTCAACAGTTCGAATCCACCAGCTGCTCCTTGGAAACCCTATGGTGCAGTTCCACTCTGTCCTATAGGGTCACTGAGTCAGAATCAATTTGATGGCAACGGGTTTTTTTTTTCATACAATATGGTACTATACAGCAATAAAAATGAACAAACACACACATAATGTTAAGTGAAAATCTCACAAACATAATGTTAAGTGAAAAAGCCGGAAGCAAAAATATATATGTATAGTATATGATTGCATATACATAAAAGTTCAAAAACAGGCAAAATTAAACTATAGTGATAGAAGCGAGTATATGCAACTTTTGAGAGGAAAGAAGGGCTTCACAGCAGTGTCTCGGGTGTTGATGTTTTACTTCATAATCTGAGTGGTGGTTACATCATTATGCTCACTTGGTGATAATTAACTGAGATGAGACTTTTATGATCTGATGCCTTCCTGTATGGGTGGTATTCAGAAAAACAAAAGAACAACAAAAACTTAAGAAACGGAAACTAAAGAGACACAATGACCACAACAGCAAACACAATTAAAAAAAAAAGTGACTCTGCTCTGGAGGTGTGAAAGTGCAGATTATTTAGTTAAAAGACAGTCATAGTCATATTTCTAATAAAGCATCAATACCTAAGTTCAATCTGAAGTTGTATTATAAACGATTTTCATCATCCAGGTCCAAAGGCTTCAACCAGTTTAGGGCATGGTTTGGGAACCAAAGAAAAATGTCATGCTAAAAATGACATTTCTCTGGGGTAGGTGGAGGTAAGCCCCACATTATGGCTTGCTCAGAGACCCTCTTACCAACATAGAGATACAACCAGAAAGCCACCCAAATTCCATACCTTCTATATGACTTGGTTATATTTGATTTTTCACATGATGAAACTTACATTTTGTAACATTTATCAATGTAATTTTTTCCAACTGAGTTTAACATTATTCAGCATGAGGTTAAAATTCTGCTCTAGAACAGGAGAGGTTCCCACCCCTATTTGTTAAGGAGACTTTTGTTTTAATATTTCAAACCATAAAATAATCATTTTTCACAGTCAATGGTTAATTAAACTTGATAACGTTTTATCGTTTCTGTGCACACGAACGTTTCCTTATTCCAGTCTTTTCTTCCGGGTTTCCTTTTTGTGTTGAAGAGAAGAACGTTATTTGTTCTTTTAGTGACCAGTAGGTGGTAAACTCTTAGTCTTTGTACCTAGAAAATGCCTTTATTTTGCCTTACTATTTGAAGAATGATCATGTTCAAAGTTCAAAGTTGGCAATTATTTTTCTTTGACACTTTGAAGATCATTCTCCACTATTGCCGGTTAGAAGTCTGCTGCCAGTCTGGTATTTCTTTGTGGTAACTATCTTTTTATCTGATACCTTTAAGAGGGTCTCTTTATTCTTAACAGTGATTTTATTGAAATGAGACATTTTCCTGACCAGAATAGTAAGTGATTGTATTGGCCTAATTAAGAACTGACTTATTGTGAGTGAGATTTTACTATTTTTCCTGACTAGAACTAAGAGTGAATTGTCTGAGATATGGTATCTTCTGTAATTTTGGAAAATTCTTAGAGATTATCCCATGAAGAACTTATTTCCTGTTATTCCCTTAATCCTCTTTTTATGAAATGCCTAAAAACATATTGTAGCTTTTCAATTCAGCCTATACGTATCTTAAGTATTCTTACAAAAACAAAACAAAACAAAAAATTCTGTTTCTCTAATCTGAGTTCTGGGTAAATTTCTTACTATTATCTTCTAACTCACTAACTCTCCTCTGCCATCCAAGTTAGGATTTTTCTTTATTTTGATGTATTGAATTTTTATTTGAATGTCTGTGCTTTTCATTTCTAAGAATTATAATTTTTTAATATTCACTGTTATATTTTCACTTTGGCTATTTTTTCCACCACTTTACTGAGGTATAATTTACATGTAATAAAACTCGCTCATTTTAAGTTTACAGTTTGATAAATTTTGGCAGTTGTATGCTGTTATAACCACTACCACAATCATAATATCAAGCATTTCTAACACCCCTCAAAGCCCCCCTCCCCCTTTGCCTCCCTAGCCTCAGCCTCAGGCAAAAACTATTCTGCTTTCAGTTACTGAAGTTTTGTCTTTTCTAGAATTTCAGATAAATGGAATCATACAGTAAGCAGTCTATTGTGCCACATTGTCTTGACTTCTGTAGTAAATCTTGAAATTAGATAATGCAAGTCCTCCCCTTTATTCTGTTTAAATATCCTGCTTGTATTTTAATTGGGATTGCATTAAATCTATGGATGAATTTGGAGAAAATCGGCATCTTTGATCATGTTGAGGTTTACAATTCATGAACATGGTATATCTTTCACTTAGCATATGCTTTTATGATTCTCCCATTTTGTAATGTGTATTAATGACTTGTTTCTTTTTTATTGCCGAGTATTATTCTATAGTATAGCTATACTGAACTTTGTTTATCCATTCATTTGTTGAAGAACCTTTGAGACATTCCCAATTTTGGGCTATTATGAATAATGCAGATATGGACAGTCATGTGTAAGTTTTTGTGTGTAGACATATGTATTTATTTATGTTGGGTAAATACCTAGGAGTGGAATTGTTGGAACATTTGATAAGCGTATGTATAGCTTTATAAGACTCTGTCAAACTGTTACTCAAAGTGGCTGCAGCATTTTACATTCCATTTGCTCTACATCCTTGCTTAACACATGATATTGTCAGTATTTTAGATTTTAGTTATTCTAGTGCATGTGTAGTGGTATTTTATTGCCATTTTAATTTATATTTTCCTAATAACTAACTATGTCAAGCATGTTTTAATGTAGTTCCTGGCCATGTATATTCTGGATATATATTTTAGATATAAACCTTTTGTCCGACATATGCTTTTCAAATATTTCCCCCAGCTCTATCAATATTTTGTTCTATGGTTTGAAATTTTTGCTCTCTGTTTAAGAAGTCATTGCTTAATCTAAAGTCAAAATTATTTTATGTATTCTTCTGGAAGTTTCATAGTTTAGTTGTTTCATTTAGATATAAGATAGATTTCTAATTAATGTTTTATGGTGTGAGTGAAGAGCCAAGGCTCACTTATTTTTACATAGACATCCAGTTGTTTCAGCACCATTTTGTGTAAGGGTTATCGTTTTTGGTCAATGAACTATCTAGTATATTTCATAGAGATTTTTAGTGGTTACCAGGGGCAGGTGGAAGTGGATAATGGGCAGGTATTGCTTAAGAGATTCTGTTAAAAAAACTTGGAAATGGATAGTGGTGATGACTGCAAAACATGGTGAATGTAATAAATGTCACTGAATTGTACACATCAAAATAATTGAAATGGCAAATGTTTTGTTACATACATTTTACCACAATAAAAATGAAAAAGAAAATCGGTTGGCCATGTAGATGAAAGGGTACTGAATTTCTGTTTGGGATGATGAAACATGTTTGGGAATAGATAGTGGTGATGGTAGTACAGCATGGTGAATGTAATTAATGTCACTGAATTGTAAACTTAAACGTTGTTAAAATGGCAAACATTGTTACATATGTTTTACTACAATAGATTAAAAAAAAATCAATTGGCCATATAACTGGAGTTCTACTTCTAGATTCTCTATTTTGCTCTGCTTATCTATATGTATGTCATAATGTTAATGCCACACTGTCTTGAATTCTGCAATAACTGTTGAAATCAGATAGTGCAAGTCTTCCACTTTGTTCTTAAAAAGTTTTTGGCTATTCTAGGCACTTTGAATTTCCATATAAATTTTAAAATCAGCTTGTCAATTTCTTCAGAAAATCCTGTTTGGATTTGGATTGGGATTCCATTGACTCTGTTCAGTTTGGGGAAAATTAATATCTTGTCCA
Organism: Dugong dugon; assembly: GCA_030035585.1. NCBI lineage: Eukaryota > Metazoa > Chordata > Mammalia > Sirenia > Dugongidae > Dugong > Dugong dugon. Next base: position 23,587,207 of record CM057468.1, read on the forward strand.
TATTGAGTCTTATAATTCATGAACATGATACAGCTCTCCATTTATTTAGGACTTTTAAAATTTCCTTAAGTAGTGGATTGTTTTTCTTTCCTGCTTATCAATGTTTTAATTCATTGATTTCTGCTTTTATTTTTATCATGTTCTTATTACTACTTATTTTGGCTTTAATTTCTCTTCCTATTTTAGTTTCTTTTGATGGAAATTTGGATTGATTTTTGATCTCCCAATATAAGCAAAATTTCCCTCTAGGCTTTGTTTTATTTTATTTATTTATTTTTTAAATCTATAAAGTTGTTTATGAACTTTAAGATGCAATTCTGAGCTGTACATGTGTATATCTAACCCTAATTGGCACATCAAATGTGTTTTTTTACAACTGTATAGAGATATAATTTACCATAACATGCATCCATTTTAACTGTACAATTTTTTTTTTTTTTTTTGGGTAAATTTACAGGGTTGTGCAAACATCACCACAATCCAATTTTAGGATATCTCCATCACCCAAAAAAGAAACTTCATACTCATTTGCATCACTTCTCATTCCATCCTCAGCCCCAGGCAACTACTAACCTACTTTCTGTCTCTATACATTTGCCTTTTCTAGATATTTCCTGTTAACGGGATCATATAATTTGTGTTTTTTTGGGTTTTTTTTTTTAATATTTTATTGTACTTCAGGTGAAGGCTTACAGAACAAACAGTTTCTCATGTAACAGTAGTACACATGCTGTTTTATGACTTTGGTTAACAACCCCACAACATTTTAACCCACTGAATTCTCAGTTTTTTTTTTTTTTGGTGAAAATACACATAGCCAAAGATACACCATTTCAAAACTTTTTATGTACACATTTAAGTGACATTGACTATGCTCTTCCAATTGTGCTGCCATTCTCACCCAGGATGAAGGGTTACAGGACAAAATAGCCTCCCATTTAACAGTCACTACAAATGTTGCCCTATAACAATGGTTAACAATCTCACAACACATCAACAGTATCCTTACTCAACTTGTGTACCTTATCATCAGCTTCCTACTCACCCTCTGCCTTCTGGCCCTTGTCACTGGACTCCTGTACCTTGTTAGTCTCATTTAGTTTTACTGGGCTGTCCACTCCCAGGCTGAACAGTGAACCTTGAAGGTAACTTCACCTCTGAGCTGAAAGGGTGTCTGGGGGCCACACTCTTGAGGTTTCTCCAGTCTCCTTTAGGCCAGTAAATCTGGTCTTTTTTTTTTTTTTTTTTTTTGTGAGTTAGAATTATGCTCTACATCCTTCTCCAGCTCTGTCCAGAACCCTCTGTGGTGATCCTGGTCAGAGCAGTCAGTGGTGGTAGCCGGGCACCATCTAGCTGTACTGGACTCAGTCCGGTGGAGGTCTTGGTAGCTGTGGACAATTAGTCCTTTGGACTAATCTTTTCGTTGTATCCTGTTCTCTTCATTCTCCCTTGCTCCCGAAGGGATGAGACCAGTGTAATATCTTAGATGGACACTCACAGGCTTTTAAGACCCCAGACACTACTCACCAAGGTAGAATGTAGAGCATTATCTTTATAAGTAGTGTCATGCCAATTGAGCTAGATGTTCCCCGAGACCATGGTCCCCAGAGCCCTCCGTCCAACAACTCAGTCCCTCGGGGAGTTTGGATGTGTCCATGGGGCCTCCATGACCTAGCCTTGTGCAGGTTGTGATAGTTTCCCTTGTACTGTGTACTGTCTCACCTCTCACCCAAGATACCACTTATCTATTGCCTATTTAGTATCCCCCCCCCCCCATCCCTGGTAACCAACAAGGATTGTTACATTTTGCATGTGAATTTTTTCATGGGTTTTTACAATAGAGGTCTCATACAATATTTGTCCTTTTGTGATTGACTTATTTCACTCAGCATAAGTCCTCCAGTTTCATCCATGTTATGAGATGCTTCACAGATGCATTGTTGTTCTTTCTCGTTGCATAGTACTCCATTGTGTGTATGTACCATAGTTTGTTTATCCATTCATCTGTTGATGGGCACCTACGTTGTTTCCATCATTTTGCTATTGTGAACAATGCTGCCATGAACATAGGTGTGCATATGTCTATTTGAGTGACGACTCTTATTTCTCTAGGATATATTCCTAGGAGTGGGATTGCTGGATCGAATGGTATGTCTATTTCTAGCTTTCTGAGGAAATGCCATATCGTTTTCCAAAATGGTTGTAACATTTTGCATTCCCACCAGCAGTGTATAAGAGTTCCCATCTCCCCGCAGCCCCTCCAACATTTGTTATTTCCAGTATTTTTGATTCGTGCCAGTAATGCCGGGGTGAGATGGTATCTCATTGTGGTTTTAATTTGCATTTCTCTAATGGCTAGTGAACGCGAGCATTTCCTCATGTGTCTGTTGGCCATTTGAATGTCTTCTTTGGTGAAGTGTCTGTTCATTTCCTTTGCCCATTTTTTGATAGGATTGTTTGTCTTTTTGTTGTAGAGGTGTTGGATTTTCTTGTAGATTATGGAGATTAGACCATTGTCTGACTTGTACTGTCCAAAAATTTTTTCCCAGTCTGCAGGTTCTCTTTTGACTCTTTTGGTGAAGTCTTTTGAAGAGCATAGGTGTTTGATTTTTAGAAGATCCCAGTTATCTAGTTTATCTGTTGGGTTTTGTATGTTGATGTTTATGGTTTGTAACCTGTTAATGCCACGTATTAAGGCCTGAAGTGTTGGTCCTATTTTTTCTTCTATGAACTTTGTAGTTTTAGGCTTAATATTCAGGTCTTTGATCCATTTTGAAGTAGTTTTTTTATACGGTGTGAGGTATGGGTCCTGTTTCGCTTTCCTGCAAATGGATACCCAGGTTCGCCAGCACCATTTGTTAAAAAGAATGTCTTTTCCCCATTTGATGGACTTTGGGCCCTTGTCGAAAATCAGGTGACCGTAGGTGGATGGATTTACATCTGGGTTCTCAATTCTGTTCCATTGGTCAATGTCTCTGTTGTTGTACCAGTACCAGGCTGTTTTGATTACTGTAGCTGTATAGTAGGTTCTCAAGTCAGGTAGTGTGAGTCCTCCAACTTTATTCTTCTTCTTCAGTAGTGCTTTACTTATTCTGGGCTTCTTCCCTTTCCATATAAAGTGAATGATTAGTTTTTCCATCTCTTTGAAGAATGTTGTTGGCATTTGGATCGGGATTGCATTGTATTTGTAAATTGCTTTAGGTAGAATTGCCATTTTCACAATGTTGAGTCTGCCTATCCATGAGCATGGTATGTTTTTCCATTTATGTAGATCCCTTTGGGTTTCATGCAGCAGTGTTTTGTAGTTTTCTTTGTATAGGTCTTTTACATTCCTGGTCAGATTTATTCCTAAGTATTTTATCTTTTTAGGGGCTATTGAAAATGGTATTGATTTCCTGATCTCCTTTTCATCATTCTCTTTACTGGTGTATAGGAATCCAACTGATTTTTGAATGTTTATCTTGTATCTTGCTACTCTGCTGAATCTTTCTATTAGTTCCAGTAGATTTCTCGTGGAGTCTTTAGGGTTTTCTATGTATAGTATCATATCATCTGCAAACAGGGAGAGTTTAACTTCTTCATTATCAATTTGGATGCCCTTTATTTCTTTCTCTTGCCTTATTGCTCTAGCTAGAACTTCCAGCACAATGTTAAATAGGAGTGGTGATAAAGGGCATCCTTGTCTTGTTCCTGTTTTCAAGGGGAATGTTTTCAGCCTCTCTCCATTTAGAATAATGTTGGCCGTTTGTTTTGCATAGTTGCCCTTTATTATGTTGAGAAATTTCCCTTCTATACCTATTTTATTGAGAGCTTTTATCAGGAATGGGTGTTGGACTTTGTCAAATGCCTTTTGTGTGTCAATTGAGATGATCATGTGATTTTTTTCTTTCCTTTTATTTATGTGGTGAATTACGTTCATGAATTTTCTAATGTTATACCATCCTTGCATACCTGGTATGAATCCTACTTGGTCGTGGTATATTATTTTTTTGATATGATACTGTATTCTATTGGTTAGAATTTTGTTCAGAATTTTTGCATCTATATTCATGAGAGATATTGGTCTGTAATTTTCTTTTTTTGTGACGTCTTTGCCTGGTTTTGGTATCAGCGTTATGCTGGCTTCATGGAATGAATTTGGAAGTGTTGCTTCCTCTTCTATGCTCTGAAATAGCTTGAGTAGAACTGGTACAAGCTCTTCAGTAAGTGTTTTGTAGAATTCTCCAGTGAAGCCATCTGGGCCAGGGCTTTTTTGGTTGGGAGTTTTTTTTATTACCTTTTCAATCTCTTCTCCTGTTATATGGGTCTGTTCAGATTTTCAATATCACTTTGTTGTAGTTTGGGTAGGCCGTGTGTTTCTAGAAATTTATCCATTTCCTCTAGGTTTTCAAATTTGTTGGAATATAGTTTTTCATAATATTCTGTTATAATCCTCTTTATTTCAGTTGGGTCTGTTGTAATGTCCCCCATTTCATTTCTTATTTGGGTTATTTGTGCCCTCTGCTGTTTTTCTTTTGTCAGTCTGGCCAGTGGTTTGTCGATTTTGTTGATTCTTTCAAAGAACCAACTTTTGGTTTTGTTGATTCTTTCTATTGTTTTTCTGTTCTCTATTTCATTGATTTCTGCTCTGATCTTTACTATCTCCTTTCTTCAGGTGGTTGTAGGCTTTTTTTGTTGTTCTCTTTCTATTTGTTTGAGTTCTGTAGTTAATGTTTTGATTTTGTCCCTTTCTTCTTTTTTGATATGTGCAACTATTGCTATAAATTGTCCTCTGAGGACTGCCTTTGCTGTGTTCCAAAGGTTTTGGTATGATGTGTTTTCATTTTCATTTGATTCTAGGAATTTTTTAATTCCATCTCTGATTTCTTCTATTACCCACTGATGTGTAAGCAGAGTATTATTCAGTTTCCATGTAGTTGATTTTTTTTTCCTTGCTCTTTCTAGGGTTAATTTCTACCTTGATGGCATTGTGGCCAGAGAAGATACTGTGAATTATCTCAACATTTTGGATCTTGTTGAGGATTGCTCTGTGGCCTAAGATGTGGTCTATTCTGGAGAACGTTCCATGTGCATTGGAAAAGAATGTGTACTTTGCAGCGGTTGGATGGATTGTTCTATATATGTTTATGAGGTCAAGTTGGCTGATTGTTCCGTTTGGGTCTTCTGTATATTTGCTGAGTTTCTTCTTAGTTGTTCTGTCCTTACTGAGAGTGGTGTGTTGAAGTCTCCTACTATTATTGTGGAACTGTCAATTTCTCTTTTCAGTGCTGTTAGAGTTTTTTTAATGTATTTTGGAGCCCTGTCATTGGGTGCATAGATGTTTATTATGGTTATGACTTCATGATGGATCGTCCCCTGAATCATTATATAGTGTCCTTCTTTGTCTTTTATGGTAGATTTTGTTTTAAAGTCTATTTTACCTGAGATTAGAATTGCCACTCCTGCTCTTTTTTGGTAGTTGTTAGCTTGATATATTTTTTTTCCAACCTTTGATTTTTAATAAATTCACATCTTTGTTTCTAAGGTGTGTCTTTTGTAGACAGCATATTGATGGATCCTGTTTTCTTATCCATTCTGCCACTCTCCATCTCTTTATGGGTGCATTGAGTCCATTTACATTCAGTGTAATTATTGATAGATGGAAGTTTGTTGCTGTCATTTTGTAGTGCTTTTTTTTGTGGTGCTGAAGTTTTCTTTGTTCTTCTTACTCTCTTGTGCTGAGTTATTTTGTTTGTGGATTTTGTGTTCATTTCTTTTGTTTTTGTAGGTTTTGTTTTTGCTGAGACTTTATGTTTTTTGTCTTTATTTTTATGAGTTGGTTTGTCAACTTTCTTTGTGGTTACCATGAATTTTACCCTTATCTTTCTAAGTTTGAAGCAGTCTACCGTTACTTGGTATCGCCCTGCCTTCCTCTCCATTAGAAGGTTCTATACCTATGCCGTTTGTTCCCTCTTACATTGTTTTGATGGTGTTGTCATCCTTTGATTGATTGCTCTGATTCCCTGTTGTATTTCTTTTGGTTTTGGATAGTCCTCGAGAGTTCATTTCCTAGAATGGTATCTGGTTCATATGAACCTGCGTCCTAGGTCCTGCCTGAGGGCTGAAGCTGTTTGTCCTCAGATCGAAGAACTCCCTTTAATAATTCTTGTAAGTTTGGTTTGACTTTTCAATATTCCCTTAGTTTCTGTTTATCTGGAAATGACCTAATTTCACCATAAAATTTGAACGAGAGTTTTGCAGTATATATTATTCTTGGCTGACAATTTTTTTCTTTCAAGATTGTATATATGTCATCCCACTGCCTTCTTGCCTGCATGGTTTCTGCCGAATAATCTGAGCTTAGTCTTATTGTTTCTCCTCTGTATGTGACTTCTTGTTTTTTACGAGCTGCTCTCAGGATTCTTTGTCTTTAGTTTTGGTGAGTTTGAATATGATATGTCTTGGTGATTGTCTTTTGGGGTCTCTTCTATATGGGGTTTGTTGAGCTTCTTGGATGGCCATCTTTTCATCTTTCATGATATTGGGAAAGTTTTCTGTCAGCAGTTTCTCAATGATCCTCTCTGTGTTTTCTGTTTTCTCCCCCTGTTCTGGGATGCCAATGACTCATAAGTTTTTGCTTTTAATTGTGTCCCACATAACTCTCAGCGTCTCTTCATTTTTCTTTGTTCTTTTTTCTGAGTTTTCCTGAAACAGAGTTGTATCCAAGTGTTTGTCTTCAGTTCCACTGATCCTGTCTTCCATGGTTTCAAATCTACTTCTCAGCCCTTCTATGAGACCGTCCATTTCTGAAATCTTGTTGTTTATGTTTTGGATTTCTAATTGTTGTTTTTGTATAATTTCGAGTTGTGAATTTATTTTGGCATTTTGTTCCTGCATCATCTTCCTAAATTCTTCCAATTTTTTGTCTGTATTTTCCATAAATTTGTCTATTTTTTCCTCATGTTTGTCAGCTTTTTGTCTCAGTTCTTGGAAAATTCCGAGTATTAGTGATTTGAGTTCCGTATCAGGTACTTCTAGTACATTTTCTTCCACAGGAGAGTTATCTGGTGTTTTAATTTGGACGCCTATTGGAGCCATCTTGTCTTGTTTCTGTAAGTGTTTTGATATTGTTTGCTGTTTTCGGGGCATTCAGTAGATATTTCTCTCGTTTATTGATTGTAGATTTTTTTGTTTTGTCCTTGTGGTACAGCTGGGCAGATCTAGCTGAAGAGGAGCCACTAGGACGGGTTGTTTGTGGCACTCACTGCAGCCACCAGGGCAGTCAGTAGTCAGTGCTGGGCAGGTTCCAATAGGGCATGCCTGCACAGCTTGGTGGTGTGATGTCAGGTGCACGGTGCAGGTAGGCAGGATGCAGCAGGGAGATGGTTATGTGTGAAGCTAAGCTGGATATGGGAAAGAGGAGAGAGGAGCAGGAGCGAAAAACATACAAACATAAAAGAATGCTAGGGGAGCTTGCCGTTGGAATGGACAGATGATAGACTATGGGAGAAAACCAGAAGGGGGAAGAGATAGAAAAGGAAAGAATGAACAAACAAAAATCAGAAAAGTTAAAGAACTGCAAAGTTCCCAAGGATCCCACCGATGCAGCTATGAGGTCTGGGGGAGTCGGTCTCATGTTTCACAGCACAGCCTGGCCAGAAGGTGCAGAGGTATACAATGCCTGGTATTCAGGGATCAGAAAGAGAATGAAGAGATAGAGAGACGAGAAATTGAGCAATGAAGAAAGACAAAAGGGAAAAAGAGGGAAAAGAAAACAAAACTAATCAAAAAAGAAAAAAAATAAAATTCAAAAAAAACAACACCAGCAGTCAATGAATGGCACTCAGAGAGCCAGCCAGTGCGGGCTGGTGTTTCTGGATGAGAGACTGTGTCCGTGGGAAACAGAGGAGGCTGAGTGTGAGTGAAGAAGGGTGGAGAGTGGAAAGCGTATATCACAAATTGCCTGTGCTCTGGGGACCTCAGAAAGGAGCTAAGAGGGTGCAAGGAGCCAGGCACCGAGTGAAAGGAGGGGGAGGTACCGAGAGGCAAGTGAGAAACCAAAAGAAGCAGGAGGAAAAAAAAGAAAAATAAAAAGAAAGGCAGCACCAGCAGCCAACAAATGGCATCCAGAGAGCCACCCGCCCGGGCATGCGGAATCCAAGCAGCCAGCGGACTCCGGTGAAGAGACTGCAGCCATGGGAAGCAGAGGAGCAAATGAACAAAAGCCCCGGGATCTCACCAGCGTGGCAGGCCAGATCTGGTAGCAGCCACACACCAGAACGCAGCTCCAGTCCTGCAGGAAAGGGCAAAGACAGTGCTCGGAACCAGGCACCCGAGCAAAAGGAGGGGGAGGCAGCGAGAGGCAAGAGAGAAACCAAAAGAAGCAGAAAAAGCAACACCAGCAGCCAACAAACGGCACCCAGAGAACCTCCCACACAGGTGCGCGGAATCCAAGCAGCCAGCGGTCCTGGGTCAAGAGACCGTGGCCACGGGAAGCAGAGGGGCGAATGAACAAAGGTCCCTGGCTCTCACCAGCGCGGCAGCCCAGACCTGGAAGCAGTCACACGCCCGAACGCAGCCCCACAGCCCCACAGGAAAGAGCAAAGATGGCGCTCGGAGCCAGGCACCCAAGCAAAAGGAGGGGGAGGCAGTGAGAGGCAAGCGAGAAACCAGAAGAAGCAGAAAAAGCCACACCATCAGCCAACAAACGGCACCCAGAGAGCCCCCGCTCAGGCGTGCGGATTCCAAGCAGCCGTCGGTCCCGGGTCAAGAGACCGTGGCCACGGGAAGCAGAGGGGTGAACGAACAAAGGCCCTGGGATCTCACCAGCACGGCAGCTCAGACCTGGAAGCAGTCACACGCCCGAACGCAGCCCCACAGCCCCGCAGGAGAGAGCAAAGACGGCGCTCGGAACCAGGCACCCGAGCAAAAGGAGGGGGAGGTGGCAGAAAAAGCAACACCAGCAGCCAACAAACGGCTCCCAGAGAGCTGCCGGCCCGGGCGCATGGCATCCAAGCACCAGCGCTCCCTGACCCAGGGACCCTGGCCACAGGAAGCAGGGGAGCCCCAGCCGAGGTGGAGAGGGGTGGGGGGTGGGAAAGTGCACACCGCAAATTACTGGTCGTTCGTCTCCCACTGGACGCTCCGTGAGGCTGCTCTCCCGTTCTCCCGTTTGCTGGTCTCCGATAGGAGTCCAAGATGGTGGATCCGCACTGCGTTAGCTGGTAGGGGATCTCTGCATGAGTCTCTCCTCGCTCTCTGTTCTCTTTCAGTATTCTCATTCCGTTTGGTGTTCGGCTGAGTTCTTTATCTCTTCATTTGATGTTCTAGGGTTTCAGGATTGTTGATTCTCTGTTTGGCTTAGTTTTTCGGATCTTTGCTGTGGAGGGACGGCGTGGTGCTTCTGCCTAGAGCACCATCTTGCGGGGCTCCTCCTAATTTGTGGTGTTTTTACATCTGGCTTCTTTCATTTGACATAAGAATTTTGGGGTTCATCCATGTTGTAACATATATCAGTATTTCTTTCTTTTACATTGTCAAATATATTCCATTATATAAATATACCGTATTTTGTTTACCCATTCACCAGTTGATGCACATATGGGCTGTTTTTGGCTAATATGGATAATGCTGCTATGAAAGTTTGCGTACAAGTACTTGTCTTGACACACGTTTTCTTTTCTCTTGTGTAGATACCTAGCAGTGGAATTTCTGGGTCGTACAGTAACTCTATGTTTTATCCTTTGAGGAACCACGAGAGAGTTTTCCAAAGCAGCTGTACCATTTTACATTCCTTCCCAGCAATGCACGAGAGTTTCAGTTTCTCTACATCCTCACCAAAATTTATTATTGTCTGTCTTTTATAATATGGCATTCTTGTGAGCATAAAGAGGTATTTCATTGTGATTTTAAAAAATTTTTATTATGCATGAGGTGAAATTTTACAGAGCAGATTAGTTTCACGTTCAATAGTTTGTACATAAAGTGTTCCATGACATTAGTTTCATACCCCACAGTATGTCAGCACTCTCCCCATTTCCATCCTAGTTTCCCTGTTTCCTTTTGTCCTGGTTTTCTACCCCTTCCTGCCCTCTCATCTTTGCTTTTGGGAAAATATTGCCCTTTTGGTCTCCTATAATTGATTGTTCTAGGGAGCATTTTTCTCTCAGAAATTAATGTTTATTTTTGGGGGCTGCCTATGGTTTGGCTGAAAGGTGATCTCTAAGAATGCCTTCAGTTCCAGTTCAGAAAGGGTGTCTTAGGGTCACAGTCTCGGGCATTCCCCTAGTCTCTGTCAGACCAGTAAGTCTGGTCTTTCTTTCGAATTTGTTTTTTTTTTCTACAGGTTTTCTCCCACTCTGTCCAGGACAGACTGATCCCAGTCAGAGCAGTTGGTAGTGGTAGCTGGGCACCATCTAGTTCTTCTGATCTTGGGGTTGTGTAGGCTGAGGTTCATGTGGTCCATTAGTTCTTTGGACTAATTGCTGTCTTGAGTCTTTAGTTTTCTTCACTCTCCTTTGCTCCGGATGGTTAGAGACCAATAGCTATATCTTAGATGGCCACTCACAAGCTTTTAAGACCCCAGACGTTACTCATCAAAGTAGGATGCAGAACTTTGTCTTTATAAACCAAGTTGTGACAATTGATGTAGATGTGCCCAGGGTCTATGGTCCTCTGCTTCTGAGCTGAGGAACTTGGTCCTGTGAGGTGTTTGGTTATGTCTAAGAAGCTGCCCTTACTATGGTCCTTGTGTGTTCTATTGTCTATGTTAATATATAAGCAACACCTACAGTTACGTATGTAGAAATATCCACCATCAAACCTATAAATGCAGGTGAGTGTGTTCCCTTACACCTTCCCACACCTCTTGGCATACCTGTCTTACTATGTATCAGTCCATAAATTAGTGTTTGTTAATACTATTGTTGCAGGATTGTCTAGGCTATAGTAATTACCATTGTTGCCCTTTGTTCTTGCGCTCCTCTCAGCATCATCCTCCCATACCTTGTCGTGCTTTGCTGACTTCCCCCAGATCGTATTATTACCTTTCCCTTAACCAATATTAACTCGTGTCTTCTATTTGATGATTTTCGCTCCCCTCCTCCCATCCCTGGTAACCATCAAAGATTTTTTTTTTTTTTTTTCTGTGTGTAAACCTTTTCTTATTTCTCTATAATGGTGGTCTCATACAAGATTTGTCCCTTTGTGATTGACCTATTTCACTCAGCATAATGTCCTCCCAATTCATCCATGTTGTGAGACGTTTCAAGGATTTTGTCGTTACTCTTTATCATTATGTAATATTCCATTGTGTGTACCACAGTTTGTTAATGCATTCATCTGTTGATGGGCGCAGTTTGTTTCCATCTTTTTGCTATTGTCAATAATGCTACAATGAACATGGGTGTGCATATGTCTATTTATATCACGGCTCTTATTTATTTAGAGTATATACCTAGGAATGTGATTGCTGGGTCATATGGTATTTCTATTTCTAGCTTTTTAAGGAAGTGCCACACCATAGTGGTTGTACCATTTTACATTCTCACCAATAGTGTGTAGGAGTCCCAATCTCCCCACAAACTCTCTAACATTTGTTATTTTCTGATTAGTTCCAATAATGTGGGGTGAGATGTTATCTCACTGTAGTTTTGATTTGCATCTCTCTAATGGCTAATGGTCGTGAGCATTTCTTCATGTGATTGTTAGCCTTCGGAATGTCTTCTTTGGTGAAGTGTCTGTTTATATCCTTTGCCCATTTTTAAACTGGATTGTTTGTCTTTTTGTTGTTGAAGTGTTGAAGTTTTCTATAAATTTTAGAGATTAGACCCTTGTGAGATATGTTGTAGCCAAAATTTTTTTCCCAGTCTGTAGGTTCTCTTTTTACTCCTTTGGAAAGGTCTTTTGTTGAGCATAAGTGTTTAATTTTTAGGAGGTCCCATTTGTCTATTTCTTCCCCTTCTGTGTGTGCATTTTTAGTTATGTTTAGTATTCTATTTATGCCATGTGTTAGGGGCCCTAGCTTTGTCCTTAGATTTTCTTCTGTGATCTTTATAGTTTTAGGTTTTATATTTAGGTCTTTGTTCCATTGTGAGTTAGTTTTTGTTATGGTGTGAGGTATGGGTCCTGTTTCATTTTTTTTTTTTACAAATGGACATCCAGTTTTGCCAGCAAAGTTTGTTAAAAGGACTGTCTTTTCCCCATTTAATGGACTTTGGCCCTTTGTCAAAGATCAGTTGTCCATAGGTGGATGGATTTACGCTTGGGTTCTCAATTCCATTTCATTAGTCTATGTGTCTGTCGTTGTACCAGTACCAGGCTGTTTTGACTACTGTGGCAGTATAGGAGGTTCTGAGATCAGATAGTGTGAGGCCTCCTACTTTGTTCTTCTTCATAATGTTTTACTTATCCAGGGCCTCCTTCCCTTTCATATAAGGTTGGCAATTAGTTTTTCCATCTTGTTAAAAAATGCTGTTGAAATTTGGATCAGAATTTCATTTTCTCTGTAGATTGCTTTGGGTGGTATTGACATTTTCACAATTTTGAGTCTTCCTATCCATGACCATGGTATGTTTTTTCATTTATGTAGGTTTCTTTTGGTTTCTCGCATTAGTGTTTTGTAGTTTTCTGTATTTATGTCTTTTGTGTCCCTGGTTAGATTTATTGCTACGCATTTTATCTTTTTAGGGATTACTGTAAATGATAGTGTTTTCCTGATTTCCTTTTCAAAGTTCTCTTTATTGTTGTAGAGGAATCCAACTGATTTTTGTAACCTGCAACTTTGCTGAATCCTTTTATTAGTTCCAGTAGCTTTCTTGTTGAATCTTTGGGATTTTCTATATATAGAATCATATTATCTGTGAATAGGGATAGTTTTACTTCTTCCTTACCAATTTGGATGCGCTTTATTTCTTTTTCTTGCCTTATTGCTCTAGCTAGGATGCACAATTTTGAATAAGAGTGGTGGTAAAGGGCAATATTGTCTGGTTCGTATTTTCAGGGGGAATGCTTTCAATCTCTCTCCATTGAGAATAATGTTGGCTTTTGGTTTAGTATAAATGCCCTTTATTATGGTAAGGAATTTCCTTTCTATTCTTATTTTGCTGAGAGTTTTTATCAGGAATGGGTGTTGGACTTTATCAAATTCTTTTTCAGCATCGATTGAGATGATCATGATTCTTTTCTTTTGTTTTATTTATGTGGTGGAGTACATTGATTGATTCTCTAATGTTGAACCATCCTTGCATACCTGGTCTGAATCCCACTTGGTAGCAATGTATTATGGTTTTGATTTGCTGTTGATTGCATTGGCTAGAATTTGGTTGAGAATTTTTGCATCTGTATTCATGAGAGCTATTGGTCTGTTATTTTCTTTTTTTGTGATGTCTGTGCCTGGCTTTGGCATGAGCATTATGTTGGCTTCATAGCATGAATTCAGGTGTATTCTTTCCTTTTCTATACTTTGAAATAGCTTGAGCAGTACTGATGTGAGCTCTTCTGTGAATTTTTGGTAGAATTCTCCAGTGAAGCTGTCCAGGACAGGATTTTTTGTTGTTGTTGTTGTTGGAATTTTTTTATTACTTCTTCAATATCTTCTTTTGTTATGGGTCTGTTCAGTTTTTCTACCTCAGTTTGTGTTAGTTTAGATAGGGAGCGCATTTCTAGAAATTTGTCCGTTTCCTACAGGTTTTCAAGTTCATTGGAGTACAGTTTTTCATAGTATTCTGTTATGATCCTCTTTATTTCAGTTTTTTCTGTTGTAAAGTCACCCATCTCATTTCTTACATAGGTTATTTGCTTCCTCCCCCGCTTTTCTTTTGTCAGTATGGCCAGTGGTTTGTTGATTTTGTTGATGCTTTCGAAGAACCAACTTGTGGTCTTATTGATTCTTTCTATTGTTTTTCTGTTCTCTATTTTATTTATTTCTGCTCTAATCTTTATTATTTACTTTCTTCTGGTGACTGTGGGCGTCTTTTTCTTCTTTCTATTTCTTCAAGTTGTAGGGTTAATGTTTTGATTTTGGCCCTTTCTTCTTTTTTGATGTGTGTGTTTATTGCTATAAATTGACCTCTGAGCATGGCTTTTGAGGTGTCCCAAAGGTTTTGGTGAGATGTGTTTTTATTCTCATTTGATTCTATGCATTTTTATTTTGTTTTATTGTGTTTTAGGTGAAAGTTTACAGTGCAAATTAGTTTTTCATTCAAAAAGTTATGCATAAATATTTTTGTGACATTGGTTGCAATCCCTGCAAGGTGTTGGCACTCTCCTCCTTTCCCTTTCCACCTTGGGTTCTCCGTGTCCATTGTCCAGTTTTCCTGTCCCTTCCTGTCTTCTCATCTTTGCTTTTAGGCAAGTGTTGCCCTTTTGGGCTCGTATACTTGATGGAACTAAGAGGCATGTTCCTCACATGTGTTATTGTTTGTTTTATAGGCCTGTCTAATCTTTGGCTAAAAGTTGTACTTTGAGAGTGGCTTCAGTTCTGGGTTAGCAGGGTGTCGGGAGGCCATAGTCTTGGGGGTTCCTCCAGTCTCTGTATGACCAGTAAGTCTGGTCTTTTTCTGTGAATTTGAATTTTGTTCTATATTTTTCTCCTACTCAATCCAGGACCCTCTACTGTGATCCCTGTCAGTGCTGGTAGCTGGGCACTATCTATTTCTTCTGGGCTCAGGCTGGTGGAAGCTGTGGTTCATGTGGTCCCTTAGTCCTTTGGACTAATATTTTCCTTGTGTCTTTTATTTTATTCATTCTCCTTTGCTCCAGACATGATGGGATCAATAGCTATATCTTAGATGGCCGCTTGCAAGCTTTTAAGACCCCAGATATAGGATGTAGAACATTTTCTTTATGAACTATGTTGTGCCAATTGACCTAGATATCCCCCCAGACCATGGTTCCCAGCCCTCAAGCCCAGTAACTCAGTCCGTTAAAGTGTCTGGATGTATTTAGAAAGCTTGTATGATTTTGCCTTCTTCAAGTTGTGCTGATACTCCTATATCGTGTGTTTTTGATTTCATCTATTACTCGGTGGTTTTTAAGCAAGGTGTTATTCTGTTTCCACGCCTTTGATTTTTTTTTTTTCCTCTTGCTATTCCTGTTAGTGATTTCTACTTTCATGGTGTTGTGGTCAGAGAAAATGGCTTGTATTATTTCGATGTTATGGATTTTGTTAAGGCTTGCTTTGTGGCCTAAAATGTGGTCTGTTCTGGGGAATGTGCATTGGAAAAGAATGTATACTTTACTCCTGTTGGGTGGAGTGTTTTGTATATGTCTGTGACATCGAGTTGGTTGATTGTGGCATTTAGATCTTCTGTATCTTTGTTGAGTTTCTAGATGTTCTGTCCTTTACTGAGAGTGGTGTATTGAAGTTTCCTACTATTGCTGCAGAATTATTTCTCTTTTCAAAGCTGTTAGAGTTTGTCTTATGTATTTTGGAGCCCTGACATGGGGTGCATATATATTTATTATGGTTATCTCCTTTTTTTGGATTGACCTTTTAATCATTATATAATATCCTTCCTTATCTTTTATGAAGGATTTTGCCTTAAAGTCTATTTTATCAGAGATTAGTATTGCCCTTCCTGCATGTTTTTGTCTATTGTTTGCTTGATATATTTTTTTCCATCCTTTGAAGTTTAGTTTATTTATGTCTTTGTGTCTAAAATGTGTCTCTTGTAGACAGCATATCAATGCATTATGTTCTATATCCTTTCTGCTACTCTCTGTCTTTTTAATGGTGCATTTAAGTCATTTACATTCAGTGTGATTATTGATAGGTATGAGTTACTGCTGTCATTTTGTTGTACTTTTTTCTGTGATGTTGATGATTTCTTTTTTCCAATTAATTTTTTGTGTTGAGTTCTTTTTGTTTGTGGATTTTCTTTTCATTTCCTTTATTGTTGATTTTGTGTTTGCTGAGTGTTTATGTTTTTCTTCTTTTTTATTTTGATGAGTAGGTTTGTTAACTTTCTTTGTGGTTACCTTGAAATTTGTCTTTATCTTGCTAAGTTTAAACCAGTCTTTATTGCCTTAACTTCCTCTCCATATGAAAGTTGTATAACTGCCGTATTTATTCCCCCCCTTTTTTTTTGTTTTTAACATTGTTGTCCTTTACAGATTGATATTTCTGGTTCCCTGTTTTCAGTCTTTTAGCTTTGTTTTATTTTTGAGAGTTCTTTTTCTGTGTTGGTGTCAGGTTGATGCTGTCCTGTGTTATAATCCCAGTTTGATGTCTGAGTTTGTTCTCTATCTGAAGGATTCCTTTTAATATTTCTTGTAAGTGTAGTCTGGTTTTTACAAATTTCCTTAATTTCTGTTATCTGGATATGTCCTAATTTTGCCATCATATTTGAGAAACAATTTTGTTGGCTATGTACTTCTTGGGTGGCAATTTTTTTTCTTTCAAGGTTTTATATATATATATATCACCACATTGCCTTCTTGACTGCATGGTTTCTACTGAGTAATCAGAGCTTAGTCTTATTGGTTCCCCTTTGTGGTTGACCTTTAGCTTCTCTCTGGATTCTTTCTTTGTCTTTGGTTTTGGCAAGTTTGATTACGATGTGTCTTGGTGACTGTTATGGATTGAATTGTAGCCCCTAAAAATGTCTGTCAGCTTGGCTAGGCCATGATTCCCATTTTTGTGATCTGATGTAATTATCCTATGTGTTTTAAATCCTAACCTCTCTGATGTTAATAAGGCAGGATTAGAGGCAGCTGTGTTAATGAGGCAGGACACAGTCTACAGGATTAGGTTGTATCTTAAGTCAATCTCTTTTGAGATATAAAAGAATGAAGCAAGCAGAGAGGGGAGGGACCTCCTACCACCAAGAAGGAAGAGCCAGGAGCGGAGCACATCCTTTAGACCTGGGGGTCCCTGAGTTGAAAAACTCCTAGACCCAGGGGAAGAGTGACAACACAAAGAAAAAGCCTTCCTGTAGAGCTGGCACCCTTAATATCTACTTCTATTCTCCTAAACAGTGTGAGGATAAATTTCTGTTTGTTAAAGCCATCCACTTGTGGTATTTCCGTTACAGCAGCACTAGATAACTAAGAAAATGATTTTCTTTTGGAGTCTATCCTGCTTGGAACTTACTGACCTTCTTGGATGGATATCTTCTTGTCTTTCATGATATTAGGGAAGTTTTCTGCCAGCAAATCTTTGACAGTTCTCTCTGTGTTTTCCATTACTCGTCCCTGTTTTGGAACTCTGATTATGCACAATATTTTTCCTCTTGATGGTGTCCCACATAATTCTTAGGTTTTCTTCATTTTTTTTTTTATTTTTCCTTAAAGAAATTGGTGTCAAGGGATTTGTCTTCAAATTAGTTGATTTTGTCTTCCATTGTTTCGATTCTGCTTCCATATCCTTCCATTAAATTGTGTATTTCTGAAATTTTATTGTTAATCTTTTGGATTTCTAGTTGCTGTTTTTCTATGGTTTCTAATGTCTGTTTATTTGACTTTTTTTCTTATTTTGTTTTGCCAAAATCTTCTATTGCTTTGTCTATGTTTTCCTTGGTTTTGTTTGTGTTTTTCTTTATCTCTTGGAGAGCCATGTATGTTAGTCTTCTAGATTCCTTATCAGGTAATTTCATTGCTGTTTCTTCATCCAGAAGGTTTTCTGGTTCTTCATTTTGGGCACTTGCTGGAGCTACCTTGTCCTGCTTCTTTATGTGATTTAATATTGTCTGTTGTCTCTGAGGCATCAAGAAGTTATTATATTTGTTGATACATTGTATGTTTGTATGCTGCATCCTGAATTTTTGTTTTGTTTTGATATATCTGAGTAGGCTGAGCATGTGTGCTACTGGTCCTCTGTTTGCTAATCTGGCATCATTGAAGCTCTCACCTCTTATCTCCATGTGGATGGGGCAATGACTGGGTGTATGAGCAGGGGTCTCTTTGCTCGTCTTGTGGGGCTGCTGAGGATGTAGCTGGAGTTTCTGGTAAGGCGATGTATCTGGCTGTTTACCTGGATATGGGTGCAGAGGTTGTTATCCCTGGCCACTGGTTTGGACCACGTATGTTTGCCCTGTTGAAAGCCAGGTGGTTGAGGTAAGGGTGCCTGAGTTTTCAGTTACCTGGTGGGTGGAGTGGTGTGGAAACTCTCACTGATGGTCCCAGGTGGGCAGGGCTGTGTGTGGGGGTGTTTGGATTGGGCACAAGCCTCTGGTTGTAAGTGGGGCTATGTGGGGAGTTGAGGCAGGGGAATTTTTGCCTGTCACAGACACTTGGTTGGAGGGCATGCCCCATCTGGTAGAGTGTATCATAGGGAATGTTGAGCAGCTAGTCCTCATGCCTCAGCACAGGTGGCTGTAGAAAGTAGGAGCCACCACTGGCCATCAGGTCCCTGGCACAGGTGGCTGGAGGGAGTAGGAGGCACCACTGGCCTTCAATGTCCAAGTTTGGGTGTCTGGAAGGAGTAGAAAGACACCAGCAGTCCTCTGGTCCACAGCACAGGTGGCTGGAGGGAGTAGGAGGTGCTGCAGGTCTGTGGGCCCCTGGCACAAGTGGTTGAGTGGAGGGGTAGGCATCTTCAATCCCTGGGTTCCTGGCTTAGAGGGCAGCGTGGTGATGGGTGCCGTTGGACTGTGATTGTTGTGAGGAGGAGTGATGGGCAAGGAGGATGAGGGGCCCCACAGGCCTGTGGCCTCTGGCACAGGGTGCTGAGGTGGACCCAGTGGGTGAGGTGTGTGCACTTAACTTTCGCAGGACAGTAAGCACTCCTACCTGTCTCTGAATGTGAATGCACAGTCATTCCTGCTTGGATGCACCAGGTGATTGGGGTTTTGGCTGAGAATGCTGCTTGCTTTCCCTCAATATGGTCATGCTGTGCAGGTTTGGCTAGCAGGGTGCTGGCAATCCCTGATTCTCTGTGTCTGCCGTTTTTGTACTGTCTCTCTTTCCACTTGGCACTTTGTTCAATTCTTCAGCCTTGTGTTTGATGCTCAGGGTTCCAAAGTTGTCATCTATATATGATTCACTTGTTTTCTCAAGTCTTTGTTGTAAGAGGAACGTTGTGAAGTATCTGACTACTCTGACATCCTGGGCCACCTCTCAAGGCTTTCTTTTAAATTACACAAATTTTGATATAATGCATTTCATTATTATTTAGTTCAGAATATTTTCTAATTCCCCTTGTGGTTTCTTCTTTGACTCACGGATTATTTAGAAGTGTGTCGTTTAATTTCTAAATATTTGGGGACTTCCTGGATAGCTTAGAGTTATCAATTTTTAATTTACTTCTATTGTGGTAAGAGAACATAACTGTCATGGATTGAATCATGTCCCCCAAAAAACATGTGTGTCAATTTGTCTGGGCCATGATTCCTGGTATTGTGTGATTTTCCTATGTGTTGTAAATCCTGCCTCTATGATGTTAATGAGGGAGGATGGATGGCAGTTGTGTTAGTAAGGCAGGACTCAATCTACAAGATTGGATTGTGTCCTGAGGCAATTTCTTGAGATATAAAGGACAGAAGTGAGTAGAGAGACAGGGGGACCTCATACCATCAAGAAAGCAGCGCCGGGAGCAGAGCACGTCCTTTGGACTGGGGTCCCTGCGCAGAGAAGCTCCTAGTCCTGGGGAACACTGATGAGAAGAAGGCTGAAGGAGAGAAAAAGCCATCTCCTGGAGCTGACGCCCTCAGTTTGGACTTTCAGCCTACTTTAACTGTGAGGAAATAAAAATTTCTCTTCGTTAAAACCATCCGCTTGTGGTGTTTCTGTTCTAGCCGCAATAGATAACTAAGACAATAACCTGTAAGATTTTAATCTTTGTAAATTTCTTGAGACTTAGTTTATGACCCAGCAAAGGTTTACTGTGTTGAACATACTATGTGTACTTGAAAAATGTGCATTTGCTGTTAGGTGTAGTGTTTTATCAGCATCAACTATGTCAAGAAGGTTGATAGTGTTTTCAAGTGCCTTCAGGTGATCTTTTTAAAAAATTATATCCATAGTATATAATTGTTATTTGTGGGAGATGGTTCTGGTAGTATCTTATTCTTCTGATGTCTGTTGATTTACTTTCCTTTTTTCTTTTTTTTTTTTTTAAGAGTTCATCCTACTTTCCTGATTCTTAGTATGTTGGGTAATTTTCGTTTGTATCCCAGATACTATGAACGGTAAGTGCAGAGACTCAGAAATAAGTTGTTTTTCTCTGATGAGTGTTGTTTCTTTGTTTTAGCAAGTAATTAATTTGGTTGAGCTCAAAATGCACACTACTTCTTGTGTGGTAGCTCCAATTTTAGGTCAGCAATTTTGTTTCTAGCTGAGCTGCTTTTAGTCTGCTCCATGGATGTGTACTTCAGGTGGTCAGCCAGAGATGTGGGCAGAAGGAAATTAGAGACCTTCTTTCTGACTCTTTCCCTTTTAGGTCTCTACTCCCCACCTCCCTACCCCCATCAGCCACAGTTGCTCCAGATTCTGTCCTCTGATTCACTGGCCTGTATATTATGGTTTTTCTGCCTGCATACCCTATGCCTCTCTGACTGCACCTACCCACAGACTAAACACAGTAAAAACAGGAAGCACAGGAATCTGCGTAACTCCCCTTCTGTGAATGTGGGCTCCCTACCAGAATCTTCTTATTTCTGTTCAGTCTCCAGTGCCTTCATATTGCTGTCTTTGCTTTATATCCAGTGTTTGTAATTGCTATTAGTGATAAAGTTGGTCCAGTAAGATCTTTCTCAGCTACTATCATTAATGGATGATCTCTCTGTCTTTATTTCATAATTTATTGTTCATCTATTGTTTGCTATTCCTTCACTTAACTCTTGGAGCATCACATGCATACTCAATAAACTATTTATTAGACAACTTAAAATTAATTTTATTGGAAGTGATTTCATGTTTTATAGTTTTTGTTGGCTCCCGTTTTTAGCATTACATTTGTTTTGAAAATTTGGTTTTCAAGCTCATTTTGAGTAGGAGATATTTTTTTCCTTCTTTTCTCTCCCTGTACTCTTTCTTTTCTAAGATTTTGTTGTTGCTTTATCTCACACCCTTATGTCCCTAGTAAAAACCCAGGTCTTATATAAATTTGGATTTGCATATCCATGATATTATGAGTAATACATGGAATCAGTATGTTTGGGGTTTGAGGTAGTATTTGTGTCTGCTGCCTCTCAAGGACCACAGTTTTCCATCCTAGATAGTAGATTCCAATATTGAGCCTAGCTCTGGTTCTTTCCTAGTGGAAAACTTTTCTTTATTACTTTACAGGAATCAAACAAAAAATGGTTTGTTTCTAGGCTCAGAGTCCTTCGGGCCAATCCATACACTTTCTCCTGCATTACTGTCTATTTTTGGTCCATGGAAATGTTTATCTTTTTTTTTAGTTTGGCTTTGTATTCTTTATTGTCTCTTTTTATATTTTATCCATTACTCAAGAGTGGTACATTGACTATTTAAATTTACTGCAATATCTAGACCAGAAATCATCTACAATATTCTCATTGGCGTAAAGGATGAAATGTTAGAAAAAAAATAGGACTGAAGACATGTCTCTGGAGACCTCATTCACTCATATCATGTTTATATATATGTATATGTGTGTGCACGTGTGTGCATGTGTGTGTATGAGGTCGCTATCAGTTATGATTTGGAATCAACTGTACAGCACTTAACAACAACACATATATATTTGTATATGTGTGTGTATGTTCGTATGTATGTGTTTATGTATATTTATTTATTTATTTCTGTAAAAATATACCCAGCAAACCACTCCTATTCCACAGTTTCTAGACATAATGATCAGTGACATGGTTACATTCTTCACATTGTGTCAACATTCTCATTATTTCTGTTCTAGTTGTTTCACTTCCATTTACTTAATCTCCCTGCCCCTCAATCTTCTCACCTGTGCTTTAAAATAGCTGTTGACCCTTTGGTCTTATATATATATATTTTTTTAAACACAATATTCAAGAATGACAATTTTTACTCTTTGTTCTAAACTGTTAATTAGTTTAAAGGTGATTTCAGGGAATAGTTTCAATTCAAGGTTTGAAGAGCAACTCAGGACCATAGCCTGTGGGACTCCTCTAGCCTCAATAGGTACAGTAAGTCTGGATTCTTTAAGAATTTGAAGTTCTGTTCCACATTTTTCTCCCTTTTTATCACGATTCATCTATTGTGTTCCTGATTAGAATGTTCAGTGGTAGCTGGGCATCATCTGCTTCTTCTGGTTTCAAGATGGAGGAGGCAGTGGTTCATGGAGACAATTAGTCCTGTAGTCCAGTTCCTTCTCTGATTCTCAGATTTCCCTCTCTCTCTTTTGTCCCAGATGAATAAAGACTAATAGTTGTGTGTTAGGTGGCCACTCGTAATCTTTTAAGACTCCAGACACTACTCACCATACTGGGAGGTAGAAGTTATCATGTTTATATTAATCAATTTTTCCTCACTGTCTGAGTATGCATTTCAACCAGTTACTAATCCACATAACTGAACCACCTCAAAACTATCCTTCCAGTCTTATCTCTAGAAATGTGAGGTACTTGTTCAATGTCTTACTAAAATTCAGGTACACAGATTGATCTGCCAGTTCAGGAATTGTATCAACATTCATGAGGTATTGCTGCTCTTTCTTAGTAAATCCATATGGGCTTATGATTGCAACTTCATTTTCTATATTCAAGTTAGGTCAGTAAATATTTATCGATTGCCTGTGATGTCTAAGTCATTGTGGTATATCCTGGGAAGATAAAATAATCCCCATCTTCAAGGGATTTCTAGTTGATGGAGTGCATAAACAATCCTTAAGTACTTAATCCTGTAATCTTGATAGGATGCACGTTAAAGTCACCAACCAATGTTTGAGAATCCCTTCTACTTCCTTTTTTTAAAATTAGTATTCCAAAACTGTCCATATACAGCACAATTCCTTATATCCCTAGTTCCTCAAACATTGCCAACAGGTTCAAAGACCTTTTGGATCTATCTTACCAGTGACCTCAGCCATAAGACTTGCCCACTTTTCCTTTATTAACTCCTAACTTGATTTGGAGTTCCTCTTATTTATATTGTTTCTACCCAGTTTAAAGATCTGAACACTAGACTGAAAAGTTTGATGTGGAATAGAGGTTGACTGATTTCCTTTTCTATCATTTATTAACCTTCAAGCTCAGTCTATCAACCTGTCCATCCAATTTTGTTTTCCTTATCTTAATCATAATTGAAATGTTTCCCCTCCCCCCATCCCCTGCCACTATCCTAGATATATTTTAGAGAAGAAGGCACACCTGAATGGAAGTCTAGAGATACGGATTCTTTTCTTGGCTCTGGCATTTATTTGCTGTGTGAATTTGGATAATTACTCATTGTCTTTGCCCCTCAGATTTCTCTTCTCTATCATGGGGATCATAATAATTATGCTGGCTACCTATTAGCATATTTTGAGTGTCAAAATCAGGGACCATAAATGTTAAAGTCCTTTGAAAACTATGAAGTATTACAAAAATGCTACAGGTTATTTTAGTAAAATAGTTATCATTTTTTAAGTTTTATAACTTTAAGATTGACATTCACTGCAACACGTCAGATAAGTAGATGAGTCTGAATCTAATTAAAAGTTAATGTTCCAGTATTTGGATTCCTCTCTCTTTAATGTGAGTCAGAATTGACTTAACAGCACACAGCAACAACACTTTAAGATCAGAAAAGCAGGTTTCTTCACTGACATTCTTGGCTCAGCTTTGAGAAAAGTGTTTACATTGTGCTTTGCTGGGTGCAATGTCAAAGACACACATCCTGGGAATTTAACTGAGTCACTAAAAAATGTGAAGTGAGAAAAAAATAAGCAAGTGTATTTTCCCAGTTTTATTAGCTCTGCTTTTTCCCTTTGACAAAGTGAATCAGAAATTAATAAAAATGTAAAGTTCATTTTCAGGCCATGTGATTTATGTTCATATAACATTATACTGAACAACATCATATGTCTCTTATTTATGACATTGAAAAACATCTTTTTTTCAGCAATGAAAACCAAGGGAAATGTCTGCATCACCTCTTTATCATGAGGTGTGGCATTCCCAGATACGAGCAAGTCACATCCCCAAACTCCTTACCTGAATGACATCACTGTTTCTGTGTATTTGTTTAATTCTCTCAGCAGGTTAAATTCACAGCTGTTTCAGACAATTCCTTTGGTTTGTTGATCTTCGCTTCACCTTCAACTGGCATCTTTATGAAAATAATTTTACAAGGCTCCTGCTAGTTTAATCTATCTAGTAATTCCTGCCTTCATATCACTTACAGTACTACATCTCTAGAGATGTGGTTCCTGTTTATTTTGTTTTACTTAGGTGTACCATAGTCCATCCCCAACTAGCAAAGGCTATATTAGTGACAAATTGATGGTGAAAATATTAGCAATTGACATACTTAAAAGTCAGGGAAAAACATTGAGATGACTAAGATGAGTGCTCATAAATATTATGTTCACTAAAAAGACAGAATGTTGAAAAAGATGACAAATGACATTTCACATTTTACATGAGTCACAAACAGTTCTGTAAGATTACTTTCCTACCATTCCTTACTTTCTAGAAATGCTGGGAGCCTCATCCCAGGAATTTCAATGAGAAGTTTGTCGATTGTTTTGTTCTGATGCAGGTAATATGCATAATGTCAGATATTTGTCAGATAGTCTTACCTGTGTGTTTGGTCTTCCATCAAAATATTCAATGATTTTCTGATGTTATGAGTCAGAATATTGATTCCTGCTTCTTGGGTCCCCTCTGGAGGCCTAGTACTTTGATATTTGATGTGGGAATAGCCTTGAGTATTTTCTAATACTCTCAGCGTTGCTGACTTTGTAGATATTCCTCAAGTTCCATCTCCTGGGCATGACACATTGTCCAGCATCAGGCTATTCAGGTTCTAATCCTGGCAACTTCACCAACCCCCTGGGATTCCTTGGTCAAGGACTTTACCTCCTGGAGACTTACTTTTCTTGTCAGTAAAATGGAGAAAGAGTCCCTTTGTGGTGCACACTTTTAATGCATTTGGCTGTTAACCAAAAGGTTGAATGTTTGAGTCCACCAAGAAGTGCATTGGGAGAAAGCCCTGGCAATCTACTTCCAAAAAAATAAGCCATTGAACACCTGTGGAGCACAGTTCTACTCTTACACAAATGGAGTCACCATGAGTCAGAAGTGACTCGATGGCAACGGTTTTTAAAACGGAGGAGATAGTAGTACCTAATTCATGTGCCTATTGAAAGGATTCAATGAAATGATTAGTGTGAAGTAAGTGCCCAGCAGGGCCTGGCCCAGAGCTGTGGTTCTTGGTAATTATTATTATTAATGAGCAGCGTTGTCAATTCTTTGTTCTATCAGTGACAATTTTGTTGTAAAATATATACTTTCAGCATCTCATGCACACATCCCCATTATTTTCCTTTGACAGAAAAAGGAGTACAATCTGAGTATTTTCTTTTGCTCATTTTCGCTTATCTTTTCCAGGCTTCGTTTCAAAAGCCTCTTTAATAGGGCACATTGCTTTTACCTCTCAACCTCAGCTCTCTTTTTCTAATTGTTTCCCATAGGAGTCGATCACTTTGCATTTATTGGTACTGAAATTCTTGCACTTACCAAAAGGATATACAGACAAATGTTCCTGAACACTGGCATTTATTATGCAGGGAGCTCGGAATGTTTACATGTGCTCATTTTTTCTGTCCTAAATAAGGTAGGATTCCTTCAGCTATGTGTAACAGAAAACCTCAACTGGTTAAACAATAAGGAATTTATTATCTCACCTGACAAGATTTTTGGAGGTAAGAGGTCCTCCAAAAAACCATACCAAACCCACTGCTACTGAGTCTGTTCTGATTAATAGTGACCCTATAGGACAGAGTAGAACTGCCCCATAGGGTTTCCAAGGCTATCATCTCTATGGAAGCAGACTGCCACATCTTTCTCCCACGGTCTGAACCACTGACATTTCAGTTAGCAGCCAAGGGCTTTAACCACTATGCCACCAGGGTTCCTAGGATGTCCTCAGGGTTGGCTAATTTGTCCATTACTGACATAATCAAAGATCCATCAAACAGGAAACTCGCTACCTGGGTGCCTTTCAGCCCTGAAAGTTACTACAATTTCACTGTGTTCCATGCATCACCAGGGATGTACAGGCAGGAAAATGACCTAATAGTCTTTTAAAACAGTTCAGATACTATCCTCTGGGAAGCCTTCATTTCCAGTGTCCTTCCTCAGACGCCCCTGTCTATGCATCTATAGCAACATATATCACCCTGTATTCACATTGTTGGAGCCTTGGTGGGGCAGTGGTTAAGAGCTACAGCTGCTAACCGAAAGGTCGGCAGTTCGAATCCACCAGTTGCTCCCTGGAAACCCTATGGAGAGGTTCTAGTCTGTCCTATAGGGTTGCTATGAGTCGGAATCAACTCGATCAATGGCAACTAATTCACGTTGTTAAGTGGTTTATCTTGTTGGTCATGTCGAAATCTTTTTGAGATCATAAACCATGCCCTTTTTATATATAAAATCACTATCCCTTGCAAAATACCAAGTACAGACTGAATGACCCACAAATGTTTTTTTACAGGAAAAAAGGAAGGAAAGAAGTTAAGAGAATGTTTCTGAGATCTCCTTAATATTTTAGATTGCATGAGTGACTCCTTGGCGAATTTAACATGATTGGGATCACCTTGTGTACTGGAACCAGCCAGATGAGAGAATCTCTTCCCGGTTAAGCAGTCGGCTACTAATTGAAAGGTTGGTGGTTTGAACCCACCCAGAGGCACCTCAGAAGAAACGCCTGGAGATCTCCTTTTGTAAAGTTTGTTGTTGTTGTTAGGTGCCGTCGAGTTGTTTCCTACTCATAGTGACCCTATGTAAAACAGAAGGAAATGCTGCCCAGTCTTGTGCCATCTTCACAATTGTTGCTGTGTCTGAAACCATTGTTGCAGCCACTGTGTCAATCCATCTGGTGGAAGGTCTTCTTCTGTTTTACTGACCCTTTCTTTTACCAAGCATGATGTCCTTCTCCAGGGACTGGTCCCTCCTGATAACATGTCCAAAGTACGTGAGACAAAGTGTCACCATCCTTGTTTCTAAGCAGCATTCTGGCTGTACTTCTTCCAAGACAGATTTGTCCATTCTTCTGGTAGTCCACAGTACATTCAATATTTTTCAGCAACATCATAATTCAAATGCATCAATTCTTCTTCAGTCTTCTTTATTTGTTGTCCAGCTTTTGCATGCACATGAGACAATTGAAAATACTATGGCTTGGGTCAGGCCATAGTCTTCAAAGTGATACCTTTGCTTTTTAACAGCTTAAAGAGGTCTTTTGCAGCAGATTTGCCCACTGCAGTATGTCATTTGATTTCTCGACTGCTGCTTCTGTCGACATCAACTGTGGATCCAAGTAAAATGAAATTCTGACCTCTTCAATATTTTCTCTGTTTATCATGATGTTTCTTATTGGTTCAGTTGTGAAGATTTTTGTTTTTATTATGTTGAGATGTGATCCATACTGAAGGTTGTGGTCCTCATCAGTAGGTGCTTCAAGCCTTTTCACTTTTAGCAAGCAAGGTTGTGTCATCTGCATTTTGCAGGTTGTTAATGAATCTTCCTCTAATCCTGGTGCAGTATTCATCTTCATATAGTCCAGCTCCTTGGATTATTTGCTCAGCGTACAGATTGAGTAAATATGATGAAAGGATAAACCCTGACTCATACCTTTCCTGATTTTAAACCATGCAGTACCCCCTTGTTGTGTTTGAATGACTGCCTCTTTGTTTATGTACAGGTTTCACATGAACACAATGAAGTGTTCTGGAGTTCCCATTTGTCTTAGTCATCTAAATTCTGTCTTGGTCATCTAGAGCTGCTGTAACCGAAGTACCACAAATGGATGTCTTTAATAAACAGAAATTTATTTTCTCACAGTCTAGTAGGCTACAAATCCAAATTTAGGGCATCAACTCCAGGGCAAGACTTTCTCTGTCAGCTCTGGAGGAAGATCCTTGTCATCAGTCTTCCCCTGGACTAGGAGCTTCTCCAAGCAAGCAAGAACCCTGGGTCCAAAGGACGCGCTCTGCTCCTGGCTCTGCTTTCTTGGTGTATGAGGTTCCCATGACTCTCTGCTTGCTTCTGTCTTTTATGTCGCTGAAGAGATTCGCTTAAGACACTATCTAATCTTGTAGACCACATCAATATAACTGCTGCTAATCCATTTTATTACATGATAGTGATAGACTATACAACACATAGGGAAATCACATCAGATTACAAAGTGGTAGACAGTCATATGATACTGGGAATCATGGCCCAGCCAAATTGATACACACATTTTTTGGGGGACATAATTCAAACCATGACACCATTCTTTGCAATGTTATTCATAATTTGTTACGATCCACACAGTCAAATGCCTTTGCATAGTCAATAAAACACAGGTAAACATCTTTCTGTTATCCTCTGCTTTCAGCCATGATCCATCTGATGTCATCAATGACATCCCTCGTTCCATGTCCTCTTCTGAATCTGGCTTGAATTCTCGAAGTTTCCTGTGGCTGTACTGCTGCAAACATTTTTGTATTATCTTCAGGGAATTTTACTTGTGTGTGATATTATTCGATAATTTCTGCATTCTGTTAGATCACCTTTCTTTGAAATGGGCACAAATATGGATCTCGTCCAGTCAGTTGGCCAGGTAGCTGTCTTCCAAATTTCTTGGCATAGACAAGTGAGCTCTTCCAGAGTTGCATCCACTTGTTGAAACATCTCAGTTGGTATTCTGTCAATTCCTGGAGGTTTGTTTTTTGCCAATGCCTTCAGTGCAGCTTAGACTTCTTCCTTCAGTACCATCAGTTCTTGATCGTAAAGATTAAAGCCATTAAGAACCCTGTGGAGCACAGTCTTACTCTGCAACACATGGAATCACCATGAGTTGGGGTCGACTCGATGGCAGCTGGTTGGTTTGGGTTCTAGTCATTTAGTATCTAACTCCCTGAAACCTGACACAGGCTGCCTCTTATGTCATGGCCCAGGCCTTTGACTGGCTCCTTGGGTCTGGTCTTAAACTCTAGACTGGCTGTTTCCGGGTGGGAGGACGGGAATGTGGTCCAAAACATGACTTCCTAGTGCTACTCCCTCAGCAAATCCCCTGACCCCCAGTAGGTCAGGGGATTCTAGGAAGGGACTGTTGGCATGGACAGCACCCTGAGGGCCCTGTGCTGTCCATAAGCCACCCAGGATGGGGTTTTGTCTCTAAAAGGTAACATATTTGAAGTTCCTCTCAGGAGCCTGGTTCCCTTAATATTTGTGATATAAAGTTGTACGTCTATGAATGCATCTGAAACTCCTTCGTTTGTTTGTTTGGGGAGGAGGAAGGGGTTGGGCAACACCTTCTCTGTGGGAAGAAGTGGTAAGGTGGAAGGATTACGGAGTCCAGAATCAGGCGTCTGTGGACAGGGGTTCCCTAACTGTGTGAAATTGGGTACATTACACCATTCTCTGAACCTCAATTTCCTTTTCTGTCATGAGAGACAACAGTAGTTACTTCTTCCCTGCAGTGGACGTGCTTTGCTGTGAGCACAAAGTTAGCCCATCTGTGTAAGGTGCCTGCACGTCGTGGGCCATTGGTTATATTTGTTCCCTTTTCTCTTTCTGTCAGGAAAAATGGACTTGCTGCTTATTTACCTGTTGCCATTGCCACCCACTCATGGCAACCCCATGTGTGTCAGAGTAGAACCATGCTCCATAAGGTTTTCAGTGGCTTATCTTTCAGAAGTAGATTGCCAGGACTTTCTTCTGAGGTGCTTCTAGGTGGTCTGGAACCACCAATGTTTCAGTTAGAAGCTGAGCGTGTTAATCGCTTGCACCACCCAGGGACTCTGCTTCTTATTTTGCCCAAGCTTATTTCTCACAAACCATAAGTTTTGATACTTCTGTTTCACCCCAGAATTCAGGGATCTGGTACAAGTTTATGAAACTCCCATGTAAATAAGAATGATAAGTACTGACACCTTAGTCAGACAGCAAACACATCAGTCTTCACCTGAGGCCATCCTTGTTTGCAGACAAAGTGGAATGATTGATAGTGGGAGAGAGGAAGTAACCAGAACATGAATCCCTCTGAGTAATGAGAAGCTTTCCACTGGAACGAAAAAAAGACCTCTCTAATCTGATGCCTGTGGGAGCTTCAGAACCATTTCTTGCGTGGGAGAGACATTGTAGGCGTCAGGTGGGAAAGAAGACGTTTGCTGTTTTTCTAAATCATTTTTCACCCCTATTGCAAAAGCTTTTCTGTTTTCTTCAGAAATCCCATATTTTACAAGGTCACTGATCCCTTCTGCAATCCACTCGTGCTTCACCCTTCATTCTACCTTCAGAGTTTTATCTATTCAGGACTTGGCTTACTGTTTCATAAAACAAAGCATGTCTCATTTTCCATTAAATATTAATACCAGCATAATAGAACTAAACCATGAGAGTTTTTAATCCTCTCACTTTTGATCATTAAATATCATTTCAGCTCATTTATGATATCAATAATACGGAATATAAAAGGTACATTGCTAGAATTTTAGCATTACAAGAAAATTACATTTTGCCATGAGTTCATCTCCTGATTTCTCCATATGTATATGCATGGCATAGATAAATAGATCTGAGTTTAGATTATTAGACAAAATGCTATTCTTAGAATGCATGCAAATTCATCTTTGCAGCCTGTAACTGATTACAAAATAGAAGATGTGGGCTGTTGCTGACTATTGGAAACTGGTAACCACATATTTCTATCAAACCAGGCAAATTTTCCCTTAGTTGTAGTAAAAAACCAAAAGAAAAAAGAAACTCAAACCTGTTGCCATCAAGTCGAATCCAACTCATAGCAAACCTATAGGACAGAGTAGAACTGCTCGATAGGGTTTCCAAGGAGCAGCTGGTGGATTCGAACTGCTGACCTTATGGTTAGCAGCTGATCTCTTAACCGTTTTGCCACCAGGGCTCCACAGTAAAGGAGTTGAGGGATCCTGAAGTTTTCAGATTATAGAGTATGTGAGAAAGAACAACAAAAAAGAAGACAATAAGAAGAATAATGGTGTGGTAAAAAGGTGGGAAGACCTTAAAACCTCCCTGAAAAATCATGAACTAGACACTTGAGAAGCTCTTCTGGAAATTTGAACAGTAACCGTGATTTCAACCCTTTCTTTGAAGTAGTAGCCTGCCACACATTACAAGACACCAGGTTTACTCAGGTGCCATTTATACTATAAAAAGACTTTTGAGTTTGCAGGGGTCAAAACAGAAGGATTGGATTGTTACAGAAAGCTACAGACAGCTAGCACACAACAACCCCAAGATCACCCCAACAAATGCAATCAAAACACCAACCAACCAGATAGCCAAAATGGCCAAACTGTGGTTGCTGTAATGCACAGTTTTAGAATTCCAGAGATTAGAACTTTTAAAAATGCCATCAGTGATGAGGATCAAGTGGCAGGAATCCTAGATACTTCCAGATTATTTGTCTGGAGAATACAGGGCTTAAAGCTTCTTCAAAATCAGATGACTTCTCTGGGTGTGAATAAGAGAGGGAACGAGGGAAAAGACAA
This sequence comes from Dugong dugon, assembly GCA_030035585.1. Lineage (NCBI taxonomy): Eukaryota > Metazoa > Chordata > Mammalia > Sirenia > Dugongidae > Dugong > Dugong dugon. The sequence continues at coordinate 23,618,786 of CM057468.1, forward strand.
AGTAGCAACTGAACCACAAATTGATGCCATATTTTAAACTTGATAAAATTCACCTGTTAAAGGATAAGGAGAAAGCAGAGAAAAATGGAGAGAAGACATTTTTTAGGGTTGAATCACCATAGATTGGATATTTACCCTGCAAATAGCTTTCCTTCCTTCTTTCCTTCCTTCCTTCTGTCCTCCCCTTGCTTCCCCCCTCTCTCCCTTCTTTCCTTCTTTCCTTCCACAGATATTCACTGAGCACCAACTATGTTCCAGCCACTAGGCAAGGCATTGGGTAAAATGCTGCATTGGATAAAATGCAGAATTGGACAAACATAGCTCTTACCTCCTGTTACATTTGGAGGTGAGATAGACCAAAATCAAGAATTAAGACACCTGAGTTTTATTTCAACTTGTGCCACTATATGTTTGATTTAACCAACTTGGGATTAGTTTTAAATATGTTATAGAGAAAATAAAGAGTTCCCAATCTATCATTGGAAGTAGTCGTTAGGTTAAATACATATAAAATTATTTGAAATATAAACTAGCACGATTATTTGTAAGTAAAACTTAATTTACCAAGATGTTCTTACTTCCTGTAAGTTATTCACCACTCCCCTGTCAGTTTGTCCTACTATGGTGGCTTTTGTGTTGTTGTGATGCTGGAAGCTATGCTACCGGTATTTCAAATACCAGCAGCGTCACCCGTGGTGGACAGGTTTCAGCCAAGCTTCCAGACTAAGACAGACTAGGAAAACGGACCTGGGGTCTACTTCTGAAAAAACTGACCAGTGAAAACCTTATGAATAAAAGTGGAACATTGTCTGATATGGTGTTGAAAGATGAGCCCCTCAGGCTGAAAGGCATCCAAAATACGACTGGGGAAAAGCTGCTTCCTGAAAGTACAGCCGACCTTAATGACATGGATGGAGTAAAGCTTTCGTGAGCTCCATTAGCCGATATGGCACGACTCAAAATGAGAAGAAACAGCTGCAAACATCCACTGATAATCAGAACATGGAATGTACGAGTATGAGTCTAGGAAAATTGGAAGTTGTAAAAATGAAATGTAATGCATAAACATCGATATCCTAGGCATTAGTGAGCTGAAATGGACTGGTTATTGTCCATTTTGAATTGGGCAGTGATATGGTCTTCTATGCCAGGAATGATAAGTTGAAGAGGAATGACGTTGCATTCATCATCAAAAAGGACCTTTCAAGATCTATGTTGAAGTACAACACTATCGGTGATAATTTCCATACTTCTACAAGGAAGACCAGTCAATACAACTATTTTTCAAATTTACACACCAACCACTAATGTCAAAGACGAAGATTTTTACCAACTTCTGCAGTCTGAAATTGATCAAACATGCAATCAAGATGCATTGATAATTACTGGTGTTTGGAATGCAAAAACTGAAAACAAAGAAGAAAAGGATCATGGTTGGAAAATGTGGCCTTGGTGATAGAAATGACACTGGAGATGGCATGATAGAATTTAGCAAGACCAATGACATATTAATTCAAATACCTTTTTTCAAGAACATAAATGGTGACTATACATGTAAACCTCACCAAATGGAATACACAGGAATCCAACTGACTACATCTGTGAAAAAAGATAATGGAGAAGCTCAGTACCATCAGTCAGAGCAAGGCCAGGGGCCGAATGTAAAACACAGCATCAATTGCTCACATGCAAATTCAAGTTGAAGCTGAAAAAAATTAAAACAAGTCCACAACAGCTGAAGTATGATCTTGAGTATATCCCACCTCAATTTAAAGACCATCTCAAGAATAGATTTGATACACTGAACACTAATGACCAAAGACCAGACGAGTCGTGGGATGACATAAAGGACATCATCCATAAAGAAAGCAAAAGGTCATTAAAAAGACAGGAAAGAAAGAAAAGACCAAAATGGATGTCAGAAGAAACTCTGAAACTTACTCTTGAATGTAGAGTAGCTAAAGAGAATGGAAGAAATGAGGAAGTAAAAGAGCTAAACAGATGATTTCAAATGGCAGCTCAAGAAGAGAAAGTAAAGTATTATAATGAAATGTGAAAAGACCTGGAGATAGAAAACCAAAAGGGAAGAACATGCTCAGCATTTCTCAAGCTGAAAAAACTGAAGAAAAAATTCAAGCCTTGAGTTGCAATATTGAAGGATTCTATGGGCAAAATATTGAAAGACACAGGAAGCATCAAAAGAAGATGGAAGGAATACACAGAATCACTCTACCAAAAAGAACTGGTCGAGGTACAACCATTTCAGGAGGTAGCATATGATCAAGCACCCATGGCATTGAAGGAAGAAGTCCAAGCTGCACTGAAGGCAATGGCAAAAAACAAGCCTCCAGGAACTGATAGAACATCAGTTGAGATGTTTCAATGAACGCATGCAACACTAAAAGTGATCACTCGTCTATGCCAAGAAATTTGGAAGACAGTTATCTGGCCAACTGACTGGAAGAGACCTATATCTGTGACCATTCTAAGAAAGGTGATCCAATGGAATGGGAAAATTATTGAACAATATCACATGCAAGTAAAATTTTGCTGAAGATAATTCAAAAATCTACAGGGAACTGCCAGAAATTCAAGCTGGATTCAGAAGACAATATGGAAAGAGGGATATCATTGTTAACGTCAGATGGGTCTTGGCTGAGAGCAGAGAATACCAGAAAGATGTTTACTTGTGTTTTTATTGACTATGCAAAGGTATTTGACTGTGTGGATCATAACAAATTATAGAAAACATTGTGAAGAATGAGATTTCCGGAACACCTAACTGTGCTCATGTGAAACCTGTACATAGACCAAGAGAAAACCTTTCCAACAGAACGTGGGGAAGGGGATACTGCATGGTTTAAAATCAGGAAAGGTGTGCGTCAGGGTTTATCCTTTCACCATACTTAATATGCATGCGGAGCAAATGATCCGAGGAGTCGAGCTATATGAAGAAGAATACTGCATCAGAATTAGAGGAAGACTCATTAACGACCCTCGATATGCAGATGACACAACCTTACTTGCTGAAAGGGAAAAGGACTTGAAGTACTTGCTAATGAAAACTGCAGTCTTCAGTATGGATTCCACCTCAACATAAAGAAAACAAAAATCCTCACAACAGGACCAATAAGCAACATCATGATAAACAGAGAAAATACTGAAGTTGTCAAGGATTTCATTTTACTTGGATCCGTAATCAACATCCATGGAAGTGGCAGTCAGGAAATCAAAGGATATATTCCAGTGGGAAAATTTGCTGCAAAAGACTCTTTAAAGTGTTCAAAAGCAAAGATGTCACCTTGAAGACTAAGGTGTGCCTGACCCAAGCCATGGTATTTTTAATCACCTAATATGCATGCAAAAGCTGGACAATGAATAAGAAAGACTGGAAAAGAATTGATGTATTCGAATTATGGTGTTGGCAAAGAGCATTGAATATACCGTGGACTGCCAGAAGAAGGAACAAATCTGTCTTGGAAGAAGTACAACCAGAATGCTCCCTAGAAGCAAGGATGGTGAGACTTTATCTCACATACTTTGGACCTGTTATCAGGAGGGACCAGTCCCTAGAGAAGGACATCATGCTTGGTAAAGCAGAAGGTCAGCGAAAAAGAGGAAGACCCTCAGTGAGATGGATTGACATAGTGGCAGCAACAGTGGGCTCAAATATAGCAATGATTTGTGAGGATGGTGCAGGACCAGGCAGTGTTTTGTTCTGTTTCTCTTAGGGTCATTATGAGTTGAAACCAGCTGGACAACACCTAACAAGAACAACAACAACATAGCTACTTGATGACTTTTCAGTTTTATGCATTACCTATTAGCTTCCCACTATGGAAGATGAGGATTTAAGCCTAGTTCATATCCTGGCCACCACATACCATGCCTCTATCTACCCAATTGTTATATCATAATTTTGGTTGGATAAACGTTCAGTGTCTCCATTATTTTGATTTTATATATACATGGACAGCTGAGCTGAATAGTATACCATTATTACTTTTTCTTTCCTTAAATTTTTGTTTTCCTGGAGTTACTAATTGTCTTGTCTTGCTTGCTTGTTTACTTCCTTCTGAAACCTCTGGCCTGCTCCAATATGGATTGATTGATGTCTGTATTTATTACACAGATTCTGTCTTGGGATTTCCTTTTCACGTCATCCTGGGTATTTCCATTTCCTCTCTCCTATCTCTCAAGCCCTTTTTTTTCTTGGTTTACTCCAAGAGTCAGCAAGCTCTGTGCTCCTGCCTGCTTTTATAAATAAAGTTTTATTGGAGTACAGCCATGCCCATTTACTTGCATTTGGTCTATAGATGCTTTTAGGCTACAATGGTAGGGCTGAGTTGTTAAGACAGAGATAACACGGCCTATAAAGTCTAAAATATTTCCTATCTGGTCCTTTATAGAAAAAATTTGCTAGACCCTGATTCACTCCATCATTTTGGAAAGCATATTTTCCAGTAGCTTCTTAGAGAGGTTACAGAGAGGAATATATAGATTTTTGAGACTATGCAAACCTGAAATATCTTTTTTCCATAGTCACCCATAATTCCTGGTTCAGCTGGATAGAGAATCCTATATTAGAAAATAATTTCTCCCAAAAAGTTTTAATCAACATTTTATTGAAGCATAACACACGCATAACCAGTTGCTGTCATGTTGATTACAACTCATAGTGACCTTATGTGTGTCAAAATAGAACTATGTTTCATAGCATTTTCAATGGCTGATTTTTTGGAAGTACATCACCAGGCTTTTCTTCTGAGGTGCCTCTGGGTGGACTTGAGACTCCAACCTTTAGTTAGCAGCCATTTGTACCACCCAGCGAAAAAGAGGAAGACCCTCAAAGAGATGTATTGACACAATAGCTGCAACAATGGGCTCAAATATAGCAACGATTTGTGAGGATGGCGCAGGACTGGGCAGTATTTTGTTCTGTTGCACATACAGGGCCGCTATGAGTCAGAACCAACCCGACGGCACCTAACAACAACAACAACATATTTGCCCAAATATTAAGTGTAGAGCCTGGTGGATATTTACAAAATATTTACACTTTTGTGGCCACCACCCAATTCAAGATCCAAATATTACCAGATTTAGAATATTACCTCAGAAGTCTTTCTACTATCCCCTTCAAGTCATTACCCTCCCCACAAAGATCACCTTTATTCTGAGTATATCACCATAATTTAATTTTCCCTTTTATAGAAATTTTTATTAGCGGCATCATACAGTACGTATTTCTTTGGGTCTGGCTTCATTCTCTCAATAAACATCTATGATAGTCATTCATATAGTGGTGTGTTTATTCATGTTCTACGCTTATTGCATTTCATTGTAGAAGTATACCAGACTATATTTGTCCATCCTATTTTTGATGGAAGGAGCCCTGGTGGTGCAGTGGTTAAGCACTCAGCTGCTAACCAAAAGGTCGGTGGTTAGAACCCACCAGTCGCTCTTTGGGAGAAAAGATCTGGTGATCTGCTCTCGTAGATTACAGCCTTGGAAACCCTATGGAGCAGTTCTGCTCTGTCCTATAGGGTCCTTATGAGTTGGAATCGACTCAACAACACACAACAACAACATTTTTGATGGACATTTGGATTGTTTCCAATTTGAGACTATAATGAACAGTGCCACAATAAGCATTTTCAGTCATGTCTTTTAGTGAAGTTTGGATACATTTTTCCGAGGTATATACCTAACAGAGGGATTTCTGGGTGACAGGGTTGCACTTGTACAGCTTTGGTAGATGTGGTCAGGTGGTTTTCTGAAGTGTTTCTTCCAACTTACATTTCCATCAGCAATTTCTGAGAATTCCAGTTGCTCTATATTCTCTCCAAACTAGACATTGCCTGTTTGAAAAACTTTATTCATTCTGCTGGGTGTATTTTTTACCTCATTGGTTTTAGTTTTCATTTTCCTGATAATTAATGATGTTGAGCTCCTTAGCATATGCTTATTGATCTTTGGACATCTTCTTTTGTGCAGGGTCTATTCAAATCTTTTGCCCATTTTTTATTGGGTTATCTGTCTTTTTTATCGATCTGTGGTGTTGTATTATCATAGCATACTTGTCGTGAATTAGATGACCATATATGTGTGGATCAGTTTCTGGACTCTTTATCTGTTCCATTGGTACAGTTTTTTATCTTTTCATCAATATCACAATGTTTAATTAATGTAGCATTATAAGAGTCCATCTTGCAGGGGAATTAGTTCAGCTTTATTTTTCTTTGCTATTTCTGGCTCTTTACCTTCCCGTATGGATTTTGGAATCAGTTAATCTGTTTCCACAAAAAGGTCCACTGGGATGTTGACTGAGATTTCATTCAATATATAGATCACATTAAGGAGAATTCATTACTCTTTTTATGTCTTCCAGTTCCTAAATGTGGTATTTCTGTATTAATTTGGGTTATTAGTTTCTCTTCATAATCATTTGTCTTCTTCTGTGTAGAATTTTGTGCATGTTTTGTTCGATTTATTCCTAGTGGTTGATTCTTTGACATTACTTGAAATTTCACTTTCTATTGTTTGTTGCTAGTATACAAAATAAACAATTAATTGTTTATATTGACATTGACATTATATCTAGTTATCTTAACAAATTTACTTATTGGTTTGAATAGATTGAAGATTATTTTGAGTTTTTGCCATATATCATTATATCATTATGAATAATTAAAATTTTACATCTTTTTTATTTTTTCCAATTCACATTTTTTGCTTCCCTTTATTGTACTGGCTAGGACCTCCTGTAAAATGCAAAATGTAAGTGGGGATGGTGAATATCTTTTTCTCATTCTTGATCTTGATTCCTGATTTCGGTATTTCATAATTAAACATGATGTTTACTGTAGATTTTTTTTGTAGATACTCTTTATCAGATTTAGGAAAATCCCTTCTATTCCTAGTTTGCTGGTAGTTTTTTAAAACTATGAATGGTTATTGAATATTATAAAATACTTTTTTATCAATTGATAAGTTATTTTCTTTCAGTACTTTTAAATATTATCTTCTGTGAGTCTTTCTATTGTTTCTTTGAAGGAAATACGTATATTTTTCTCAGGCTACTTGTAGGATTTATTTTTGTCTTTTTTAAGATTTGCTTTGCCTTTGTAAGATTTGCTCTTTAACTATCCTGTTTGGGTATTTGTTGCTGTTAGCTGCCATCAAGTCAATTTTGACTCATATCCACCCCATGTGACAGAGTAGAACTGCCCCCATAGAGTTTTCTAGGCTGTAATCTTTACAGGAACAGATTGCTAGTTCTTTCTCCTGCGGAGAAACCACCAACCTTTCAGTTAGCAGCTGAACTCTTAACCCTTGCATTCTTTTTTATATCTTCCGTTTCTTCCCTAATTATGTTCATATTTTTCTTTAAGCCTTTGAGCATATTTTAAAAACATATAATAGCTGTTTTAGGGCTCTTGCCTTCTAATTCCATTATTTTTGTCACTTCTTGTTCTGTTTCTATTGATGGGTTAGAGTTCACATGTGTGAACATGTGCTTCTTCATATGTCTAATAATTTTTTTTATTAAATTTTGGATAGTTAATTTTAGCCCTACTTCCAAGACATTACCCTTTGAAGGTCCCTACTGAACATTTCATGTATTCATCAAGGTTTCTCCACTCTGGCTAATGGGAGCTGAGCCTAGTGTGAGTTCTGGGAACTATTTGACCTACAGCTTCCTAGTTCTTTCCCCACTTGTTTTCTTTGCCTGGCCTCCTAAAGTTTCAGCCTTCACATGCCAAGGTTTGTGTTGAGCCACAGACTCAAAGGGACTCCCAAGCACATTTCTAGACTCTTTATCTGTGTAGCTCCTTTCTATCTGATACTCTGTCCAGCAATTTCTAGCTGCCTTGGCCTCTCTGAACTTTGTTTCTTCTGCTTGGTGAGACTACCAGGCCATACTTGGGTTCTGCCTCTCAGTGCTACAGTCTGAACGTTACCTCCACACAGAAATCTAGGGTTATTATAGGATTTACATTGCTTCTTCCCCTTCTCTCAGGGATTACAGTTTTTTGTTGCTTTTTGTCCAATATTCCAACATTTGTTTCATACTATTTGTCCAACTTTCTAATTTCTTCAATGGAAAGATAATCAGATACTCCTTCGTGTGATGGAGTGGAAATCCTATGTTTTGATAGGGTTAATGAATGGCTACTCTTTGTTGACATGATTCAGACCCTGTGATTAATAACCATTAATGTATTCCCAATTAACTTCAGAGAGAAAATCTGTTCTAGGGTCATATCCTTTCCAGGTTTACATTTACTATGAGGGTTAGAATGAGTCTTCTGCCCTACATTTCCAGGACATAGTTCTGAGATTCACTCTGACTTTGTACACTTAGATCATGTACTTTTCTCTAAAGCAATTACTGTGGCTACAGGGCTGCACGGCTTTCATTGACTCAGGTTTGGTCATGTGCTCCACTCTCTGGGTGGATTCAGAGCCCCTTCTGGACCATATGATAGAAGCAGAGCAGAAGAGAACCTCAAAATGAATATCAAAACATTATTATTAGAAGGAGAAGGCACGTTGGGGAGGCGAACAACAAATATTCACTACTGTGGTGAAGGCTCTTGACCAGCTTCCTGGAAATTAAAATGGAGGGCTCTTATCATCTGTAAGTCTCAGTTTTCTCATCTGTAAAACAGTGGGAACAATATGCTAATCCCTAGAGTCTCAAACTTTTTCAGTGTTTAAGGTTAGGATCCTTGCTCAGAACCTCCTATCGCTTTCCTCTGTGTTCTTCAGATAAAAACATGGCCCACAAAGTCCTGCATGAGTTGTACTTTCCTACTCTTCCAGCCTCACTTATGCTCTTCAACCACTATGACCATCTTATGGGGCCTCCAAAGGAGCCTTGGTGGCAAAGTGGTTTAGAGCTTAGCTGCTGACCGAAAGGTCAGTAGTTTGAATCCACCAGCCGCTCCTTGGAAACTGTGGGGCAGTTCTACTCTGTCCAATAGGGTCGCTATAAGTTGGAATCGACTCAATGGCAGTGGTTTTTTTTGGGTCTAAAGGCATAATGACTTCCCATTTCAGGGTCTTCCACATACATCACCTCTGTCCAAAACACCCTTGCTTTGCCTCTTTACCCAGTTAAGTCAGGCTTCAGATTTCAGTTGAAGTGTTACTTGTTCAAGAAATCTTCTCTGAAACGCTGGGCCTGGCTATGAGAACCGCTTCCAAAAAAAACAGATTCCTTGCTGCCGAGCTGATTTCAACTCATGGTAACCCCATGTGTTACAGCGTAGAACTACTCCATAGGGTTTTCGTGACTATAATCTTTATGGAAGCAGTTCAACAGGCCTTTCTTCTGTGGAGCCATTGAGTGGGTTAGAACCGCAAACTTTTAGGCTAGCAGCCAATCACAAACTGCTTGATCCACCCAAAAACAAACAAACAAACCAAACCCATTGCGGTGAGTCGATTCAGACTCATAGCAGCCCTATAGGACAGAGTAGAACTGCCCCATGGAGTTTCCAAGGAGCGCTTGCACCACCAGGGACCCTATAATTGCCTCCTAACTACATTTGGTAATTTTTGCAGCTGTCATGCTTAATGTTGATACATCTGCTAGACTCTAGGCTCCATGAGGAAAGCGATCTGTGTGTTTACCACAGTGTAACCAGAACCTAGTAGAGTGCATAGTACATACTGGATAACCAATCTTCTGAATGAATTACCGAAGCCACAAATTCATATGGTGCAGTGGCTAAGTGCAGAGACTCTGGAGCCAGAATACTTGGGTTCAAATGTCAGCAGTGCTATTTAATTGTTGTGTGATTTGGGAAAATTGCTTATCTCCTCTGTGCCTCTGTTACCTCATCTGTAAAATGAGGATAATAATAGTACCTGAGTCGGAATCTGCTCGATGGCAGCGGGTACCCATAGGGCTGCTGTAATTAGTAAGCATTTAAGGGATGAGAACAGTGCCTGACGTGTATTGTAACTAGCTAGTTTAGGTCACTTGTCGGCTGTCTCCCAACATGGACAATAAGAACTGGAAGGACCCCTGATCGCGTCTTGAGTCTTACCGTGGTTTCATATAAATGAAGATTCTTAGTGTCAGTGACGACATGTGACATGCCCAGGTCCCAAAACTAAATGGTGGTCTGAGTGGGTCTAGAACCTCAAAACTCTGATTTTTATATCACCTTTATGCTCCTGTTTCAATGACACTGAGCTGGAGCTATGAAGGAGAATAAGCATGATCTCTGCCTTCTGGTTGAGATGGTGGACAGATCAGGTGAACAGGTAATTTTCTCTTCACTCACTCTTGTTACTAAATTGAGCAGGTGAACCCCAGTATCCTCAGGAAAACCTGGTCACTGAATTAGCAGCTACTTCTCTTTAGCTTTGGCAAAAGCCCTCTCAACCATTTTTCTCAACCATTTTTTAAATATTACAAATATTTGGATGTACAGCCTTCTGCGATATGTTAAATAGCAAGGATATAATTAGATATTTCCTAGCTACATGTAGCTATTTGATTTTGATGGTGCAATCATCCTTCCACACATGCTCAGTTACCTGAAAAATTCAGGCTTTCTCATCTCCTTTCCTAATTATTAGGAAGCATTATTACTATTTGACAGGAATACCTGATCTTAGGCATCTTGTTATCTAGCAACTGCCAAACTTTCTGGTTCACCTTCAGTTACATGCTTCAAAGATGGATTTTGATAGTAAAGTCATTCAATTACATTCATCTTAAGATTCATGGCATAGCTTGGGCCATGATCTGGTAGTGATTGTTAATATAAAGCCACTTTGGAGAAAGATGGTAAGTACAAATTACAAAATGTCAGGGTGCAATTTAATTGTGAATGCTTTTTTTTTTTACTATTATACGTAATGAAGGATGCTGAAGATGGTTTAGCATATTCGATTGGATATAATTAGAATCCCAAAGGTTGTGTTTTTTAAAAGCTGCATCTGCCTATTGTCTGCTGGGATTTAGAGGTGACTGGAATACTACAAATTTGTGCTTTCTTTTCTTTTCTTTCTCATTTTTGCCCTTCTCATGCTCATCCCTCCCTCCTGCCCTTCGATCGGTTGTTCAATCCATAAGCTGATGTCAAACAAGTTGCTAAATGCTTGGGATAGCTCCTGTTCTTAAAAAGCTTAGTCAAGTGGGGAGAGAAATGAAAGAAGTGATGGTTGTTATGGATTCAATTGTGCCCCCCAAAATAAGTGTTGAAATCCTAACCCTGTACCTATAAATACGACCCTGTTTGGAAATAGGGGTTTTCTTTTGTTATGTTAATGAGGCCACACCAGAGTAAAGTGGGTCCTAAACTTAATCACTTCTGAGTTATAAAGACAGACACACACTAAACAAGCATCTATAAGCCTGGAAACTCCAAGGATTACTAGCTACTAAGAAGGACCTCCCCATAGAGCCATGCCTGAATTCAGGTGTCTAGCTTCTTGAACTGTGAGAAATAAATGTATGTTCTTTAGAACCACCTGTTACGGATTGAATTGTGTCCCCCCAAATATGTGTTGTATATCCTAACCCCTGTAACTGTGGTTATAATCCTGTTTGGGAATGGGTTTTATTTTTTATGTTAATGAAGCAGTCTTGGTGTAGGGTACGTCTTAAATCAATTTCTTTTGAGCTATGAAAAGAGCAGATTGGGGAAACAACCATGTAAACAGAGATGGGGGAAGACAGATGGCAAACCACATGAAGATCACTGAGGAAAACCAGCTGGCAAGAGACAAGCACCTTCCTTCAGAGAAAGCCTTCCCCTTGAGCCAGATCCCTGCATTGGACTTTTAGCCTCCTAAACTGTAAGAAAATAAATTTCTGTTTGTGAAAGCCGTCCACTTGTGGTATTTCTGTTATAGCAGCTCTAGAGAACTAAGATACCCCCCCATTTTTGTTTTTTTGTTTTTTGTTGTTGTTATAGTAGCACTAGATAACTAAGACAATCGTTATAATAAAATATGATAGATGATAGAGATAAGTACAGACTGCCACAGGTACAGGACAGGGTACTTAATCCTGCCTGCCTGGTAGAATCAGAGAAGGCTTCCTGGGGGAGGATCCATCTGAGCTACGGGGAGGATCAAGTCTACTCTTCGTGGCTTTTGTCTTCAATGATAAATGCTCAATTCATGTCCTCCTTAAGCATGTTCAGGTAAGAGACACTTGGCCCACCCATACCATCTTTCAAGGTCCTCAAAATATTTGCAGACTAGCAACAGTCATCCTGTGGCTCATGTAAAGTAAATAAAACCAGGCCTAAGGGAGACCAAGCATCATTTACTGCTAGTCTCTCTCTCTTATTTGCAGAGTGGTAAAAAAGTGTGTCCTGTGACTCCAACAATACCCCCTCAGTATTCCCTTTCTACCTGGTGTCACTCTACTTTTCTATCCCCCCACCCCAGATACCCTTGATCCCCTTATCAGAACCAGCTATTAGGAATAGCTCAGGTCAACTAATTCTTGCTAACCTGTAAATGACTGATAAGAATAAGTCATTCCCAGGGGATATTTTCACAAATGTGCAGAATCCTTAAGACAGATAAAAGAATTTTTATTTGTCTGAGTGTTGTATCAAATATTTGGACAGATATTTTGCATTCAAGGAGGAAGGGACATAAGGAGAGCCATGTAAACCCCACAAAGGCCCTGAAATCCCACACATAGGTGGACCCCAGAGTTTCACAGTCAATAAATGCTGATTTTTAAAAATCTCAATTGACATCAAAGCAAAAAAAAAAAAATTTTTGGCAGGGAGGATATTTATGGCCCAAAGTTGAGGTTTGTTTGAAATGTTGTTATTGTTGTTAGGTACTGTCGAATCGGTTCCGACTCGTGGCGACACTAAGTACAACAGAAGGAAACACTGCCCAGTCCTGCATCATCCTCACGATCATTGTTATGCATAAGCCCATTGTTGCAGCCACTGTGTCAACCCATCTCTTTGAGGATCCTCCTCTTCTTTGCTGACCCTCTGCATTTGAAATGTAGGGAGGGCTTATAATGTGGGATGATGAGCAATACTTTACATGGGCTTCCAGAGGGCAGGATGCAGTCAGGTCATGCCTTAAAGAGGCCCACAAACTAAAAATCGAAACTAAAAACCAGACAGTTTTTATTCCACATTTTCATCATTTTGATTTACATTTTTTTTTTGGTTTGTTTGCTGGCTTCCATCAACACAGTGCAAGAAATTGAATTATAGAAAATACCAACAATTTAGCTAACATCTTTTTCTCTTTTTCCTAATTAAATAAGGTTATGAGTTATTTAAATTAAATAAAGTTGTTTAAATCAAGTAATAAACAATAAAACAAAACAAAAACAAAATCATGGCTCTAGGAAGAAATCCCCAGAAGCAAATGCCTCATTCTAAATTTTGGAATTTGATTGAACTTCTCTGTCAACACATCTTACCTTGATTTTTTTTTTTTTTCTTTTGCTTTGAAGAACAGAAATCTATTTTCTCACAGTTTTGAAGGCTAGAAATCCAACTCAGTGCATCAGTTCTAAGGGCGACTCCTTCCTTGTTGCCAACCAGCCCCAAGGACTCCTTGGTATTCCTTGGCTTGTTGATGATTTCTCATGAGGTTTCTACTCCCTGTGTGCATGTGTGTGTGTCTATTCAGCCTTTTTTGTAAGACACCACTCGGAAGGTATTGGGTTTAAAACCCACCTTACTCTGGTCTGGCCTCATTAATATAACAAAAGAGAACCCCTATTTCCAAACAGGGTCGTATTTACCTGTATAAGGGTTAGAACTTCAGGATAACTTTTTGGGGGACACAGTTCAATCGATAATTCTCCACCCTTTGGTTCCCAGATTTCATGTCCTTCCCACATGCGTCCAATTCCGAAAGTCCCTTTCACATTTTTAGGTATGTGCTACAACAGCACCCCACTTCTCAATAACAAATTCTACCTTAGTTACCTAGCGTTGCTGTAACAAAAATACCACAGATAGGTGGCCTTAGAGAACACAAATTTATTGTCTCACAGCTTTGGAAACAAGAAGCCCAAATTATGGTGTCGGCTGTAGGGGAGGGTCCCTCCTTGTTGGTGGCTCCAGGCATTCCTTGGTATTTCTTGGCTTGGAGATGATTTCTCACATGGTCTCTTTTTATTTTTTCCTTCTCCTTATTTTTAAAGAAATGATTATCCACCCCATTTCAGACAGAATGTAAAAAAACACATCTGTGTTTCCTAAATTAGAAAAAGGAGTGAGTGTGGCAACTGAGAGAAATCAACTTTTCTCCCCAGAGGTGTTGTTTGTCTCTGGGAATTAGAAGAGGAAAGTAAAAAATTTGCCATAGAGTTTTGATTTATGTATTTTAGAATATTTGTTTCAGAAGGTAAGCTTTTAATGACAAAAAGTCAAAGCACTCAGAGCTTCAACATGTATAAAACGGTCCCTTATTTATCCCCATTATAGCCCAGGCCACCATCATTTTCAAACCCTAAACTGAGAGAAGCCATGTGACAAGACAGAAGGACTTAGGGTCCGTGAAATCCAACACAACATTTGAAACTCTACCCTCCAGTTATGGTCCCATCTGGGTCAGAAGTACTCCACCCGACCGAGGTTGGTCGAGTATTGTCCTGGGGATGAGGGGGAGGCTAAATCCTGTCGCTTGGAATGCTCATTAGTTCATGTCATAAGAATTAGATGTTTTAAGGCATTAGGACTCATAAGTGAATGAAAATAGTTTCCCAGCTGCCAGTCCAGAGAAGTCCTGCAGACCACCTGTTTTCCAAGACCACAGAAATGAAATACGACTCTGAGTGGGGACATTGCAGCCGGTGGTTAGCAGCTGTGGAGCATCACTAAGCCATGTCTCGACCCTGGATGTGGTCAAGGCCAAGGGGGAGGCCTTGTTTAGAAGCCTTAGAGCTCGCCCATGTGGGGGCAAGTTTGGAGGCCACTGTCTGTAGAGACCATCTGCTCTCTGATGTAGACCGTTGGAGAGGAAAGTTGGAATTAAAATGGATGGAGGCCCTGGAGAGTTAAAGAACACTCTAGACTTAAAAATGTACCATATTTGCACGCCATTTTATAGATTGTTACAAAAAAGTTGCCTGTGAATCATACCTTTATTCACGAAAGAAGCGTAATAAATATTTTGTGAACTTGCCCATTATTTAAGAAAGTATTTTTAAAAAAATCACCAAAAGCATTAAAAAAAATCACCCCAAATTCACCCGCCATCTATTCTGATTTGCTGTAGGGTTTGGTCCACAGGGAACAGGCGTAATAAGTGTAACTCAGTGGGATCTGGGGGACAGGAGGAAAAACTCACAGTCTACTCTGAAGTGGAAGGAGCCGTGGTGGTGCAGTAGTTAAAGCGCTCAGCTGCCAACCTAAAGGTTGGTGGTTTGAACTCACCAGCCGCTCCTCGGGAGAAAAATGTGGCAATCTGCTTCAGTAAAGATTTACAGCCTTGAAAACCCTACAGGTCAGTTCTACTCTGTCCTTTAGGGCTGGTACAAGTCAGAATCGACTCAGTGGTGGTAGGTTTGGTTATTCTGAAGTAGGATGGGAGTGGGAGGGGACACTGGTAGTTCAGTAGTAGAATTCTCACCTTCCATGCAGGAAACCTGGCTTTGATTCCTGGGCAGTACACCTCATGTGCAGCCACCCCTGTCTGCAGTGGAGGCTGGTGTGCTGTGATGCTGAACAGGTTTCATTAGAGCTTCTAGACTAAGACAGACTAGGAATAAAGGCCTGGTGACCTACTTCTGAAAATCAGCCAGTGAGAACCCTCTGGATCACAATGGTCTGATCTGCAACTAATCACGGGGATGGTGCAGGACCGGCAGCGTTTTGTTCCATTGTGTGTGAAGTCACCATGAGTTGGAGGCCGACTGGATGGCAGCCAAGGTGAACAGCAATAGTGGGAGTTGAAGTTCAAACTCTTTCCTTCTTTTGCTCCTGTTTCTCCATGCTTTGTTTGTAGAGGAAGCAATCACTTTTGAAGATTCTGAGATCCCTCACTCTCTTTCCCTGGAAGTGTAAATGAGGTCGGGAGAAGATGAGTAGATAGAAGAGATCAAGGGGAGGCTCAATTAGTGTGGGAGGCCTTCTTTGTCCCCTACATGAAGATGGGGGATTTCACAGGGGTGAAGGAGGAGGAGGAGAGTACTAGAGCTCTCTAGCTTCTGGCAGGCTTTAGCTGGGCCTCAAGCTAAGCCATCTTGTATATGGAAAACCTACTGATCCCCACGAATCCCTGCACCATCTTATGTCAGGGTTCTTTGGCCTCTTCCCCCTTGTTATTTTATGGACAGCACGCCTCCAGATTAGTAGCTATCTCAGGGATTTCTCTCCCTCTTTTGATAGAGAGAAGCCTTCCAGGCATTTTCAGGCTTTGAAATAGCAAAGACACAACATGCTTGGCTGTTATTTTTATCTTTGGAGTCAAGAATGCAGCCACTTTTTCAGCAGCTGTGAACTCTAGCGAAGGGAGGACGAACATTTACATAAATGACAGAGATTCCAACTCCCCATCTTCAAGCAAGCAACTTCAGGGAAGGCTGGGGCATGGCCGGCTCTCCAGGCTCTGCTGTGTAGTTGTGGTTTGTTGAAAATATTGATTCCTCTTTTTGCTTCTGTTTTAGTCATAAGCCTCCACATCTCTCTTCCTAGACTAAACACAAGGACCTCGGGAAAGTGAACTGGGCATGATGCTAGAGAACATTAGCCTGATCACACCATCCTTCCTCCCATTTCTACTCTTTCTTTTGAAGACATCAAGGCATGTTCCTGAGCGCTGGAGATTCAAAATTGAAAAGGTACTTGGATGGTGCAAATAGTTAACATGCTTGGGTGCTGACCAAAAGGATGCAAGTTTGAGTCCACCCAGAGGCACTCTGGAAGAATGGCCTGGCCATCTACTTTCAAAAAATCAGCCATTGAAAACCCTATGGCTCACAATTCTACTCTGACACACATGGGGTCACCATGAGTCAGAGTCAACTCCAGTGAAGGGGATGATGATAATAAAACATTTTTCCACAGTGGCCTTGTGCAATGTAAAGATACATGGAGCCATGGTTAAGCCACTGGGGTCTAGAGTTAGGCAGACCTGGATTTGAAAGATGCAGCTTCTCCATTGGGAGGGTAAGGTGATGTTATGTTTACATAAGATAATAAGTCTATGCAGACTGCTTGGCCAATGACTCGCAAGTGGGAGTGTTAGATCATTGTGGGCTCGTATGCATTTATTTATTCAGCAAATATCATTGAGTGCTTATTCTGTGCCAAGTACCAGGCATACAGCAAGGAACAAGACAGATTCTTGGCCTTCATGGAGGAAGACACACGATAAACAAACATACCAATGAAACACTTCGGATACTAATTTGTACTACAAAGAAAATAACACAGATTAATGGAGTGAGAATGGCTGCGGTGGGGTGGGGTAGGGTGGGGTGTGGACCACTTCTGCTGTCTCAGGGAGAGCAGCGAGAAAGGCCTGGGAAGAGGTCCCATTTGAACTGGGACCTCACTCACGGGGTGGAGGCCAGGAGAAGTCTGAAGGGGCTTTCAGGCTGAGGGAACAGCGAACACAAAGCCCAAGGCAGAGATAAGCTTCCTGCTGAAATCTCAACTCCTTTACGCCGTCTTTGGGGCCCTGTAGGATCTGGTCCCTGCCTGTTTCTCCCACTGGACCTCTCTCTACTATCCCCTCTCCTCTGTGTATTATGCTACGTTTACATCCATTCACGATGATCTTCTAAATTTTAGAACTCTGTACGTAGCAAAAATTTAATTCAAAAAGGCAAATTAAGAATTTTCAGACATTCAAGGAAGGGTTCAGAACATTTGTCTCTGATCAACTTTTTGTGAATGAAAATTTTTAACAGCTCTATTGAGATATAGTTCACATACTATAAAATTCACCCATTTAAAGTGTACAGTTCAATGTTTTTTAGTATAGTCACAGATACGTCCAACTATCACCCTAGTCAACTTTAGAACATTTCATCACCTCAAGAAGAAAGCCTGTGCCTTTTGTTTATCACCTCCTTGTCCACTGCCGTACCCCCACAGCCCGACGCAACCATTAATCTACTTTCTGTCTCTATAGGTTTTCCTATTTTGGATTTTCATATGAATGGAATCATATATTATGTGGCCTTTTGTGATTGGCTTCTTTCACTTAACATAATGTTTTCAATGATCTTCCACGTTATAACATATATCAGTACTTTATTCCTTTTTATGACTGAAGAATATTCCATTGTGTGGGTATATCACATGGCGTTTATTCACATTTGGATTGTTTCCACCATTTGGCTATTATGAACAATGTTGCTATAAACATTTGTGTACAAGTTTCTGCGTGGATATACATTTTATTTTCTCTAGGGTGTATACCTAGAAGTGGAACTGCTGGGTCATATAGTAATTCTATGTTTAATTGTTTGAGGAACTACCAGACTTGTTTTCTAAAGCAGCTGCATCATTTTACATTCCCACCAGCACTGTATGAGCCTTCCAATTTCTCCACATCTTTTGTCAACACTTGTTGTTATCTGATTTTTTTATTCAAGTCATCCTGGTGAGTGTGAAGGGTACCTCACTGTGATTTTGATTTGCATTTCCCTGATGCCTCTAACTTTTCATGTGCTTATTGGCCATCTGGAAACCTTGGTGGCATAGTGGTTAAAAGCTAGGGCTGCTGACCAAAAGATCAGCAGTCTGATTCCACCAGGCGCTCCTTAGAAACCCTATGGGGCAGTTTTACTCTGTCCTATAGGGTTGCTATGAGTTGGAATCTGCTCAACGGCAGCAGGTTTGGGGTTTTTTTGTTTGTTTATTTTTTTTATTGGCCATCTGTTTATCTTCTTTGGAGAAATATCTAGTCAGATCTTTTGCCCATTTTTTAATTGGATTGTCTTTTTATTATTGAGTTGTGAGAGTTTGTGAAATATATATTTTTAACCATTTATTTATTTGATTTTGAGCAACAAGAATTAATGTACCCATTGAGTACATTGTTGTTGTTGTTTTTGTTGTGCTTTAGGTGAAAGTTTACAGAGCAAATTAGTTTCTCATTAAACAATTATTACACATATTATTTTGTGACATTGGTTGCCAACCTCACGACATGTCAACACTTTCCTCTTCTTGACCTTAGATTCTCTATTTCCATTCATCCAGCTTTCCTGTCACCTCCTACCTTCTCTTACTTGCCACTGGGCTGTTGTGACCATTTAGTCTCATATACATGGTGAACTATGTGTGTTACTGTTTGTTTTATAGGCCTGTCTAATCTTTGGCTAAAGGGTGAACCTCAGGAGTGACTTTAACACTGAGTTGAAAGGGTATCTGGGGGCCATACTCTCAGTGTCTCTCCAGTCTCTGTCAGACCAGTAAGTTTGATCTTTTTTTGTGAGTTTGACTTTTGTTCTACATTTTTCACTAGCTCTGTCTGCGACCCTCTATTGTGATCCCTGTAGAGCAGTCGGTGGTGGTAACTGGGTACCATCTAGTTGTTTTGAGCTCAGTCTGTTGGAAGCTGTGGTAGTTGTGGTCCATTAGTCCTTTGGACTAATCTTTCCCTTATGTCTTTGGTTTTCTTCATTCTCCCTTGCTCCAGACAGGGTGGGACGAGTAGATGTGTATTAGATAGCCAC
This sequence comes from Dugong dugon, assembly GCA_030035585.1. NCBI lineage: Eukaryota > Metazoa > Chordata > Mammalia > Sirenia > Dugongidae > Dugong > Dugong dugon. The sequence continues at coordinate 23,638,443 of CM057468.1, forward strand.
TCACAAGCTTTTAAGACCCCAGATGCTACTCACCAAAGTAGGATGTAGAATATTTTTTTGAAAGAAAATTTTCAGGATATAATCCAGAAGGGAAAAATTATAAAATCCTGAAATGCCAGCTGAGACATGGTCATGTGACCAGGGATCAGCCAATCAGGAACTCTTGATAGGACTTTGAATGTCGAGGGAATGATGGGAACGCATAGAAACAGTTAAGATGTTGCTTTTGGAAGTGGTGGTAGCACCAAACTCCAATCTTCCTAAACACAATGAGAGCTACTAGATATCTTCACTTTAAGCTAGCTACAGTTTTATTTTTTATTTTTGCAACAAAGGACATTGACTAATAAAAAATTATCCTTAGAAAAAAAGGCATAGTGTTGAAAAATTTGGAAACTAAAATTTTGGAGAACTTCAACAAAACACGGGAGACAAGGAGATAGGGGAAAGGGGAGAGAATGTTAAGGATTCTATGTTGCATGGAGGGTGGATGAAATAATAGATTATATGGTTAATCCTCGATGCAGAACAAAAAACATAGTCTTAAATAATTTTGTGAAAAATTTTAGAAGTAAGCAAAAACGAGATAAGACTCGAAACTTTGGTTATGAAAACAACCCAATTACACACTCTTTTTAAGATAATATGCAAATTAAATTACACAGAAAGGTTAAAATTATGGGGATGGGCAAAGATAGGAGAGCATATGTCAAAAAATAAATTTTAAATAGTTATATAATAACTAAAAGTAGAATTCAGGCAAAAAGGCATTACATGGGGAGGGCAAAGAGGTATCTTTTCTATTGATGAAAGGAACATTCTGTCCTCCATTTGCATTATACCTGAATCTCCTAATATAATGGTAGATTGATACCTATATAACTAAAAAAAGTTGGGCAAAATTTAAGTAAAGATACAGAGGATAAATGTTTTACTGAAATCATAAATATCTCTAAAACATAATACAACAGAGAAAGAATACATTTTCTTTTAAACATCCATAGAATAATAAAACTGGGAAAGAAGGCAGGTAGTCAAGCAAGGGAGAAAAAGAGAGAGAGAATCCACAATAGATAAGTGTTAGGTTTAAGAAAAGAGTTTTGGGTCAGGGAACATAAACTTTTCTGTAAAGAACCATACAGTAAATATATTAGCTCTGCAGTCACATACTGTTTCTGTCTCAACTACTCAACCATGCCATTGTAGCTCAAAAGATGCCATAAACCAAATCTTTGCTCTCCAGTTGATTTTGACTCATAGTAATCCTAAAGATCAGAGTATAGCGGCTCCATAGAGTTTCCAAGGCTGTAAATCTTTATGGAAGCAGACTGCCATATCTTTCTCCCATGCAGCAGCTGGTGGGTTCAGACTGACTACCTTTCAGTTAGCAGCTGCACACTTAACCGCTGTGCCACCAAGGCTCCAAAGACAACATATAAAACAAAAAAAAACCAAACCTATTGCTGCTGAGTCTATTCTGACTCACAGCAACTCTACAGGACAGAGTAGAACTGCCCCATAGGGTTTCCAAGGAGTGGTTGGTGGATTTGAACTGCCAACCTCTTGGTTAGCAGTGAAGCTCTTAACCACTGCACCACCAAGGCTCCTTAAAGATGCGATGTACGTATAATACCATATCTATTGCCATTGCATTGATTCTGGCTCATAGTGACCCTATAGGAAAGAGTAGAATTGTCCTATAGGGTTTCCAAGGAGTGGCTGGTGGATTTGAACTGTTGATGTTTTGGTTAGCAGCCAAGCTCTTAAACACTGTGCCACCAGGGCTCTGTAAAGACTCCATAGGCAGCAGCAAATGCATGTGTGTGGCTGTATTCCAGTAAAACATTATTTACAAAAAAAGATGATCTGCTGAACTTGGTCTGTGGGCCATGGTTTTCTTTTCCTTGTTTTGGCGACATCCAATTAAGATATCCTTAAGAGCTGGGCTGCAGATAGAAAGGCCGACAGTTCAAATCCTTGGAAACCCTATGGGGCAGTTCTACTATGTCCTATAGGGTCGCTATGAGTCAGAATCAACCTGACAGCAACGGGTATTAAGTACGTGCTTTGACACAACTCATTGTGATCTAAACACGTAAGAATGATAGATTAAATATAAAAGAGAAAATAAAAGACAAATATTCAAAAGCAAGATAAACATTTCCATCCGAGAAAAAAGCAGATATTCAAAGTAGTACAGTGTTGAGCAGGGCTGAAGGGAGGGGATACACTGATTATATGAGAAAGTATGCTTAGAAATGATGAAGAACACATAAGTTCAAACAGGAAAAAACAAAGTGCTGGCTTGGTTCCTCGATCAGGGCCATCTCCGTTATCAATACTGACAGAAGACTTGAACCATAGGTATGAGACGTGATCTTAGATTGAAAGGAATGAGGGGCTGGATGAGGGCAATGACAAAACCATTAGACGAGAAGGGGCTGTGGAGAAAGAGGGAGAGAAGGGGAGATAAACAGAAAATCCTTCTAACTCAAAACGCATATGCAAACGTAAATTCAAAAAGTCTTGAAGAAATCTATTGCTAAAATGTTCTGCTAATCAAATCAGCACTAGATGAAATTAGTTTAGACAGGATTAAGATAACAGAATAGTCTGACAAAGACTTTAAAATGAAGTTCTTGGAATCTATTAGAATTATAAATGTAGATATAACATCCATAATAATCCAGACTATGAAATACAACCAGGTAGAGATAATAAAAAACAATAGGGCATGCAAAAAAGCATTAATTAGAAATCTTGTAAATGAAAAATATCATCATTGGAACTGTACTGACAAGAAATACATGTTCCTAAAACATTTTCTGAACTGTTACTACAGCTTCTCTGCCTTTTACCAAGTTCTACCTAATAAGGGCAGGCAGGGATAAAGGAGAGACCATCCTTTCCAAAGACGCTCTTGCCTAATTTTTCCAGAAAATCTACTAAAAAGACAGGTTCTGTGAAACCCTAACTCTCCTTATGAATTTATTTCTCAATGTAAATATTTAGAATTTGATTTCTCCTACAGGCAACAATTCTCACAGCTAGGAAATAAATTATAATTGCAAACAGTCCTTTTGGGGGGTTGAAAATCTCAGTCTCTATGCAGACGTAAAACTTCTCAACAGTGTCCTCTGCAATTAAAAACACAGGCTTCAGAATTGAGTAGACCTGGGTTTGCTTCCCAGCTTTGCCTTTTTCTCGATGTGCTGTTGTGGGTGGTATTTATCTTCTCTGTGTTTCTTCACTTGTAAAATCGGGTAATATCACCTACCACTTATCTCATAGAGACACTGAGGATTAAAGGAACAATGTACAGGAAGCCCTTCTTTCACCTGAGCTACCTTCAGTACAGATAGCAACCTTCATGCTCTGGGGTCAAGTTGGGATGCCTTGGGCATCGCTACCTGCATGAGCCTTTGTGGGACAGGAATTGGAGCCAGCATTGTTCGGTAGGCTCTTTCCCTTGGTACTTAAACTTCTCATCCAGGGCTGCCAAGGACTCCCCAGGTAGACGCAGCCAACCATGCCTGAGAAGATGCCAGCTGAGCAAAGCCCTCACCATCTCCTTCACTGCTTCGTATTGTTTGTACTTTGATAATCTCAAAAGCTTGGTACAGACTTTCGCTATTTAAAAAGTGCTCTGTTAAGCAATAAGAAGTCACATGAAAGTGGGCTAATTTTCGACATTGAGAACTGGCTTTCCGCACTGGCATTGACGTTGCTGATGTCGACGCAGTACCTGCCCTGTGGAAGCAGTGCTGGCACCTGCTCCGAGTTGTGAAACTTGGTGGAGCTCTTTATGAAGCGTTTGAGGAGTTCTTTTTGATAGGTGCCATCACATTTTAATTACCACTAAGCTTGCCTGGCAACACATCTTTTCTTGGCAGCATGTGAAAACAATATTTTTTGCAAACTGGAAAGCTGACTGGTGGTTTAGTTCTTCTTTTAAAAAGAAACTCAATGGTATCTTCCTTTAAAAAGAAACTCTGTGGTACCTGGAGGAAAATGAAATTTCAAGCATCCCACCATGCACCGCACTGAGTAGAGATAGGAATTTCTCCAGCTACTTTGTGGTCCACAAGGCATTGGGCAATTCAAGGCATAGGGTAAGCACAGAGGGTTTTCTTCAAGTAGAACTGGGAAACTTCTGCAGGGAGGGAGCAGCTTGAGGTTAATTCTTGGGCATGGAGGAAAACACTGAGAAGACCTTGATTTCCACTGAATCCCTTTTCCCAGGCTCATTTGCTGGTAACATGAACAGGGTTTCTTTCCTCATCTCCACCCACCTCTGCCAAGCCCTCATTGGCCTGCCACTGTCTCCTCACACCACCTCGGGCTGTCTGACTCCCAGTGTGTGAGAGCTTTGCCACTTGTCTTGCACAGATAACGTAAATAAAATGTTTTCCAAAGCAGACACTTGGGTAATTCTTTTGGAACATTCAGTTCATGATGTTCCAATAAATTGTTGCATCAGTGGAGAAGAACGACGCAGGGCACTAGAAAAAACTGAATGAAAACAGTCTAAGGAATGAGCTTAGGCAGATCAGCAAATGCTGGAACAGCCTACCCAAAGGGAGATGACCATGGATCAGTGTCCACCTGCACGAAGGGTTCCATTGTGGGGAGAGGTGTTCTTCCCGGGTCTCTGTCCTGGGCTATATTTTCCTTAGCCATGTGGATAAAGACATGGATAGCAGCTGCTCTTATTACAGATTCCATGACACTTGGAGGGATGGGGAGACCACCTCATAAGCAAGTTGGAGACCTTAGATTCTCTAAGGGCTGGAGGAAAGGACTGGGTATTGGACTAGATAATGTTTAAAAAATCAGAAATAAATTTTAATCCTTGCCCTTAACCAATGGCCCAGGTATAGGATGGAGCTTAGCAGGAGGTGCTGTGAAACTTCCACAAATCAATCACATTGTCTTAGTTTCCTAAGGCTGCTGTTACAAAAATACCGTAAGTGGGTGGCTATAAAGAACAGAATTTTATTTTCTCACAGTTCTCGAAGCTAGAAATTAGAATTCAAGGCTTTGACTGGGCTAGGCTTTCTCTCTTTCTGGCAGATCAAGGGAAAGATCTTTTACTGGTGTTCTTTGGCTGCTTGTAGATATATCTTCACATGGCATCTGCCTTCCCCTGTGTGGGTGGCTCTCTATGTCTGTTTTCCCTTTTTATAGGACCCCATTTAGAAAGGATTAGTTTTAGAGCCACCCTACTCAAGTATGACCTCATTAATATATCAAAAATACCCTTTTCCCAAACAGGGTCACATTCACAGATACAGGAATTAGGACTTCAAGATAACTTTTTGGGGGACATAATTCAATCCATAACACATGTGTTGCAAAGTTAGACTGAATTAATATCCAGAAAGAGAGAGGTGACTCTTATAGGTCAGGAAACTGGCTTCAACAGTCTTCAAGGCTTGTCCAAGTTCCTTTTGTTAGTGAGTGATGGAGCTAGAATCCAAACTGGGGTTGGCCTGACCCAAGACCCAGGCTCTTCCCACCACGCGAGCCTGGATCTTACAGTGAAACCAGGGCCCAAACAAGTGGTCTTGTTTTGCTTTTCCTATCCCTGCGACACATGACAGCTACTCTTGATGGTTAAAGGACATCTTCTCTGACACTTTTCAGTAAGTTTTGTATTTTGGCTGTTGTTTGTTGATACGAGTTGGCTCTGACTCATGGCGACCTCATGTTTAACACAGCAAAACAAAATGTCCCCCAGTCCTGCGCCATTTTCACGATCGTTGGTACGTCTGAGTCTATTGAAGTGTCTATCGTGTTAATCCATCTCATAGAGAGGTTTCCTCATTTTCGCTGGCCCTCAACTTTACCAAACATAATATCCTTTTCTAGCTATTAGTCTTTCCTGTTGATGTGTCCAAAGCAAGTGAGCAGAAGTCTCACCCACCTTGCTTCTAAGGAGCATTCTGGTTGTGTTTCTTCCAAGTCTGATTGGTTCATTCTTTTGGCAGTTCACCATTTATTAATATTCTTCAACACCACCACAATTGGAATGCATCAATTCTTCTTTTATCTTTTTTTCACTATCCAACTTTTGCATGCTTGTATTTGGGTTAGAGGAGAATATTTGGGTCATTTCTTTTGAAGAACATGTTAGTGAGTGATTTTTCTTTTCATATTAGATAGAAAACATTGATTTATTGCTCACTGAATAGAGTTGTTCTATATCTTTTTGTGAAAGAAGCAGGCAAACAAGGAAAGACTATTGAACTCTCAAAAACCTTGAAGCTCCTTTTGTGAATACTGATGGCCTATTTCAGCCCATTTGGTGAGGGAAAAAGAAAGGCGGCCTGAGGCAGCAGAGAAATCGTGATGGGCCGCGGTGAAAAACCTGGGCCTTGGAGGCTGACACTGCAGTTTGTGCACCAGCTCTCCAGCTCACTGGCTGGTAGTCCAGGGGATGTTGCTTCATCTCTCTGAGTCTCACTTTTTCATTTAGAAAGTGCTAATTGTAATAATAGTACCTACTCCTACTTCAAGAAGTTATTGAGAGAATTAATCATGATGGAGCTTAGTATAGTTCTTGGCCCTTAGCCAGGGTCTGGAACGTTTGCTCTTTTATTAGTATTTATAATTATATTAATTTAATGTTTGTATTTCTGGAAGTATTTTACAGCATGAACCACCAGTTCTGAGAGTCAGAGCAATCAAGAACCTCCTATGAGGTCTATATGAAGAACTGGTGTGAGGACATCAGTGTGAGGATCAGCCTCAGAGAGTGGTGGGAACTGAGGCTGGCCTGGGGCCCAAGAACAAGAACAACAATCTTTTAATAAGGGACAGAGAGCAGAGGGAGGTTAAGGATTCCTTGCTGGTGGCTGCAGGAGTGTTGGTTTTGAGAACAGCACAAGCAGCTGGCAGGGCGCTGCTTCCACTGTTGGAAGGTGCCCTCCTCCTGCTGCTCCAGTTTCCAAGACCAGAGTGTTGGGGTCGGGGGCTGGGACATGCCCACTAGATTGGGTATCCAAGCCCTGGGGCTAGAGGGTGGAGAAGGAGGGAAGGGTATCTCTGCCTTCGTTTTCAAAGCGTGAAGCTGCACTGTGTCCAATACCACAGGAAAAAGGAAACTTCCTCAAAGAGGAACTAAAGTCAGAGGATAGAAAGGAAAAAAAAAAAAAATCAACGAAGGTCAATATATTCAATGAGTCTAGAACGTGCAAAAAAGTACAAGCCACAAGTTACTTGACCTGCAACACCACGGCAATGGTGTGACTTGTGGGTCTCTCTTTTTTTGTATTTTTAAACCCTGACTGTGCACATTTCAACCTTTTGCATTTGACGAGTGAGTGGAAAACAGAACGACCACGAGGTGTGAGCATTTCTTTCCTTGTTGTTATCTCACCCAGCACTGGTCTTGGATTTGTGGAATATTTATTCTAGAAGTGATGCTAAAACTTTTTTGCTAGAAGTTGCATTAGAATGATCTTGCCCCACCCTGTATTTTACAAATAAGGAGACAGGGACTCAGAATTTGTCCAAGGATTCATAGGGTAAGAACCATCCTTCCCCCGGTCTCACAATTTCAGGGAGTGTTTTTTTTTTTTCACTACAAAGGACATTATAATTGCGTATTTCCTGTCATGCTTAACACATCTGCAAAAATTGAACACGTGATTCAATAACTTCTGAATTCTTTCTCCGACTACTTCTAAGATACTTTTTTTTTTTTAATCTTTGGCTTGCTGCATTTTCACTATGATTTGTACCGGTGTCTAAACCTGTTGCCATCGAGTGGATTCCGACTCATAGCAACCTACAGGACAGAGTAGAAGTGCCCCATAGGGTTTCCAGGGAGTGCCTGGTGGATTCGAACTGCCAACCTTTTGGGTTAGCGGCCTAATTCTTAACCACTACACCACGAGGGTTTCCTGTATAGGTGCAGAGTCTCTTAATTTTCCTGGGCTTCTGAAATAAGTGGATTAGTCTATACTGGGTTGAACCATGCCCATCCAAAAGTTACGTCACCCGGAATCTCAGAATGTGACCTCATTTGGAAATAGAGTCTTTGCAGATGTAATTAGTTGAGATCATAATGGATTAGAGTGGGTCTTAAGTCCAATGACCACTGAGTCCTTTGCTACTCATAGTGACTTCATGTGACAGAGTAGAACTGCCCTATAGGGTTTTCTCAGTTGTAATCTTTATGGAAGCAGATTGCCAGGTCTTTCTCTGAGCTGCTGGGTGGATTCAAACAGCCAACCTTTTGGTTAGCAGCTGGCCATTTAACCATTAGGATCACCAGGGCTCCTTAATCCAGTGACTGGTGTCATTATAAAAAGGCCATGTGAGTACACACAGGGAAGAAGGCCAGGTGAAGATGTAGGCGGAGACTGGAGTGATGCAACTACAAACCGCAGAACGCCAAGGATTGCCAGGAGCCACCGGAAGATGGAAGAGGAAAGGGAGGCTTCTTCCCTAGAGACTTTAGAGGGAGAATGGCTTGGCTGACGCCTTGATTTTGGACTTTTAGCTTCCAGAACCGTGAGAAAGTGAATTTCTGTTGTTTTAAGCCACCCAGTTTATGGTAATTTGTTATGGCAGCCTTAGGAAATTAAGACAATATCTTTTAGTGGTTCAGGAGAAATTTCTTTAAATATTAATTCAGCCTCATTTTCTCTCTCTTTTCCTGCTGGGACTCCAATTAAATGCATACTAGTCCTTTCCAGTCTGTCTCAGTGTCTCTTACTCGCTCTTTTGTACTGTTGATCTTTTTGTCTCCTTGTGCTACTCTAGACAATTTCTTCTTCACCATCTATGAGATTATAAATTCTGTCTTTAACAGTGGCTAATCTGCTTTGATTAGCTTCTGTGCTCTGATGACCTTTCTAGCTTCCTGTTTTCTCTTCAATTTAGGTTTAGCAGTTTCTTACTATCTACCAGCTCTTCACTGCTTTTAAGAAGATTGACTCAAATATTTCACCAGGTTTTGTTTGTCGTTTTGAGCAGTAGTGCTAATCCAAATAAACTGGGCTGCCATTATAGAAGTAGGGAGAACAGATAAATTCTGTAGAGTTTACTCTTAAGAGCACAGCTTTGGAATCAGATTTTCATTGGTATTCTCCCTAAACCATAATTTCCTCATCTGTTGTTATGGATTGAATTGTGTCCCTCCCCCCACCCACCCTGCCCAAATTATGTCTTGTAAATCCTAACCTCTATGCCTGTAGCTATAATCCCATTTGAGAATGGATTGTCTGTGTTACGTTAATGAGGCAGGATTAGTGTAAGGTATGTCTTGAGTCAATCTCTTTAGAGATATAAAAGAGATTAAACAAGTGAGCAGAGGAGAAATAGGGGAAGAGAGAAGCCAACCCACATGGAGATCTCCAAGGAACTAGATAGCAGAATCTGAAGAGACAAGGACCTTCTTCCAGAGCTGACAGATTGAGAGAGAGCTTCCCTTAAAGCCAGCGCTCTGAATTCAGACTTCTAGCCTCCTAAACTGTGAGAAAATAAATTTCTGTTTGTTAAAGCCATCCACTTGTGGTATTTCTGTTATAGCAGCACTAGATAACTATGACATCTATAAAATGGGAATAGCTAATAGTGCTTACAATACAAAGCGTTTAACCCGATGCCAGGAACACCGTAGTTACTAATATTATTCTCTTTCCAATTTAAAAAAAAAAGAAAGAAAAATATAAAACTCAGCAAACTTTTGAAATGATAATTCACTTCTCCCACAAAATGCAAAAGAAGCGCCCTAGACAGTAGAACAATCTTACTTATTTCTGTAAGATTGTCTTTGAGGAAGTGCCTTCCCAGGCAGTTAATCTTAGCCTCTTGCTGACCTATAGTTATATCAGAAACCATTGAGGTATATGCAAAATGGATTCACTTATATAGCACTTTAAAAAAGTCTCCAATCAAATGGAATGCTCCATTTGTCCCTTTGCTCCATTTCTTTTTTGCCATTGTACCTAAGGCATCCAAAATATAAATTGTCATTCCACACAGTGCTGCTCATTCTCCAAGTTCCATTTTAGTGAGAAAAGTCTTACTTCACAAGAACTCAGCACACTTTTAACCTTCTCTGACTTTTGTATCTGAAGTGTAAATGTATCCCCCAAGTAGCTTTACCCTTCAAAACCATCATCCATTTACCTGAGAGTCTGTCCAGAAGGATTCATTGAGGAGGTCGTATCTGGCTAAGGAGATGCTTCCTCAGGGGAGGGAAGCTGTGGGATGGACAAGAATGGGCAGATGTTCCTTTATCCACAGAAGTCTCATTTGAAGGGGAGAAATATTTTCTGTTGTATCTGTCTTAGTTATCTAGTGCTGCTGTAACAGAAATACCACAAGTGGATGGCTTTAACAAAGAAATTTATTCTGTCACAGTTTAGGAGGCTAGAAGTCCAAATTCAGGGTGCCAGCTCCAGGGGAAGGCTTTTTCTCTCTGTTGGCTCTGGGGGAAGGTCCTTGTCATCAATCTTTCCCTGGTCTAGGAGCTTCTCAGCACAGGGACCCTGGGTCCAAAAGACATGCTCTGCTCCCAGCACTGCTTTCTTGGTGGTATGTGCTCCTACTCTTTCTGTTCGCTTCTCTCTCATTTTATCTCTTGTAAGATAAAAGATGATGCAGGCCATGCTGTACAGTCACTCACCTTACATCAGATCAGTGCTGTGACCTGAGTAAGAGTGTTGCATCCCACCCTAATCCTCTTTAACATAACCTAATCTTGCTTCATTAACTACAGGCAGAGGTTAGGATTTATAACACGTAAGGTAATCACATCAGATCACAAAATGGTGGACAACCACACAGTACTGGGAATCATGGCCTAGCCAAATTGTTATACATTTTTTGGGGACAGAATTCAATCCATAACACTATCTTAAGAATAGCAGTTAGCTGAGTTTTAACCCTTACTGCATAGGTCCATCTTACACCAAATCTAACCAGAACCAAAAACAGTTCTGATGATCTATCATCTTATATTTTAAAATGGCAAAACCAAGCGAGAAATAACTAATGATGACAACAATCCAAAGTAGTTGGTAAGCAGCCTGGTGTCAAAAAGTTCCCTGAAGTTGAAAATCTTTTTTTTTTTTCTTTTTATTGTTGTGCTTTAAGTGGAAGTTTACAATTCAAGTTAGTCTCTCATACAAAAATTTATACATATATTGTTTTGTGACTCTTCTTGCTCTCCCTCTACTGTGACAGCACACTCTTCCTTTCCACCTTGGATTTCCCGTGTCCATTCAACCAGCTCCTCACCCTCTCTGCCTTCTCATCGCGCCTCCGGATGAGAGCTGCTCATTTAATCTCATGAATCTACTTGAGCTAAGAAGCACACACTTCACGAGTATCATTTTATATCCAATAGACCAGTCTAATCTTTGTCTGAAGAGCTGGCCTTGGGAATGTTTTTAGTTTTGGGCTAACAGAGAGCCTGGGGGCCACGTCTTCCAGGGTCCCTCCAGTCTCTATCAAACCATTAAGCCTAGTCTCTTTACTAGAATTTGAGTTCTGCACCCCACTTTTCTCCTGCTCCATAAGGGACTCTCTGTTGTGTTCCCTGTCAGGGCAGTCATTGTGTTAGCTGGGCACCGTCTAGTTCTTCTGGCCTCGGGCTGATGAAGTCTCTGGTTTATGTGGCCCTTGAAGTTGAAAATCTTTTATTCATACATTTTCAGGCAACACCTTGAGCAAAGGCCCTCAGGTGAGAACTTGCTGACTGTGTCAGAGCAGTTCTTCTCAGAAACACTCAGAGGGCTTATTAAACACAGATTGCTGGGCCTACCCCCAGAGTCTCTGAGGCAGTAGGTCTGCATTCCTAGGTGGTGCTAACAGAAAGAGTGGAACTTCGAGTCCACCCAGAGACACCTCAGAAGAAAGGCCTGGCAATCTACCTCTGAAAATTCAGCCACAGAAAACTCTTTGAAACTCGTTCTACTTTGACACGTATGGGGCTGCCATGAGTTGGAGTAGACTCTATGACAACTGACTTGGTTTGGTTTTAGGTCTGGGTGGGACCCAAGAATTTGCATTTCTAACAAGTTCCCAGGTGATGCTGATGATGCTGGTCCAGGAAAGCCTTTTGAGAATATTTTAGAATAGCAGAGGGAGCCACGGTGGCTAGAGTCAAGTGAGTGAGCATGGGGAGGTTCAGAAGGGTGTGGCTTAGAGAAATGGACAAGAGGCAGACCATGCGTCTATAGGTGAAGATAAGGAGTCTGGATCTTTCTTTGAGTGTGGTGGGAGACCGCCAGAGGCAGTGGACAGGAGAGTAAAGTGATCTGATGCACATTTCCTAAGGATCAAAGTTCTACGTTGAAGAGACTGCAGGGTACTAGAGGGGGCTGTAATTGGAAAGCTGTTGCATGTGGTCCCGGTCAGAGAGGAAGGTGGTTTGCTGGGGAGGAGAAGCTGTGGGGATGGGTGGACAGAGTTAGGGTATTTCTAGGAGACAGAAGCTAAAGGGCTTGCTGGATGATGGGCTTGGGGTGGAGAGAGCTGAAAAAAGGGAAATGAAGGACATGGTCCAGATTTAGGGCTGGAGCTTCTGCCTTTAACTGTGATGGGAAATTTGTAGGAGGAAGTAGAGGGTTCTGGTTTAGTCACAGGAAGTCTGAGATGTTGTTAGTCTACATGGAGGTGTCAAATGGTTAGATAGATATCGGAATCGTGGCTGCAGAGAGACGGGGGAGTCGTGGGGAGATGGTCTTTGAGGCTGTGGGTCTGAGTGAGAGCACCAGGCAGAGAGCTCGGACCAGGAGGAGAAGAGGACCTGGAGGCAGGTCTGGCACCCAGCGCTTGGAGGCTGAGCAGAGGAGAAGGGCAGCAAAGAAGGCTGAGTAGGAGCATCACTACAGCAGGAGGAATTTGGTATCCCCTTGGTTTGTGTGTGAATTCTGGCTCCACCTACTGTTAAGTATGCCATTTTCAGGTTAGCCTCCTTTTTAAGATGGGGAAAATAATACCACCTTGTAGATAAGGTTATTGGTAGAAGCACTCAATAGATGTTAGCTCCTAGTAGAAGCAGAAATAATACAAAATCAGTATGGGATTTAAAAGATCACATTTAAAATTTAAAACCGGTTAAACATGTAAATGGCTGGGATTCTTCCTTCATTGCTACCCACACTGTCTGCCTTCAGGAAAAGTGGCTGCCTGTGGTGGCCTGAAGGAGTCCTGGTGGCGCAGTGGTTAAGCTTGGCTGCTAACCCTAAGTTCTGTGGTGTGAACCCACCAGTGGGAGAAAGATGTGGCAGTTTGCTTCCACAAAGATTTGTTTTGTTGTTGTTAGGTGCCATTGAGTGTGTTCTGACTCATAGCGACCCCCTGTACAACAGAACGAAAAGATTACAGCCTTGAAAACCCCATAGGGCAGTTTTACTCTGTCTTATAGGGTTGCTGTGAGTCGGAATTGACTCTACCACAATGGGTTTGGTTTTTTGCTGGTGGCCTGACCTGGACCCTGCCTTCTTTTCCCTTAGTGGGGCTGCGCTGGAAAATGGTGCTGAATGCCAGCCCTCCCCAGTCCCCACCCCCCTTCCCTGCCTGTCACTCTAGCCTCTTGTCCTTCTGCACCACTCTGCTGAGTCACCTACTCCCCACAAAGTGCTTGGGAGATCCGCCTCTTGGCCTGGACCAGCCCCACTGTAATTGCTTCTCCATTGTTTGGCTCTCTGGGCTTGGCTTCTGGATGTCTTCCAACCTTCTCTCCCTGTCTTCCAATCTTCCCTCTGGGCCTTTGCTCTCTGCAGGGAGCCTCCAGCTGCCTCTTTGTTAGTGAATCTATTCAGTTCTGCGCTTGGCTTCTTCCTTCTCCGAGCCAGGTTTTGAGACATTGGGACCTTCTTTCTGAGAAAGGAGGGGCTAAGCAGACTTCTGAAGGGTGGAAGGCACAGGAGAAAAAAACAGTTACTGTGGAGTGGACTCCACTTAGGTATGTCACAGTAGAATTCTGCCCCATAGGGTTTTCAATGGCTGATTTTTTTCAGAAGTAGATCTCCAAGCCTTTCTCCTGAGGTGCCTTTGTTGTTGTTGTTAGGTGCCATCTAGTCAGTTCTGACTCATAGCAACCCCACGTACTACAGAACGAAACAAAGCCCGGTCCTGCACCATGCTCACAATCATTGTTATGCTTGAGCCCATTGTTGCAGCCACTGTGTCAGTTCATTTCATTGAGGATCTTCCTCTTTTTCGCTGGTCCTGTACTTTACCAAGCATGATGTCTTTCTGCAGGGACTGATCCCTCCTGATAACATGTCCAAAGTATGCAAGATGTAGTCTCACCATCCTTACTTCTAGGGAGCATTAATGGTTGTACTTCTTCCAAGACAGATTTGTTCATTCTTTTGGCAGTCCGTGGTATATTCAATATTCTTTGCTAACACCACAATTCAAAGGTATCAATTTTTCTTTGGTTTTCCTTACTCATTGTTCAACTTTCCCATGCATATGATGTGACTGAAAATACCATGACTTGGGTCAGGTGCACCTTAGTCTTCAAAGTGACATTTTTGTTTTTCAATAGTTTGAAGAGGTCTTTTGCAGCAGATTTGCCCAATGCAAAGTGTCTTTTGATTTCCTGACTTCTGCTTCCATGGATGTTGATTGTGGATCCAAGTAAAATCCTTGACAACTTCAATCTTCTCTCCGTTTATCCTGATGTTGCTTATTGTGCCAGTTGTGAGGATTTTTGTTTTCTTTATGTTGAGGTATAATCCATACTGAAGGCTGTGGTCTTTGATCTTCATCAGTAAGTGCTTTAAGTCCTCTTCTCTTCAGCAAGCAAAGTTGTGTCACCTGCATATCAAAGGTTGTGAATGAGTCTTTCTCCAATCCTGATGCCCCATTCCTCTTCATATAGTCCAGCTTCTTGGATTATTTGCTCAGTATATGGATTGAATACGTATGGTGAAAAGATACAACTCTGACACACACCTTTTCTGACTTTAAACCACGCAGTATCCCCTTGCTGTGTCCAAACAACTGCCTCTTGATCTATGTACAGGTTCCTCATGAGCACAATTAAGTGCTCTGGAATTCCCATTCTTCGCAATGTTATCCATAATTTGTTATGATCCACACAGTCGAATGCCTTTGTATAGTCAATAAAACACAGGTAAACATTTTTCTGGTATTCTCTGCTTTCAGCCAGCATCCATCTGACATCAGCAATGATATTTCTGGTTCCACGTCTACCTTTGGGTAGACTCAAATCTCCAACCTTTCAGTTATCTGCAGAGTGTGCTAACTGTTTACACCACCTAGAGACTCAAGGAACAGGAGAGGGAGAGATTTTGTAGGGCAGTCAAGACGCAAATTTTGAACACTTTATTCTGAGAAACAGTTTTAATTCTTCTGGGATCTGGATTTCTTGGGTCCATGGAGTTGGGGTGATGCCCCAGACCATTGCCTTAAAATCTTTTGAACCTTGAGCCTTAAGAAAACTGGTTTCCTAAAGTCACCTTTAAGTCAAACAATAGCCTAGTAAGCAGTTTAGTGGAGACCATTTCACCTTAGGCCTTGGGCTCTTTTGAAGAGTTATCTCTGTGCAGTCAGTTTCAAGAAACAGAAATGCTAGGGTTGGACTAGAAGCTGTATTTTATGGTAATTGTTATGTAAACACACTGTTCTGGCCTCCTTTCCACGTTTGATACATGCGGTATAAGAATCTTTGGAAAGTTCTTTAATCTCTGGAACATTTTTGACTCCCTAGTCAAAATGTTTCTTCAATTTGCAAATCATATACTTAATAAATTTTAATCATTTTCTATTACTGGCTTAATACGATTTTTGTTTTAACAATTCAAACCTGAAATAACCCATCTTTGAGGACAGGCTGTAGGGACAGCCCAAGGAAGTAGAAAGAAGATGGACTTGGGAGTCACAGACATCAAGTTGCAAACCCCAGTTCCCTTGTGACCCCAGGCAGGTTACCTGACCACCCTGAACCTCAGCCTCTGCATCTGTGGAGAGGAGCAGTGCCCACAAGCAGGGCTGTTGGGGGACTGGAGGTGATGTGATGAGAGGGTGCAGCACAATGACAATGAAAACGACAAAGAGCTGACTCACAGTGGAAATTAAAAACGTGATCATTCGTTTTTTTCCTTTTATTTGTGAATAGTTTCAAAGCTACAAAAGTTATAAAAATAAAAATAGTACAAGCAAGACAAGTGTTCACCTTGGTGAAGGGAAAGAGAACACTATAGGGAAGTCAGCACAACCTGACCAAGGCAAAGTCATAGAAGCTTCCTGTTGTTGTTGTTAGGTGCTGTTGTTACCCAAAGCAGTTCCTGCTCAGTATGGCTTCTCATCAATAAAGACACACTGAGAGGTGAGGAGGGAGGAAGAGCATTTGTTGCAAGCACGTAGGCAAGGAACAATAAGGTGTATACCCAAATCAAGCTCCCCGAACAAAGGGAAGCAGAACCTTTTACACCGTCTCCCACAAGGAAGTGCATACAAACATTACGGACTACGTAAGTGTTCATGGTGCGCAGGCGCAGTAAGACAAATTGCATTTCTTTTCCTTTGGCATGTAGGCTAGTAAACTGGGTTCAACTGGCTGGAGCCACACCAAGTGCTTTGAGGACAATGGACGGGAGGGGGCAGGTTCCGCTTGGTCTGAGCAGATCCCAGTTGAGCCACACCCATTGCCATCACCTAAGGTTTTGTTTGCTAATGGACAGGAGGAGTAGGTCTTGCTTGTCAATGGCCAAGCAGCTCCTGGCTGCATTCTGACTCTTAGCGACCCCACGTACAACAGAATGAAACACTGCTTGCTCCTGAGGCATCTTCACAATCTTGTTTTGCTTGAGCCTATTGTTATAGCCTCTGTGTCAATCCATCTCGTTTATACCACCTACAGACTCAAGGCACAGGAGAGGGTCTCCACTTGTTGAGAGTCTTCCTCTTTTTTGCTGACCCTTTACTTACCAAGCATTGTGTCCTTCTCCAGGCACTGGTCCCTCCTGGTAACATGTCCAAAGCATGTGAGATGGAGTCTCACCATCTTTGCTTCTAAGGAGCATTCTGGCTGCACTTTTTCCAAGACAGGTTTGTTCATTCTTCTAGCAGTCCTTGGTATATTCAATATTCTTCTCCAACACCATAAATCAAAGACATCAATTCTTCTTCTGTATTCTTTATTGATTTTCCAGCTTTTGCATGCAAATGAGGTGATTGAAAACACCATGGCTTGGGTTAGGTGTGCCTGACCTTAAAGTAACATCTTTGCTTTTTAACACTTCAGAGAGGTCAGAAGCTTCCTAGACACATCCAAACAACTTGAGGGACAGAGTTACTGGGGCTGAGGGCTGGGGACCATGGTCTCAGGGAACATCTAGGTTAATTGGCATGATGTAGTTCTTAAAGAAAATGTTCTACATCCTACTTTGGTGAGTAGTGTCTGGAGTCTTAAAAGCTTGTGAGCAGCCATCTAAGATACATCTATTGGTCCCATCATGTTTGGAGCAAGGGAGAACGAAGAACACCAAAGACAGAAGGAAAATATTAGTCCAAGGACTAAGGGACCACAACTACCACAGCCTCCACCAGCCTAAGCCCAGAAGGAACTAGATGGTGCCCAGCTACCACCACTGACCACTCTTAACAGAGATCACAATAGAGGGTCCCAGACAGAGCAGGAGAAAAATGTGGAACAAAATTCAAATTCACAAAAAAAGACAAGACCTACTGGTCCAACAGGGACTGGAGGAACCCCCGAGACTATGGCCCCTGGAAACCCTGCTAACTCAGAACTGAAGCCACTCCTGAAGTCCATCTTTCAGCAAAAGATTAGACAGTCCTCTAAAACAAACAATAACACAAGTGAGGAATGTGCTTCTTAGTTTAGTTAAGTAGACGAGATCAAATGGGCATCACCTGCCCAAAAGCAAAGACAAAATGGCAGGAAGGGACAGGAAAATTGGGCAAATGGACATGGAGAACGCAGGACGGAAAGGGAAAGGAAGAGAGTGCTAACATTTTGTGGGGATTGCATCTAATGTCACAAAACAATCTGTGTATAAATTTTTGAATGAAGAAAAAAAAAAGCAAAAAGTTGATGATGAGGAAACTTATTACCTTTAAATTAAAAAATTCTTTCAAAAATTAAAAAAAAAAGTATAAGCAACATCCATAGCTTTTTTTATGCAGATTCTCCTATTGTTGACATCCAAAAAACCGATAACTTCTTTAAATAGATATTTAAAGATGTTTAAGTTATCGTGTTGCCAAAACTTAACTGTGTGAATATGGACACATCACTTACCCTCTCTGAGTCTCTTTTTCCTTCTCTGAGAAGTGGGCACGGTACAAAGTCTACACTACTGAGAGAGGGGAGGGAAAGGTACAAAACACCTGGTGTCAGGGTTTAAC
Organism: Dugong dugon; assembly: GCA_030035585.1. NCBI lineage: Eukaryota > Metazoa > Chordata > Mammalia > Sirenia > Dugongidae > Dugong > Dugong dugon. The sequence continues at coordinate 23,656,815 of CM057468.1, forward strand.
TGACACAATGGAGCTCAGCTTTCCTGTGTGTGGACACAGCCAGGGGGAAGGACTCCAGAGATATTGGGGGCAGAGGTGGGTGAGGAGCCAGGGCCAGGGAAGCCTAGATTGTCCAAATCCAGGGTGGGCCACTGCCTTGCTCTGATGCTGAGTAAAGAACTCCTATGTCACTATATCAGGAAATGGTACTCAACCTCATTGCAGGCCACTCTCCCTTTAGCTCATGATGCCCCAGTGATGCTGGACTTGGGTAAATTTTAGAACATACCAGAGTCTTCCCCACTTTCGAGACTTTGTGTGCTGAAGAATGGCTCCCCTAGTCTTCTCAGGGTTGTCTCGATCTCATCATAACTCACCTCCTTAAAGGGCCCTTCCGTATGAAAATACCACATACCCCACCTCCTGTAAAAATGCCATGGGGAAGGTGTCTGACCTCCTCCAATTTCACAAAGGGGAAGGAGAATGAAGATCAACAGCCCAAAGCTGATTCCTGTGAGGCGGAGATCAGACATGTCTTCACCCTCCAACCTTTTAACCAGCTCTGACGCCAACCATCCCTTCCATGGCACAGTCTACTTCTCTGCTGGGTTTGTTGCAATGACCACACAGAACTCACAGACGATATTCACGGTTGTGGGGTTTGTTAAGGAAGTAACAGGTTACAAATCAGGTTCAGGAATGCTCAGAATATAGTTCTTCCATCAGAATAGCCTCTTCTCAGCTGTGCCTGAAGGCAGGTCTCTCTCTAGCCCTCAGCCCCTTGACCCAGCCTGCTCTGGCAAGTGTGACAAAACTCTTTAGCTCTGCTGATAAGTGTCCAGAGGCACCCCACTCCACCAGTAAGCCTTGGGCCCGAAGGCACTCAGCTCTAGCTCAGTGGGTTGGCAAACTTAGCCCCACCAAGTGCCTGGAGCACCCTACTCTGCCAGCAACCCTCCTGCCTAAAGGTACTCAGCTTTCTCCCTCCATGGGCTATGAAGCCCATTGATCTGTCTCCTGCTGGTCTCCTGATTCTGCTGCCTCTGCTGCCACCATTTCTCTGCCACTGCTTCTTGCCGTCTCTCATTGTCTTTGATGTTACAGCTCTCTCTCTTTGTCTGCTGGGTCAAAGAGGTTTTTAGCCCAGGGACCTGGATCCAAAGGATGTGCTCTGCTCCTGTCTCTTCTTCTCGGTGGTAGTCATGTCCCCCTCTGCTCTAGGATTGACTGCTCTTTTAAGCCTAGCAGGATGGCAAAATTGACCTATCTCCTCATTAGGGTTCCATACACCTTATTTGCATGGTCCCACCCCCGCAAGGGTGCCATGCACCTTATCTACCTTATTAGCAAGCTATCCGATCCCCTTGGTGGACCACAAGCACTTCATCTGCATAATCCTACCCAGTCATTTGGTGGAAGTTACAAAGACTATGGCTCAAAGGGCTATATTAAGTAATTCACTGCACCACACCTCCACATTCCCCATTTGCTCTTACATTTCATTTTCAGCACTGATCCTTGTTGTTGTTAGCTGCCATCAAGTTGGCCTGGGATTCATGGCCACCTCATGCACAGTGGAAATAACTCTGCCCCAATCCTGGGCCATCCCCATGATCATTTGAAGATCAGACCATTACGATCTATAGGGTTTTCATTGGCTGATTTCAGAAGTTGATTGCCAGGACTTTCTACCTAGTCCATCTTATTCTGAAAGCTCTTCTGAAACCTATTCAGCATCATAGCAACACACAAGCCTCCACTGGTGGATGGATGGTGGCTGCGCATGAGATTCATTTGCTGGGAATCAAAGCTGGGTCTCCCACACAGAAGGCAAGAATAGTGTGAGTTAAATTGTCAGAATTTTTTTTTTTTTAATTGAAAAGGGTCAGCTCAAATGAGTTTGGGTGGAAGCATGAGGATAGCAGATATCGTTCAAGGTCTGGAACCTTTTCACAGCAGCGCACCCAGAAGGGCATCTGGCTCTGGCTTTTCACTGCAATGAGCAAAGGGCTTTTCCTTTTCTTTTTCTAGCTGCTCACCATGACAACTGTTGGCAATCCGTGTAACACATGAAGCCAGAAACCCTAATTTCATAGTAAAAGGGGAGGGCGTTTAAGAAGAAAGAATAGGACAGAGAGAATATTTAAAAAAAATTTTTAAAAAGAATCTTTTTATCCAGAAATAATTTCAAACTTATAGACAAGTTGTAAAGATAAAAATAGCAGAAAGAGCACTTGTACACTTTTATGCAGAGTCACCTGTTACATTTCCTCCCATTTGCTTTATTGCTTACTTTCTCCCTCTTTTTTTTTTCTGACTCTAATTATTATTAATGATTTAACTGCTTAGGGAGCCCTGGTGGCACAGTAGCTATAGTTAAGCGCACAGCTGCTAACACAATGGACTTAAATACTTCAGTGTGTCTATCATAAGAATAAGGATGTTCTCATACATAACCACAGCAACAACCTCAATATACTTAACATTGATGCAACCCTTTCATTTACTATATGAATTTCATTTTTGTCAGTTGAAACAACAATGTTTGTTTTTCTCCAGTAAAGGCTAGTGTCAGGTTTTTCTTGTCCTGTCTCTTTAGCCTCCTAAAGGATCATTTCCTGACTATTCTTGTCTTTTATAACTTTGATATTTTTGAAGAATACAGTCCCCAACAACCCTCCCCCTCCTTTTTTTAATAGGACATTCCTCATTTTGGCTTGATCTGAAGTTTCCTTTGGGTTATTTTCAGATTATGCATTACTCCACACTTACTATCTGGCCCTCAACACCACGCTAGAGCCCTTCCTCTTCCCCTCTAATTAAGTAACTAAATAGTTATTTAGATTATTTAATTTTTGTGTATTTATTAAATTAATGATCTAATTATTACTAATTATTTAAATATTTAGGGTGTCCTGGTGGCACAGTAGCAGTAGCGAAGCACTCAGCTGCTAACCGAAAGGTTGGCGGTTTGAACCCACCAGCCTCTCTGCGGGAGAAAGATGTGGCAGTCTGCTTATGTAAAGAATTACAGCCTTGAAAACTCTATGGGGCAGTTCTGCTCTGTCCTGTAAGGTTTCTGTGAGTCAGGATTGACTTGACAGTAACAGGCTTTTTTGGTATTTAAGTGTTTATTTTATTTATTTAATAAATATGCATTTTTTATCATTATGGCTCCTGTGAGTTTCTATTTTTTCCTAGTAACTTATAAATCATTACTGTTATGGATTGTATTGTGCCTTAGTTATCTAGCGCTACTATAACAGAAATACCACAAGTGGATGGCTGTAACAAGCAGAAATTTATTTTCTCACAGTTTAGGAGGCTAGAAGTCTGAATTAAGTGTGCTGGTTCTAGGGGAAGGCTTTCTCTCTCTGTCAGCTCTGGAGGATGACCCTTGTCTCTTTTAGATTCTGCTCCTGGGCTATCTTCATGTGGCTTGGCATCTCTCTACCCCTATCTCTGCTTGCCTGCTTGTTTGTTTTAATCTCTTTTATATCTCAAAAGAGAATGACTGAAGACACATCCTACACTAATCCTGCCTCATTAACATAAGACAGACAACCCATTCCCAAATGGGATTATAACCACAGGCATAGAAGTTAGGATTTACAACATATATTTTGGGGGGACACAATTCAATGTATAGTATTCCACCCTTTGGCCCCCCCAAAATTCATGTTCTTGCCACATGCAAAACACATTCACCATGTCACATCATTCTGAAAGTCTTAATTCAACTCCAAGTACAAAATCTCATCTTCTGAACATCTAAATCAAATGTGAGTGAGACCTTAGGCATATTCCACCCTGGGCCAAAACTCCTGTTCATCTGTGAACCTATGAAATTTAAAATACAAGTTATCTGTTTCCAAAGTACAATGGTGAAACAGGCACAAGGTAGACATTTCAATTGGAGGGAAAGGGATAATTAGTACCAAGCAAGTCCAAAACCCAGCAGAACAATTTACATTAGCTCTCAAAGCTTGAAAATAGTCGTCTGTTCTTTGGGACCATCTAGGCAATGGCCCCGCCCTCTAGACTCTGGGTGTTGGCCATGCCCTCAGGATTCTGGGTAGAGGCCCCTCTTCCCTCGGCTTCAGCTCCACCTTCCAGGCACACTGAGATGGCAACTCTGCTCCCTTAGCTTTGAGTGGCACCACAGTCTTAGTTTATCTAAGTGACCACCTTGCCCCTCAGCCCTGGCAGGCACCGTTCTCTTGTCCCTTGGGTATGGCAGTCCACCGCATCAACTTTAGGCTGTGGCCCCATCCCCACAGCACACATAACTTAATGGCAGCCCCACATTCTGGAACCAAGTTGGCAAAGATCAAACTCTTTGAAACCTAGGAGGCTGTGGCCCCACCCTTTGAGATCCAGGAGACCATAGCCTCCCCCTTTGAAACTGTGTAGACCCTGCTTCCCGTGATCCTTCCAACAGTTTTGTTGATCGTCAAGCTGCTCCAGGGATGGTCCTTTTCTTTTCTTGGAGGACAACAGATGTAGCACCTTTGTATTGTTTCCTGCCTGTAGAATTCCAAGAGGCAGACAGCCTTCTTTCCTTTTGTCCTTTCTCTGTCCACTTCAGTCTAAGCTGATGGGTTTTCTGCTGTGATAGTTGGTTAGATCAGTCACAGGCTTAATCTCTTTAACAGAAAATTGTGTAGCTATGTCCTTGGTGACCATTCTAGAACATGTGTCCTTAGCTTGTACAACAGAATTTTCCAAACCTTTAAGTTTTGTTTTCATTTGGCACAGTTCATTGTTAAGGCCATCTCTTTCCTCTTGCTTTTTACTATAAGTGCCAAGGAGAAACCATGCGCCCCTTTAAGATCTCGCTTAGAAGTCTCCTCAGCTAAATATCCAGTTTCATCACTTACAAGTTCTACCTTTCACCAAACATTTGAACATAATTCAGACAAGTTCTTTGCCACTGCATACAAAGCAATGCCCTTCCTCCATTGTCCAATGACGTGTTTATCATTTTCTTTTAAAGCCTCACCAGAAGTACTTTTAACATCCACATTTCTAGCAACATCCTGTTGCTGGCACCGTAGGTATTCTCTAAAATGATAGAGACTTTCTCTATGGTTCTCCTCACTTCTTTCTGAGCCCTCACCAGAATTGCCTTTGACATCCATAATGCTACCAACAGTCTCTTCCAGGCACACTATGCTTTTACTGTTAGGCACCTTAAAACTCTTCCAGCCTATACCCATTACCAAATTCCAAAACAGCTTCCACATTTTAGGTATCTGTTAGAGCAGCACCCCACTCTTCCAGTTCCAAATTCTCAGTTATCTAGTGCTGCTGTAACAGAAATACCAAAAGTGGATAGCTGTCACAAACAGAAATTTATTTTCTTACAGTTTAGGAGGCTAGAAGTCTGCATTAAGGGTGCCGGTTCTAGGGGAAGGCTTTCTCTCTCTGTCAGCTCTGGAGGATGACCCTTGTCTCTTTTAGATTCTACTCCTGGACTAACTTCATGTGGCTTGGCATCTCTCTGCCCCCATCTCTGTTTGCCTGCTTGTTTGTTTTAATCTCTTTTATATCTCAAAAGAGAATGACTGAAGACACACCCTGCACTAATCCTGCCTCGTTAACATAAGAAAGACATCTTATTCCCAAATGGGATTATAACCACAGGTATAGAGGCTAGGATTAACAACATGTATCATTGGAGGACACTATTCAATCCATAACACATTGTATCCCACAAAAAGATACTTTGAAGACCTAACCCTCAGTATCTGTGAATGTGACCTTGTCTGGAAAAAGGGTCTTTGAAGATATTATCAGTTAACATGAGGTCATACTGGAGTAGAGTGGATCCTAATCCAGTATGACTGATGTTCTTATAAGAGAAGGGTCAGAGAGACAGATACTCGGGGGGGACAGCCATGTGAAGATGGAGTCAGAGATTGGAATGCCAAAGGACTGCTGGGAGCCATAGGAGGCTAGGAGAGAGATATGAAACAGATGATCTCCCTCAGAGTCTTCAGAAGGAATCAACATGGCCAACACCCTGAATTCAGACTTCTAGTCTTCAGAACTATGAAACAGTAAATTTCTGTTCTTGTAAGCTACCCAGTATTTGGTATTTGTTATATCAGCCATAGGACACTAATATATTTACTATACCTAATTATTTTAATGCTCAGAGCAGCACCTCAGACTTAGAAAATGGGAGACCCATTGTCTTAGTCATCTAGGGCTGCTATAACAAAAATACCACAAGTGGATGGCTTTAACAAAGAGAAATGTATTCTCTCACAGTCTGGGAAGCTAGAAGTATGAATTCAGGGTGCCAGCTCCAGGAGAAGGCTTTTTCTCTCTGTCTGATCTTAGTCATCAATCTTCCCCAGTCAAGGAGCTTCTCAGCGCAGGGACCCCGGTTTCCAATGGAAGCACTATTCTCCTGGTTCTAGTTTCTTGGTGGTATGAGGTCCCCTGTCTTTCTGTTCACTTATCTCTTTTATATCTCAAAAGAGATTGATTCAAGATACAATCTAATCTTACAGATTGAGTTCTTCCTCATTAACATAACTGCCTCTCATCCTGCCTCATTAACATCATAGAAGTAGGATTTACAACACGTAGGAAAATCACATCAGGTAACAAAGTGGTGGACAATCACAGTACTGGGAATCATGGCCTAGCCAAGTTGACATACATTTTTGGGGGACACAACTCAATCCACAAAACCCATCAAGCTGGCTCCTATCTCCTGTTGACAGGCCCTCCCCCCGCCTCCATCATTTGTTTGAACACTTCCTTACTTTCTGGCATCATAAGTTGTTTCAAATTCATCTTTGTACCTGCTTTGCTCCAACCTGGAATCCACCATTTCTCCAACTAACCTTGTTCACTTAGAGACCAAAATCTGGCATATGTGTACACTATGTTACTAGATTGTCTTTCCTTCTTCACTTTTTTCAAGGATAGAGCTAGAACCTCTAATTCCAATCCATCCCCACAGAGTTTTTTCTTGCTTTCCCCATTTGATATTTATATGTCCTTTCTTCCACAGTGAGAACCCTGGCCTCCATCAAAACTAACACTCTTACTCATTTTCTCAGTCTTGTGGTTTATCTGCAGGGGAGGTGGTTCAATTCTTGGTCAACACACCTCATGCACAGCTACCACCCATCTATAGATGGAGGCTTGGGTGATGCTTTGATGCTGAATAAGCTTCAGCGGAGCTTCCAGACTAAGACGGACTAGGCGGAAAGGCCTGGTGATCTATTTCTAAGATTAGCAGATGAAATCTCTTGGATCACAATGGTCCAATCTGCAACTGATCATGGGGATGATGCAGGACCAGGCAATGCTTTGTTTCATTGTGCATGGAGTTGCCATGAGTAGGGGCCAACTGGACAGCAGCTAACAACAGCATGATATATCTGACATAATTTCAGAACTGCTTCATCCATACCATCACAAATCACAGTCACTAACAAGAGTTCAGGATTTGTTAGCAGTTCTTTATTCTCTCTTCCTCCCTTCCAGGCAAGGAGAAATTTAACAAAAAATCAAATAGCTATAGTGAGAAGTATAATACAAGTTAAATATGAACATTGTTCTATAACAATTTCCAGCTTGATAGTAATTTGTGGAGAAAGTTGCAACCAAACTGTATGGTAGCATGAGAAAAATGGAGATATGTTGTAATAATGGGCATGTTCCTGTCATAATAATGAATAGATAATTTATATTACAGCTAGGATAGATGAGTTCTTTATGAAGATAGCAGTAATTGATTTTCTTTTAAAAAAAAAAAACTGGGCTTTGTTATGCAATCAAAGACTTGGTGTTCAAATGAACTATTTTAGTAGATTTTGTCCTAGGAGTAGGTGGGAATATACACACAATTGTTGACATAGCCTGTTGAAGTCTATGCTGTAAACACTGATCTTGTCTTTTTTCTCTCACCACCTGTCTTAGACTGGGTTTTTTAGAGAAGCAAACCCAGTGAAGTGTCTATATATATCTGTATATATGGACAGAGAGAGAGAGAGAGATTTATATCAGGGAAATGGCTCACGTGGTTATAGAGGCTGGAATGTCTCAAGTCTGTGGGTCAGGCTGGAGGCTTCTGATTCATGCAGGGGCTGGTGAACCCAATATCAGCGGTCAGACAACAGGCCTCTGGCTCACAGGCTGCAGAGGCTGACAAATCTCAAGATTGGTGGGTAACCTGGCAGGCCATTGGCTCACAAAGTGTGGAGGCTGACGAATCCCAAGATCAGCATGTAAGCTGCTACCTCAAGTCCCAAGACCCAAAGATCAGATGAACAGGAGTCAGCCGCAGGATCCAGAGTCAGCAAAAGACCGTGAGCCTTGCCAGAAAGTCCGCCTATATTGGATGCAGGTCACACCCCCAAGGAAATGCCCTTTCAACTGATGGGCCACTCATAGCAGATCCCATCATGCAGGTGATCACGACTGCCAAACTATATCATAACTGCCAAACCACTGAGAATCATGGTCCAGCCAAGTTGACACACAACCTTAATGATCATACCACCTGTGCACAATTTTGAAGGCTCTAAGATGGCTGGAGATTTGTTGTCCTCTATCAGCATTTGTGTCTGCAAAGTATGCAAAAATGTTGTTAGATCCAGTCATAATGGTGCTACCAGAACTGTTTCTAGAAACACTCAGACTTGTCAAATATGCCGTCATTTCATATAGAGAACAAAGCTTGCTTTGAACATATTTGTGAAACTGATTTACTTCAGAGGCCTATTTTGCATTTTAAGACCTTGTATCTTAGCTGTGGGAGCCCTGGTAGTGTGGTGGCTAAGAGCTATGCCTGCTAACCGAAAGTTTGACAGTTTGAATCCACCAGGAGCTCCTTGGAAACCATGTGGGGGCAGTTCTACTCTGTCCTACAGGGTCACCATGAGTTGGAATCGACTCAATGGCAATGATTTTTTTTTTTTTTTTTTTTTGGTGTCTTAGCTGAGGGGTGGTTTCTTGGCATTATATAATAGGCACTAGAATGCAACCCACAGAAAGGCTTTAAGCAGGAAATGACTTAAGCAGATTTTTCTTTTAAGAAAGTTGTAAAGCTGCAGGAAGTAACCTCCCCAATACCTTTCTTTGTCCCTTTCCCCATTGACCTACCCGTCTATTCATTTGAGACATGTTTATTTAGGGTCTGCAAGGTACTGGGCCATGTGAAAGGTACAGAGCATAGAGGGATTGGATGCTCAGGGAAAGAGTAAACGGTGCTCTGAGACATCATTGTGGAGAGATCTACCTGATACTGGGCCTGGGAGGTTGGAAAGGAAAGCAACTCTTTGATGAAGTGAGATTTAAACCAAGCCCTCAAGAGCGAGTAGAAGCTATCCAGTCAGTGAATGGGAAGAGTATTCCAGGCGAGAGGAGAGCATGTGGCTTAGTATTGAGGGAAAAGGGGCCTGGCCGTCACAGAGCTGAACAACACAGTGAAAGACAGGGGGGCTGGGCCTTCATAACTGAGGAGGGAAAGCCTGAGGTGAGGGCAGAGGGTGGGGAAGGGCCCTTAAGGACCGTAACAGAGCTTTTCTATTTTATTCTGAATTCCTGGGGAGATCCCTGAGGGATTTTCAGCAGGGGACTATCAAGATCTCTTAGCAATTCTGTGGACAATGGATTGATGTGGAGTGAAATGTGGCCGGGAGTAGAACTAGGAAGACTGGCCAGGGGACCAGAGCAGTTCTCCAGGCTCTGATGATGATTTAGATCAAGATGGTAGCAGGGAGGTGGGGAAAAGCCACTTAAAGCCCTCGTCTCCTTCTATTCCTCAGAGTGGTTGAAAGCCTCAGCAATTCCAAGGAACCATACTCATGTTAGCTCACATTTAAAACACAAAAACAAAATGCTCTCATCATCAAGTCCATTCTGACTCAATGGCCGCTCCATGTGTGTCAGAGTAGAACTGTGCTCCATACGGTTTTCAGTGACTGATTTTTCAGAAGTAGGTTGCCGGACCTTTCTTCCAAGGTGCCTCTGTGTGGACTCAAACTGTCAACCTTTCAGTTAACAGCCAAGTGCATTAATCGTTTGCACTACCCGGTTACTCCAGCTCAGATTTTATAAACACTCATTTGGTGCCAGAATGAACTTAGCGTTTTTATGTTTTTCTTGTAATTTACTTCTCACAACAACCCTACAAAGTAGCTACAATTATTATCCCCATTTTACAGTTAAGGAAAACTGAGATTTAGGAGGATTAAGTAACTTGACCAAGGTAGACCTCCATCAACGTTAGAACCAGCACCAGAGCCCTGTTCTTGACCACAGTGCTACTCTGCCTCCCGTCAATATGCCAGGAACAATGCCTATGTGTCCTACAGAATTTGCCCCTTGCAGAGACTCAGACATACTGGCAGCTCCAGAATTTCTATAGAGGAGGATTTTGTGGTGATCTTGTTGGAAGGTGGGCACTAGAGGATTTATTTTTAAGCTATATTTTCATTATCATTAGAATTACTTAGAATTTATATTTACTTGGAGTAGATTGAGAAGGCTTGTAGAAATTTAAGGGTCAAGACCACTTGGGGCCACCATCATGAATATGCCCTGCAAGTCCTACCACTACACAGGCAAATGGCTCTCAGCCAGACTGAGGAGTTCCCAAAGCCAGTCCCAGGGGGGTCAGCTGCCAGGTCCCCAAACCCAAATATAAACACTATCATATCTTGGCTGAACAATGCTTTCAATGTTAGTGCAATGGGGCAGAGCTGGCCCTGGAGGCCTGGAGTGCTCAGAACTCACCTCCCTTAGGATTGAAAGGCTTCCTTCTGCTCATCTGCCTCCATCGAATACTGGAGGTCAAATAAATAAAATAGAGATGAAGTAAAATAAAACTGTGCCATATGGATAATGATTTACTGCAATACCATAGAATGTTAAGGTTATCTCCTTTTTACAAATGATGAAAAGTTGTAAGAATACAGAATTTTAATAAGGAAAAAAACCAACCAAGAGTTCCATTTCTGGTGACATTTTGGTATCTATGTTTTAGACCTTTTCCCTACTTTTGGATGGATGAACTATAATGCATTTATGCTGTATAAAAAAATGGCTTATACTGTGTATACAATTTGTATAGCAGTTTTATCAAAGAAGAATTTTCTGTATCTTTTCAATCAGAGTTTTTAATGGCTGCAGGTAAATGATTCAAGTGGATATACTTCAGTCTACATAACTACTTATTTACTGTTGGATATTTAGGCAAGTTTTACTTTTCATGTCTATAAACCAGACTGCAGTGAATATCTCTGACCATAAGCTTTTTCCTGTATGTAGTTGCAGTCAGATGTTGGCTGGGTTGCTGTCATCTGAAAGCTCAGCTGAGCTGGATGTCCACGATGGCTTACAGTTGTGGCTGGCTCTTAGCTGAAGGCTCAGCTGGGACAGTTGTCCACAGTGCCTGTGCGTGGTCACTTCAGCATGGTGGTCTCAGGGTAGTCAAACTTCTTACATGGTGGCTAACTTTCCCCAGAGTGAGCATCCCAAAGAATCAGGCAGAAGCTTCACAGCTTTTTATGACTCAGCCTCAGAAGTCATATAACATCACTTTCATCCTACTCGACTTGATGTAACTGTCACAGCCCACTCGAGTTCAAGGAGAGGAGACATAGATCCTACCTTTTCATCCTTGAGTGCTGAAGCACTTGGGGGACATGTTTTGAAACTGCCACAGTCTGTCCCTGGCCCTCTGTGCCCTCTGGCCACAAATTATTCACATTCCTCCAACATGCAACATACACTCCCCCCTCTCAAAACCCCCTTAACGTCTCATTCCATTACAGCATCAGGCTCAGAAGCTCATCGTCTAAATCAGGGTTAGGTGTGGATAAGGCTCATCAGATGTGCCTCCTTGGATACAGTTTCTTGAGTACTGTATTTCCTGATCTGATGACTCATGAAGCCTCAAGAGACGAGTGATCTGCCTACATACACCAAACATATGATGGTGGGATAGGGAATGGACAGCCACTACAGACATTAAACTCTCCTGTTCAAACAGGCGGGAGACAGGAGCATAGATCTGTCACTGGCCCATCGCAATTCTGAAATCTAGCTAAGCACAGATTGCAGTTTCTGGATTAGACCCCAATTCTGCTTCCTAGCACTGATTCTCTGTGGCTCTTGGCTCTGTCCTCTGGGTTCTTGGCTCTTCCCTTTGGTCATCCTTCCCTTCTGGCCCTTGTTTGCAGTGGATAAGTTTTTTCAGACAGCTTCCTCACTGTAACAACAACAACAAAAGCACCCACTGCCATCGAGTCAATCCCAACTCATAGTGACCCTATAGGACAGAGTAGAGCTGCCCAATAGGGTTTCCAAGGCTGTAAATATTTACAGAAGCGGATTGCCATTTCTTTCTCCCTAAGAGTGGCTGGTGGGTTTGAACAGCTGACTTTTTGGTTCAGAAGCTAGAGCTTTAATCACTGAGCCACCAGCACTCCTTCTTCACTGTAGTAGTTAGGAATTCCAAAGCTTTCCCTTCATTTTGTACTGTCTCTGGCCCTTTCAATCTAAGCTGATACAATTTTTTATTCTTGATTATCCTAACCAAGAGAACTCTAGACTGCAGAAAGATGAAAACGAAAGTCTTGGGAGTGGGATTATGTCTAGAATCTCTTGGAAGGTAAAATGCAGGAAGAGAAGAGTTGTCATCATTAGCTTTTTAATTCAATTTTAATTTGAACATTTTCTAATTAAAAACATGTCATGAAAGACTTTTTAAAAATCCAGATAATTACCTCCAGTGTCTCCCCAGTAAGATAATTTTCTCCTCCCTTCGTCTTCAACAATAGACTTACAAAGAAAAAAAAAACCTGTTGCCATCGAGTTGATTCCGACACATATATTAATAATATTTATCCTGCCTTGCTATCTTAGCATGATGCCTTCACCCATTTTAGGACAAGTTGCAACAGTGTGAGGCATGGAGAGAAGTCATGGTATGATCTGTATACAAGCCAGGCAGTCTGGTTGTGTAAGTGATTCAATCTGTAGGGAATACATGAGATGAGTATGATGGTACCAACATGGTGCCTCACCAGAATTCTGAAGCCAAAGTCTCATAATTACTCATTTATATCATTTATTACTTTAAGCTATTGATTGTCAAAAATGTTATTACCTGAAATACTCAATTTTCACAAAAAATTATAAATGGATTCCCAAATATATAAATATAGGAAAGAGGTGCTGTCCAAGAGGTGGAGCAGAGTGGGATGGAAGATCCACCCCCTTACTTCTTCACCTACATGAAGATTATCTTCAGAACAGTTTGAAAACTATCGTCCTAAACCAGAGATCAGAAAGCATAGCCCACGGGCCAAAACTGACCCAATGTCTGCTTTTATAAATAAAGTTTTATTAGACATAGCCAGATCCATAAGTTTATGTATAGTCTACGACTTGTTCAACAGCAGAGTTGAGCCATCACAACAAAGACCATAATGGCCTACAAAGCCTAACATATTTATCATTTGGCCCTTTATGGAAAGCATGTTAACCCTGGGGTCACCACTCCTTTCTAATAATTGTGCTCAGGTGACATATTTAAAAAAAAAAAAAAAAAGTTGCCGTTGCGTTGACTCTAACTCGTGGCAACCCCACATATGTCAGAGTAAAACTGTGCTCCATAGGATTTTTGTTTCTCTGAATTTTATTTATTTTCTTGTTGTTGAGAACGTATACAGCAAAGCATATACCAATTCAACTGTTTCTACATGTAGAACTAGTGACATAGATCACATTGATTACAGTGGTTGTGCAACAATTCTCACTGCTTTTTCTGAGTTATTCCTCCTCATTAACATAAACTCACTGCCCCCTAAGGTTGCTATCTTATCTTTCAAGTTGTTGATGTCGATTTGATTCCATACAGATAGCTCTTAAAAGAGTATAATGCTCAAGGCAGACCTTTTTTACTAGATAAGTTAAACTATTGTTTGGTTTCAAGATGACTTCAGGGGATATTTTTGGTTTAAGGTTGAAAGATTATCTCAGGGCAAAATAGTTTCGGGGGCATCCAACCTCCATGACTCCAGAAAGTCTTGAGTCCATGAGAGTTTTAAATTCTGTTCTGCATTTTCCCACTGTTATTAGGATTCTTCTCAGAAATCTTTATTCAAAATATTCAGTAATGGTAGCCAGGCACCATGTGGTTCTTCTGGTCTCATGGCAAAGGAGGCAGTTGATCATGGAGGCAATTAGCCACACATGCCATATCCTCCCCCTATTCCTGAATCTCCTTCTTCTGTTGCTCCAGGTGAGTGGAGATCAATTGTGCCTCAAATGGCAGCTTGTGAGCTTTCAAGACCCTAGGTGCTATGCAACAAACTAGGAGGTAGAACAGAAGCACTAAACACAATATTAGGCCAATTAAATGAGATGTTCCACGAAACCATGACCCTAAACCTCCAAACCAAGGAACCAAATCCCATAAGGTGTTTGTTGGTACATAAGCAGCCTCAGCAGCTACTCTTTTTTTCTTTTTTTGTCATTGTTATAAATATATCTATCACAACTTTTGCCAATTCAGCTTTTTACATGTGTACAACTTATTGACAGCAATTATAATAATTGGCTGTGCAGCTCTACCCTTAATCACTGTGATTTTTCCATCACTGTTAACTCCCCTTTTCTCCCTGTATACCTTTTCTTGTCTTTTTATATAGGTGAGGTCATACAATATTTGTCCTTTCATGATTGGCTTATTTTGCTCAGCATAATGTCTTCAAGCTTCACCCATACTGTAGCATGTGTCAAAACTTCATTTCTCCTATTGGCTGAGTAGTATTCCATTGTATGTATGCACCGCATTTTGATTATCCATTGTTATGCTAATGAACATTTAGGGTGTTTCCACTTTTTGGCTATTGTGAATAGTGCTGCAATGAACATTGGTGTACAAGCCTCTTTTTGAGTCTCTACTTTCAAGTCTTTTGGGTATATACCTAGAAGTGGAATTGCTTGGTCATATAGTAGTTCTATTTTTAGTTTTTTGAGGAACCAACACAGTTTTCCACAGTGGCTATACCATTTTGCATTCCCACCAGCTATGGATAAGAGTTCCAATTTCCCCACATCCTCACCAGTATTTGTTATTTTCTGTTTTGTTTTGTTATTTTTTAAATCTTAGCCCTCCTAGTGGGAGTGAAATTGTATCTCTGTGACGGCTAATGACACTGAGGATCTTTTCATGTGTTTGGTCACCATTTGAATGTCCTCTTTGGTGAAATGTTTATTCAAGTCCTTTTCCCACTTTATGATTGGGTTATTTTTCTTTTTGTTGTTACATTGTCCAAGTTTTGTATATATTTTGGTTATTAGATTCTTGTCAGATATATGGTTTCTGAAGATATTTTCCCAGTCTGTAGTTTGTCTTTTTACTTTTTTGGTAAAGTCTTTTGAGGAACATAAGTTTTTAATTTTTATGAGGTCCCATTTATTTATTTTGTCTTTTGTTGTTTGTGCTTTTGTTATTACATTAGATAATCCACTGTTGAAAGCTAGTCCTGACAACATTGCCTATGCTTTTTCTTCTATAAATTTGATGGTTTTAGTTTGCACATTTAGGTCCTTTATCCATTTTGAATTTGTTTTTGTGTATGGTATGCAGCATGGATCGGTTTCATTTTTCTGCATGTGGAAATCCAATTTTCCCAGCACCATTTATTGAAGAAACTCTTCTTTTCCCATCAAATAGATTTAGTACACTTGTCAAAGATCCGTTGAACATAAATGTATTTCTGGACTTTCAATTCAATTCCGTTGGTCTATGTGTCTATTGTTATACCAGTTCCAGGCTATTTTGATTACTGTAGCTGTATAATATGCTTTAAACTCAGAAAGTGTGAGCTTCCTACTTTGTTCTTCCCCATCAACATTGCTTTATCTATTCGGGGGCTCTTGCCATTCCATATAATGTTGAGGATTGATTTTTCTACTTCTGTAGAGAAGGCTGTTGGAATTTTGATCAGGATTGTGTTGAATCTATAGACCGCTTTGGGTAGTATTGACATCTTAACAATATTAAACCTTCCAATCCATGAATGTGGAACATCTTTCCACTTATTTAAGTCCTCTTTAATCTCTTTCAGCAGTGTTTTACAGTTTTAGTTGTAAAAATCCTTCATGTCCCTGGTAAGATTTATTCCTAGGTATTTTACTCTTTTAGATATTATTGTAAATGGAATTGTTTTCCTAATTTCCCTTTTAGATTTCTCATTGCTGGTGTGTTGAAACCTGCCTGATTTTTGTTTGTTGCTCCATAGAGTTTTTAATGGCTGATTTTTCAAGAGTAGACTGCCAGACCTTTCTTTCAAAGTGTCTTTGGGTGAACTTGAACAGACAACCTTTTGGTTAGCAACTGAACGTGTTTACTGTTTGCACCCCCCAGGGACTCCCAATGGACAGACAGAGACTAACTCAAGCTGAAGCCAGTACGGGTATAGGGCTCTCTGACCGAGTCTGTGATATTTGCACTG
This sequence comes from Dugong dugon, assembly GCA_030035585.1. Classification (NCBI taxonomy): domain Eukaryota; kingdom Metazoa; phylum Chordata; class Mammalia; order Sirenia; family Dugongidae; genus Dugong; species Dugong dugon. The sequence continues at coordinate 23,673,293 of CM057468.1, forward strand.
CTCTGTGGTCATAGAGGGGATAGTGTGGGTTGTTAGCAGCTCTAGCAGAAGCACTTGAAGTAGGCGACTGGTGGTTTTTTTAAAGGAAAAAAAGATGCAGTTAGCAAAAACTGGAAAGGATACAGGGCAAGGAAGAATAAAATAAAGAAACTGTAATTTTTTTAAAAATAATATTTACTTGTGTTTTCAGTGAAGGTTTACGCAGCAGTTTAGGTTCCCATTCAACAATTTCTACACCAAGTTGTTCAGTGATATTGGTTACATTTGTCACAATGTGTAAACGTTTTCATTATTTCTGTTCTGGTTGTTCTATTTCCATTAATCTAATTTCCCTGTCCCTTTACATTGTCATCTTTGTTTTAAAGTAATTGTCGACCTTTTGGTCTCATATAGGTGATTTTTTAAGGGAGAACAGTACTTATGTATGATATTCATTGTTTTTTGAGCCAATCTGTTATGTAGCTACAGGACGACCTCAAGGGTTAGTTTTGGTTCAAGGTTTGAAGAGTATCTCAGGGCAATAGTCTTGAGGAGTCCTGCAGTTTCAATCACTCCACTAGGTCTGTTTTTTTTTTTTTGGTTAGGAATTTGAGGTTCTGTTCCACATTTTTCTCCCATTCTACCAAGGTCCATCTATTATGGCCCCAATTAGAATGGTTGGTAGAGGTGGCTGTGCACCATCTAGTTCTTCTGGTCTCCCAAGATAGATGAGGCTGTGGTTCGTGTGGACTATTTATCCTGTAGACTAGTTTCTTCTTTAAGTCTTTGGTTTCCTTCTTTATCTTTTGCTCTGGATGAGTAGAGACCAATAGCTGTGTCTTAGATAGTGGCTTGTAGGTTTTTAAGACGTAGACGTTACTCACCAAACTAGAATGTAGAATGCAATGTTATGAATTATATTATGCTGCAATGTACATTTTTAAAACAATAGAAAACTAAATAAAGGAATAATCAGATAAAGTCAATCAAGAACTGAACACAAATATTTTCCTAATAGAAATGTATATTATTAGTGCAACCAAGTTTTTAAAAATTAAGCAAACAAAATTGTCTTGTGACTTGGCGTTAGAAAAAACAAATTGAGTACTTTTCAGTTTTTAATTGCCTGAGCTTTTAGACTCAAATAATTCTATTTCTTATAAAGACTACCTAGTCCAGTCCAGTTGCCATTGAGGCACCTCCCACTCATGGCAACCTCATGTATGTCAGAGTAGAACTATGCTCCACAGGGTTTTCACCAGGCCTTTCTTCCAAGGTGCCTTTGTGTAGACTCAAACCTCCTACCATCTGGTTAACAGTCAAGTGCATTAACCGTTTGTACTGCCCAAGGATGATAAACAGTATAACCAAAACCAAATTGAACTCATTACTGTTGAGTTGATTCTGACTCATAGTGACCTTATAGGACAGAGTAGAATGGCTCCACAGGGTGTTCAAGGAGCCTCTGGTGGATTTGAACTGCTGACCTTTTGGTTAACAGCCGAGCTCTTAACCACTGCACCACCTGGGCTCCGGTAAATACTATAGTAGCATGGAATTCCTTAAACTACCCCAAAGCAGGTGGAAAATCAGAGAGCATTCATACTGGTTCATTGTCAGCCACAGCAGACAATGCCAACATTTAAAGATACAAATAAAAATCTGAAACCCATTTATACCTAGTCTTGACAACAGTAACATTGATGGGTATGTGATTAATATGATTTGACTAAGTTTTCTGCATACTTCTAGTTTAAAAAAAATACCAAGAGTGTCTATAGTTCCACAACTGCTCTTTGTGTTTTCTGACGCTGACAAAGCTTTTTGAAACCTTCTGGCTAAAAACCCCACTGAGATCAAAGACCTTTTAAAAGGAATCCAGACACATCAGTGATACTTACATATATACTCACCCTAGCTCTTTGCACATCATAATAGTCTAGGCACTCTATACTTCATTCCAATATCCCACAGAGAAATAAACATACTTTTTGAAGACAAAGAGAAATTTGAAAAGTAATGTATTGTGATTTCAGTCCTCGATTATGTTTATATTTTCTTCAGTACTATGTAATTAGTAGTTGCAATTGCTTAGTCAAGTAGGTGGAGGGGACTTAAATGTTACACAGCTGACAGAATGAATTACTTGTTCCTTCTAGTGTATATATGTTTAAATATTTATGGGCTTTCACCTACAGCATGGTTTTGGTGGCCCAATGCCACAATAAAATAGAGGATTCAGTTTAATTACACTAGTCAGATTTTAAAGAAAATTCAACCAAACCAAGCTAAATTCTTTTCAAGTACATTGCTTTAATGGGTGGCTGCTGACTTGAGTTGATTCCAAGGCCGTGGTCACTACTACTGAAACTTTCCATTCACATGGGTCTCTCATGGGCTGGGAGTTTCAATGCAATGCATTAGCTGCATACAGTTAGTGTCTCCATTGCCCTGTGGTCAGCCCACTCATTGCCAAAGCTAAAAGCAAACTAAAAGTAAAGGGCAGTGAAGACTTGAGGGCATAGCAGTCTGTGTCTAGGAAAATCCTAAGTCATCCCCTGGAACTTGGAGCAGCATGACCACCAGAATTCTCATCACTTTATCTTTTAGATGATGATGAAGGGGCTTCCAGGGCCACAGACAGATTCCACAGGGCAGAGAGCCATCAGTGACATCACTATTTTGTTGATAGTCCAAAACTATAGCAGAAATTATTACCATATTTAGCTATCACTACTTGGTTTGCATAAATCCACTGAAAAAAACATTTTGTTCAAATAGATAGACTTGTAAGATAAAAAACTTTCTAATTTCCCTTCTCCACTTAATATTGTGTTTTTTTCATTTAAATAAACGTATTTCAATAACACCATTTCCAATGGCTACAGGATTTTCTTTGATATACCTAAACCATATTTTATTTTACCAAATCCCTATTATTGAACTTCTTGTATGTACATCTTTGTGCTTGTATCTCTGGACTTATTCAGAAATTCTGAGAATAAGAAATACTGAATCAAAGCTATGTCCATTTTAAGGTTGAAATATATTTTCAAATTGTCCTACAAAAGCATTGTAATAACTCTGTTTTCCCCTGTAGCTGCATGGGAGAGTGCTCATCCTCCAACACCCTCATCAGTATTTTCTTTTTTTTTTTTGGCCTTTGTGAATCTTAAAGATGACATTGTCTCATTGTTATTTTGATTGGCATTTTCTTTAAATTTTAGAGACCCAATTGTTCACTATTAAAAATTTTGGACCATATATGGAATTTCCTCAAACAGCTCACAAGATCAAGCAGGCTTTTGTTTGCTTTCTTCAATTGCCCTGCGTTCCTCCCAGTGTGAGACGTCAGTGTTAGGGCACCCTCAGTTGTCCACAGCTTCCTTACCCAGCCCTAAGACCCTTGGGCCTCTCCTCAGGACGGCCATAACTTCTTGGCATTGATTCTTGGTTGCTTTCCATGTCTGGATAAATGTTTCCAAGCACATGCAACTGCTCCCAGCTCAGGTCCTATGTGTCTCCCCCTGAACACACTGTCCCTCTTGCCTGGTGTGTTACTAAGCAAAGCTTTCCCATGAGAGCATAGTCTCGTCTCTGTTGTCAGAGCTATGCCGTCCCCAGAAACCACTTCATTTCCAAACACTTGTTATAAACGGTCTTCACCTTTTGCCTGTTGAACAGGACTGCTTTAAGGGTCAATCAACAGTTCTCATTGTTCTGCAGATTTTTTACAAAAATAAATCCTGGATTTACCCCTTCCATCCCAAGCATCTGAACACTGCCTGCACTCTCTTCTAGTGATTCTTGGGATTCTTAAGAATGTGGGCTGTCACAACAGCAAATAGGATTTGGAGTGCGGAAGACCTGGACTTGTGTTCTGTCTTTGCCATTTACTAACTTTGTCACTTATCCTCTCTCTGCCTCAGTTTTCTTATCTGTAAAAGACAAGTAATAAAAAAATAATTAAGTCTTTTGCCCAAGAAAAGTAATAAAATCCATCCCCCTATGGGTTTGTGTAAACATCAGATGTAATGAATTCCTGAATACACTCCACAGAGAATATGGTATTATCATAGTAGCAATGGGTCATAGTGGCATTCTGCTGCCTGCTTTGTCTCTTGTAGAATGACAGCATATCATTCTAAGAGAAGTTCTGGCTCTGCTCCCTTCCTCAGGAGTAGGGGTGTGGATTGAAGGTCTGAATCTTCGCTCTGGCTCCCTTTACCCTCCTCCCCACTCTCTGAGCTGCTACCAGAAATCCCTCCAGGGGTCATGGTCCCTGGTGTTATCAGAGTAACACCACGAGAACAAAGGCATGCCTGCCTTACTGAGACCTATGAGTTAACAGTAGAGGCGGATGGTGTGCCAACTCAAGCCCAGCTCCAAGGATTCAGACTGTGGTAAGAAGGGATGAGCCTCACTCCCCACTGCGCAGTTCCCATCTACTCCTCCTGGCAGCTGCTCCATCGCAATCCACCTTCCGCAAGCCAAGGGTGATGAGCAGAGAGAAGAAGAGAGGAAGCCTCAGTTTGGACATGATGAATGACAGAAGTCTATTTCGTGACTTATCTCCTTAGCTGTGGAAAATCTACCCAGGGATCTGGGTGCAGATTGGAACAAAGGGCGTCACTCACTTGATGATTTGCTTTAAAACTTTTGTGTCTGATAGCCTGGTCAGAGAAGGAGCTCCAGGGCTCTCAGGTGCTGGCAGTATGGCCAGTGTAGGGAAACATCTTTGGCTCTGGAATCAGACCTGGCTTAGTTCCCAGCAATGTAGCTTATGAATTATCTGAATTGTTTAAAAGTTTAAATGAATTATGTGTAAAAAGTGCCTTGGTGCACCTTAGTTATTTAATGATTGCATCCTCCTTTTAATGCTCAGGACATGATGATCTTTAGAATGTTTTATTGACACAAGCAATACTGAAAGTGAGTAAATGAATAAATGAGCATCTGGAAGTTCAAATGTAGAGCATTTCTCATGGTGACTGATTTTTTTTCATCATCCCAAACAGAAACTCAGTCCTTGAGTACTGACTACCCATCTCCTACCCCCAGGCTCTGGTAACCACTAATAAACTTTTGTCTCTATGCATTTGACTATTTTAGATACTTCATATAAGTGGGATCATACAATATTTCTCTTCTATGTCTGACTTATTTCACTCAGTCTAGTGTTTTCAAGGTTCATTCATGTTGTGATTTGGATTTGCATTTCCGCAATGGCTAATGACAAGGAGCATCTTTTATGTGCATATGGCTGATTTTTAAGAAGTAGGTTTAAAAATGAAAATCTTTACCTATTGCTTCAGAGATAATTTAATCCAGTGTTTTATTTTTTCTAACACACAAAAACAGTAAAAACCAAAAAACGTGGTTGTTCTTAGAGTCTGGTCTAAGGAGCAAGGCTCCGCCATTATCCTCTTTGCCTGAATCTCTTCTCAATGCCTTTAATGAATCAATTATGATTGTAATTAAATGTAAACAAGTATAATGAAAGAATAAAAACATTTATATTTTTTAGATAGCATTTATTACTGTGGATGCTAATATATTTTTTTAAATCTCTAAGTTAGGATTTTGTGGAAAATCTGGAATTTTCATCAGTTTTTTGCCCAAGAAAAGTAGTCAAATCCATTCCTACCATGGCAGCTTGTGGCTGATCAGCAGCCTACAATTCCCAGAAAATTGCTGGAACTTGCAGCCATAGATCTAGATGTTTCTCTTACAAGAGGCACAGATGATGGTTTACTAGCAGGCTCAGAGGCCAGCACTTGAGGTGGTGACATCTTATGGGCTCCATTATTGGACATCACAATCGCTGGTGTATGCAGGTTACAGGTAGTGCCAGGTGTAGGTCAACAGATGTCACTGTGAAAAACAAGAAAGGGAAAAAAGAAAGACTACTTCTTCCCACTTCCACTTTCCTTTTATGTATAGCTTGTGTTTAGAAAGTGAGCATCATGTGGGTCAGCCCTTGCCATGTGGTCTTATCTTCACTCTAGGAGATAGGGCTGTGGATGTGGTTGACTCATCTTGTATCAAACTCATTCTGGAAAAACAAAGTCCCCATGCCCTGCAAAAGCATGTACTACCACTTTGATGAACTGGTCATATAGCCATAGCTCCTGTCACCTGTGAAGAAATGTCCATGCCAGCAAGAATTGCACACACTCTCCTGGGCTGGATTTCACCTGGAATTGAGACCTATTTGTGAGTCCCTTAAGTTAGCAGTTTGGTTCTTGAGTCTCTAAAACCAAAAGGACTGCTTCACTGGCTATGCCAAAATTGCAACAAAAGTGAGAAAGCCAACAGAGAATACTGAAGTTATTTCTGCCCCATTTAGGTCAAAATCAGCACATAATAGTAACGCTCACTGAGGAGTTAAGAACTTGGCTTTGTAGAAAGGCATGTACCATCTGTCATCATGAGAAAATTGTTTATCTTCCCTAAACCTCAATTTTCTTTTTTATAAAACAGGAACAATAATATTGACCACATATATGAAAATGTTGGAAAAATTAAGGGAGAATTTAGCACTTAGTTTTGGGTTCATGGTAGGAGTTCCGTGAACCACAACTTTTGGTAGGAGGTTCACAAAGCACTTCAGAATGTAAAGATATTCCCTTGTTAGATGCTTACTACAGGAAATGCTTTACATCCTTATCTTAGTTACCTAGTACTGCCATAACAAAAATACCACAAGTGGATGTCTTTAAAGAACACCTTTATTTTCTCACAGTTCAGGAGGCTAGGTCTGAATTCTAGGGGGAAGTCCTTCTTTGTTGGTAGCTCCGGAAGTCCCTGAGAGTTCCTTGGGTTTCCCTGGCATTCCTTGGCATCTGTAGTCTCCCTGTGTGGTCTTTATGTCTATTCTGCTCTTTTTATAACTCAGAAGTGATTAGGTTTAGGACCCACCCTACTCTGGTATGATCTCATTAACATAACAAAAGAAAACCCCTATTTTCAAACAGGGTCGTATTTACAGGTACAGAGGTTAGGATTTTAACACATATTTGAGGGGGTGTGATTCAATCCATGTTAATCCCCTCTTATGGACTAGCCCAAGGTCGCACTGATAAGGAGCTACAGACCTGAATCTCTATCATGCAAGCTTTTCCTCGCTTCACATACTATTTCTCTTTTTAACTAGGCAAGTGCTTCCAAAGTTTGTCCATGCACAACTGCATTATAATTACCTGTAGATTTGCATGTATAATAAATATGCATATTCTTGAATCCCACCAAACCAACACTGAATCAGAATACCTTGACAAGGAGCCAGGAAATTTGCATTTTCAACAAGCTCCCTGGGTGATTCTAATGCAATTAAAGTTTGAGAGCCTCTGCCTTATGCCCTGCTAAGCCCCCTTACTCAACACAGACATAATTAAGCCTCTTAATTACACTTTATGCCAAGAATGAAGAGTGTTAATTATCTGAGAACCCCGATTGACAAAAAAAGGCACAAGATATTAGGTTTTTATTCAAAATGAATGCAAGATTGGCACATCAATGATGGTCGCTGTCTCCTTGTATAATACGGCCTACCGTGGGAGAAAACTGGCAATTCTGGAAACGCTGTCAACTGTGTGGCAGGGTCAAGGTTAGTAAAATGGGGTTACCAGTGATGAGTCTACAGACCTCTAAGGTACTAATGATTTTCTAAGCAGAAGCTTATTAAACTTGCACTGTTTCCTGAATGAAAGTGGAATGATGCCCATTTGGGTATCTGTAGATATAACCCAAGAACATTGCTATCCTCTAACATTTCAGAGCCTAGATTAGTCTGAACACTAAACATACTAAAACTGTCCTGAAGTGAGTAAGTTTAATTTACCTGTCATTCATTTAAAGCTTGCAGTCTTGTGTGAAATTGTTGTGGTGTGGAAACTGAGGCACAGAGAGATTGAGTTGACCTCATAACTGTCAGGTCTGAAATCCAGGTTTTTGATTTTGACTGCAGGGACAACAAGCCTTTTTCTACTTTTCCTTGGTCTTCATTATTCTTGAATATCTGTTCATATTCACTCTTATCTTAAGATCTGGTTGAGCAAGGGACAACAGTGCAGAAAACTAGGTTCCTGAGGTCCTGTTTTAGAAAAGTCCCAATTCACAGAGCTGATCGTCTCCGTAAATAAAATAACTAGTTGTTTATGCCATCTTCCACTACCAGCTAGGTGTGCTTGATCATCCCACCATTATCATTCTCTCATGAGATAAACGCATTGGTCCTTAAGAAGGCTGATAAATTTCTTGGAGGTAAAAACACCATAAGCTATTATGCCCCATTAATTGCTTTGCACATTTCAGTTCATTTTTTGCTGAATAAATAAATTATCTTGCAAGCTTCTTAAAGAATGGGACAGAAGAACAATTTATTTAGATGGGAGACGGGAGAAGAGAGAAAGGAACTGAGCTTTTGTTGAGGCATGATTGTGGGCGGTTTTCAGGCTAGTGCTAGGGTAAACTGGCAGAGAAAGGAATTGGAAAGGGATACCTAAGAAAAGATAGAGGCTGTAAATGCAATAAGGTCAGCAGTTCCAATCCACCAGCTGCCCCTTGGAAGCCCTATGGGGCAGTTCTACTCTGTCCTATAGGGTTGCTATGAGCCAGAACAAATTTGACAACACCTAACAACAACAACAACATAAATGTAATAATTTTCTGACAGTTGTCCCATTCTTGCTACTTCCCCTGATTCTCCTTCTCAAGGGTGAGCAAACTTAGGGTAATTATGACTGGAGGAGTTACTGAGTTTGGGGTTCTTTTACCCCTAGATTTGAGGAACATTCAGTTTTCAGCCCTCGATTAAAAAAAAAAAGTTTCCTTTAAATCCTAAATTACTTTGTATTTTTACTTGTTCAAATATTATCTGGGGCTTCCATTTCCTTCCAAGATGGAATAACAGGAACTAGATTTATCTTCTTACCTGAAAAACACAAAAACCAGACAAAACATATGAGATATTGGTTTTCAAGACCCTGGATATCACACAACAAAGGACAGTGATCCCTGAAAGATGGGAAACAAACAAGATTAGCCCTACAATTTCATAGGCAAGTAGGTAGAGCTAATAGAAGGGTCTTATCTAAGTGATAGGGAATAAGTAGTGCTAGACTGAGCACTGTCCCAGTTCCACTTAAAAAATTTTAAAAGAAAGACCTGAAAGAATCAAAGGTTTCCAAGTGACTTAACTGTATCCCACAATAAGGATATAAACCAATCAATCAAAACTAATCTAGAACTAACACAGATGTAAAAATTATCAGACAAGAATATATTAAAATAGTAATTATAACTCAATTTTGTATATTAAAAAAGTTAAATAGAAACAGAAAATATAAAAAAAGTATCCAAATAAAGATTCTAGAGATGAAAGTCAGAATGTGTGAGATGAAAAATTACTGGGTAGGATTAATGTCAGATTAGGCATTGCAGAAGAAAAAAATAGTGAACTTGAAGATATAGCAATAGCAACTGTCAAAAATAAAACAGAGAAAAGAGAAGGAAAAAAATGAACACAGCATGAGTGAACTGTGGAGCAGCTTTAAACTGTCCTAACATATATATGATTGGAATCCTGAGAAAAGGATAAAGAGTGATGACAGAAAACTAATATTTAAAGAAATAATGGCCAGGAAATTTCCAGTCTGGTGAAACTTATAAACTGACAGATCCAAGAAGCTCAAGGAATATCATGCACAAGAAACCTTGTGAGGAAAGAACTCATTTTAGCCTTTGTCCTTGGTTTCTGAGAGATGATAACCTTTGAAATTTCCTGATCTGTCGAGATGCTTTTATTATCTAAACTCTCCAGACATCACTTACGGATTTGTGCAAATGAGTGGAGAGCTGGCTAGGCAACAAAGACCACCTAGTTAGCTAACTTCTGGAAAGGAGAGGACGTGATTTAATCGATCATGCATATTCCATGAGACCCCAATTATGACTACACTATGAGGCTCATTTATGACTATGCAATGAAGCCAATAAATGCTCTGGACATGAAAACTCCAAGAGTTTTCAGGTTGATGAAAGACATCAGTACATGTGGGAGGGTAGCTTACCTTTCTGGGTCATAGAAGCTATGCACTGGGAATCCTCTAGGACCTCCTCCCTGTGTCTCTTCTTTATGATGATCTTAATTTGTATCCTTTTGCTATAATAAATCCACAATTGTAAATATAGTACTTTCTGTGAGTTCTATGAGTCATTCCTGTGAATTAGTGAACCCAAAGAATTAGTGGGAGTCAGCAAATGAAAGCAAGGTGCTCGAGGGGAGACCCTCAAACTTGTTGCTTGCACCTTGAAGGGGTAATGGGAAAACACTGACTTTCTGGCCAGCAAGTAAGAAGGAAGGGTGTCATGTGGACTCCTGAGCTTGCAGCTGGTGTCTGTCTATTTTGCAGTCTGAAAGATGGCGTACTTTTAACTTGTGAGATCTGACCTAGCTCCAGGTAGCTAAGGTCAGAGAAATAGGTACAGCATGGGCAGCTGGTATCAGAAATGAACAGGGAGGTGGAAAGTGGGGATTAGTTATATCCTCATAGTTGGAAAATCTAGCCTTCAGCATGGATTATACCTCAACATAAAGAAAACAAAAATCCTCACAACTGGGCCAACAAACAACATCATGATAAATGGGGAAAAGGTTGAAGTTGCCAAGGATTTCATTTTACTGGGATCCACAATCAACACCTATGGAAGCAGCAGTCAATAAATCAAAAGACACATTGCATTGGGCAAATCTGCTGCAAAAGAGCTCTTTAAAGTGTTGAAAAGCAAAGATGCCACCTTGAAGACTAAGGTGCACCTGACCCAAGCCATGGTGTTTTCAATCATCTCCTATGCATGTGAAAGCTGGATGATGAATAAAGAAGACGGAAGAAGAACTGATGTCTTTGAATTGTGGTGTTGGAGAAGAATATTGAATATACGGTGGACTGCCAAAAGAACGAACAAATCTGTCTTGGAAGAAATACAACAAGAATGCTCCTTAGAAGCAAGGATGGCAAGACTACATCTTACATACTTTGGACATGTCATCAGGAGGGATCAGTCCCTGGAGAAGGACATCATGCTCAGTAAAGTAGAGGGTCATTGAAAAAGAGGAAGACCCTCAATGAGATGGATTGACAAAGAGGCTGCAACGGTGGGCTTAAGCATAATGATTGTGAGGATGGGGCAGGACTGGGCAGTGTTTCGTTCTGTTGTGCATAAGGTCGCTATGAGTCAGAACCGACTCGATGGCACCTAACAACAACGACAACACAGTTAGGAACAGAATAATGGGATTCTGAGATTTCTACATGAAGAAGTTGTTGTGTGAAGATTTATTTATTAACCTCCTTGCAAACATGAAGAAAACAACATCAAGGCATACTAAAATCAAATTGTTCAAAATCAGTGTTAAACAGACAACCTAAATGCAACCAGAGGTAAAAAGACACATGTATAAAACCAAAAAACTAAACCTATGGACAAGAGCAGATTTATCATCAGAAACTACGCAAAGTAGAAGACAGTGGAGCAATATGTTTAAGGTATGGAAAGAAAAAAACGCCAAATTGTTAACCTAGACTTCTATATCCAGGGAAACTATCCTTCAAAAACTACAGCAAAATGGAGACTTTTCAGGCGTATAAAAACTGAAAGAATTCATCACAAACAGATCTTCAGTAAGAGAAATATTAATGGAAATCCTCCAGGCAGAAGGAAATTAATATCAGATGAAAATGCAGACCTATACAAAGGAATGAAAAGTTCAGCAAATAGCAACTACATGGGTTAAGTAGATAAAATATTTTTCTTAGTAGTCAAATGTCTTGAAAAGATAATTGACCACTGGAACAAAAATAATAACAACATGATGTGGGATCTATAATATATGTAAGAGTAAAATGTCTGACAACAATAGGACAAAGGGTGGGAGGGGAGAAATAGCAGTATATTACTACAATGTTATACTACATGTAAAGAAGTATAATATCACTTTAATATAGACTGTGGAAAGTTAAACTATATATTATAAGCTCTAAAGCAATCACCAATATAACAAACCAAAAAGTTATAGCTAATAAGCCAAAAAAAGAGACAATATAAAATAATAAAAAATGATAGATTAAATATCAATTAATCCAAAAGGAGACAGAAAAAAGAGATAAAACACCGCTGGAACAAAGAGAAAACAATGGTAGATGCAAACATAGCCATATCAATAACCACATTAAAGTGCTAAGTTCCTCAGTTAAAAAGCAGAGACTACAAATCAGATTAAAAAACAAAACAACAACAACAATAAAAAAAGTCAAGACTATTTGCAGCCTACAAGAAATTCATTTCAATTACAAATACACAAATAGGTTAAAGTGAAAGGATGGAAAAAGTTACACCATGCTAACGCTGAAACAAAACAAAAACTAAAAATGGAAATAGCTAAATTAATGTCCATCAAAGTAGATTTCAGAGCAAAGAATATTTATAGGGACAAAGAAGATCATTTAATAACAATATAGGGGTCAGTTCATCAAAAGGACTTGTTGTTGCTAGGTGCCATCGAGTTGTTTCCAACTCATGGTGACCCTAGGTACAACAGATCAAAACACTGCCCAGTCCTGAACCATCCTCACAACTGTTGCTATGCTTCAGCCCATTGTTGCAGCCACTCTATCAATCCATCTCATTGAGCTATTTCCTCTTTTTTGATGACTCTCTACTTCACCAAGTATAATATCCTACTCCAGAGACTGATAACATGTCCAAACTGCGTGAGATGAAGCCTTGCCATCCTTGCTTCTAAGAACCATTCTGGCTGTATTTCTTCCAAGATAGATTTGTTCATTCTTCTGGCAGTCCATGGTATATTCAAACATCATAATTCAAATGCATCAATTCTTCTTCAGTCTTTGTTATTCATTTTCCAGCTTTTGAATGCATATGAGGTGATTGAAAATACTATGGCTTGGGTAAGGTACACCTTAGGCCTCAAGGTGACATCTTTGCTTTTTAACACTTTAAAGAGGACTTTTGCAGCAGATTTGCCAAATGCAATACATCATTTGATTTTTTGACTGCTGCTTCCAAGGGTGTTGATTGTGTCCAAGTAAAGCGAAATCCTTAACAACTTCATATTTCCTCCATTTATCATAATGTTGGCTATTGGTCCAGTTATGAGGATTTTTGTTTTCTTTATGTTCAGCTGTAATCCATACTGAAGGCTGTGGTCTTTGATCTTCATCAGTAAGTGCTTCAAGTCCTCTTCGCTTTCATCAAGCAAGGTTTTCAAGGAGTGGCTGGTGGATTCAAACTGTCGATCTTTTAGTTAGCGGCTGAGTTCTTAACCACTGCTCCAGTAAATATTTATTACAATAAAAATAAAAATGTGAATAATTTTTCAAGTCAAAAAGCTAGAAAAAGACTAAAGTAAATTAAAATAAAAAAGGGAAAATGAAAACTTAACAGATTTAGAAAAAAACAGCAGAATTAATAAGAAAACATAAAGCTTGTTCTTTGAAAATAACAAGAAAATTCACAAGTCATTAACCAGCTTAATAAAGTAAATGAAGGAGGGGAAGCACAAGTACACAAAATAAGATATAACAACAGGAAAATGACCATCAAAAGAAAGGAAATAAAAAAAAGATCATACATTTAGTAGAATTTTATGTGAACACACTTGACAACTTAAATGTAATAAGTAACTTTTTTAGGGAACTATAATTTAACAAAGTTGACCCCAGTAGAAATGGAAAGTATAGACAGACCAATTTCCGTAGAAAAAAGAGAAAGTTGTAAAAAGACTTCTTCACAAATAAGCACCATGACCACATGATTTTTCAGGAAAATTCTTCCAAATCATTGAAAAGAAGATAATTGCAGTATTACCTAAACTACTAGCTTTAAAAAAGAAGAACATGAAGTGAATATGACATGGACACCAAATCATGAAAAATATAATACAAAAAAGTAACTGTAGAATCCCTGAAACTATTGCCCTGAGATCATCTTCAAACATTAAACTAAAAATATCCCCTGAAGTCTTCTTCAAACCAATTAGTAATTTAGCTTAATGAGTAAAGAATGTCTGCCTTGACCATTGGGCTCTTTCAAGATCTTTCTACGTGGCATCAAACTGACAATAGCAACTCGAAAGATAGGAAACTTAGGGGGCAGTGATTTTATGTTAATGGAGAGAAACAACTTAGAAAAGGAGAGTGAGAATGGTTGCACAACTCAAAGAGTGTAATCACTGTCACTGAATTGTACACGTAGAAACTGTTGAATTGGTGTATGTTTTGCTGTGTATATTCTCAGTAACAAAATAAAATACAATTTTAAAAAGTAACCACAGAACAATCTCACATGTGAATATCAATGCAAAAATATTAAATAAAACAATAGCTAATAGAACCCAACATCTTATTTAAAAACAAATTCATCATGACCAAATGGTGCTTACTCCAGAAATGGAAAAGTAGTTCAATATTAGGGAATCTATTAATATCATTCAGCATATTAATATGTTTAAGTAGAAAAATCATATGATCTTCTCCATAGATGCCAAAAAGACATTCAACAAAATTAAACATCTATTCATGAGGAATAAAAAAATAACTTAATAAAAGAAGAGCAGATAGATATTTTCTGAAATAAAAATTTTATAACTCATATCAAAAATCAATCCTGTATTTAATGGGAGAATATTAGAGGCCATTTCCACCAAAAAAAAAAAAAAAAAAAAAAAAAGGACAACGATGCCCCCTATCTCCTTAAATATTTAATATTGTATAGAAAGCTTTGAACAATGCAATCTGAAGGCAGTTAAAAACATAAGAATTGGAAAGGAAGAGGTAAAACTGTCTCTATTTACATATGACATCATTGTATAGCTGCAAAACCAAAAAAATCCCCCCAAAAAAACTGCTACAAACAATGGAATGATTTATAAAATAACAACAATAATCTTTATATACACAAACAAAACTGTTAGAAGATAAAACAAACAATAAAAAAAAAAACCATTGCTGTCAAGTTGATTCCAACCCTATAGGACAGAGTAGAACTGCCCCATAGAGTTTCCAAGGAGCACCTGGTGGATTCAAACTGCTGACCTTTTGGTTAGCAGCCGTAGTGCTTAACCACTGTGCCACCAGGGTTTTCGTTCAAAGATATAACAGATAATAGATAGATATCATTACAACAGCAAAAATTGAATAAAACAGCTAGGAATAAGCCAAGCAAAAAATGTGCAAAGCCCATATGTGGGAAACTATAAAACAAATAGACTTGAAAAATGGATATCCATGTACATATACATCTATTGCTGTTAAATGCCATTGACTCATAGAGATCCCATGTGACAGAATAGAACTGCTCCACAGGGTTTTGCAGACTGTACCATACTTTTATGCAAATAACGCGTGTCTTCTATCTTTGTCAGCTACTTCATCATCCCTCGAGGTATTTTCGTAAGCACACTGTGCTAATTTTTTTTTTTTTTTTTACTGCAACATGTGAAAAAAATACTGGCCTAGCGGAGCTTACAAAAATACCTCACGGTAGGGGGGTGGGTAGTGGGAGTGACTGGCAAACAAACGTAGTAGGCATGCATTATTTGTGTAAAAATATGGTAGTCTTTATGGGAGCAGATTGCCAGGTCTTTCGCCTGCAAAGCCACTGGATGGGTTGGACTGTCATTCTTTTCAGCTAGTAGTCCAGCGGTTAATTGTTTACGCCACACAGGGACTCATATATATGTGTGTGTGTATAAAATGTCAATATGTTCAAATTGATTTTCAAATTTAATTTACACATTTAATGCTATCCTCCCCAAAATGCCATTTTTTCCCCCTAAAGTTAAGCCAGTTGATTTTAAAATTGATTTGAAGAATAAATTTATCTAAACTAGCCAGGAGGTCCTGAAACTAAAGAGCAATTTCGGAGGGCTAGCCCTTTTGTATATTAAAATGTTATTAATAATTAATAAGTCTCTGTAACTAAAACAGGATGTTATTTATGCATGGATAGACAAATGTAATAAATCAGAAGAGGAAATCCAGAAATAAACTCAAGGCATATGAGTATATAGAAAGTTGGCAGTGGAGGAGGAGAAAAGGGGACAGAATAGTTATTCTTTGTTTTTATGAAACAAAATGGAGAGCTTTGGTGATGGATTGGCAATGGGTGACGGAGAGGGAGAGGGAGAAAGTATTGAGAATGCCTCCTGGGTTTCTGGCTCGTACGGTATGCTTATGGTGGTGGTATGGCTAAAGGGAACATAGGTCATTGCACTACATAGTGCTCGTTCTTAGTCATCCTTGGAATATTGGGAATGCAGAAAATGCTATTTTTTTATAGTTAGAATAAAAAGCTAATAAGCACAAACTCAATGTAACCTATACCAAAAAACCCATTGCCATGAGACGATTCCGACTCATTGAGACCCTGTAAGTATGTTAATTGTGATGATTTCATATGGCCAACGGGGGATCTTGTGCGTTCTCAGTTTACTAAACTTTATCCACCACATCCATGGCCACTGGCACTTGAGTCTTTTTTTTGTCATGTATGGGATATGTTGGTGAGTTTGTGCCTGGGTTCAGCTTCTAATACTTTTATGGACTCTACCGCATGGGCTCAATCTTGTAGGTAGTCAGGAAAATGCTCTTAGCTTCACTTCAGACAAACTGCTGGTTCAAGCCTCTCTCCTCACTTGCTTGGATCACTAGTGATCACTTCCTAATTGCTTTCACTTCCTCCACTGTTGTTCTTCTCCAATCTATCAACCATTTCTATAGTCAGGGTGATGTTTCTAAACTAATATTATTACTCCTTCTTTAAAAAGTCCTCAGTGACTCTAATGGTCTTTAGGATGAAGTTCAAACTTGTGACTTAGAAAGCTTCAAAGCAATCAGTTGTCTTTCCCTGATACCCCATTTTATAAAATTCTCTATCTTGCTCTTCTTTGCTCCTGCTTTACGGAACACTGTCTGTCTAGAATGGCTAGCTAATGCCTTTTTGTTCTTTGGTTATCAACTCAGATGTCCCCTCCTCCAGGAAGTCTTCTTGACACCCACAGCTAAGATTGGTACCTATATTTTATGAGTCTATCGACCTCTTCGTGCACCACCACCAAAGAACTTGCCTTACTCTCTCTTACAAGGCTGTAAGCTCCTTATGAGGAGAGACTGTGACTCTGTCCTCACTGGTTCTCTGACATGTAGCCCAGAGCCTGGTACATAACAGCCTTCAGTGTCTGTTGTAGTTAAGAAGAATGAAGGATACAATCTTATTTTGCTCAAGACCTGTTCTCTATTCCCCTCATTCTCAAAATCTTGTAAGAGTCCCAAGGTTGATTTATTTGTCACCTGGCCATTCAATTACTAATTGGAAATTGTTGGTGTCCAATTCATACTGCTGGAATCTTCCAGCTTCTCCCACTTAGGTGCCTGGAAACGCAACATTACTAGTGAATCACTACCCTTTGCAATAACTCTGTAATTCATCAAAATGGCCGAATTTCTTAAGAATTACTTTTTTCCCTTGGAGTTGGGTCATTTCAGACGCTTAAGAGACAGAAATAAAGTGGCTTGCTGAAGCACGATGATTAAAATATGAGACTACGTTTTTATCTTCTCATTCAGAAAAGCTTGTTAATTGCAAGGTAAAGTAGGAATAGCTTTGGCCTTCTTGACTGCATGCATATTTAGGAAGGAAAGTGAAAGAATAATTACTTAAACTTTTGGTAAATGAGAGAAGTGGAAGCACATTTCCTCTGCTGGTACAGTTTCACTTGGAAGAATTACAAATTCAAATTCAAGTCAGACATTCACTGGTGTTGCTAATTCAAAGTCATCTTTTGCACCTTAAAATACCACTGTTATGATGATGTATTGAGATTTTATTTTCTTTGCCTCCTCCTCGTTAGGCCTTAGCCATGAGAAACAGTTTTTAATTCTCCTGGAATCTGGACTTCTGGGGTCCATGGAGTTGGCGTGGCCAACCCAGGCCATTGCCCTGAGATCTTTTGAACCTTGAGCCTTGAGCAGATTGGTCTCCTAAAAATCACCTTTAAGTCAAACAATCCCATTGCCATTGAGTTGATTCTGACTCATAGTGATCCTATTGGACAGAGTAGAACTGCCCCATAGGGCTTCCAAGGCTGTAGTCTTTAAGGGAGCAGAGTGCCAAATCTTTCTACTGTGGAGCAGCTGGTGGGTTCGAACCTCCAACCTTTTAGTTAGCAGTCAAGCTCTTGACCACCACGCCGCAGGGGCTCCTTAAGTCAAACAATTGTCTAGATAAATTAGTAAAGACTGTTTTTGCCGTGGGCATTGTGCTCTTTTGAAGAATTGTCTATGTGCATGCAGTCAGTTTCTAGAAACTCCAGAGTAAGACTAGATGCTGTGTTTTAGTGTAAATTGTATTATGTAAACACTGTTCTGACCCTTTTCCATGGCAATATCGGTAAGATGGGGTATAAGAATCTATGGAGGTTCTTTTCTGTTGGGCTTTGACTCTCTAGTCAGATATGTTGCCTGATTTGCAAATCATATATTAAATAAACTTCAAATTAATTTATATTATTGGCTTAATAAGATTTTTGTTTTAACAGCCATTTGCCCCTCCAGAACTTCTTTCTCTCCTTCCCCACCCTGCCTCTTATCCCAGGATAGTGACCGTTATGGATTTTATCAACAAGCCCCTTGCTGTATGAATTCTGCTTGGTTTTGGACAATGGGGGACGTTGGAAAAGATGGAAAGACAGGAGGAGAGAGAGGGTATTTCTTATCTCTGTCAGGCCATGGTTTGGCAGTAGCTGTGCTCCTTTCTCAAGCTCACACCTTCTGTCCAGGAGTCCTTTTCCACATGTAGAATCCTTGCAAGGTTCTGGTGACTGCTTTTTCCCCTGCCCTTTGAGACTGAAGAGTGGTAAAGACCCCGTCGTTACTGGCCTTGGGTTTGTTACACCATTCTTTGTTGGTTTTCTTGAACATTGCCCTCACCTTTGTAAATAACCCTGCATTGAATTCTCCTCAATCACCCCTTTGATGGTGGCTTTTGCTTCCTGTGGAATCCTTGAGTGGTGCAAACGGTTAATGTGCTTGCTGCCAACTGTCAGGTTGGAGGTTGGAGTCCACCTAGAAGAACCTCGGAAGAAAGGCCAGGTGACCTATTTCTGAAAATCAGTCATTGAAAACCCTATGGTGTGCTGTGAGATAACCTTTGAACCTTGAACCAAAACATTCCCTGAAGTTTTCTTAAAACGGAACAATAATTTGGCTTAACTAGTAAAAAAGGTCTGCCCTGAGCATTGTGCTCTTTTAAGAACTATCTATACGGGATCAAATTGACAACAGCAACTCGAAAGATTAGATGGGAACCTTAGAGGGCAGTGAGTTTATGTTAATGAGGAGGAAAAACTCAGAAAAAGAGAGTGAGAAGGGTTGTGCAACTCGAAGAATGTAATCAATGTCACTGAATGGTACATGTAGAAACTGCTGAGTTGGTGTATGTTTTGCTGCATATATTCTCAACAACAACAACAAAATAAATAAAATTTAAAGGAAAAAAACCCCTATGGAACACAGGTCTACTCTGACACACGTGGGGTCACCATGAGTCAGGGTCGACTTGATGGCAACAGGTTAAAAACCATTTACTCTGAGTCCCTCAGTTTATAAATGAAGAAACTGAAGCCATAGAGAAGATGAGACTTGCCTGAGGCCACGGAGTCATTTGGTGGTGTAAATGAGACTCTGATTCATTGTCTTTGTCTTTTCTGTCCCGTGTTCTTACCTCTTACCTCTGCGCCAAACGGCATGAATCAAATAATTGAGTTCCTTACTAATAATTATTTTCACTGTTATGTTAGTTACTTTTTATTGAGCGTTTGCTGGGTGGCAGGTACTGTGCTAAGCATTTGCATTTGTTATCTTTAATTCTCACAACTTTGTGAGAGGCTACTGTACATTTACCAATGTTGTAGATGAGGAAACTGAGTGGTTAAATGACTTGTCCCAGTTGGTCATATGATCTGCACAATGCGTAACAGAACCAGGACTCATTCCTGGGTCTTCCAGCCTCCAGAGTCATGTTCAAACCACCTGGTATGTGCCTCTTGCTAATACCAATCATGTGGACAGAATTTGAAACTAAAGTAGTGCCTACGAGATCAGACTAAATGTCAGAACATGTATGAGCCAAGAGAGCTGTTGTGAGAGCAGAAAGGTAGCTGGGTCATTTCAGTAGTGGGTGTTGAGTTCCTACTGGACCCATCATGCTAGAAAGGTCATCCTTAGGACAGAGCTCTAAGCATTTAGATGAAAGTATTTAGAGTCCCAGGGTAAGTGGTTTCAAAGATTTACCTTTCTACCCAGACACCAACCAACCAACCAACTAGTTGCCAGCGAGGTGATTCTGACTCATGGCAACCCCATGTGTGCAGAGTACAGCTGTGCTCTATAGGGTTTTCTATCCTTGATTTTTCAGAAGTAGATTGCCAGGCCTTTCTATCAAGCTACTTCTGGGTGACCTGAACCTCCAACTTTTTGGTTAGCAGCTGAGCACATCAACTATTTGCACCACTCAGTGGGTCCCTCTCAGACACATGGAGGCTGATTTAATCTGCTGAGCATGAAGAGAGCCTGGAGGGCAATGGGAGATCTGGCAGTGGGTACTAGCTCTGCTGGGGTGCAGGAGCAGGGCTTGTGGGCAGGCAGCTGTGCTGCTTTTGGTAAGTCACTAGGAGACACTTGTGGTGATCCAAGGTTGGCGCCAAGCTGGAGCCCAGCGTCAGCCCTGAGGAAATGTCAGGATCACGGGAGCCAGGGACATGGGAAACCAGGAGCACCTGGATATTATTCAAACCAAAGTCTCTTTCACTCAGGGCTGTTTAAAGAATTACAGCAAGTCTCTATGTCTATTTTTTAAATGATCAAATCAGTACTTGGTTAATAAAGACAATCTGGTCGAAACAAGGAAGTAGAAGAAAGAAAATGAACCTTCTCAGCTCAGAAATGGGCACCACACTGGCCACAAGAACCCGTGGTCTGGGAAGTTTGTCCATAGACAAGAGGCTGCTCAGGTGTGGTGTCTGGCCAGAACCTTTAGGTAACTGCAGCCCTTCAGGGCCCATACCTGGTCCTGCTGAGGTTCAGAGCTTCGGTCTTTGCTCCCTGGATGTGTCCTGAGACACTGAAAGCAGCAGAGGAGGGAGCTGCACCCTGCAGCAGGCACCCAGGGGTTCTCGCTCAGGACCCTCACCAGTTGTCTTGTCTCAAGCAAGTCTCAATTGTTCTGAGCTTCACATTCTCCAGCTGTAAGAGGATCGTGAGAGGGCATTGGTGGTGTAGTGGTAGAATTCTTGGCTTCCTTGCAGGAGATCTGGGTTAGATTCCCAGTCAATGCATGTTGTACACAGCTACCATCCTTCGATGGAGGCTCACAGGTTGCTATGATGCTGAATAGGTTTCAGCAGAGCTTCTAGACTAAGATGGACTAGGAAGAAAGGCCTGGTGATCTACTTCCAAAAATCAGTCAATGAAAACCCTTTGTATCACAACAGTTCAATCCACGCCAATTATGGGGATGGCACAGGACCGGGAAGTATCTCATTCCATTGTGCATGGGGTCGTTGTGAGTTGGGGGCTGACTCAGTGGCAGCTACAACAAGAGAAGCATAAGAATTTTTGCCTGAGCAGTTCTCACCGTTTTGTAACCCCCTGTCCTATAGCTGAATCTCTTCTGGGGAACAAGGCTTAGCAAGGCCATTATCAAAAAGCCTGAAGGTCGACCTCCTTTCCTACATCTCACCAGCACGCCTCTCCCATCTCATCTTCACTCCATGGACGTTCTCATCAGAGAGGGGCTCAGGCAGCTGGTGTTTGGACTTCAGATGACTCAGTGTCACCAGGGCTACCAAGGTCAGAATTCCCATGGCCAGGAAACCCTCCCATGGAACCACAGCCCTGCCAGGACCCATGGGGCCCCAGACACTCCTGCGCTGCCACTTCTCTGAGTCAGTCTCTGACCTGGCCTTCCATGTGGGACTTTCTGTGCCAGCTCTCTTGGCTCAGGTCCTTGGTGCCAGGAAAGACTGTGATGAGGTCATGAAATTGCTCACCAGGAAATTGCATCTACCTTTTCTCATTCTCTAAGTCATATTTCTTAGAAGTGAGGCTTTTATTGCTTGGCTGCCCAAAGAAGAAAGACGAGGTCATCTGCAGGACCTGAGCAGTCTCCACTGGGTGTTATGTGTCCCTGAAGGCCACAGACTAGGGGCTGCAGTGTGGTCCTCAAGTGAGGAACTTGAGCCCCTGCAAGATCCCTGGTTCTAGAACTCCGGTGGAGTTCCTGCTTCACCCTCACCAGACTTGCCTTTGACTCCCATGAGTGAGGATGAGGCAGACATTTCCTTTCAACCACATCAGTATAGAAGCTTGGTGCTCTATGCCTTGGTCTGCTAACACAGGAGCGCTACCTCTGTTGCTGCAATCATCTGCTGGGCTGTAATGAGGGAGGGCAAGATGAAGGGCTTACTGCTACCTGAGAGTGAAGCTAGCTTTGCCACATAGTAGCTGTGTGATGTGGGCCAGTCACTGGGTGTCTCTGAGCCTCTGTCCCTTGACTGTGAAATGGGGGAAGACTCTGAGGGTTCTGTGCAGAGATTAGGAGACCAGACAGGTGTGCCTCCAGGCCAGGGTCTGGCATTTGAGAGGGACTCAGGAATGCTTGTTGATGCTGTGTGGGGGAATCCTGTAAATATTTAGGAAGTCTTGCTAACTACTCATGTGGCTTTACTTTGCCCAAAACCAAAAATCAAACCCATCGGCATCAAGTCAATTCCGACTCATAGCGACCCTATAGGACAGAGTAGAACTGCCCCGTAGGATTTCCAAGGAGTGGTTAGTGGATTCGAACTGCTGACCTTTTGATTAGCAGCCGAGCTCTTAACCACTGTGCACCAGAGCGCATTGCTTTGCTCAAGGGAAGACAGAAATGGCACAGGAAACTAGCATCAGAGGAGCAAGGAGGCAGGTCTGCCAGCTGACCCCTTCTCCTGACCAGGGTGCCACGGGGACCCAGACTTCGGAGGTGAAAAAACCTTAGGAATCCATCACTGTCATCACTTTTTTTAAAAAACAAGGGCTTACTGAGCACCCCCCTGCTCTAGGCACTACTGCTTGCTCTCACTTTCGTGACCTCACCTATCCTTCTGAGGATTTGTGTGGGCAATGTCATTATGCCCATGGCACAATGTGGGGACCTGAACTCTTTGAGGTGGGCTCATTTGCTGTAGGGAACACACTATTTGGGGCAAAACTCCCACTTCTAGTTTCCAGGCCATTACATTCCCTGCCACTTATGGCTCTCGCTCAGTGCTGTGTGTGTCTCCAAAGGCCCTCGGCAGTAGGGGACATCCAGAACACGAGCACCCCTCCCATCTCCTCCCTGTCCTTACTGGCCCCCAGCCTGACTTCTGGGCTACTTCTCCACACCCCCTGCACCAGGCCTGGGTTGTGACCAACTGTGCCCTCCCTCACAACCTGCCAATAACCCCATTCTCTATTCACAACTCTCCTTCACTGCAGGTTGGCATCTTCCCAGGTGTTCTGAGTTGCCTCCTAGGAAAGCTCTGTCCTCCCGACAATCGGGCATTTGCCCAGTAGCCCCTGGGTAAGCAGACTCAGAATTTTCTACTTGGGGGTAGGGACGGATTACCCAATAAGCAAGGTACACACGGGCTTACTTGTGCTTACTTCCTAATCTGTAGTGCACAATTCCACCTGTTTTTCACCTAAGATGTCATGAAACACATATGAAATTGTGCAGTACAGATTAGTAAGTGAGTACAAGTAAACCCATGCGTACCTTGCTCACTGGTTAATCCACCTCTTCTTGGGGGTGATATGTTTCACCATCTCAGGGCTTAGCAGGCTAGAAGAGAGAGCCCAAGGAGGGTGACAGACCCAGATCCAGAAATTCAGGATTCCCCAGTGGTTGGAAGGGTGAGCCTTGGGTCCTGGGCAGACGGCATATCCTGGGCACTCCTCACAGAGACTGGGAGCAGCTGCAGTCTCCCAGCCTGCACCCCATCTGTCCTTTTAGAGACCCATGAGTCTGTTTAGAGTGCTGCTTCAAAAAATACACAACTTGAGACACAACTTGCAATTCTGTGACCACCTGGGCCTGCTGCATGGCCAGGAAATGAGTGTGCTCCGTGAAAACGGGGAGAAGTGATCCTTGCATCCCCTAGTGAGCAGCAGGAGCCTCGACTTTTTGGGCCACATTGGGAGGCTCCACAACAGAACTAAAGTTGGCAAAGTTTGAGTGGCGGCTCTTCACGTAGTTCTTTTTGGGGCCTTCTCAGCCAGCTGACTCCTTGGGATTCATCTCCTGGCCCCTTGATTCTTCTGCAGACTTCAGACAGCTCAGGACCATGCTCTTCTTTGGGTCTGGTGCCACAAAACCCGTCATCCCTTCGGCTCACAGCCTGCCATGCCCTGTGATCTGGAGCCTTCTGTACCACCTTCAGTCAGAGTGTTCTCAGTTCAATTCAACAAACCCCACTGCATTCACATTGCATTCTGGGGCCTAAGATTCCCAAATGATTAAGACGTGGCCTGTGGAGTTGACAGTCTGGTAGAGAGTACAGTCAGGAAAGCCAGGGGATCACAGTGTGAAGTGACCACAGCAACAAGAGGAGTCAGTTCAAGGTCTAGGGGAGGAGCTCCCTCATTCTCCAGGGCAGTGGGGGTGGTTAAGAAGGTTTTCCGTGGTAGGTGGCTGAGTTTTGGTGGATGAATAGGAGTAAAGGTCTAGGGGAGGAGCTCCCTCATTCTCCAGGGCAGTGGGGGTGGTTAAGAAGGTTTTCCGTGGTAGGTGGCTGAGTTTTGGTGGATGAATAGGAGTAAAGGTCTAGGGGAGGAGCTCCCTCATTCTCCAGGGCAGTGGGGGTGGTTAAGAAGGTTTTCCGTGGTAGGTGGCTGAGTTTTGGTGGATGAATAGGAGTTCTAGGAAAAGGCATTACAAAAGCATAAGGGAGTGGAACCATGTGATGTGTTTGGGGAAATACCAGCAGGTCAGTGTTTCTGGAATGGGGCAAATGATGGGGGATGAGGCTGAGAGTTGCTAGAGGTGGAGAATGCCATGCTAGAGAAAGGGCACCTGTGGGACTTCGACTTTGCCACTGCTCCACGGTGTGCCTCAGCCAAGCCCTCTCCTTTCCTGGGTCTGCTCGACCACGTCCGTGATCTGGTCTGAAGGAGGGTAGGGAGGCACCCAGGCTTCAGGGGAAGAATCCCCAGGACAGCCGTTGTCCGGAGCCTGGCTGCAGCCTGTGTAGGGGCAAGTGGGACAGAAAGTGTTGGCCTTGTTCCTGGGAGACTCAGTGAGGCCAGGCTTAGGAAATGGGATAGGGGAATAATGTGTGGGGGCCAGTGTGGCTTAGAACTTCACATTTCTGCCTTGCGTTGGGCTCCTCCAAGTCTCTGCATCTACATTGTGGTCTCAGATTTGAGAACTCAGTTACTGCCAAGCATCTTCACCCATTTGCAAACAGAATGGGCTCCAGACAATTTTGGGTGAGTGATGGCCCCCTGCACTTACTTAACAAGTGTTGCTCCCCTGCCTGGAGAGCCTTCCCCACTCTTTCACCCTGCCAAGCGTGACTGACAGTTCAGTCTTCCCTCCCTCTCTGCTGTGTCTTCCCCCCATTGGGGTACTTGCCACCCTGAATGTGATTGGCTGTTCCCACATGTCCTTCTCCTACTAGCCTGGGGTTATTTGAAGGCAGGGACTGTATGTAATTCATTCTTTCGTCCATAGCACCCATCATGGGGTCTGGCTCAGAGTAGCTTCCTTAGTGTTTATTGGAAGGAAAGATTAAAGGAAGGAAGGGAAGGATGGAGGGAAAGAGGAAGGGAGGAAGGCAAGACAAGAGAGAAGGAGGAAGGGGAGGAGAGGGACGAAGGCAGGCAGGTCTGTGGTGAGTACAGAAATGTAAGGCTGCTTGCCCCCCCTGGGTGCGTTGCACCCCCAGGGCTTCGGAGAGTCCCTTTTACTAGAACATTCCCAAGCAGGTCCTATGTATCTTATCTGGATCCTGCTGACTCCTGGCATCATCTCTGCTTGAGCTGGGGGCCCAGTGCTACCTCCGAGTGCTGGATGCTGGCTCCTTTCCTAGGACCTGGTGTCCTATTGTTCCATGGAGAGCTTCATGACATCTGTTAGGAGAGAGACAGCTAGAGGGCTTTGGTGTACTTGGTTCTCAGTCCTTGGGAATGGTTCTTATGTGCTTCACTCACAGGACACAGATGCAGGTCACAGTAGCTTCTATCTGAGGACCCTCTGAAGGAGACTGGAGAAGGGTCTGCTTGAGCACAACCCACCAGACCCCCAGCCCCAGCCTGTGTGCCCCATCCAGAGCCTGCGGCATGGTGTGGTGCCTGGGCTGGCTAGAGACCTCCTTACCTGCTCTCTTTCCTTTCTTCCTAAATCAAGTGCACCCATCTCAGACACGTTTACCCATCTCAGACACATGCCAGTCTCCCCTCATCTCCATTATCATTGCTGTGGCCAAATCAGGCCCCTCCCCTGCCTGGACTCTTCTAGGCTTATCTCCTCACTGCTTCTCAGCCAACTGTCCAAGCCCTTCCACAGTGACAATGTGTTCCTATGTAAAAAGAACACTTTCAATTCTGAAGAGAAAAAAATTACCTAATAAAGCTCTTTGTCTTGGGCAAACGCTGAGTCAAATGAGTACCTTTAAAATTGGTGTTGACATGAGCAAACCTTTCCAGACTAGGGCATCACCTATGAAATACAATCGCAGTTGCAACCCCAAAATGCTTAGGTGTTTTGGTTCTGGAAAGTTTCCTTAAATGGTTCACAAGTCAGGGAGCTTTGAGGAACCAGAGAGGAATCCCTCTAGGACCGTCCTTCATTCTCCCTCCCTCTTCTCACCATCCCCACTCCACCCAAGGAGGAGGGCTTTATTAGATTGGCCAGATTCTGGCATACCACTTGGGCCACACTTTGTACTGGGTGCTGTTGCTGTGCGTTGACAGGTCAGTCATGGTGTGATCATCTCTTAGGATGGAGCTTATGTGGAAACTACCTCTAGAGCAGACTTGGATGTTAGCCTCCTAATTCCTCTTCTTCCTTTTCTACCCATGTGGCAGAAGAGATCAGTGGAGTCAGTGTCTACCAAACATGGAAGAGGCCCGTCAGGCATACCGGTTTTGTGCTGTGCATTTCTAGTATGAGAAGTGCATGAAGCATATAGGGAGGGCTCATGAACCCTCAGGTGCACTGAATAAATCAATGGTTGGAAGTAGATACAGGTAACAGGTGGAGAAATGGTGGAGCCTGAGACTGGGTAGAGGAGGACTAGGCCACTTGCAGGCTAAGGAGTTCAGATTTAATTCTGTGGGCAATAGGGAGATGTAGATGGGTTATTTTAAGAATAACTAATGTGATCAAGGTGCTTCATCTTTTGGACTTCCCTTTGCTCATTAGGAAAATGGTGCCTTAGCTACCCTCAGGTTTACTGAAGTGAACCAAGGACGACAGTGAAAACACTTCGCAAAAAGATTAAAGCATGAAGCAGAATGCTGTAATTATTCCATGTTGCACATCTCAAAACCCATGGCTTTGGCCTGGCTTGAGGTACAGAATGTGGCACACTTTTGACAAAGAATAATTTGTTGTAATGTTGATCTCTTCCTTTATGAGCCAAATGATCAAAGGGGAGGGAGCGCACTCAGCTGGACAACCTTTCTCCTCCTCTATATCCACCTCTGGACCCTTCACATCCTCCATGCTCTCAGTGTTCTGGGAGCAAGGCTGCCCTGGGAAATGTGGGCACATTGTGGTCAAGGACCAGGAGATGTACATTTTTTAATAATCCCCCATTCTTCTTGTTATGGATTAAATTGTGTCCCTCAAAAATATATGTTGAAGTCTTAACCCCTGGTATCTGTGAATGTGACGTTGTTTGGAAATGAGGTTTTTGAAGGTATTATCAGTTACCATGAGGTCATAACAGAGTAGGATGGGTCCTAATCCTATCCAAATGGCATCTCATAAAGAGAAAAACAGACAAAGAGAGTTGGAGAGAAGGATGACCATGAGTTTGTGGACACAGATGCAAGCCAAGGGACACTAAGGATTGCCAGGAACCACCAGAAGCTGGGAAAGAGGCATGGAACAGATTCTCTCTCAGAGCCCTCAGAAAGAATCAACATGGCCGATAGCCTGATTTGGACATCTAGTCACCATAACTGTGAGAAAATACATTTTTGTGCTTTAAAGTCACCTACTTTATGGTATTGTGTTACAGCAGTACTAGGAAACTAAGACACTTCTACACTAGCCTCCTTCTTGATCCTCTAACTCTCCAGGCAAACACATGCCTTTGAACTTGCTCTTCTCTCTGCTGGGTATACTTTCCACCCATGGTTTGCTCTCTCATTGCCTTCAGTTTGTATCCTCAAATGTCACCTTCTCATTGAGTCCTTTCTTTATCATTCCCTTTCCCTACTTAATTTTTCTATTTAGCACTTAAAAACCAAAAACCAAAACCCGTTGCTGTCGAGTGGACTCCGACTCATAGCGACCCTGTAAGACAGAGTAGAACTGCCCTGTAGGGTTTCCAAGGAGCAGGGGGTGGATTCAAACTGCTGACTTTTTGGTTAGCACTCAAACGCATATACATGGACTCAACATTTAGCTTATTTATCCTGTTTATGGGCTGTCTCCTCCACTGTAATATAAACTCTACAAGGGTAGGGAGTTTCACCTGTTTTGTTATCTGCTGTAACCTAGTACCTAGAAGAGTGCAGTTGACAGGCTATAAGTGTTTGTTGATAGACTAAATGAATTCCTGCTTTCTATTTTGGGAGTAGGGTATCCTGTAACTTCCAAACAATTGCAGTATGAAGTCATGAATTCACACAATCTCTGCAATTTGATTTTCTTTTATTTGTGGCACTAAAAGACACACAGTAGGGACAGCTGTGGACAAGAGCAATTGGCTGGATGCTCTTTCTTCACTAAGGAAGTTGAGCAACCTTAATCAGACAATGCAAAGCTGAGATTCCATTCTACTTGATGCTCAGATTGGAAGTACTGTAAAGACATTAAAATGATCTAGCCATATTTGTTGTTCCATTAAGACAGAGATTTTATTTCATGAACTTCTCTTGATTTCTATTAATCTCTTAGAGTATTATTTCAATATAACAAAATGTTTTAGATATATATATGAAAAACTACTACTGTAGTTAAACTTTGTTATAAATACTGGTGACTGAACACCACGTGCTACCAGAGGACTGGTATATAATACAAGGGGAGCTGCTGGTCTGTTGAGCAAAAGGGTCAAGACTGAACTCAAATCATGAAATAATAAGCACAGTTTTGATTCAATCTCTGCAACATACAAATACTCAACATCCACACCCCTCTACCCTTTCAGGGAGTTCAGAAGGCCTTTGGGGAAGTCAGTGGGCTCCGTATACAGCCTCCCTCTGGGAAGGCTCACTATACTTCACAGCCCACTGGGGACTAAGTGTCACAAACTGGATGCCTGTTCACTCCAGTGTGGTCCTGGATCTCAGCCACCTGCTGCCTCTGGAGAACTCACAAATGCCCTGCCCATGTGATTATGTATGACGTGTTCTGCATGATGATAATTTATCTTTAAAAACTTAGAGGACCAGAATTGACCCATGACCCTCCATGAGGTTGTAGCCCCAACTTTTTGAGTAATAAGAACCCAATCGTTTCATTACCCAACACTTTCACCTTTGAAAAAAAAATTCTTCCAACTCTTTCCTTCTTACTAAGAACACATGTAGCATCGTACAGCCTATTACATTTAGATTATTTCAATTGAATTTTTCCAGAATTCAAAAGATTTTAAACAAGTCAATGGTTTTAACCACTTCTATGTGATAAAAGTCTTAAAGGTCCAAAATTGGTCTGAGGCATGATTCTTTTCCTTTGCCCATAAATCTAATGAAGTGTTAGTGCTGGGTTGCAGCACTCAGATTCCCATTCACCTGCCAACAAGAATAGTTTATTGGCAACTTTGAATATGCGAGGCAAAATATATCTCCTTGGCACACAAGCTGTGCAGCAAAGCAAAGCAAATTGTTCCCTCCCTTTGAACCATTATACAGGAACGCGCTGAAAATCAACTATACAGATTTTGGCCCATAGACAAGAAAGTAACATCAAATCCTGATGTTTCTTGCCACGTAGAGTCCTTGAGTGATGATTCTGGACGTCTTACAGGGTGAGTTTTTGCGATTATCTGAACTTTATTAATATTCACACAAGCAAGGGTACCTGCAGTGAGAAAAATGTACAGTTATTCACCATATGTTGATAAGCCAAGGGTGCAGATATTTAGGTGCTGAATAGCTATATATATGCAAAACTCCCTTGATATATTACTCTTTGAACTCACTGAGATTTTTTACACTGACACCATCCAACTTACAGCTCCAAGGAGTGATCTTTCTGAAACATCAAACATACCTAAAAGTTTTCAGTGACTTGCTATTGCATTCTTTGCTCTTGCACGAATAAAGTATGGCATCCTTGGAGGATGAAAGGATATAAGCACAGGTCTTTGCTGTTCTCCCAGAGCCCTCTGCTGCCCTCAGTCCTCCAACCCTCTCAGCTCCCTCCAGTTTCTGTGATCTTTCTCTCCTCTGGGCAGTTTTCTGCAGGGGGTGTTTCTCTGTCAGGAATGCCCCCCGTCTCTTTCTAGAAAACTACCGTGCTTTCTTCAAGAACAAGTTTTCCTAACACCTCTGTGAAAAGGACCTCCGGGGCTGGGGCACATCAGACATCCCCGTCTGAGCTCTGTCTGGGCACACCCCGCCTGGGCTGCTTCCTTCCTAAGAGTTTGACAATCTCACCAGTGATATGGGCGCTCTTGGAGGGCAGGAACCATGGCTGAGCAATCACTCTGTGCCCAGTGCATGGGACTCACTGAGTGTGCAATAAATATCTGTGGCCTGAATGAATGAATGGAGCCTACAAGGTCCTATTCCATTAGATGAGAAACCCCAGACTTTCAGAATTCAAACATCCACTGTCAGTTCAGCCCTGCTTCCTCTGTGACAGCCCATTTGCCGAGAATTTGATTTGTGTAATTCTAAAGGGAGTATTTCAGTGTCTCAAAAGGCTTTTAAGGGGAGGGACAGATTTGTGTGAAACCACATGAAGAGAACATTGGATTTCCCACTGTCGTTTCACTGAGTCCGACTCATTCTTAACCGAACATTGCCGTAATTTGTACATCCCACCCCCTTTTTAAATGCATTATCAAAGTAAATGTTTCTGGATGCAAACATAGCTCTCTTACCAATACCAGCCACAACAAACACCACAACAATGATACCTAAAATGTTTTTCTGAGGGCATACTCTGTGCTAGGCACCATCCCAAGCGTTGCAGAAGTCTTACCTTATTCAAACTTCAGCTCAACCAAATAAGGGATGTGCTCTTGCCATTATTATGGGTATTGCCTCCAATATGAAGATGAGGAAACTGAGATGTAGAAAGGATGACTTCCCCCAGATCAAACACTAGTGAGTAGTGCTGCTCAGCAGGGTGATCTAAGCAGAGTGTAGGCCCCTAGCTCACTACTCAAGCTGGTTAACGTGTCTTTTGTCTTGACAAGGTCCCCCCACACTACCCTTATCTCCCTATTCCTCCACCCCTCTCCCCTTGGCTTCCAGTGCCTCTACACCCAGCTTGGACTCCCAGTCTGGGCAACTTTTCAAGGAAACTTGAGAATGAGCAGGTGATTACGATGCAGCACTAATGATAACAATTGTTTATTAATCATCTTCTTTGTGCCAGACAATGGGCCAAGCCCTGTGCACATTAGCTCTCATTTATCCCTTACAACAATCCTGAAAAATAAAAAAGGTATCTCTTCCCATATTACAGATAAAATGAAGCCTCAAGGATCCAGAACCATTAAGGAGGGACCTAGGAGTCGTCCCAGGTGTACTGACACTAAGTCCTACGTTCCTCTTTCCCCATGCTAGGCTTTCATTTCTGTTAGGTAAATGACTAGGAGTGGAAAGGCTGGATCATATGATATTTTTAGGTTTAACTTTTTAAGAATCTACCAAATTGTTTTCCAAAGTGGTGTACCATTTCACATTCCCACCAGCAGTTGCTTAGAGTTCCTGTTGCTCTATATACTTTCCAACAGTTGGTATTGTCATTTTATTTTTTAAATTGTAGCCATTTTATGTAGTGGTATCTCATGGTGATTTTAATTTGCATTTCCACAATGACTAAAGATGTTGAGCACCTTCTCATGCGCTTATTTGCATCTGTGCATCTTCTTTGATGAAGTGTCCTTTCAAATTCTTTGCCCGTTTTTTATTGGGTTGTTTGTTTTCTTATTGAATTTTGTGTTCTTTATGAATTCTGAATGCTGTTGTTGTTGTGTGCGTGGAGTCAATTCTGACTCATACTGATCCTATATGACAGAATAGAACTGCCCCATATGGTTTCCTAAGCTGTTATCTTTATGGGAGCATGTTGCCAGATCTTTTCTCCTTCACAGCTGCTGGGTGGGTTTGAACCAAGACCTTTTGGTTAGCACACAAGCACTTAACCATTGTGCCTTATGTTTTCATTCTCACAACAGCATACTCTTCTGAGGAGAAGATTTTAATATTGATTAAGTCCAAAGTTATCAATTAGTTTTCTTAATGGAGTTTGCTTTTTGGTTTTGAATCAAAGAAACTTTTGCCTAAGTCAATGTCACAAAGATTTTCTCCTAGATGTTTTATAGATTTAGGTTTTTACATTTATATCTATGATAAATTTTGAGTTATATGGTGTGACCCCCATGCATCTGTCAGTTCATTATTATACATATGGATATCCAATGGTTACCATGCTGTTAGTTGAAAAAACTGTCTTTTCTTCACTGATTTGCCTTTATACTTTTGTCAAAAATCATTTGTACATACATGTGGGTCTATTTCAGATTCTCTGTTTTGTTCCATTGATATATTTGTCTACCTTGATGCCAATACCACATTGTCTTAACTATGGCTTTATAGTAAGTATCAAAAGCAAGAAGTGATAATCCATCAACTTGGTTCTTCTTTTTCAGAAACCCAAACCAAACCAAACCTGTTGCTATCAAGTCGATTCCGACTCATAGTGACCCTATAGGACAGAGTAGAACTGCCCCATAGAGTTTCCAAGGAGCACCTGTTGGATCTGAACTGCTGACCTTTTGGTTAGCAGCTATAGCACTTAACCACTACACCACTAGGGTTTCCTCTGTTTCAGATTAATTATTCTAGTTTCTTTGCACTTCATATGAATTTTAGAAATAGCTTGTTAATTTCTACAAAAAGCCTACAGCAATACTGATTAAAATTACATTGTATTTACAGTTCCATTTGGGGAGAACAGACATGTTAATAACATTGAATCTTCTAAACATACGTACCCCTTTATTTAGATCTTCTTGAATTTCTCTTAGCAATGTTTTATAGTCTTTCTCATCTTTGGTCAAATTTACCCCTAAGTAATTAATATTTTTTGATGCTCTTGAAAATATGTTTTTTTTAAACTTTAATTTCTGATTGTTTACTGCCAGTACTTAGAAATACAACTGTATTTGTAATATTGCTGTATCCTGCAATCTTGCCAAACTATCACCTTTAGCAGCTATTTTGTAGATTTCATTGGGTTTTCCACATTGACAATCATATGGTCTGAAAAAAGACAGACCTCCCTCCCTTAATCTAGATGCTTTTACTTCTTTTTCTTTTTTTAACCTGCTGCGATGGGTAGAAGTTCCAGTACAATGTTGAATAGAAGCAGGGAGAGCAGACATTCTTGCCTTGCTCCTGATTTTGCTGGGGAAGGTATTCACTCTTCCATCACTAACTATGAAGTTAGCTGTAGGTTTTTCATTGATGCCCTTTATCAGTTTGAGGAAGTTCTTGAGTATTCCTACTTTGGACACAGTTTTTTCAGAATGGATTTGGATATTATCAAACGCTTTTAATGTGTCTTTTGAGATGATCATATGGTTTTTCTTTTTTAATTTGTTAATATGGGGAATTACATTGTTTTTCAAATGTTAACCCATTTGTACATTGTTGGATTGAATTTGCTAAATTTCTACCAGATTTTCTGCATCTATGTTCATAAGGAATATCAGCCTATAGTTTTCATCCCTTGTAATGTCTTTGTGTTGTTTGGTATCAGGGTAATACTGGCATCATAAATTGAGTTGGGAAGTTGTCCCTCCTCATCACTTTTTTGCAAGTGTAGCTGTTTGATAAATGTTTGTTTTTGGTAGAATTCACCAGTGAAGCTATCCAGGCCTGGTGCTTTTTTTGGTTTTTGTGTATGTGTGTGTGTAGGGGGGAGGTTAACTAAAAATTGAACTTCTTTAATAGATATGAGGCTACACGGGTTGTTAATTTCTTCTTAAGTGAGCTCTGGTAGCTTGTATCTTTCAAAGAATTTGTCCATTGGCATAAAGTTGTTCATAATATTACCTTAAGATTCTTTAAATGTCTGTAGAATCTACAGTGATGTCACCTCTCTCCTTCCTGAAATTGGCAATTTGTCTCTCCTCTTTTTTCCTGACTAGTCTGGCTACAGATTTGTCAGTTTTATTTGTCTTGTCAAAGAACAACCTCTTAGCTTAATTGATTTTCTTTATTATTTTTTCTCTTTTATATTTCATTGAATTCCCCCTCTGAACTTTATTACTTCTGTTCTTCTGGTTACTTTAGTTTTAATTATTGCTTTTCTTTTCCTAGATTTTAATGTAGAGCCAAGGTCACCCATTTGAGACTCTTCTTCTTTTTCAATATAGGCATGTGGTACTACTATAAAGTTCCTCCCAAGAACTGCTTTAATGGCATCACACAAGTTTTATTAAGCTGTATTTAAATTTACATTCAGTTCAAACTACCATTCCAAGTTCCCTTTTGACTTTTCTCACTGACTTATGAGTTATTTAGAACTGTGTTATTTAGTTTTCAAATATTTGAGGGATTTTTCCAGAGACCACTTTGTTATTGATTTCTAATTTAATCCTGTTGTGGTCAGAGAACATACTTTGTATTATTTGGGTCCTTTTAATATAGTTATATTAATTGTTTTAATAACCTTGTTTGTCAATTTTAACATCTGTGGCCATTTTAAGAAGCCCTCTTGGCGCAGTGGTTAAAGCAATCGACTGCTAACCGAAAGGTCGGTGGTTCGAAATCACCAGTGGCTCTGCAGAAGACAGATGTGCTAGTCTGCTTCCTAGAGATTTATAGCCTTGGAAACCCTATGGGGTTGCTATGAGTCAGAATCAACTCGACAGCAGTGGGTTTGGGTGGGTGGGTGTCCATTTTAAGGTGGTTTTGACTGATTGATTTTCACCTTATAATAGTTCATATAGTCCCATCTCTCTTCATGCCTGGTAACTTTATTTGATGCCAGACATTGCTGGGTGCTGGATATTTTTCTAATCCTACAAATATTCTTGAGGTTTTTTTCTGGGAAGCAGTTATGTGGAAATAGTTTGATCCTTTCAGGTCTTAGTTTCAAGCTTCTTTGGGCAGTATGAGCGCCCTATTGACTGAGCCTAATTACTGCCCACACTGATGCAAAACCCCTGAGTACTCTATCCAATGCCTAAGAGTTGTTAGGTTTTCTGCCTGGCTGGTAGAAACAGACACTATTCTCAGCTTTGTGTGAACTCTGAGTACTGCTCCATCCAATCCTATCAGGTGGTTCTTTTCTCGGCCTCACTCATGTGTACTGTTCAGTACTCCACTAAATACCCCAGGGGGGATCCTTTGCAGGTTTCTGGAACTCTCTCTGTGCTACAATCTCCTCTTCACTGCTCTGTCCGGTGAACTGTAACTGCCTTGGTCTCTCTGGATTCTCAGCTCTGTCTCCTCAACTCAGGGAGTCTGCTGGTCTCTGTCTAGGTCCCCTGCCTCTGTGCCACAGCTTAGAAACTCAAGGCAGTGAGCTTGATCATAGGGCTCGCCTCATTTGTTTCTGTCTCTCAGGGATCACTGTTCTTAGCTGCCTGATGTTCACTGTCTGAATTTTTGTTGTTTCAGGTGGGATGGTAAATCCAGTCCCTGAAACTCTATCTTGGCCAGAAGCAGACATTCCCACGAATTCTTTTGAAACAGGTGAAAACGGAATATATTTAACAGCTTAGCTTTATTCCTTTTTTTCCTGTTGCATGGCCAGCAGCATGGATGGTCCATTTCCTCTCTGAGCTATTACAATATCTTCAAACTTGCCCTCCCTACCCAGACTTCCTCTTTTCCAACCCAGCCTACATAACAGCTGTGCAAATGCAACTCCTCCTTTAAACCAGATAACGCAAGTAACCATAAATCACCACAAAATGTGTGCCTGTGTGTGGTGCATGTGTAGGTACAGATATCCTGAGAACTGTAAATTTTATGTAACTATTTCTGTTCCAGTTTCCTTCTCCCTGATGCTTGCTGAACTTTGTTGAAAACCACACTCAAATGCAGTGCAGGTGAGGACTGTAAAAAAATGGGTTTTCAACTCTTCAAACAGTACCTTTAAGATATGTGTATTTTACTGTACATACACTTTTTCTTAAAAATAACTATACATAAATATTAAACTCTAACAATATGTACACTAAAATATTTAGAGATGAAGTGGAATGATGTTGGCAATTTACTTTAAAATGCATAAAAATAATTTGTGGGTGGGTAGAGGGGTAGAGGAGCCCTGGCAGCACAGTGATTAAGAGCTCGGCTGCTAATCAAAAGGTTGCCAGTTCGAATCCACCAGCCCGCTCCTTGGAAATATGGGGCCATTCTACCCTGTCCCATTGGGTCACTATGAGTCGGAATCGACAGCAACAGGTGTAGATTTTTTTTTTTTTTTTTTTAAGAGGGGTAGATAGGTGAATAGATATATGATCAAGCAAATACAGTAAAACATTATCGTAAACTTTAGGTGGTGGGTCTAAGGGTGTTTACTGCACAATTATTTCAACTTTTCTTTATCTTTGAAAATTTTCATAACACAATGAAAGAGAAAAATCCTTTATAAAAAACAACCAAAGTGGGTTTTGATGTTAAACTGGATTTATCAAAACTCAGTGGGAGAGGCAGCTGTGAGGCCTAGGTGGGCTGCTAGCAAACCCTCAGGTGGCTTTCATTCCTTGTAATAGAAAACACAAGTTCCACCTGGATTTAAAACAAGAGCACACACTTGAGAGTATGAAATCGCTCCTTGCCTCGGTGAATCTTGGAGAGTTGCTGACTCTTTGTGCATCCTGGCTTCCTTCCCTGGTAAAATGACAATGATGGTATATATGTTCTAGAGTTGCCATTAGGGATGGGTAAGATCATCTCTGTAGAGGGCTCAGCACAGTGGGGCTTGTCCTACACCCTACTGCATCTTCACCACACCACCACCATTTCACTGAGCTGAGCTAGTGGTGGGTCTAGATGATAGCTATTATGAAGGCTGGGGATGAGACAGTAGACTGCTCCAGGGTACCTTGTTCATCTGTGATGGGCCTCCTTCTGGAGGCTGTTACATGTTGCAGAGATAAACATCTCAGGGCACAAGGGATAAATGGGAGGGTGGGCCAGCAAGGGAAGTTAAAGGGCAAGATAGTGAAGAAAGACAGGGGCTGATGGCCATTCTTTGCTGGCACAGACAGCAACCCTGCTTAGCACTGGCCTGGCAAGCTGTGTGTCATCACTGCAGGAGTCCTGTGCTGGGAAACATTTAAACCAGTGCCTGGTTGACAATCTGGAAGGCACAGTCACCACCATTAATATCAGTATGATGGCTGGATCGAGATTGGAAAAGTTCTTAGTAAATTAAGAAAATATTCAGGGTGGAAAAGGAAAACTCCTGAAAGGTGATGCAAAAAGCCAGCTGCAGAAGGATGGTATTAAAAAGATCTGTCTAGGCAACAATTCAACGAACAAGAGCTTGATGATTTAGTTCATCACAAATGTAGTAAAAGCAATACTGAGGGCCAGCAGTGTCACCTAAGCTTAGGCCCTCCTGAAGAGAGATTGCTATCTAGACTGAGATAAGGGATAGCTTTGCTGTGAAGTGCCTGGTTACATGACCAGTGGACCAGCACCAGGTAGGTGTGACCAGACAAAGTTGTTCACGGAGGAGCGAGGACCATGTTCAAGGAGGAGGACATGCTGTAAGCACGGTATTGGGAGATTCTCTGGAGTCCCAAAGGTTCCGGGATTGCTAGAGGATTCCCTTTTTATTTTTGTTGGACAAGTAGAAAATCAACAGAGGGATAAGGCTTGCAGCTTAAGGCCAACAGAGAAAGCTGTACAAATAGTCAAGTTTTATTTTGCTTCCTTCCCTGCCAGGGAGAATGACCTTTATATGAAAAAAAGATAAAATGAACAGTGGTGATAGAGAAATGGTTTTGGGGAGAGTAAAAAAAAACCATAAGAGAGCAGTGGGATTCTCTATGTAACCTTGTCTCCCAGCCTGGAACAATCAGATCCTAGGGCATTGCCAATCTCCCAAGTGAGCCAGCTGTGCAGCTGTTGGCTAACTTGGAAGAATACACACAGGACTGGTGATGGGAGATGGAGAGTGACAAAAAATTCCTCTGACTTTTCATAAGGGAAAGAAAGTGGCTGCTTCTAGAATGAGGTGGCTTCTTGGCAAGATTTATAATGATTATGAAATAGGTGAGTTATGAAGACACGGAGACCTAGTCGCGCAAGGCTACTAGTCTGGTGGGCCAAGGAAACATGGCAAAGGATGAGTTTTGTGTCCCTCCATTCTTCCAGCAAATAGTTATTGAATGCCTGCTGTGTGCCAGGAACTGTGCCAGGAGCTGAGGATATGATGGGGAGACTCACAGAGCTTACGGTGTGGTAGGCATTAAACACAAGTTACACTGATTGTTGTAGAAACAATGCTGTGATTTAGTATTATGAAGGAAAAGCTGTGTGATGGTCTAACAGTCTAGGGGGTTAAGGGAGGCTTTCTGAGGCTTTTTGGGGTGACTACAGGAACAGAAAGCAAAGGATGAGCGGGAGTCAGCTGGCAAAGGGTAAGGAACAGCTTTTCAGGAATGGCAAGGGCATTTGAGAAGGCCCTGAGGGGTGATGAAGCCCTGGTGGTGCAGTGGTTAAGAGCTCAGGCTGCTAACCAAAAGTTTGGGAGTTCAAATCCACTGGCCGCTCCTTGGAAACCCTATGGGACAGTTCTACTCATTATGAGTTGGCATAAACTCAATGGCAACAGGTTTTTTTTTTGAGGGGTCATGACACAAGAGAGTCTCTTGTGACAGGCTTCTCTGTGTTCTGCCTGCAGCTGTAATGGGCAGAATGATCATAGTACAGGGTCTACAAAACCAGAACAGACCTCTGTGTACCTTGAAACTATTTCAACTTAACCAAAACAAAGCTTTACGTCACGAGCAACGTGAACCCAGTGTAATAGAACTTTTACGTATGATTAGTTTTCATGTTCTGACATAAATCATTATTCCCCAGTTATAAGGAACTTGGATCTCTCTTACAATCGTTAAGACACTTACGCTTACAAACTGGATTTAAAAGAAGTTTCCTCCTGTCATGGATTGAATTGTGTCCCCCAGAAATATGTGTATCAATTTGGCTAGGCCATGATTCCCACTATTGTGTGATTGTCCACCATTTTGTCATCTGATATAATTTTCCTATGTGTTGTAAATCTTACCTCTATGATGTTAATGAATTGGGATATGCGGCAGTTATGTTAATGAGGCAGGACTCAATCTACAAGATTGGATTGTGTCTTAAGCCAATCTCTTTTGAGATATAAAAGGGAGAAGCAAGCAGAGAGACAGGGGGACCTCACACCACCAAGAAAGCAGTGCTAGGAGTAAAGCCTGCCCTTTGGACCAGGGGTTCTTGCATGGAGAAGCTCCTAGTCCAGGGGAAGATCAATGACAAGAAACTTCCTCCAAAGCTGACAGAGAAGGCCTTCTTCCCCTGGAGCTGACACCCTGAATTTGGACTTCTAGCCTACTAAACTGAGAGAATAAACTTCTGTTTGTTAAAGCCATCCACTTGTGGTATTTCTGTTACAGAAGCACTAGATGACTAAGACACCCCCGTACCCCGGTTTTGGGCTGCACGGGCCTCTGTAGTGATACTGTCACTTGTTAAATAATTTCCTACAGGCTCTTCTGACAAGGCCGGGTGTTACTGCACGCTGGTGGTTTGCATCAGTTCCTGCAGTGGGAAAACTGGCATCTGTGTGGGCACAGCAGGGAGCAGAGACTGGGTATGCCTCCAAGTCTGGCTGATAAGATGTCTGGGCTCAACAGTGGCACTGACCTCCTTCAGGCCCAGTACAAGTGATTTATGATGTCTGTGCTCACTTGCCCATCTGTGCAATGGAAGCTGCAGCCTTCCCTTCCAGGAGGGAGACTGAGTAAACGCTTGTTCTCCTACCCTCCTGGGAGGAAAGATATGACACACAAGGAAAATGTCTTGGGGACTTTCGTCACGCCCCTCTTTTTGAAAACTTTCTGAGGTCAACAACAAAATGTACCAAATCAGTTGCTGTTGAGTCAATTCTGACTCATGGCGATCCTGTGTGTGTCAGAGTAGAACTGTGCTTCGTAGGGTTTTCAATGGCTGATTTTTCTGAAGTAGGTCATCAGGACTTTCTTCTGAGGTGCTACAGGGTGGACTCAAACCACCAACCTTTTGGTTAGTAGCTGAGCACATGAACCATTTGCACTACCCAGGGACTCCAGCAACATGCACACCTCTCTCTTTTCTTGGCTGAGAACTCTCTGAGGGCACAGACAAGGCTTCATTCATCTTCGTTTTGTAAGTAGCTTCCACATGCCTGGCTCCTGGCAGGCTTGCAGGTGATGCTTGCTGAGAGAATGGCAGGATATGTGGATATTTTTAATATAAACCAGGAATAAGAGGGCACTTGGTGTAAATTCCAGGCTCTCTGAAAGAATGCATTTGAAACAGCCCATCTAAGGCAGTCAGATGCCTACACTTTTACCTTGAATATGAATGTAGGGTGAAGTGGAAGAAAATCACACCCTGGGGGGGGGCGAAATCTGAAGGTTGCATTCAGGAGGAGTGAGTGGGTGTTGTACTGAAGAGGTAGCAGCAGACTTAGCTGAGCTGCAAATGCTCTCCTTTGGAGCTGGAGGAAAGACATATAGAACTAGAAATTTTTTTGACAACCACAAATACAACAGCAGAGAAATCATTTGCTTCACGCACTAGGAAGGCAAATGCATTTTCAGTTGTCTTGAAGAATGGCAAAGTCCTTTATAAAAGGAGTATCTCCTAGATGTCCCCAGGTTAAAGTAAAAGTACTCGGGTGCTAACTGAAAAGTTAGAGGTTTGGGTCCACCAAGACGTGCCTCAGAAGAAAGCCCTGGCGATCTACTTCTGAAAAATTAGCCATTGAAAACCCTTGAATCACAGTTCTACTCTGACACATGTAGGGTGGCCATGAGTTGGAACTAACTTGAAGACAACTGGTTTTACTGGTTATCCTGTAGACAAAAAAATCAACCCATAAAAATACTCCACTGATCCAGGATCCACGATGTTTTCCCAGCAACAACTGTCCTGAAGCCCTCATTGAACACCAAAGAGCAGAAGGGAAATCTACGCATGTGAGCACCAACAGAGAGCCCAGCCCACTCATTAGCCTGTGTTGTTGTTGTCGGGTGCTGTCGAGTTGGTTCTGACTCATAGTGACCCTATGTACAATAGAACGAAACACCGCAAGGTCCTGTGCCATCCTCATGATAATTGTTATGCTTGAAC
Source organism: Dugong dugon (assembly GCA_030035585.1). NCBI lineage: Eukaryota > Metazoa > Chordata > Mammalia > Sirenia > Dugongidae > Dugong > Dugong dugon. The sequence continues at coordinate 23,715,142 of CM057468.1, forward strand.
CCATTGTTGCAGTCACTGTGTCAATCCATCTCGTTGAGGGCCTTCCTCTTTTTCTCTGACCCTCTACTGTACCAAGCATGATGTCCTTCTTCATGAACTGGTCCCTCCTGGTAACATGTCCAAAGTACATGAGACAAAGTCTTGCCATCCTCACTTCTAAGGAGCATTCTGGCTGTACTTCTTCCAAGACAGGTGTGTTCATTCTTTTGGCAGTCCATGGTATATTCAATATTCTTTACCCACACCATAATTCAAAGGCATCAATTCTTCTTAGGTCTTCCTTATTCACTGTCCAGCTTTCATATGCATATGAGGCGACTGAAAACACCATGGCTTGGGTCAGGTGCACCTTAATCCTTAAAGTGATGGCTTTGCTTTTTAATATTTAAAGAGATCTTTTGCAGAGATTTGCCCCAGGCAATGCATTGTTTGATTTCCTGACTGCTGCTTCCATGGGTGTTGATTGTGGATCCAAGTAAAATGAAATTATTGACAACTTCAATCTTTTCTACATTTATTATAATGTTGTTTATTTGTCCAGTCGTGAGAATTTTTATTTTCTTTATGTTGAGGTGTAATCCATACTGAAGGCTGTGGTCTTTGATCTTCATCAGTAAGCGCTTCAAGACCTCCTCACTTTCAGCAAGCAAGGTTGTGTCATCTGCATATCACAGGTTGTTAATGAGTCTTCGTCCAATCCTGACGCCCGTTCTTCCTCATATAGTCCAGCTTCTTGAATTATTTGTTCAGCATACAGATTGAATAAGTATGGTGAAAAGATACAACCCTGACACACACCTTCCCTGACTTTAAACCATGTAGTATCCCCTTGTTCTGTTCGAATGACTGCCTCTTTATCTATGTACAGGTTCCCCATGGGCACGATTAAATGTTTTGGAATTCTCATTCTTCACAATGTTATCCATAATTTGTTATGATCAACACAGTTGAATGTCTTCGCATAGTCAATAAAACACAGGTAAACATCTTTCTGGTATTCTCTGCTTTCAGCCAGGATCCATTAGACATCAGCATGCATCTGTCAGTTTGTAGTACTGTGGGGGCTTGCTTGTTGCTGTGATGCTGGAAGCTATGCCACTGGTATACAAATACCAATAAGGTCAGCCATGGTGGACAGGTTTCAGCTGAGCTTCCAGCCTAAGACGGGTAGGAAGAAGGACTTGGCAGTCAACTTCTGAAAAAAATTAGCCAGTGACAATCTTATGAATAGCACGGGAATACCGTCTGATATAGTGCCGGCCAAGATGAGCCCCTCAGCTTGGAAGGCACTCAAAAGACAACTGGGGAAGAGCTGCCTCCTCAAAGTAGGGTTGACCTTAAAGATGTGGATGGAGTCAAGCTTTTGGACCTTCATTTGCTGATGTGACACGACTCAAAATGAGAAGAAACAGCTGCAAACATCCATTAATACTCGGAATGCGGAATGTACGAAGTATGAATCTAGGAAAATTGGAAATCGTCAAAAATGAGAAGGAATGCATAAACATATCCTAGGCCATTAGTGAGCCAAAATGGACTGGTATTGGCCATTTTGAATTAGACAATAATATGGTCTACTATGTCACAAATGACAACTTGAAGAGGAATGGTGTTGCATTCATCATCAAAAGAACATTTCAAGACCTACCCTGAAGTACAACACTGTCAGTGATAGGATAATATCCATACGCCTACAAGGAAGACCAGTTAATACGACTACTATTTATGCACCAACTACTAAGGCCAAAGATGAAGAAACTGAAGATTTTTTACCAACTTCTGCAGTCTGAAATTGATCAACCATCCAACCAAGATGGATTGATAATTATTGGTGATTGGAATGCAAAAGTTGGCAACAAGAAGGATCGGTAATTGGAAAATATGGCCTTGGTGAGAGAAATGATGCTGGAGATTGCGTGACAGAATTTTGCAAGACCAATGACTGACTTCTTTATTGCAAATACCTTTTTTCAACAACATAAACGGTGACTATACACATGGCCCTTGCCAGATGGAATACACAGGAATCAAATTGACTACATCTGTGGAAAGAGACGACGGAAAAGCTCAATATCATCAGTCAGAACAAGGCCGGGGCCAACTGCGGAATAGACCATTAATTGCTCCTACGCAAGTTCAAGGTGAAGCTGAAGAAAATTATAACAAGTTCACAAGAGCTAAAGTATGACCTTGACTATATCCCACCTGAATTTAGAGACTATCTGAAGAATAGATTTGACGCATTGAACACTAATGACCAAAGACCAGACGAGTTGTGGAATGACATCGAAGACATCATACATGAAAGCAAGAGGTCATTAAAAAGACAGAAAAGAAGGAAAAGACCAAAATGGATGTCAGAAGAGACTCTGAAACTTGTTATAGAGTGTGTAGACTTTGCATTTGTTGTATTTTCCTTGCAGTTATGTAAATTTAAAAGCTCAAAAGGTGAAAGGAATCTATAGGTCTAAAAGTGTTATTAAATGATTTGATACCCAAGTGACCTCCACAGCCCACACCTAGCCATGTAATCTGTTAGGAAAATGCATAATGGTCCCTTGCTACCTGAGTGGCAGTGTCTCCCATGGTGCCACGGATCTACTACTCAGTACAAATGAGGAGATTGAGGGCAAGCTGTTAGAAAGGAAAGTCAAGCCAACATCTCCACAAGCAGAAAGTCTTGGTTCCAGGTGAAGCTACTTGGCCAGGCTGCCCCTGGATGTCCCCAACAGAGGCTGAATGAGGCTGCATGCAACAGCTCTGGTGGAAAGTGTACCAACCAGTTCCTGGCCTCCTCACTCACATTTTCTTGGGTAGGTTTTATATGATTCTGTGATGAAGAGTACAAGTAGGCAGGGGAAGGCTCTGGGTCATTTGGGCATAATAGTGATAAAGAGAGTGAAAGGGACATTAATTCCAATGTCAGACTCATCTTTGTCACTCAGGGACAGCCTTCCAGCCCAAGAAAAAACTGTAACTGTTGAGGGCATCCAAACCTCAGAATTGCCATAACCCCATTTATTGCATAGAAGTTTTCAGGGTGGACAAGGCAGGTAACAATGCTTAGACAGATCCAAAAAACAATGAAAACCTGGGTTTTGGAATGCCATTTGAGGCAGCTGAAAGGACACTAAGATCATGTTAGGAACAATACCTTGGGCTCCTACCCATGCCAGGACGTGAGAGCCCTGAAGATCTTTCCTCCTTGCACGCCCAGGGCTGCACTGCTGGCCTGCGGCCCTGATGCACCTGCTCCCTGATTCCTCATCCCTGAATGTCCAACCCACCTCATCTAGTTCTGGCTCTTCTCACCCACTTCCTACATTTCCCCCTCATCTCCCTGTTCATAGCACAACTTCCTCTGTTCTTTTAGACAATTCTCATGCCTTTTTAAATTTTTTTTTTCTTTCTGGAAGGTAGAGAGGGCAGGTGGGCTTCAGAGAAAGAAAGCCCTAGGTTAAAATTTTGTTGTTAGCTGCCATCGGGCAGGACTCTGACTCATGGCAACCCCAGGCACAACAGAAAGAAATGTTGCCTGGTCCTGTGCCATCCCCATGATTGGCTGGGGATCGCTGTGATCCAAAGAGTTTTAATTGGCTGATTTTCAGAAGTAGACTGCTAGGCCTTTCTTCCTAGTCCATCTTAGTCTGGAAGCTCTGCTGAGACCTGTTCAGCATCATAGCAACATGCAAGCCTCCACTGGCAGATGGGTAGGGGCTGCACGTGAGATGCGCTGGCCGGGAGTCGAGCCCTGGCCTCTAGCATGGAAGGCAAGAATTCTACCACTAAACCACCACTATCTCTAAACTTTTTTAGTCTACCCCTGCCTACCTGTGTGACCTCAGACAATGTTTAGCCTCTCTGAGCCCCAGGCTCCTCATTACCCCTGCAAGATGGAGAGTATAATGCCTGTTTTGAAAAGATCCAAAATTAGCCAACAAGACAATGTCTATAAAGCGACAAATCCAGTGTGCGGTCATAATCCCATTCAACGTTGTTCAAAATACATCCAAAGCTCAAATGAGATAACTAATCTCAAATTTTAATGTAAAGTCACCTGCAACCATTTGAAACCCGGCAACCACTGCAGATTTCTAGATGCAAACCCCAGAAAAATCTGATTCAGGAGATGGATGGCCTATGGATTTCACTTGGAGAAATACTGTTTCAAAAACTCAAGAACAAATCCAGGATCAGCCAGACCACTGGGGCAGATATCTGACTGCATCACTTTGGACCCCCCAGGGAAGAGCTCTTCCGATCTGCACCGTATTTGGAGTAGAGAGGATGCCTCTCTCTTGAACTCCCAGAGGTATCTCATCAGAATTTACTTGGTCTAATTTTTATTACACTTATTTTATCATTCACCCCAATTTCTTCACTTTTCCCCCATTCTACATGGTGGTGGTGTTAGATGCTGTCGAGGCATTTTTGAGTTATACTGACCCTACAGGACAGAGCAGAACTGCCCCATAGGGCTTTCTAGGCTGTAATCTTCACGGGAGCAGATTGCCAGGTCTTTCCTTCTTCAGACGGCTGGTGGGTTCAAACTGCTGACCTTTCACTTAGCAGCCGAGAGATGAACCACTGGGCTAGTAGGGTTCCTTCTACATGAAGGAAAAAAAAAAACAAAAAAAACCCAAACCCGTTGCCGTCGAGTCGATTCTGATCATTAGCATACATAAATTCAACAAATTCCATAAAAATGAAAAAAAAAAAAAAAAAGCACACAGATAAACAAAAAGCATTGAAGCTGCACTCAGGCTCAGCTGAGGACATGGGCGGGCACCTACCCTCCAGGCGCTGACCTTCTCAACCTGTGTGAGGGGAGAGCTCCTCTCTTCCTATTGCTAGTATGTCTAAGGATAACAGCGACGTTAGCTGTCATTTGCCCTATGGCCTGTCTTCTTGTTGGGGGCTCCCAGCCCACACTGACCTCACTCCTGATATGTGCAGTGCACTGTGACACTGTGCCACACACCTGTGCCATCAAGCATTTCTTTCTCTCACACACACCCAAATGCTGACATGCAGTCACCTTTTTCAATCTTGCAGCCCCCGTGCCGGAGCGAATGGCATCCATCAGGGCTTGCCTGGCATCCACAGGATTGTTGAGGGTGCCTGTGCTGAACCTGGAGGCTGTCCTGGGTGCGGGGGGCGCTGGGGCAGCAGGAGGCAAGGGCAGTGGTGGGGGTGGTACACACAGGCTGTCTTGCTGAGGGATTTGTGACCCATGTGCAGAGAATTCAGCATCTCGGAGGGTTCGGAGTTCCTCAGAGGCAAAGGATGACACCTAGCAATGAAAGTGTTCAATGAAAATGTCCCCAAAGTTGCTTCCTGTGAGGAAGCTGATTATCTTACCCTTGGACCTGAAGTGCTCATCTGCAACAAGCCTGGGAAGTGTGTTCGCTTGCTGGGGAAACATCTATCCCTGCTCTCCCCCTGCATCCCAGCTAACCGATGACAATCCCAAAACCAAACCCATTGTCATCGAGTCAGTTCCGACTCACAGTAACCCTATAGCACAGAGTAGAACTGCCCCACAGGGTTTCCAAGGAGCAGCTGGTGGATTCAAACTGCCGACCTTTTGGTTAGCAGCCGAGCTCTTTAACCACTATGCCACCAGGGTCTCAACCAATGACAGGGTCCCAGGATTTGGCAGGACTTCCACTCAGAGTGGCAATCATTATTTACTGAGAACTCCCTGGTCTTGTAACCCTTCTTGGCAGGTGTAACTCCCTCTGAAGGGACACAGAAACCTGACCAATCGCTGAGGGGAGGACACATACTGAAAACATGATGCATAACATAGGAGGCACATGTTTCTTGTATTCTGCGTGTGGTGTGGAAGCCGCAGATGACACCAGCCCGTGCACCTGAGTCCCTCTCTGCTCCTGAGGTTATGGAAAAATCAGTGCTGCAGTTATGCAGCAACTTCACCCCAAGAGATGTATGGGAACTGACTCCTACTTGCTGGACTTCCTAAGCTTGAAGCTATACTCGGTCCTCGGCTGGAATTTGCTCAATTTTAGGTGCCCACACAGGAGGAGTTACGCATTCAGAAAAGGGTGGGACGTTGTTATGGATTGAATTGTGCCCCCTAAAAAGACAGGCTGTAGTCCTAACCCCTGTACCTGTGGATGTGGCCTTATCTGGGAATACAGGTCTCTGAAGATGTTACTAGTTAAGTTAGCATGAGGGCATACCACAGTAGGGTTCATCCTAATCCAACCACAGTGGTGTTCTTATAAAAGAGGAGAGACAGAGAGACAGACACAAGGGGAAAACGGCTATGTGAGGCTACATCTACTAGCCAAGAAATGCTAGGAAACACCTGGGGCTACCAGAAGTTGGGGGAGACAAGAAAGGATCTTCCCCTATAGCCATGGGAGACAGCACGGCTCTGCTGACCGCCAGAATTCTCCCAGCCTCCAGATCTGTGAAATGGTTAAGTTTCTGTTATTATACATCACCCTGTGTGTGGTGTTTTGTTGCAGCAGCCCAAGGACACTCATACAGAAGTGTTTCTAGGAGCTCTCACGTCTTTCGCCCTGGCTGCAGAGGGACTGCCCAGCACCCCGGAGCCAGACGCGGCTCCTTCACGCCCATCTCTTCAGGGCGTTAGGGTGGCCACTCAGGCAACCGTTTACCATCCCCTTAGAAAATTGGAGGGTTGCCCTGTCGTCTGGCTTCCAGCCAGGCCACTGGGGGAGGAGGGTGCCTGGTGCCAGCATGCCCATAGGAGGCTGCCCTCTCCTGTTACCTTCTTCAGGCTGCAGGCACCACTGTGTCCGCGGATGGCCGCCAGCAGTGCTGACCGCTCGCCCTCTGCCTCCGTGTAGAACGGCTTCTTTGGCCCTCTCTCTGAGGTGTGCTCTGCAGTCTAGAATATTAACAGTGTCAACAGATCTCATTCAGATGATAAAGAAATGCTACCTGTAAGGAGCCCGAAAGAAAACCAGCACATATCACTGAATCCTATATGATCCCCTGCACAGTTCCTACCTGTAGGAGGGTATATATATATCTATCTATCTATATTTTTTTGAGTAATACAAATATTAAATTAATATTCTGTACTGACCTTACACTAGATAAAAAAAAATCAATGGTTATGTATCTGGAGAAGAATTCCTGGGTGGTGTAAATGGCTAAGCTCTCTAGCCAAAAGGAGGGTGCTCTGAACCCACCCAGAGGTATCTTGGAAGATAGGCCTGGTGATCTGCTTCTGAAAGGTCACAGCTTGGAAAACCCTATGGAGCAGGTCTACTCTGCGCACACGTGGTCATCACGTGTTGGAATCAACTCGATGGCAACTAACAGCAACATGTATTTCGGGGAGCATCAAATGACTGCCTCTTAATGTCACGTCACTCCTGTCATTTGTCCTAGCTTTTCAGAGCTGGCGTGTGCTTCTAAGTCCTGCAGGCCTAGCTGAGACTTCTAGGTCCACACTAGCTAGTAGTGTGACCTTCAGCCAGGTTACTTAGCCTCTCAGTTTCCTCATCTGCAAAATACATATAATAATTCCTAATTATCAGGGTTGTCATAATGACTACTAAATGAGAAAATAGTTGTAAGTTGTTAAATGCCTAGATACTGGGCAAAGGGGTGTCATAAAATTGTTCCTAATGGTATGGAAGAATTACAGTATGCCGCTGCTAAAAATATACAAATACAGAAAAGCAGTGGCCCTGGCCTGCATTTTTTACGTACACATTCAATTGTTCAAGGACCAGTCTAGGAATGACACGACCCCCTGGCCACTCTACTCCTTCTGGACCATTTGTTGGCTGACATCTTTTTGGCACTCAGGGGCCTAAAGTCATGCAGACAAGCTTACAACCTCTCAACTTGAGTCCCTTCAGCAGTTTCACTCAAATAGTCTATGGAGACTGGGGCAGAAATTCTGGTTACAGTCAGACCTGGCCGCTGGGTGTGCATTAGGACTACTGGTGGGACTGACAGAGTTTCCACGTGCAGGCTGACAGTGAGCAGCCAGGTCCTCACTCCTCACTGGGATGGTTCATACCACCCACCAACAGGAGGTGAATGGCAGCACCCACAGGTTGCCAAGTCAGAGGAACCATTCAGAAAAGGGCCTGAGGTAGATGCTTACCTTTCTAACCTCAGGAAACGTACAGGACAACAAAACAGACAAAATAAGCCACCTTATTTCTTGTGACTATTTCCGTGCAGCATGTTGACATGTTAGAAAAGACAAAGATGTCAACGGCCTCATTGTTATCCTTGTTCTCTCCTACTCCTCCAATCCCATTCCAAGAATCTAAGTCCACAGCACCTACAGTTGGCAGGTATAAGAGCTCTGATCGAGATGGCCTGCACCCACTCCCTAAGGTGGGTGGTTGACATATTCACCTTCCGCAGCTTCTCCTTCCCTCCTGCTGAATGGATGGCTTCCATCAGAGTGCTGTGCAGGGACGTGTCTTTTGGCGCCGGCCTCTGGACGACAGGCTTGAATTTCTTCTTTGGCCCGAAAATGCTGGACGTCAAAGTACCCTCTGTTTCGTGTGTATCATCTGTAGATAATGTACTGGGTTTCTGCTCCATTTCTGGAGACTCGTGGCTGTTCATGGTGGACACTTTCAGAGAGTGAGGTTTGCTGCTGACTGGAGGCCACCTCGAGCCATTCACCAAAACCCTGGTGGAGGCTTGCTCATCTGCTGAGTGGGAAGGGGGGCTGTCTGTACTGTCCAGCACGCACTGTGGTTCAGATGCTGAGCTGGTCTTCTGGTTCCTTGGACTTTGCTTTCCACTGAAGCCACAGCTCTGTCCCACAGAAACATGATCCCTCTGGGAAGATTTGATTAGTGGGACATAGGAGCTTCTTGGGATACCAGCAGGACAGTTTTGAGCAGATAACTTTCCACAGGGGCTACTGATCTCTGATCTTGGATGGGCACCCACTGCTGATTCTACCCCGTTACTGTTGGGGAGGTTGAAGCAGGGCTGTTTTGCATCATCTTTACATACTGGTGTCTCTGAGTATGGGCTGGGAGTTGTATCTTCTTCTGTAGCAAGATGCCGTCCAGCTGACTTTGGCGCTTTGCCTTCATAACTCCTCTTAGCATCACTGTGCTTCATCATCAAGTCAGTATGGACTGTTCGGGGTCCTATCTGCTTGGCGATAGCTGAGGCCACGTACTGGCTGGATGTTCTTCTCTGGGGCTTGAGAAAAGAGACTTCTGTGGTGATAACTGCTGGCCCTTTTGCCTGACCAGTGACGGCTACATGTGACTGGCTTCTCCTTTCCTCCAGATGCCTCCCATCTTCTTGGGGGAAAGGCTGCTGCTGGGGCAACGCCAATGTGGGGCCTGGGGAGGTGGGATGTGCTCTGAGTCTGCTTTCTGGATTCTGGGGGTTAGATGGCACGGTAGTGCCAGTCCTTTTCACTGAGCTCTCTGTGGGCACACTGGAATGCTTTTCCATGGACTTGGACCTCCAGAATTCTTTTACTTTTCTAACAGATTGACCTTCTGTTTCAAGAACGGACGATGACAAAGATATGGTCCTGCTCCCGTTCACGTGGGGATTCACCAGATTCCCTAGCTCGTCAATCTTAATGGCACCTGTTGAGAGGGATACTTCTCGGTTGTAACACCTCATCTCTGATTTTGGAGGAACAATTTTATATGTTGTGAGGCCATATTTAAGTCCATAACCTCCCCCTGGGTTTTGGCCTTGTTGATACCGTGATGGCGGTGCCAGGACCTCATTTTTATCATTGCCTTCCTTTTCACTTGATGGCTGTGAGTTCCCTCTCTGGGTAGCAAGTCCAGTCTTTTCACTGCAGGTCCAGCCACACACCTGGCTTTTTTCTTGTGTATTTAGGTCATCCGTGTGCAACTCTGAGACAGAAGTAGTCACCTTGGGTCCAATTTCAATTGAATTCACACCTTTACAGGTGTTGGACAAGGCCAATCTGGTTTCTTTGCTAGTGTCATGGCAAGGAGAGTAGGATTCAGGCACTTCCTCCCTCTTCTTTCCAAGGGGCTGGTTGTCCTCAGCCTGGAATGATGGCAGGTGGTTTCTTCTGCTGGCAATACTTCCCATGTCAAAAGAACCTGCATTGTTGTTGTTTCTGTTGGAAAACAGCCCCAGATCAACGGGATCATCTAAAACGTCCCCTATGAATGTCACTGGGATTGCATCCGCATCGCTGCTAGTAATCATGGCATCTTGTGTCAAGTGGCTTGAGACACCATTTAAAGAGTTGGTTAGAGAGCTGGTATCTGTTTCATAACTCTCTTCCATTTCTGTAAAGAAGTACAAACACAAGTCACACACTGCCAATTACTTAGTGCAATCACAACTACAAGTTTGATTTCCCTGAGGTTACTTTTGTGTAAGTCATTTACATATCTATAAAAATGTCGTTTCAGTTTGTAATCTACATATGCCTGGGGCTAGAATCTGAACTCTCATTACTCAAGAGAACTGTTTGCAGATCCTTGGTGTTTCAAGGTGAGGTATTTAGTTATAACATGATGTCCACATCTTTCACTTAACAGATTTCTAAATCCAAGCCCTCTGAAAAACTGGCTCAACACAGAACATGAAAGTGAGTTTTGGGTTTTGACCCCCAGGTTTCTCAAGTTCACCAGAAACACAACAGAACATGTGAGCCCACTTGCTCTAGCTTTAGCTTCTTAAGGAGCTAGATGACTAAGTCTTGAGTACCTCAAAATTATCATGACTCTTGAAAGCCCCAAATGATATAGTGGGCCATGTGGTCAGATGCCTGTGGGACTCCGCAGGCTGATTTAGATTTGTCAGCTCTGTCAACCATATATTCTGAGGACTGGGAACTGACGAGTCAGTCAGATAAAACCACCGATCAATCCTGCAGTCTGCTTCCTCCTTCTCCTCCTCCACTTCCTCCTCCTTGTTTTGTTTTAACATGTAGCCAATATCTAATTTCTTACGTGTTTTCTCTATGCGCCCTGGAGGAAACAGTATAGCTTCTTTGTAGGAAAGACTCCCTGTTTGTCTGCTGAGACTATTTGCATCTGCACTGGCCTCACACTACCATTTACCAAAACTATCTCCACAGAGCAGCAGTGCCATGAGATGCTCCATGACAAACAGGTCCCTGCCGCCAACATGCTGTGGGCTTCATTTCCCTTCAGAGATATGCTATATTTTAGCAAGTAAAGGCTTGAACGTCTTAATAAAGAAAGGCTTTTATCTCAGTGTCACTCAGGGTTTCCCTAACTCATTTGGGTACTTTGAACCTTTAATTTATTTATTTTAATGTATATGGAATATATTTTCCGTGTAGGATAAGGATTATCCAGACCAAGTTTTAAGAAGCTGCTTTAGACATTTCCACCATACCATTCTGCAGCACGGATGAAAAGCTGTGTCTGGGGAACTGTACCCCACCTAAGGGTGCTCTCCCCTCAGATCCAGGCTTCTTCACATTTGTCTTAAGTGCAAGTCCTTTTGAAGACCTTTTCCTCACATGAACCCAAAACCCACTGCCATTGAGTCGATTCCGACTTACAGCAACCCTATAGGACAGAGTAGAACTACTCTACAGCATTTCCAAGGAGTGGCTGGTGGATTCAAACTGCTGACCTTTTGGTTAGCAGCCGAGTGCTTAACCACTGCACCACCAAGGCTCCTTTCCTCATAGAGTTAATCCAAAAAATGTGACTAGAAAAAATAACTTTCAGAGTTACAGTCACATAATACTATATAAAAGTAGTAGGTAGGGTAGCCCTTACCTTCTTCATCAAGTTCTGCACGGGTTTTCGGGAACTGTCCAGTAATGAATAGGTGTTCATCATCATTGGAGGCTGGAGCAGCTTTTTCAGTTCTGGGGGACACCAAAGAGAAAGCAAGGGTGTTCATTTATTTTATCATTTATTTAATTTACTCCCAGAAATACTCAAGGAAGGTGCAGTTCATATTCAAATTCAGGTAGTCCCACGCTCTTCAGATCACTGTTCTTGGTGTTACTGAAACAGATTCTGTAGTGTGTGTGTAAGTGTGAGCGTGTGTGAGTAGATGCATGTGTTTGTAGTATGTGTGTGTGTGTGTGTATGTCTGTGTGTTTGCATGTGTATGTGTGTGAGCACATTGTGCATGTATGTGTGTGTGTATCTGTATGTGTGTGAATCTGTGTATGAGTGTACGTGTATATATGAGTGTGTGTGTATATGTGAGTATGTGTGAGTGTGTGTGGCCACAAAATGTTAGCAATACTCAGGTCACAAACAACTCCCGCTCACTCTGCAGTCTGAAGTCTAAATTTTAATCCACTGCACAAGGACAAGCAAATGTGCAAAGAGGATTTGCCTGCGTATCTGTCACTCTAAAGCCGTAACCTGCAAATGGTATCTTACATCTGAATGGTAACAGGAGTTAGGCTCTCTGCTATGCAAAGCTTGAAAATGCCCATGCTAGCCAGGGTTTGGTCTTTCTCACACCACTGGGAAACTGCACAACCAGGTTATCCCTAAGTCTTTCTCCCAAGCCCACAGCACCTTTCTACAGAATCAAAGCCTCTTTTCAAATTTACAATCCCTAACGGGCAGATGACCCAGTAAGCCAGGTAAAGCACGGGTTTACTTGTGTTTACTTACTAATCGGTAGTGAACAATTTCAAAGATGTTATAGTGAACAATAATCAAAGATATGGTGAAAGCTATGGGAAACTCTTCATTACAGATGATCTGGTAAGCATGGTAAGCACTGTGCTTACCTTGCCTACTGTATAATCTGCCCCTGGGTGCTCCCTTGGGCTCTTTACCAGGGAAAATAAAAACAATGATGAGGATGGTAGCAAAAATTATCATTATAACAACAGTAACAGTAATAACAGCTCCCACTCTTGAAGCACTTAACCCCAAATGCCTTCCCACGTGGGCTGCCTCCGAGTGAGGACGCTGTCTTCACAGAGCAGGGCCCGGCCTGGCCAGCCCAGTCCTTTATGCTGAGCCAGCTGTCTTTATGTTCCAGCCCCTGAACAGAGCTCTTTTGCATGAATTATCTTAGTATAATCCTCACAACCAATTTAGAAGGTAGCAGTAGTGTGTCCTCTCCATTGTACAGATAGGAAACTATGTACAGAGAGACTAAATAAACCTGCCTGAGATCTCACCAGGAGAGAAAAGCCCAGGAGAGGGCCATATCTAGGGCCGGGAGGTACCACCTGGTCCCTGCGGCCCTGGGCACCCAGGAAGATATCAAACCACCGGGTGGGGAGAAATGGACGTTACCTTATTTGCGTCACAGAGACAATAGCATCAGTGAGACAAACGCTGCCAAAACAATTTGAAAACTCTCTTTGCAAGAGCTCTTGTCTTTATTTTCCTATGGTGCAAAAAACACAGATATGCACAAGGCATTTGTTTTCAGTGAAAGCTGAAGGTTCTTCTGCTGATTGTTAAAATTGAGGACCAATTTCCATCACTGCTAATCGGGCTCAGATAATGACGCATGAAACATGCTCTGCACAATCCTCACTTACGTAGCCAGGTTTTAATTCAGATAGATGGGCCTTTCTTGTTTGGTGACTGTGTCCTTTTGGGAGCCAGGAAGTGGCTTCCAGATTGGTGGCAGCTAATGCTTTCTGACAACCCAGACAAAGGGATGGGCTGGTGATGTGTGTGCATGTGGACAAATTGATACGGCACGCAAGAGTACATGATTGTCCCTCTTAGTTCTTTTGCTTTGAACTTTAATTATCTGAACGCATTTTACTGAAGTTTTGTTTTTCTCTTCCAGGAAATGTGATGACTTAAATAAATTTAAGTTTAAAGAATTCATAAAACATATAGCAGAGAAAAAAATGAAATGTTATATAGAACAATATTGAAATGGAAAACAGGGCACTTCCCAAATGCTTGCCATTAGTTTAGGATGTTTAAGGAACCCAACCAAACAAATTATATCTAATTTTTTAACTTTTAAGTATTTATCATTACATCAAAGTATATCTAATCACATCGCCCTATGAGACATTGAAGAGAACAGTATTAATAAGAATTAAAAACAAATTTAAGATGAAAATTCCTTTGGCCCTACTATTTTATAAACACCAAATTAGCAAAAAAAAAAAAAAAAAAAAAAAGAAAAAAATTTACCCCAAGCTGATAAAGATTTGGTAAATCTGAGTCATTCACACTTGTTACTATTGCTACTTGTTGCTCATTCGGAAGCAATGTGGAAATGTTTCAAGAAATAAACTTCAGGAAACAAACAAAAAATGTTTCTTTGGACACCCTTTTAGCTCAGTGGTGAAGTCATCTCCGAGGTTCACCATTCATCCTGGGAGTGGACAGCCCCGTGAAAACAAATGGGATTAATGAGGTACAGTAGTCCAGCGACAAGGGCCAGAAGGCAGAAGGGGACAAGGAAGCTGGTGATAGGGAACCCAAGGTTGAGTAAGGATATTGTTGATGTGTAGTGAGATTGTTAACCATTGTCATAGGGCAACATGTGTAGTAACTGTTAAATGAGAAACTATTTTGTTCTGTAAGCCTTCATCTTAAGTGAGAATAGCAGCACAATTGCAAGAGCATAGTCAATGTCACTGAACTGTGCATGTAGAAAATTTTGAAATGGTGTATCTTTGGCTATGTGTATTTTCACCAAAAAAAAAAAAAAAAAAAGGTTGAGAAGTTAGAGGGTTGACATGTTGTGGCATTGTTAACCAATGTCATAAAACAATATGTGTACTACTGTTTCATGAGAAACTATTTGCTCTGTAAGCCTTCACCTGAAGTACAATAAAAAAAAAAATGAACTCAGAAAAATGTTTCTTTGTAAGAACTTTGGCTCATTAATCTCTTAATAATTTGCCTAAAGGAAATAATCCAATAAAAGGAAAAACTACTGTACTCATGGGAAGAACTCCAAAACGTCAGCAGTAGGGATAAAGAAATCACTGCACATTGATTTCACTGGGCATTGAAACCAGGAAAATTGGTGATCGTGAAGTATATGTCAAAACATAGTAATAACAATGGTTTAAGCTACTATACTATGTGAAAAAATCAGGGTGTATAACTATATATAGGATGATTATGAAGATACAAAAATAACATGAATATGGGCAAGGGTGAGACAGAAACCAAACCAAAACAAACCAACCTGTGTGATTAGTTGAAATGGGTGTCTTATGGTAACTCCCTCTTTCTTTAGAAGTGTTTGTTTTGGTAAAATGTGGCTTGGGTGATCTTTTTTTTTTTTTCAATGGGCAAAATTTAAAATAATCCCTTGGGCTTCTAATTGATAACAATTATTTTTTTGTTTTTGAAAAGCGGTTTCCCTGTTTGTTATATTGTGACTAGCATACACCTCTTTATTGTGTTGGCAAATGCCTAACAATCCCAGTAGGGAGATGGGCTTTGGCAAGGCCTGAGCAGTCCCAGCCCTTCAGCAACTTCCTCTCACCCAGGCGCAGGCCTCAGCTGCACTATGGAAAGCATTGGTAGCCATGCCTAAGGGGCCAGGGCTCTGAGCTGGTCTCCCTCCCCATCTGCAGTCCACTCCTCTCCCTAGGCTGAGTCCTATTCCCTTGTCCCTGGGTCTTACGTTCCTGCCCAGCCCCTGCCTTCCTTTCACCTCCTTGAAACCTCACAGGTTTGGCCCTGACGCTGTCACTCACTACTATCTCTGCTGACCCACTGGCCTGGCTCCCAGGTACCACGATGTAGGCCTGATTCCTGGGGCCCTGCTTGTCTGGGAGGACAGAGTGGGCAGTGACTGCAGACACCACTCCTTAGGGTCGCTGTGGAGTGAGGGAGGGTCTGACCACAGCCGTCCAGGTCCGTGGTTGGGGTTTCTCAGGAGAGGTTGCCAAAGACCTGACACCTCCGAGGGAGGGGGAAGATGAACCGGGCAGCCCCTCCCACAGCTTGCTCTGATCTTGATGCAAAATAGGGGCCCTATGTTACCAGCCGGGGTGTGTCTGGGTCAATGAATTATCCAGCAAAAGCAACTGGCAACTTATCTATTTTGCTCTCCAATGTAAAATCTAAAGAGGGAGAGATTTAGCACTACTTGCTCTGTTCCTCTTCCTTCACCACCTTACCCCGTCCACTTCTCCACAAAGGGTTACAGTGGATTGCAGCCCTTCCTGTCTCCTTGCAGAGGCCCTAGGGGGCCCTTGGCATCCTGAGCACATGGGGCAGCTCCCTGAGGCTGGGCAGGAAAGCCCTGCAGAGTCCACTGCTGGCAAGAAGTACAAGCCTCTTCAGCGTCAAATCAACGTGCACAGATGTTTCTCTCCCGGTCATCACTCACTCCCCTCCTCAACACCTCCCTGCACCAAATCTTTACACAGGTTTCTTATTTATAATTTGCTTTGGCTAAAGACCATGAAAACAAAGAGCAAATAAATAGAGGGCAGACACTCTGATACGAGGCTGTACATGCTGAATAAACATGACTAGTGGAATTTTCTCTCACGGGCTTTGTGGCTCTTCAGGGAACGTGATAATGTTCAGGCTGCAGCATCCATAAACAATGAGGGTGCCAAGGGCAGCATGGCAAGTCCCATCGGGGTCTGCCCAATGACAGGCCTGCCCCCTGGGTGTGGTCCCATGGGAGGGGGCTGTGCTCTGAGGGCCCAGGCTGGCAGGTGACCATCACCCAGCTGAGTGTGACCAGGGCCCACTGTGACCTCAGCAATGCTTCACCCAGCTGCAGATAACACTAGAACTGGGGGCAATTATATCAATTAGCACCAGGAGAACAGGTGCTTTCTGGCTTTGTTTTCTATGAGAAAGAAAAAGAGAATGGGTTGATTCTGGTCCAGGTGGAATTTGCAAGATGCATTCACGGGCCATTAGGTCATTCCTCTTTTTGATGTGGCTAGAAGAGTTGCTTTACGTAATTGGTGCAATGGTGGACTTAATGACAAAATCAGTGTTGCTTTCCGGTAGCAAGTCTATTTGCCGACAAGAGAACAAAACCAAACCATGTGATTTCAAGACAATGACTTGACAAGTGAAAGGCAAGAGACCTGGGAAAATGCACCATTGATGAGAGTCATACATGGTTAACTTCCCCACTGCGTTTGAAACGTTCCTGTAGTTACAAAGGTTTGGTGTTCTAAAATAGCTCTGTCCAACAGAATATAATATTAGCCACATATGTAATTTAAGATTTTCTAGTAGCCATATTAAAAAAAGGAAAATGAGACAGGTGAAATTAACATTAATTTGATAATATACTTTGTTTAACCTAATTATGTAACACAAAATATTATCACTTCAATATGCAATTAGCAAAAAATATTTTACATTCTTTTTTTCATATGAAGTCTATGAAGCTGGGTGTGTATTTTATACTTACATCTCAAATTAGACCTGCCACTTTGCAAGTGCTCAGTAACTGCACGTGGCTTGTGGCTATTGTATTAGAGAGCACAGTTCTACAAGAATTGTTTTTTTAAAAAATTTTATTGTGGTGAAATTGCCATTTTAATCATTTTTAAGTGTCTGATTCGGTGACATTAATTACATTCACCATGTTGTTCAACCATTCTCGCTATTTCCAAAAGTTTTTCACCACCCCAAATGGAAACTCAGTACCTTTTAAACATTAACTCCCCATTTCTCCTTTCTCCTAGCCCCTGGTAACCACTAATAAAATTTGATCTCTACACATTTGCCTGTTCTACATATTTCATATAAGCAGGATCATACAATATTTGTCCTTTTGTGACTGATTTATTTCAGTCAGCCTAATGTTTTCAAGGATCATTCATGTGGTGGCATGTACCAGGACTTCTTCTTTTTATGGCTGAGTATATTCCATTGGGAGCCCTGGTGGTGCAGTGATTAAGAGCTTGGCTGCTAACCAAAAGGTCGTCAGTTTGAATCCACTAGTCTCTCCTTGGAAACCCTACGGGGAAGTTCTACTCTGTCCTATAGGGTCACTATGAGTTGGAATCCACTCAATGGCAACGGGTTTTGGGTTTTTTTATATTCCATTAATGTATATACCACATTTTATATGTTCATCTGTTAATGGACACTTTGGTTGTTCCCATATTTTGGCTAGTGTGAATAACGCTGCAATGAACATTGGTGTAGAAATATTTGTTTGAGTTCCTACTTTCAAGTCTCTTGAGTATATGTATAGGAGTAGAATCATTGGGTCATGTACTTCTGTGTTTAACTTTTTGAGGAACCACCAAACTGTTTTTCACAGCACTTGCACCCTTTTACATACCTACTAGCAGTGCATGAAGGTCTCAACATGTTTCTCAAACATGCTGCATGTTTGTCAACACTCATTATTTTCTGTTTTTCTAGGTAACAGCCATCCTGTTGTTGTCAGCTGCTGTTGAGTCAACTTTGACTCATGGCAACCTCATGTACAACAGAACAAAACGCTGCCTGGTCCTGCGTCATCTTCCAGATGGTTGGTATGTTTGAGTCCATTGTCGTGGCTATTGTGCCAGTCTATCTCACTGAGGGCTTCCCTTGCCTACGTTGATCCTCCACTTTACTAAACATGATGTCCTGCTCCAGTGATTTGCCTCCCCTGATGATACGTCCAAAGTAAACGAGTTGACGTCTCAGATAATATTCTGTAATCCATAGAATTTTCATTGGCTAATTTTCAGAAGTAGGTCACCAGGTCTTTCTTCCTAGTCTGTCTTAGTCTGGAAGCTTCTCTGAAACCTGTCCACCATGAGTGACCCTGCTGGTATTTGAAATAGTGGTGCAATGGCTTGCAGCATCATAGCAACATGCAAGCCACCACAGCAGAACAAACTGACAGACGGGTAGTAGAATAGTTATCCTAGTAGGCGTGAAGTGGTATCTCATTGTGGTTTTGATTTGCATTTCCCTAATGACTAATGATGGTGAGAATCTTTTCATATGCTTATTGGACATCCATATATCTTCTTTGGAGAAATGTCTATTCAAATTCTTTGCCCATTTTTTTAGTTGGGTTGTCTTTTTGTTGTTGAGTTGTAGGAGTTCTTTATATATTCTGGTTATTATATCCTTATCAGATATATGGTTCCCAAATATTTTCTGCCGTTATGTAGACTGTCTATTCACTTTCTTGACTCAGTCCTTCGATGAACAAAAGTTTTTAATTTTGATGAGGTACAATATACCTGTTCTTTCTGTTGTTGCTCATGCTTTTGGTGTCATATCCAAGAACATATTGTCAAAAACAAGATCTCGAAGCTTTCCTCTATATTTTCATATAAGAGTTTTATGGTTTTAGTTCTTATATTTAGGTCATAGACCAAACGACCAAAATGGTTTGAGCTAATTTTCACATACAGTGTGAGGCAGGGGTTCAATTTCATTCTGTTGCATATGAAAATCTTGTTGTCTCAGCACCACTTATTGAATAGATTATTTTTTTCTCATTGAATGGACTTGGCACCCTTGTATGGATTTATTTCTGGGTTCTCAATTCTATTCCATCGATCCACATGTCTATCCTTCTGCCAGTACCAGACTCTGACTCTTTTGTTTATGGTACCTGTAAAGTACATTTTGGAATCAGAAAGTGTGAGTCCTCCTACTTTGTTCTTATGCTATTTGGGAGTCCTTGAAATTCCATATGAACTTGAGGATTGGCTTTTCCATTTCTGCAAAATAGGCTGTTGGAATTTTGATAGATATTGCATTGAATGTGTAGATCGCTTTGGGTAGTATTGACATCTTAACAATATCAAGTCTTCCAATCCATGAACATGGGATGTTTTTCCATTTATTTAGATCTTCTTTAATTTCTTTCAGCAAGGTTTTATAGATGTCAGTGTTCAAGTCTTTCACCTCCCTGGTTAAATTTATTCCTAGGTATTTTTGTTTTTTTGATGCTATTGCAAATGGAATTGTTTTCTTAATTTCCTTTTCAGCTTGTTCTTTGATGGTGTATAGATACAACCGATTTTTGTGAGTTGATCTTGCACCCTGAAACTTGACTGGATTAATTTATTAGCTCTAGTAGCTTTCTTATGGATTCTTTCCTTCTTTTTCAAGGGTTAAATAAGTCAGTCACTTAATGGCTTAACCCATCCCTGGGGCTCAGTAGGTGGGTATCAAGTCCCTGCTCCTCTCAGGGTGGTTATAGTATTTGAGGCTGGAGGATTCTTCATGGCCCTGGTAAGAGATGGTGTAGTCTCTGCTTTGTTACTGGGAGAAGGTAAGAAAGAGACGAGTAGCACTGATAGCTTCTGCCTGCCTGACTCCACAGAGTCCCCATGTTCACAGCCTGCAGAGCTAGAAGGGCATGATCTCATGCAGAGACCAGTGCCTACCACTGTCCCTGTCACATGGACCCAAGAGATCCCCTGGATGACAGCTCATGCCTGGTGACTTCCTACTCATTGCTTCTTCCACTACTCCTCACAGCCATGGGCATCTCTGGTCATCTGTTGCAGTCAGTAAGTTGTCCTGAGGCTGCCTGGACTCCATGCACCTTACAAGACCCCCTCCTCTTATGCCCTGTTCAGGGCTAAGATGGCCACAGGTGCCTCTTCTACGGTCAGGATTGCTTGCTCGAGTGCACTTCTTGCCTGCTGAGTGAGACCGGAGCCAGGGAGTGTGAGCCTCTGGGCTGAGACGCGCACAACCTCAGGTTGTTTCTATTAGAGAAGAGAGTTTTTTTCCCCCATCAAGTTCTACAAGGTTTTAAAATGTTTTGTTTTTGTTTTTAATAACCTATTTTATTTTTGTTGTTATTGAGAATATACACAGCAGGACATACACCAATTCAACAATTTTTACATGTACAATTCAGTGACGTAGATTACATTCTTCCCAGTTATGCAACTATTCTTACCCTCCTTTTCTGAGTTGTTCCTCAGAACATAACATAAACTCACTGCCCCCTAAGTTTCTTATCTAATCTTTCAAGTTGCTGTTGTCGCTTTGATCCCATATAGATAGTTCTTAAAAGCACAATGCTCAAGGCAGACATTCTTTACTAGCTAAGCTAAACTACTGTTTGGTTTTAAGAAGACATCAAGAAGATACTTTTGGTTTAAAGTTTAAGGTTTAAAGATGATCTCAGGGCAATAATTTCAGGGGTTTATCCAACTTCCATGGCTCCAAAAAGTCTGGATTCCATGAGAATTTTAAATTCTGTTCTGCATTTCTCCCGTTTTGATCAGAATTATTTTATAGAATCTTTGATCAAAATGTTCAGTAATGGCAGCTGGGCACCATCCAGTTCTGGTCTCATGACAAAGGTGGAAGTTGTTCATGGAGACAGTTAGCCATACATTTCATTTCTTTCTGTTATTCCTACTTCCTGTCTTCCTCGGTTGCAATGGAGTCAGCTCTGACTCATGGTGACCCCATGTACAACAGAACGAAAACATTGCCTGGTCCTGCACCAACCTCATGATCGTTGGTATGCTCGAGTTCATTGTTTCATTCACTGTGTACTGTGAGTGCCTTCTAACTTAAGGAGGTCATCTTCAGCACTATATCGGACAATATTTTGTTGTGATCCACAGGGATTTCAATGGCTTCAGGATTCTAGATAGTGTTAAATGTCCTTAAATGCTCTTGTGGTCACAAAGTTTCTATAGCTACAAAGTTTCAGGGCTCCAGAAGTTAGTGAGATAGAGTGGAAATGTAGGACCTGGGTCCCTTGTCAGCCCTTCTATTAGAGACCTGTGTGTCCTCAGATCTGCAATGCGACTTAACATCACAAGTCCTGCAGGCAGCGGACACAATTTCTCACAAAGCACTCCTGCAGCCATCATTTGCATTCCTCACTGACAAATGGTGCTGAGGAAGACCTTTAGGGGTTGCCAGGGGAGAGTGGGGGTACAGTGTGCACTAGGGTCTACCTTCACCTGAACAAGCTACTTTCCACCTCTGCATAAGATTTCAGCTTGGTCCTACTGCTTAAACAAAGCCCGAGATCCCCTTATTCACTCTCCCTCATTTACTCCTTATGGTAATCCTGCAGAACTGACGTTCCCAAAAGGAACCCAGAACTGAGAGTTCTATAATATTTATGTAACAGATAAACAAATTGCCTATATATAGCAAGATGGCTTTAGGGAGTCAAGGGTTTAGAAATATTATTATTTCTTCCCCCCAAGCAGAAGGAGGCAACAGTTCTCTCTCTTTCCATCTGTCTACCTACAGTGAAACCTGTGAGAGCTGGAACTTGATGGGCCTGCCTTGTTTTTCTAGGTCTTGCAAGTTTTCCACCTTTGACAGGGTGCAGTCTTACCACTTTTCTATCACTCATTTTAGTGGAAAATATTTAGTTTTCCTTCTCTGACCGGTTTCTGCTTACATGGGTTCCAGCTTTCACAGGTTTCATCTATCTATCTATCTATCTACCTACCTATCATTTCTTTTCAAAGAAAAATATTAGAAACAGTTTAAAGAGCCAGATGATCAGAGCTAGCTTCAGGTTACAATGATTCCCCAGCAAATCAAAATTTAATCCTTTCTCAAGCTAATAATAATAGTAATAATGATAGCACTTTTTGAAAGTTGGCAATGTGCTAGGCATTATTCTATGGGGGAAGTACTACGCTATTTGATTTTACTGGGCAGGAAATCAGAGCAAGAGTTTAAGTCACTCGCACAAGGTCAAACAGTTGCTAGCAACAGGTAGATCAGGCCCTTGGCGGGCTGACCACGGCATTTTTACACTTCACATTCAGTTGTTTTTTAAGTATTAGGAATGTGGGCCCAGTTCATATGAAAAAGAAGTATGCATTTGGGAAAAGATCTTAAAGCATATTTCAGCACTGTGCAGAGCTGTGCATAATGTTTAAAGACTCTTCCTGCAATGCCACTTCCAAGTGTTGCCAGAATGAGGAGGCATTTGTCACGTGCTCATTTATGCTGTTCAAGTTCAGCTCTTGGCTGAATTCTCCCTTAAGGGGTGTATTTCTGGAATGTGCTAAGTTTAGAGCAAGACTCTGGGAATTCGATGTCTTGCTTATAGGGTCAGGTTTGAATTGAGGGCAAAGACTTTGCAGTGAAAAAAAATCACAACTGGACTCAATCAAAGGACATAATGGAAAACATATCTTTTTCAGATTACAGCATACAAAGCATATTCCAATTATCTCCAAGCATTCACACTTGCTCTTTTTAGAAGATCAGGATTGATTCTTGAGACGCTTCCATTTAAAACCCTTGCTCCGGTGGCAGCAGATGGCACCCTGCCAATTCTGCCCTTGGTAAAGCAGCTGGAGTTGGGGCAGCAGTAACGAAGGAGCCTCTAAACACAACTGCATGGTCCAGCAGCCTCGCTTTGCCACTTGACTGAAAATCTTAAGAAGGATGGCTTTTGGCTAAGACCAGCTTGCCAGGCTCTCATTTAGATGGGTGGCAGGAGGCCTTGAAGGCATCTGCCTTCAATTTGTCAACGTGTGATCCCAGGCAATCCTCCTCAGAGAAGTCTAGATGACTTTGGCATTTGTCGGGTGCAGAGAAAAGGGAAATATCCAAGGAAACCAGAACGTAACTATGTAGACCTTACAAACTTAGGTCTCTTCAGGTTACAAAGAGTCGTACGCTGTTGCCAAAGTGTCCAATGAACCACTGAAGAACAAAGAGGTGGCAACAGAACAGGGCCTCTTGCAAAGCTGACAACTAGGCGTCAGTGTCATTTTACGGGTGACTGGTCACTGATGGGAGCCCTGGTGGCGCAGTGAATAACAGCTACAGCTGCTAACTGAAAGGTCGGCAGTTCGAATCCACCAGTCGCTCCTTGGAAACCCTATGGGGCAGTTCTATTCTGTCCTACAGGGTTGCTATGAGTTGGAATAGACTTGACAGCAACGGGTTTGATTTTGGTGTGGTCACTGATGGAGACTCTCTGTGAGCTGAGGGTGTAGGGACTGTTGAGGATGGCCACAACCACACAGCATCCACCTCCAGTCTGGAGTCCTGGTCTGGTCAGTCACAGAAAAGAGTAATTTCTGCTTTGCCTGAGCCCAGAAGGCCTGGCATTCAATAGTAAATCTCAACAAGGGGATGGGGCGGCCTCATTGCCCTAGCCGGGACCTGGATCACCACAGTTTGCCTCATGCAGGATGAATACCCCTTCTGGGAGCTCAGCCAGCCACCTTGGGATTATTGCATAAACTAGGAATCAGAACCATCCAGGGGAGAGCCAGGAGGCTGGATTCAGGGAGCAGACATTAGGCACTGACAACAGTGGTATTGTCCCCTTCAGATGCCCCCCACTTTATGAAGGTGTCCTGGGGTACATACCCAGAGGCACAATGGAAGGGAAACTCTACAGGCTGGGTAAGTGCACTCTGGTAGGCATTCATGGCTCTGCCCATCCTCCCCTGGGTGTGAGTGCTGTCAGAAAATTTCTCCTTTGTCACTTTCTCTCAATGACTGTGGTTATTCTCTGACCATTGGAGCTACTGTGGAGTGTTCTTCTATGGTTCTTCTGTCCAGGTGCCCAAGGCTCAGGCCATACCCTTGTGGACAGGGGGTTGGGTTTGCTCTCATACAATTTCAACTTGATTCTGAGTTGCTGTTATGGATTGAACTGTGTCCCCCCAGAATATCTGTCCAATTAGCTAGGTCATGATTCCCAGTATTGTGTGATTGTCCACCATTTTGGCATCTGATATGATTTTCCTATGTGTTGTAAATCCTACCTCTATGATGTTAATGAGGCAGGACTCAATCTACAAGATTAGTTTGTATCTTAGGTCAATCTCTTTTGAGATATAAAAGAGAGAAGTGAGCAGAGACATATGGGGGACCTCATACCACCAAGAAAGCAGTCCTGGGGGCAGGGCATGTCCTTTGGACCTGGGGTTCCTGTGCAGAGAAGCTCCTCAACTAGGGAAGACTGATGACAAGGACCTTCCCCCGGAGCCAACAGAGAGAAAGCCTTCCCCTGGAGCTGGCTCCATGTATTTGGACTTCTAGCCTACTAGACTGTGAGAGAATAAAGTTCTATTTGTTAAAGCCATCCACTTGTGGTATTTCTGTTATAGCAGCACTAGATAATGAAGACAGTTGCCAATCCTGTAGCATGGGTTCTGACATTAGTTTTAGCCCATCTCACCAACTTGGCCATTTGCCGGTCTGGAGATCTGGAATCGCCCTGCCCATCATGCCGCACCTGATCTTCTCAGCCTTGCTCTCTGGCCCAGCACAGTCAGCCCCCTGCCGTCTGGTTGAATCCCTAATTCTGCCCACTCTAGTCTTCAGTGGCCATTTGTTGCCCAGTCTCTCGACACTGTATGATGTGGACCTGACCACAGAGCACATCACTGGAAAATATTCTTTTCATCATAGCATTATGGTTAACAGTGTATTCACTAACTCCAAATGCCGTGTTTGCCAGGCAGGCTATGAACTATTAAGCAGCTGCCTGTGGCTCCTGCTCACTCCTGGGAGGGTGAAGCCGGATCAATTAGGAAAGCTGGGAGATGCCAAAACTCTCTCACCTCTGGCCCTTTGCACATGTTGTTTGCTTCCTGAAACCTTGCCCCTCCCTGTCCCACCACCATCTCTGCATCAGTTTGATGCATACTTTAGGACTCAGCTTAATTATCTGATCATGGCTGTGCCTCCAGCAGTCAGCCCAGTAGAGGAGGTAATGATCAAATTTGTTGAATGAATGAAAAAAAGAATGAATGAATAAATGGTGGAGAAGAGGACATCTCCTTTCTAATTAAGCTCTGAAAAAAGAAAAGAAGAGGTGTAATCTCCCTACATCCATGTACGTGATGCATGCATAGGCATTTGCTTTAAGTGTGAGACAATGTAGGAGGGTGATCACATATAATGGCATTTCTCAAAGAGTGCTTCATGGAACACTCATTCCTAATAATATTAAGAGGTGTTATGCTGGGGAGGGGGGTGTAAACAGGTTTCTTTGCTGCAGAGTTTGTAAGAGACTTTAATATTTCACTGCTCCTAACAGGAGGATATAATGGCTTACCAAATGTATTTATGAATATTTTTCAAGAGATTTCTATAGTTGGAAAATAAGCAACCAGAATACTATTGGGTTCTGGAGAAGAGAAAGGAAACACATCCTTTAATACTCAAAGGCGTGTACATCTGGGAATGGCTATATCTGTTTGTTTATATATGTGTTTACTTTGACACTCAATGTCTAAATTTGTTGCCAACATTTAAAATTTGGGAGACTTCATATAAAAACTACATTTTCTGGCTTCTTTTCCAAAACAGGCCACCCTGGGTCTGTGATCCCACAGAGAACAGGGCTGCTCCCCTTAGAGAAAACTTGTGTTCTCCACCATTCCTGTGGCCTCACACCTGGTAAGCCTCACTCAGACTCACCATCTTCCTGGCCCTGTAGGCATCTGAGTTTGCAACCCTGGCTTTATACCACAGGTTCTGCTTTTTAAGTAATATTGAGGTTTACTGAAAATCATACATTTGGAAATAACTACGTGGTATAAACCTGTTCCCATCAAGTCGATTCCAACTCATAGCGACCCTATAGGACAGAAAGAACTGCCTCATAGGGCTTCCAAGGAGTGGCTGGTGGATTCGAACATCTTTTGGTTAGCAGTTGAGCTCTTAACCACTACACCACCAGGGCTCCAAATATTTGGTATAGGATGCTGAAATCTGTTTATGTCTAATTTGTCAGTTGATACAATTCTTAAAAAACAAAACAACAAGAAACTAATGGTCATTGCCCAAAAACTTATGGGCAGAGAGTCCATCCCAACTACTGGGCAAATAACTTAGAGCCCCAGACAGAGCTGGGGGCTCAGAGATCATCTTCAGCCGTCATTTAACTGGTAAGCTAACTAAAGCCTAATAATGAAAGGGACCTGCCATGGAAATTCATGGGGCCCCCACTTCCTAAACCAACAGTAATGATTTTGACAATGGACACACTACTCAATGGCTCCATAACACCTCAGGCTCTGTATTAGCAACTTTATTGACTCCTGACACCTTTGCTAGGTATGTGTCATTATGTGCACTGTATAGGTGAAAAATGAAAGGCAAAGTTAAGTGGACCGACAAAGGCCAAACAACTAGTTAGTGGTGGTGGGATTAAACTGTAGGTCTGTCTGGTTCCCTTTCTCTCTACCATTTTGTTGTTGTTAGCTGTCATTGAGTCAGTCCCCAACTCAAGGCGCTGCCTGGTCCTGTGCCATCCTCATGACTGGCTGTGAATTGGACAGTTGTGATCTCTAGGATTTTCACTGGCTGATTTTTGGAAGTAGATCACCAGGCATTTCTTTCCAGTTCCTTTTAGGTCCTCCCTATGGTGGTATTCTCAAGTTCAGTGATATAACAGAGATGAGTGCAGAAATTCACAATTTGGATAAAGTTTCAGGTTCTAGAGACTCAAAGATTACCTGGTCTTGGCCACAGACAACATTAACTCTCATATTTGACTAGAGATCCCCAAGATTTCGCATTAGTGGTCAGCACCAGCAAAGCAAGCTGTGAGTCTTACGAGAGGCATCCTTATGGGATGCCGAGTTAAAAATGTCTGATTAGATTCAGAGGAAGAGATCAAACGTGTAGCCCTCATGTAAACTAAGAGAACAGACCTGAAGATTACTGTAGAAAGCTACTTTATTTATGTTATATGGACTAAGAAGAAAACTCTGTAATTTTGCTCTGCTCTCAATAGATGCAAACAAGAGAGGCCAATCTCATCTAAACACATCTTCGATGGAACAGAGGAGAAATGCACCAATTTCCGCCTTCTAACTTGCTCTCTTATATAATGTAAACTTGGCCTTTGTACTGTCCTTAAGATTAAAGAACTATACATTAAAATTTTTGTTTCACCTCATAGTGACCCTATATACAACAGAATGAAACATTGCCCGGTCCTGGGCCATCCTCACAATCGTTGCTATGTTTGAGCCCATTGTTGCAGCCACTGTGTCAATCCATCTCGTTGAGGGTCTTCCTCTTTTTCGGTGACCTTTCATCTTACCAAGCATGATGTCCATGTCCAGGGACTGGTCCCTCCTGATAACATGTCCAAAGTACATAAGATGAAGTCTTGCCATACTCGCTTCCAGAGAGCGCTCTGGCTGTACTTCTTCCAAGACAGACTTGTTCTTCTTCTGGCAGTCCATGGTATATTCAATATTCTTCACCAACACCATAATTCAAAGTCATCAGTTCTTCCTTGGTCTTCCTTATGCATTTTGCAGCTTTCACACGCATATGAGGCTATTGAAAACATCAAGATTTGGGTCAAGCTCACCTTAGTCCTCAAAATGACAACTTTACCCTTCAACACTTTAAAATGGTCTTCAATCACTTTACAGAGGTTTTTTGGTAGAAGATTTGCCCAGTGCAGTGAGTCTTTTGATTTTTTGACTGCTGCTTCCATGGGTGTTGATTGTGGATCCAAGTAAAATGAAATCCTTGACAACTTCAATCTTTTCTCCATTTATCATGATGTTGTTTACTGGTCTAGTTATGAGGATTTGTGCTTTCTTTACCGTGACGTGTAATCCAAACTAAGGCTATGGTCTTTCATCTTCATCAGTAAGTGCTTCAAGTCCTTTTCAGTTTCAGCAAGCAAGGCTGTGTTATATGCATATTTCAGGTTATTAATGAGTCTTCCACCAATCCTGATGCCCCATTCTTCTTCATACAGTCCAGCTTCTTGGATTATTTGCTCAGCATACAGACTGAGTAAGTATGGTGAAAGGATACAATACTAACACACATCTTTCATGATTTTAAAGCACTTAGTATCCCCTTTTTCTGCCTGAATGACTGCCTCTTGGTGTAAATACAGGTTCCTCATGAGCACAATTAAGTGTTCTGGAATTCCCATTCTTTGCAATGTTATCCATAATTTGTTATAATCCACACAGTTGAATGCCTTTGCACAGTCAATAAAACACAGGTAAACATCTTTCTGGTATTCTCTACTTCCAGCCAAGATCCATCTGACATCAGCAATGATTGCTCTCATTCCACATCCTCTTCTGAATCCGGCTTGAATTTCTGGCAGTTCTGTCAATGTACTGCTGCAATCGATTTTGAATGATTTTCAGCAAAATTTTACTTGCATGTTATATTAATGATATTGTTTGATAATTTCCGCATTCTACTGGATCACCTTTCTTTGGAATGGGTACAAACACGGATCTCTTCCAACTGTTTGGCCAGGTAGTTGTCTTCCAAATGTCTTGGCATAGACAAGTGAGTGCTTCTAGTGTTGCATCTGTTTGTTGAAACATCTCAATTGGTATTCCATCAACGCTTGGAACCTTGGTTTTTGCCAATGCCTTCAGTGCAGCTTGGCCTTCTTCCTTCAATACCATTGGCTCTTGATCATATGCTACCTCCTGAAATGGCTGAACATCGATCAGTTCTTTTTGGTACAGTGACTCTGTGTATTCCTTCCATCATCTTTTGATGCTTCCTGAGTCATTCAATATTTTGCCCACAAAATCCTTCAAAATTGCAAATTAAGGCTTGAATTTTTTCTTCAGTTCTTTCAGCTTGAGAAATGCTGAGTGTGTTCTTCCCTTTTGGTGTTCTAACTCCAGGTCTTTGCACGTTTCATTATAATACTTTACTTTGTCTTCTCAAGCCACCCTTTGAAATCTTCTGTTCAGCTCTTTTACTTCATCAGTTCTTCCATTCACTTTAGCTATTCTATGTTCAAGAGTAAGTTTCAGAGTCTCTTCTGACATCCATTTTGGTCTTTTCTTTTCTTCTTGTCTTTTTAATGGCTTCTGCTTTCTTCATGTATGATGTCCTTGATGTCATCCCACCATTCATCTGGTCTTTGGCCATTAGTGCTCAATATGTCAAATCTATTCTTGAGATGGTCTCCAAATTCAGGTAGGATATATTCAAGGTTGTATTTTGGCTCTCGTGGACTTGTTTTAATTTTCTTCAGCTTCATCCTGAACTTGCATGTGAGCAACTGATGGTCCATTCTGCAGTTGGCCCCTGGCCTTGTTCTGACTGATAATATTGCTTCTCCATTGTCTCTTCCCACAGAGGTAGTCAATTTGATTCTTGTGTTTTCCATCCGGTGAGGTCCACATGTGTAAACCTGTTACTGTCAAGTCGATTCGGCTCATAGTGACCCTACAGGACAGAGTAGAACTGCCCGCACAGGGTTTCCAAGTAGTGGCTGGAGGATTCAAACTGCCAGCCTTTTGGTCAGCAGCCCAGCTCTTAACCACAGTGTCAGTTATGTTGTTGAAAAAAGGTACTTGCAATGAATAAGTTGTTGGTGTTGCAAAATTCTATCATGCAATCTCTGGTGTCATTTCTATCACCAAGGCCATATTTTCCAACTACTGATCCTTAAAATTTTTAGGAAGTGTATATAACAACATGGACAAATTGTCATGATAAATCATTAGGTAGAAAACAAATCAAAATGAAATATTACTGACACTACAGTTACATTAACCAGAGAAATCTTGGTGTGTTTATATGGGCAAGGACTAGAGGAAGACTTGAAAAATATAAAAGAATTCATTCATTTGGTGATTGACTTATCAATAAATTTTTCATCATTTTGGTTTATTTCTATTAATGTTTCTATAATGCTTGTGTGATTACTTTTTGAAATTATCTTAAAGGTAAAAAAATTTGATGAGCAGCAGAGAATGAACATGCTTTCCCACATAAGAATGAAGAAAGGAATTAAGATAGTGTGGTGTTGGTGCAGAGAAAGACAAACATATCAGTGCTATAGAAAAGCATGCTGGAAACAGACAAATATGTCTAAAGAAACTTGATATATGACCAAAGTGGAATGAGGAATCAGTGGAAAAAATAGATTTCCTTCTTCACACTGTATCCAAAAATAAATTCCAGGTCCAAAAGTGAGAAAACAACATTAAAACTCTTAAAAAGAAATTCAGACTATATTTAGTATTTTAGTGTATACAAAGGATCTCTTAAATATGCAAAGGTAATACATATTCAGGATAAAGAGAATGAATCCAACATCATTAAAATTAAAAGGCAACTTCTGTACAAAACAAAACAACTTTTATAGAAAATAAAACAAAGCTAAAATCAAGCCACAGACTTTGTGAAATAACTGTCAAAGGACAATTAATAATTAAAAATAAGGCAAACAACCAATTTAAAAGAAAATGGGCATAGATTATGTAAAGGCAACTCATGAAGAGGAAAACTGAATTGCTAATAAACATATGCCAGGACAGACAAGATACTGAACCTTACTGATCAAAGAATTGTTAATTATTAAAGCCAGAATAAGATGCCACTTGACACTTCTATGACTAGAGGAATTAAGATGTTTAGTGATACTTAATACTGGTGGAGATGGGAGTGTAAGGCATTAAGGACTGCTGGATGCATATAAACTGGGCAACTGTTTTGGAGAGCAATTTGTGAGTATTCTATAAATTTGAAGATGAACCCACCTAATGGCCTAATAATCCCTCTTCCAGAAAATGCTTCACGAAAACTGAGAGATATATACAACTTGCTCATCATTTTCAATGGTGAAAAACTAGAACAACCTACCAGTTGCTGCCAAGTCAATTCCAATTCATGGTGGCCCCATGTGTCTCAGAGTAGGACTGTGTTCCATAGAGTTTTCAATGGCTGTGACCTTTCAGAAGTAGATTACCAGACTTTCTTCTGAGACACCGCTGGGTGGATTTGAATCTCCAGCTTTTCAGTTAGTAGCTAAATGCTCATCTATTTGTGCCACTCAAGGATTCCATTAATAGGAAAATGGATAAATTACTGGAACTAACAACACATGTGTCATCATGGATACATCTTAAAAACACAATGTTCAGTAAAAAAGTATCCTGAGAGTATGACCCCATGTATATGAAGTATAAAATCAAACAAAACAATATTATGTATTATTTATAAATACCTGCATATCTACAAACATCATGGGAACATGCACATGGATAATAAACTCCAAATTCAGAAGGGCGGTGGCGCCTTAATGAAGAGTTACGGGATTGAAATGAGAGACGGAGCAGCCTGAATATAATGACAGATGTCTTACCTCTCTTAAGCCTGGGATGTCAGATGTGTGAATGACTGCACTTTTCAGCTGTCACATGACTCACCTTCGATGCGAGTGGCCAGAGCTATTCCTCTCCCATGTGGGGCTCCTTTGGGGACCCAGTTCTGGGGTTCCCATTAGATCCTGGTCACTGCAGTCTTCCTGGTCTGTAGTCCACTTGTCTTTGGACTTCATACTGTCATGCTGTGAATCCAGGGAGACGATGTCTGAAGGGGAGCTCATCACTCCGGAGTCTTCAGTGGTGTCCTCCGATGCAAAGCAGCTGCCCACAGATGCAGTCTCTTCCACCTCAGAGATTGTCAGCGGGCCGCCGTCCACTGTGCAATTGCTACTGGGCCCCAGGGGCAGACTCACTGGGTAAAACACGGCAAAGACAGGTCAGCTCAGACCACCTAACGAAGGCAACATCAGTTTGTCTGATTACTCAGGGATTTGGAATTGAGGGTGTTAAGAATAAAGGAAGACATTCACTCAAAGGCAACAGCTTCCTCTGGAAAAATTTTAACTTGAATGAGCCATAGTGCATATCTGTGATGGAGATCAAACCCCCTCCACCTTGAAAGTTAGCACTTTATTCATTAGCTTCTTTTATTTTTATCCTAGATAAGTCTATGGACAAATATTTAAAAGTTCAAACTAATGGAATTGTGAATGTGATTATTTCTAGTCTTGACTCTTGGTTTAACTGAAGTTGTTTTAAAATGAATTCTTTTTTAAAAAAAGAGTAATTCGATTGTTTAGAAATATAAACAAACTTATAAGTAAACAATACTGGTTTGGGAACTTCTGACAAATCTTTTACATTTGGAATTTTGGCCTAAAACATTAATCACACAACTCCTCAGTATCTGGCTCAGTTAGTATCTGGCTCTCCTTTAGTTTTTACATGGGAGGTAGTGTGACAAAAGAGATGACTGTGGATGTCAGTCTTCAAGTAAAATGAAAAAGAATAAAAAATTAGTGTCCTTGGTTGAGGGTGTAGGGCCCCTGTGCTAATAGTTATTTATGACAGCAGAAGCAAGGAGATGCACAGAGTTGCAACTATTAGTAAAGGCCCAGAGCTCTGGTGGTGCAGTGGTTAAGAGCTACGGCTGCTAATCAAAAGGGCAGCAGTTCGAATCCACCAGCTGCTCCTTGGAAACCCTATGGGGCAGTTCTACTCTGTCCTATAGGGTCGCTATGAGTCAGAATCGACTCAACAGCAATGGGATTGGTTTTTTGGTTTTAGCAAAGGCCCAGTTCCCTTGAACATTAATACCAATAATGAAGAACACTGTAGCTGTTCTGCACATCTGTTTAGCTATTTACAGACAGATACATTAAATTAGTATGAAGTTATTATTTTTTTTCTTACTGAGATCCTGGGTTCTCTAAGATCACTGGAACTGGATTCTAATTCTGGAGTTTGAAGGACAGAAATGCATAGCTCCAGGCCAACTACATACTATTTTTATATATATTTTATTGCAAAAATAAATTTTAAACTTGAAGACACTTTAAGAGCTAAGCATCTTATGTTTAAGCATTGTTTATGTTAGTCCAGGAAATAAGGACTCTGTTTTGTTGTAGGTTTGGTGTATTCTGTTTTAAAATCATTCCTCCAATAAGTAGCTAGTGGATGTCTAAAATGATAAAGTCCGTAGACATCTCTGAAGTCACACACACTGACAGCAAAATGACATCACAATTGCACCCAACCCATCATGTTAACTGGACAGGAGACCAACAATACACAATTGACAAAACCAGGAGAGCACCCAAGAGAAAACCCTTTCAGAGGCTGGCTTAGTTGAGATCCCCAACAATAAAAGAAACAAAGAACCAAAATTTTAAAAGAATACACAGTTCACACAAGAGCTCAGAAGGAAAGCACAGAACACAAAAGAGAACTGACTGGAGAAGCACAAATGCACAAGGCAATATATCTGAATGCAGTGAATGCTTTTTAACAATAACCTCTCTCCTCTTGCTTCCTTCCCAGCTTTTGTTGCAAGACTCTTAATTAGAGGGCAAATGTGGAGAAGAAACACTGCCTACGGATGAAGACAACCCTAAACATTTTCTGCCGACAGTTTACTGATCCCGTCACATCTCGGGTGGCTGCCGGCTGCTATGTCTCTGCAGCCTCTAAGCCAGGACTGCCCACTCCACTTAGAGCTCTTCCCAGCACAGCAGCCTACAGAGGCCAGGAGGGCGAGGTCCCCACTGCCTTCCTGTCCTCTCCTGCCTTCCCTTTCTTCATGTCACTGAACGAGTGGGTCAATTAAAACTCACACTTTTCCCTCTTCCTGTTTATATTATACACAGCATGATACAGTGAGAAAGAGTATGTCGGTTTCAGGTCCCAAAGACCCAGATTCAAATCCCAGCAGAGCAGATTATTGGCTATGCCCTGGGAAGGTGCCTGAACCCTGAGTCTAAGTTTTGCCCATGAGTTGCGATGTACTACAGACCACTGGACTTCTGTGGAGACTACCTGTGATTCACAGCTCACAGTGGGATGCTACCCGCGCGTCTCTGCTGCTGGGCGAGTGCCCAGACATGAGGGCCTGGGATTGGTGCTGGGACAGATTTCCAGTCAGAGAGTTCAGGGTGTGTGGCGACTCACAGTTCATGAGACCAGTCAACCTGTAGCTGTCAGTTCTGACTCATGATGACCCCACAGTGTCAGAGTAGAACTGTGTGCTATAGAATTTTCAGTGCTAATTTTTCAGTAGGTCACTAGGCCTTTCTTCTAAGGAGCCTCTGGGTGGACTCGAACTGCCAACCTTTCAGCTAGTAGTGCAGCATGTTAACTGTTTGCACCACCCAGAGACTCCAAGTTCTCATAAGGCTTATTAGATTTGAAGGTAACCCTGAAAGAGATGTTTTAGAATTCTTTAGAAAAGAATGACAATGTCAACCCTAAGTGTGTTTACATAGGCAGAGGGGGGCTTATGATGGGAGGGTTTATCAGGGAGGTGTGAGCACACAGTAGGTGTGATCGTTAAGAACGTGTGTCGACTTGGCTGGGCCATGATTCTTAGTGGTTTAGCAGTTATGATATAGTTTGGCAGTTGTATGATGATATGATCACTTCTATGATAAGACTTGATATAATATCATCACCTCCATGATGGGATCTGCTGTTAGTAGCCAATCAGTTGACAGGGAGTTTCCTCAGGGGTGTGGACCATATCGAATATGAATGGACTTTCTGGCAAGGATCTCAGGCTTTGGCTGGCTCTGGATCCTGCAGCTGGCTTCTGTTTGTCTGACCTCTGGTTCTGGGGACTTGAGCTAGCAGCTTACCTGCCATCTTGCCTGCCAATATTGGGATTCATCAATCTTCACAGCCTGTGAGCAAGAGCCCTGCTGATCTTGGGTTCGCCAGCCCCTGTGGCTATGCGAATCAGGAGACACCTCTACCCTGACCCACGGACTTGGGGCATTCCAGTTTCTAGCATTGAGTGAGCCACTTCCTTAATATAAATCTCTCTATATATATTTATATGCTTTACCGGTTTTGCTTCTCTAGAGAAGCCAGCCTAAGACATTTGGTACCGAGAGTGGTTCTAGAGAAACAAAATTGTAAGGATGAATTTTCTCAATTCCTTCTCAAGTCTATTTAGTCTTAAAGGTGTTGATGACTCTGTTTCCAGTAGTAAAGCGGTCACTGCTAATCCATGGCATGAGGGGGCAATACAAAGATGCAAAATATCAACACCAATAGATCAGGTATTGGTGAAAGGCGAGGCTCCAGGTGATCACATGTGCAATACCTTTCTACAGTTTTGTCATAATTAGAAGTATAAGGAAGTTGGTTGGTTGGTCCTACTTTCGCTAAACAAAGTAGTGAAAGAAAGAGATGAGCTCAGGGGCTTCAGAGGCAAAGCTCAAGTGCTGCATAAATGCCTTCAAAGTTTCCACTTGTGCCTTGAAAGAAAGCCTTATTTCTTGTAGTAACAGAGCTGATACTGCTGAAAATCAACCCCAGAGTCTTAATGTAAGAGTGGCTGAATTGCAATGCCAACTCAATTCCCAACCTCCAGTGGTTCTGAAGTTAAAGTGAGGGTATTGATTGGGAAGAAATGGGATCCTGAAACTTGGGATGGGGACATATGGGCAGATAATCAGGAAGTTGGAGACAATGAGCCCCTAAATTCCATTGAATCACTCCTGCCAACACAACCAGACTTCTCACTCCCATCTGAAGAGATTATTTCATGTTTGTCTGCTAAGCCACCCTCCCCAGTAAAACCATTAGCCTCTCCACCCCCATCTAATGAGATTAACCCAGCTGTGTCTAAAGAGCCTTTTTCTGAGTCACTGCCTGGGGCATCGCCTGAGGCAGATGCGTTACAAGACAATGCATGTTCTCAAAACATATACCCACCATTGATTTTGGCTTCTAGACCTGTAACTAGACTTAAGTCCCAGTGAGCCCCAAAAGGTGAAATAAAAAGCGTGACTCAGGTGGAGGTACACTACACTCCAAAATAACTGCTTGACTTTTCTAACATGTACTAACAGAAACCTGGAGAATACGTGTGGGAATGGCTATTAACGGTGTGGGATAATGGTGCAAGGAACATAAAGATGGATCATTCCGAGTTTATTGATATGAGCCCACTAAGCACAGATTCTTCATTCATTGTTTCAGCTTGAGAGGTTAGGAAAAGATCTAATAGTTTATTTGGTTGTGTCACTGAAGCATAGATTATGTGGTGGCCTACACTAAATCAAGGTGAAGTACCAGACCTGCCTTGGTATACTGTAGAAGAAGGTATCCAAAGGCTTAGGGAAACTGGCATGCTAGAGTGGATTTATCAGGTTAGATCCACAGACCCACACATGGAGTGCCCAGAGGGCACATCTTTTACCACAACATGAGGAATGAATTTGTGAAAGGAGCCCCAGCATCCTTGAAGACTACTGTGCTTGCTATTTTATGTAAGTCAGATTTGACAGTAGGAAACTCCCTAACTGAATTAAGAAATCTAACTACAGTGAGGCTGACTGGACCCCGTGGTGGTAGGGGCCAAGTGGCGGCACTCAATCGACAAAGACAAGGTGGGCGTGGTTACCGTAATGGACAGTAGAGTCAAAGCAGTAATCAGAATAGTCTGACTTGTGTGGACTTATGGCATTGGTTACTTAGTCATGGTGTCCCTAGGAGTGAAATAGGTAGGAAATCTACTAAATATTTTCTTGATCTGTACAAGCAGAAGAATTCTAGGTCAAGTGAACAGCAGTCTAACTCAAATCACCAGAATAAAGACTCAGGGCCCCTCAATCAATTCCTGGACTTGGGTGAGTTTAGAGACCCACAACCCCTTGAGTGAATGGGAGGCTGGGCCCCCTTAAGGGAGGACTCCAACACACTGACAAAAACATATGCTATTAATCTTTCTCCCAGCCTTCCCCAAAGGGATATACGGCCATTTACTACAGTGACTATTCACTGGGGAAGAGGAAATAATCAGACTTTTTGGGGATTACTGGATACTGGCTCTGAACTGATACTACCTGACCTCAGAACCTACTATACAGCTACGGTAGTCAAAACAGCCTGGTACTGGCAGAATGACAGACACACTGACCAAAGGAACAGAATCGAGATCCCTGATGTAGATCCACCCCCTTATAGTCAGCTGACCTTTGACAAAGGACTAAAGTCCATTAAATGGGCAAAAGACAGTTTTTTAACAAATGATGCTGGCAAAACTGGATGTCCATCTGCAAAAAAATGAAACAGGACCCATACCTAACATCATACACAAAAACTAACTGAAAATGGATCAACGACCTAACCATAAAACCAAAAACTATGAAGATGACAGGAAAAAAAAAAAAAAAAATAGGGTCAATGCTAGAGGCCCTAATAAACAGCATAAGTAGTATACAAACCACAAGTAACAATTCACAAACACCAGAAGATAAACTAGAAAACTGGGATCTTCTAAAAATTAAACATTTTTGCTCATCAAGCACTTCATAAAAAGAGTAAAAAGAGAACCTACAGACTGGGGAAAATTTTTGGTTATGATATATCTGACAAAGTTCTAATCTCTAAAATCTGTAAGATAGTCCAACACCTCAACAACAAAAAGACAAACAATCCAATTAAAAACTGGGCAAAGGATATGAACAGACACTTCACCTAAGAAGATAGTTAGGTGGGTAACAGACACATGAGGAAATGTTCCCTATCATTAGCCATTAGAGAAATGCAAATCAAAACTACAAGGAGATACCATCTCACTCCGACATAACTGGCACTAACAAAAACAAATAAAAAAAAAAAAAAAAAACAAGTGTTGGAGAAGTTTTGGGGAGATTGGAACTCTAATGGTTGTGCTGGTGGGAATGTAAAATGGTACAACCACTTTGGAAGTTGATTTGGTGCTTCCTTAAAAAGCTAGAAATAGGGAAGCGGGGCCAAGATGGCAGAGTAGTCAGATGCTTCTAGTGGACTCTCTTACAACAAAGACCCCAAAAAACAAGTGAATCAATTATATATGAAAATCTAGGAGCTCTGAACATCTAAGGAAAAGTTGAGGAAGTGGACTGAGTGGCAGGGGGAGGGAGAGATGGTTCAGAAGCAGCGAGGAGTTGCCAGACCTGACCTGGTGAGAGCCTGAGCCCTTCAAGCCTGAGCAGCTCATCAGTGAGCAGTGAGACAGGAAAGCAGCAGTGCTCAGGAGGCACGTTTTCTGCACCGGCAGAGACCCAGGACCAAAGAGTCTACATGGACACCCAGAACCAGGCAGAAGCAGCCCTGGATCAGCAAAAGATAAGTAATTGTGTATGGCCTAGTGCGCGGATCAAAAACACTCCCCTTAGGAAAAACCTCTCTCCCATCTACCTCCCCCCCGCTCCCTGCCATGCACTGGGTCCTGGACTGGTTTCAGCAATTGCTGAGTCCACTGGGCCAGAAGTAGGATCCGTCACACTCCCTGAGAAATTCTCCTGGCCTTGGAGAGTGAACAAATTAACAAACAGGGGAAAAAATAAACTGCTGGCTCTCCTAAGCCAGGAACTCAGGGTAGGCACAGCTCCTTTGCCTAGGCACAGGCATAAGGGATCCATGGACTTTGAGTGCCTTTCCCTCTGCAGGGACTGGTGTGGGCCCATTTCAACAGCATAGGCCCTCATTACCACAGTACAACATGGTATATACCTGAAGTCTAACTTTAACTGTTTCAGCTGTGAAGTGGTAGGTTCTTGATATTTGACACTGCTCTGCCCGTTAAGCAGGGTCTTCACCTACCAACATCAGGGGCCTGAGGACTGGTTGCTCCACCCATGCCACCTAGCCACCTATGATAGGGGCCCAAGAATAAGAGGTGTCCCCCAGTCCTTACAGCCAACAGCAATGGGTGCTTATAGCCCGGCTGCAAAACCCACCCACCTACTTGCTCTAGGAAGCACGGACATGCCTTCCTCCTGGACACTTGGGGGCAGCTGTCAGCCCCCTGCCTTGCTCAGAGTGTGTCCCCCTGCTGCAGCCGGATGCCTGTGCCTACACCAATCACCCATGGCTGTCTAGGACTATATGTGAGAGCCTACACCACAAACTCGGTGGCTTATCTACCTGGACACCTGAGCTGAATCCATTCAGGAGGAGTGGGTGGACTCCTGAGCTCACATACCTAGTAACAGATCTAACCACCTGGTGACAGGACACTGGAGCTTCATAGGTGCCAATAATCAAACTAGCTCATACGAGCAGCCTATTTGGGCACATCAAAACAAAACAAGAAGCTAGAAGACAGTAAGCAAACATAAAATAAACAAATATAATAACTTATTGATGGCTTGGAGACAACAGTCAGTATCAAATCACATAAAGACGCAATCCATGATGGCTTCAGCAAGCTCCCAAAATAAAGAATCTAGAAATTTTCCAGAAGAGGAAAATTTCTTGGAATTACTGTAGGCAGAATATAAAAGATTAATATACAGAACTCTTCAAGAAATTAGGAAGGAAATTAAGCAAAATGCAGAACACGCAATAGAGGAAATTAAAAGGTTAGAGAAGAGCATAATGACAAATTTAACAGGCTGCAAGAATCTATGGAGAGACAGCAATCAGAAATCCAGAAGATTAACAATAAAATTTCAGAATTAGACAACTCAATAGAAAGTCATAGGAGCAGAATTGAGGCAATGGAAGTCAGAATTCGTGAGATTGAAGATAAAGCACTTGACACCAACTTATTTGAGGAAAAATCAGATAAAAGGACTAAAAAAAATGAAACCCTAAGAATTATGTGAGATTCTATCAAGAGGAATAATCTATGAGTGATTGGAATAGCAGAACAGGGGGGAAAACAGAGAATACAGAGAGAATTGTTGAAGATTCGTTGGCAGAGAACTTCCCTGATGTCGTAAAAGATGACAAGATATCTATCCAAGATGCCCATCGAACCCCGCATAAGACAGATCCCAAAAGAAAGTCACCAAGACATATAATCAAACTTGCCAAAACCAAAGATAAAGACAGAATTTTAAGAGTGGCTAGGGATAAACAAAAAGTCATCTACAAAGGAGAGTCAATAAGAATAAGCTCGGACTACTCAGCAGAAACCATGAAGGCAAGAAGGCAATGGGATGACATATATAAAGCCTTGAAGGAAAAAAAACCTGCCAGTCAAGAATTATGTATCCAGCAAAACTGTCCCTCAAATATGATGGTGAAATTAGGGCATTTCCAGATAAACAGAAGTTTAAGGGATTTACAAAAACCAAACCAAAATTACAAGAAACATTAAAGGCAGTCCTATTTTCTGTCTGCCCTCAGAGCGTTAAGTCATTATTCTGGAGTTAATTAATGCAATGACAAATTTGCTCTTAAGGTGTGAACAACCTTTCTGAACTAAAACGTTATTATTGCAGGACTTTTTTCAAATGTGGAAAAACACAATTTGTTTTTTTGCAGAGAATTTTGATTACATTCTCTTCCAAATGAATAGCCACAGAGCCTAAGTAAAGACGATTAATCCTTCCATTTGCTATCCACCTAAAGTATGTAATCCCATGGTTCAAATGCTAGTCTGTCTAAACAAGAGGTTTGGAAAATTCTGTAGCTCAAGTATGAAGAAGAAAATGCTAATCTAGCACTACTACTTCCTCAAGTTGGATACAGTCATTTTTAGTTTGGTACTAGTTCCACTGAGTTTTTCTTTCACAAAGTCACCAAAGAAGATTTCAAACACCAAATATAAATATCTTCCAAGTACTTTTGTAATAGATTTTTATTGTTGTTGTCAAGTCCAGTTGAACCTTGACTCATGGTGACTCCATGCACAATGAAATGAAACGCCACCCAGTCCTTCGCCATCCCCATGATTGGTTGTGGATCGAATTGTTGTGATCCATAGAGTTTTCAATGGCTAATTTCCGGAAGTAGATGGCAAGGCCATTCTTCCTATTCTGGAAGCTCTGCTGAAACCCATTCAGCATTATAACAACATGCAAGCCTTCGCTGACAGATGGGGGGTGGCTTCGCATGGGTGCATTGCCAGGGAATGGAATCCAGGTCTCCTGCAAGGAAGGTGAGAATTCTACCACTGAACCACCAATGGCCTCAAATGCAAATCTGCATTTATTTTTAAAAGGAAATTAAAGATCCTGTATCCTATGGTATTGTCCCCCCCCACTCTCCCCCCCCCAACCCTGTCATTAAGAAAGGAGACATCTCAAAAGTCTGTTTCACCAATATGGCCCAGAGAAAATGTTTCAAAGAAAGATACAATCTCTCTCCCTCCCCCACTGATGCCTATGGTTTCCATATGCTGTTCACAAACAATGCTCATCCTTCAGCTCAATTTACACTGATTTGGGTCACTCTGTTCTAGGCACTGGGAATAAAGGGTGAAATAGTGTAGCTACTTATAAAGGGCTCCTAACCTCCTGGTGCAAACTGACACGATGTATTTTGATAATTTTTTTTCATATACCCCCTAAGATAATTTTGAAAAACCATGTACCCTCCCTCTTGCGTTTTTAATTGAAATTTGAAAATTTCCATCATGAGCTCAGTTGGTTGCAACAGATATAATTTCTACAGCTTTGTAAATATTGATATTTTAAAAAGAAATGTTTCTTCACTTTTTAAAATGTAACCAAAGCAATCTGAATATCATACTCTTGGGATGCCCACCACCCTCCCTATAAGAATGAGCAAACAGTTCTTCCTTTAAGAGGCAGGAGTGTTACGGCATGTCTCTTCTTCATTGAACTCTTATTTCCACTCCACTACCCTGCAGAATCTCGTCGTTATTGAACGCATATTTATGCTTGAGAGTTTTTTTACTGATCAAACCTCTTTTTATAAAACATAAATATAAATTTGAAATTTAATTTTTTTTTCTTCACCATAAGGCTATAGTGTTATTCTTTTTTTCTATATCAAGTTATTATTGTGATAATAAATAGGAAACAGTCACTAGAAACTGCATGAATATATTAGCAATTGTGGTATTTGTTCAACAAAAAGGTAAAATGTCATTGGAATACATCTCATAATAAACTACATGAGGATTTTTCAATTAATTCATTAAAAATGGCTGGATTACTTATTGCTAAAATGAGGTAGGGCTGGGTGGAAATTCAATCCATATTTTTCATTTTCACAGATACATGCACTAGAAAACTTTGTTAAGTAGAGATGAATTGAAAGGGTTCTGTTACAGTGATATCACCGTACTCAGTTTTTCTTCCTCTGATATATGCCAAAAAAGGAGCCAACTGCTAATTGAAAGGTTGCGGTTCGAAACCACCAGTAGTTTCATGGGAGAAAGATGCGGCAGTCTGCGTCTTTAGAGATTTACAGCCTCAGAAACCCTATGGGGTAGCTATGAGTTAGAGTCAATGGCAGTGGGATAAGCCAAAAATCACTTAATCAATCTATCACTAACTTGTCTGATGATCTATAATCTGATAACTCAAGTTAGGCCCTTTATCAATCTGATGGGACAGAAAAATTGGAAAGCCACGCGATGTACCAAAAGATTTGCTGCCAAGTCATTAGAGTTATTTAAGTGCTCAACATTATGCCAGTGTTTTGATTTATCCTTTTGCTGAGCGTCAGGAATAAATGGATTGAACATGAGTCTTGGGTAAATGGCAGCCATTTGGACAAACACATGGAGAGAGCATGTCCAAGGGATGGAGAAAAACACAGCTCTAAGACAGTGCTTAAGCTCATGGATGCAGCCATGGAAGTCACAAAGATGCAGCCCTTGGAATTCCCAGTTATATGAGCCAAAAGAAAAAAAAAATCATTTTGTTTAACTATTTCAAGACATGTTTCTGTCTTCTGAAACCAAAGAACCCTGATTAAGTAATGTCTAAATTATCCTGATTTTGTATATCTATACGTAATTATAGCATTTCTATGATAGGAACCTTTATTTAAAAACTGTTATTTAATTTCACAGGTGCATATCATATGTTCCCTTTCCTGGATATATTTTCCATTATCTGAATTGCACACTTGAATAATTTTTTTTTGAG
Organism: Dugong dugon; assembly: GCA_030035585.1. Classification (NCBI taxonomy): domain Eukaryota; kingdom Metazoa; phylum Chordata; class Mammalia; order Sirenia; family Dugongidae; genus Dugong; species Dugong dugon. Next base: position 23,758,627 of record CM057468.1, read on the forward strand.
ATAATTTAGTTTAGAGTGGTATGCCCTCTAAGCCCTTCTTTGTCTGACTATGTCTCCATTTTAACCTCATCCTTGACCATCAGAATTGATAAATCTTGGTTCCATTTGTTCAGGAATTTCAATATATTCAAAACTATCTTTTGAGAAAAAAAATTTCACTTGTTCCTTAGATATTTCTGGGGCCTAACCTGTGAGGGGAGTGAAGGGTGGTAGTTCATGCTAGCAAGAACAGATGCTGATGCTGTAATTTTCATCATCAAAATACAAATTCTGTCTTCAGGTTGACTAGTGTATTAAAGCACATGAAATTTATTTCATCAACATCTCAGAAAATCTGGGGTTCAGGGACTTGTCAAAGGGCTCCATCTCAAACTGACTACCACTCGGGTCTGGCATAAGGCAAAGTGAGTCATCTGACATCTGAGTTCATTTTCTCTGCTAGATTTTTCCAAGTTCTATCTTTTCATCATTAAACTCTAGAGAGCAAAGTATGTGCTTAGTTTTCTATACTTTTGCTTTTACCTACCTTTCTATAACGCACTGTTCAGCCATTACTATTGATCTAAAGTTGACGTCACTAACCATCTGTCAGTTTATCATACTGGGGTGGCTTGCATGTTGCTGTGATCCTGGAAAATCTGATACCAGCAGGGTCATGCATGGTGGAGCTTCCAGACTAAGAAAGATTACGAAGAAAGGTCTGGCGATCTACTTCCAGAAATTAGCCAAAGAAAATCTTACAGATCATAACAGAACACTGTCTGACTCTCTTGCTTGATCTTGTCTCGATCTCTCAGGAGGAATCAATTGCTAGAGGAGGACATCATGTTTGGTGAAGTAGAGGGCCAATAAGGGTGTGAGAGACCCTCAGTGAGATGGCTTGGCACAGTGGCTGCAATGATGGACTCAAACTTGCTGGTTCAAATCAAATTCAGTGAGGATGACACACGACAGGGTAATGTTTTGTTCTGTTGTACATAAAGCTGTCATAGTCATATTCGACTTGATGGTAGCTAACAACAGCAAAGTTGATATTAAAAAAAAAAGTCCAATGAAGAATGTTTTTCATTTTATGTAGAATTTTTTGAGAGATATTATCTATTATATTAGTCACAGACTTTTATAAAAGTATCTACTTCAATTTGTCCTAAAATTGAGTTCCTCCTTTTTTCCCATTTTATTAAATCAATGTGTGCATTTGACCCAGTGCATCTCCTGCCCCCTGCCTTGTGTCTTCTAGTGCCGCTATAACATAAACACCACAAGTGGATGGCTTTGACACACAGAAATGTATTTTCTCACAGTTTAGGAGGCTAGAAGTCTGAATTCAGGGCGCTGGCTCTAAGGGAAGGCTTTCTCTCTCTGTCGGCTCTGGGGGAAGACCCTAGTCTCTTCAGCTTGTTTCCTGGTTCTTTGGAGATCTCCATGTGGCTTGGCATCAGTTTCCCCCATCCTGCTTCTGTTTAATCTCTGTTATATCTCAAAAGAGACTGACTCCAGATATGCCCTACACTAATCCTGCCTCATTAACAAAACAAAGACAACCCATTCCCAAATGGGAATATAACCACAGGCATAGAAATTAGGATTTACAACACATTTTTTGGGGGGGCATAATTCAATCCATAACACCTTGGTAAGCAGGAAGCTGAGAATCAAATTTAGGATTTAATACTATTTTAGCACGGATCCTCTCATCCCTTCACCTCCTTTTATCACACGTTACTGAGCTGGCTTTGTGTTGCTCTTTAACCCCTTTAGGCAAGTGTTTTCTTTTTTAAGTAGCATTAATATATTTTTATTATTTTAAAGCATTTAAAATAAAAATTATTGCAGGTTTTCTAGGATTTTCTGAATTTTAGTAATACCAATATACATAAAAAGCTGTCTCAAATCCCCTTTAATTTATTTAAATAAATGTAATGTGATTTAAGTTATAAATAAAATAGGTCATTTACGTATTGTATGAAAGAAAAAAAATTAGACCATTCTCTTGCCTGAAGTGATGAAGACAAGCTACATTCAGGAAGCCTGTGTGTGCCTCTGCTTTAATGCCAGGGATCACAATTCCTATGCATTGTGAAAAATGAGGGGACCCTTGGGCCCAGGGTCCTCCAGACAGTAATGAAAGTCTCCTCAAGCAGACATGCTATGTGGTTTAAAGTTCTGACGAAGTAATTAACATTTTTAGTGTTCAGTAATGGAAAAGGCCATTCTTTGACAAATGTTAGTCTAGGCATCAAAACCTAACCCTTTGGTGATAAAGAACAGATTACGTTACAGGTTATTTTCAGTAGTCATACGGAGAATGTCACGTGGAATAACAAAATATTATATGCTCGAGAGCGTGGTGGACTTGGTCTGGAACCTTGGCGCTGTCTCTCAGTATCCACCAGTGTGCGAGAGCATGAGAACATAGAGAACGTGAGAGCTGGTGGAGTTACCTGCTGTTTCCACACCTCCCAGGGCACACAGAGCTCTAACACATAGCCCATCCATCTGCCCCACTGAACGTCAGCTTCTCATCTTCACCTCCCCACTCCTCTATTTAAAAAAAAAAAAAACCACCCGTTGCCGTTGAGTCGATTCTGACTCATAGTGACCCTACAGGACAGAGCAAAACTGCCCCATAGGGTTTCCAAGGAGTGGCTGGTGGAATCGGACTGCTGACCTTATGGTTAGCAGCTGAAAGTACCCCAAAATGAAGGTCAGTAGTTATAGACAAAATCATCACCAGTTTTCTGTATAAAACATTTTATTAGGTGTTTTTAGGGAAAAACAAACATAAAAAAGAAACTTTTTGCTTACTTTTGTCCTTCTTTTAACATAAATTACAAAGTTCTTTCTTAGCCAATTTTGTCCCTTTATTTCCTTATTGATGGTTTCCTAAGTTTCACAACCTGTAAAATCTATGAAACACATGAATATTTCCAGATGACAAGTGTAAGGACATCCTTCTGCCCATAGTTCTTGTCTTGGAATTTAGGCCATCTTCTTTCTCCTGAGGCCTCCCATCATGATTTCCAGCTTGTTTACCCTCGTTCCCCTTCTGTTCTGCACCTCTGCTGCCTGTCTGGCTGGGCTCATCTAGAGGCTGACATTTTGCAGTTGAATTGAGGCGATTGTAATATCTTCTTCCTTCTCACCAACTGTCCTATGGATGAGTTCCTTTCTGACTATGTACTGTAAGAGGCCTGGGTTGATTTTAAACCCCACTCCCCTACCACAGAGACAAGGTATTATCAGGAAAAGACCTTTTAGGTGTTAATTTCTCAACACCTCAGGCTGGATCTCTGCTCAGTAGAATGGGAGGCATCTTCTTGTGCTGGGGGGAGGGGAGGTGAGAGGCTTCTTTCTTGTCCTCTTCATGGAGAGAAGAGTGCTTTCAGGGTCCCGCTTACCCCTGCAGCCCAATGCTTCGTCTTCCATCCCCAACAAGGCCTCTGGATAACTGAGACCAACACCACTCTCTCTAGAAGCCCAGGGCTTAATAGCTCTCCCTTGCGCTTCTATTTTATAATTTCCTCTTCATTTTCTAGCCAACAACAATCTCATTTACCCTCTTGCAAACTTGGCTATACATTTAAAATGATGTTCATTATACAAAATCCAGCATTTCAAGGTGCTCTATAGCAGAAGGGGTTTTCAGGGTACTTAGTCCACAATATTTCTGGAAATGGAAGTAAGCTGACCTTACTTTTAACTTAAAATACGTTTCCCTCCTATAGCCTTCCCTGTGTCAGCTGTGGGTATGATGCCCAGTCAACCAGGCTCAGAACCTTTTCTCCCTTCAGAAGCAGAGATCACAGTGAGATGCCTAAGAGAACTGAATTGTTGTGGACAGACGTGGAAGCAGGAGAGAACAGTCTCTCGGAAGTCAAGGGAGGAGAACGTTTCAGAGTTTGCTATTACCAACATTTCCAACTTGATGTGTTTGCTCCCTCAAGTTCTGCTCAGAAAATGCCCTTCTCTTTCCTCTTGAAAGTCTTCATCTTCCTCCAGGGGCAGCTCAAGCCCTTCCTCCTCCATGAGGTCAGCCATCTCTAGCTGAGAGTCCTTACTTTACCCAGAATGCCCACACCTCTATTTTCTGTTGCACTTATTATCTTGGCCTGAGTCAGATCCCCTGGAGGGCCTGCTAACACAGATTGCCAGGTCCCATGTTCTTGGGTCAGCAGGTCTGCAGTGGGGCCTGAGGACAGCATTTCACATGCTCTCAGGTCATGTTGATGCTGCTGGTCTAGGCACCACACTTGGAACACTTCCCCTGGTTACCTGGCACAGCTCACACTCGGTCTTTGTCGCCTAGCTAAGCACCCGTTGAGAACAATCCATGCTGAAACCTTTTGTATCACCATGTGGTTTTGCCTCCTCATAATACTAAAACCTTGTTAGGGCTACATTTCAAAGACACTTGAAAAACAGCTGCATCTCCAACAAAAAACCAATTCTAAAACTCAGATTCAGTCCCTGCTATCAAAAAAGCAGGAGTGATTTTTCTCTTTCCTCAACTAGCAGACTCCATGTTGCATCTCAGGGCTCTTTACATTTCTTCCATTTTGTGGGAAGTTGCTGAAAAAATCTCTCAACGAAGTTAAAGTGACATTTTCTTTAAAACAAAAGTTGAATTGATATAATTACTTATTGAAGCAGTATTAGAATAGTTTCGAAAGACATAACGAGAAAGTGACTTAGAAAAACAAACCACATCCCAAATGATTGTCAATTATGGCCACAACAAGGAGAAAAGAAATGGTACAACAGTATGGCGAGGGTGATGAAGGACCCAAGGGAAGGAGAGGTGGGAAGGGGTGGGGTGTGGGTGTGTGTGAGGAGGTAGGGGGAAGTCCTGATGTGAGGCTGGAGGTACTGATTAAGCAGAAGAGAAGGAAAGCGGGATCCTGACAGGTTTGGGGAAATGGCTGAGAGACAGGAATAAGACTCAAAAGTCACAGGTGTCAAAAAGACTGTCACAAAGCTAGCCAGAGAGGTCTCTAAAAGTTACCTGGGGAAAACAACAAGCCCTCCTTAATGACTGCGTTAAAGTATGAGTCTCAAAGGATGACCTGTCTCACCTTCCTGCCTCATTACCTAGGCCTGGAGCTTTACCCCCCACCCCCTGGCCCTTTCTGTTTTGTAGGCCAATTTGATTATTTCTGCCATATTAATTATTAGTATAAATAGCCTGATATTTGGGACAAATTGAGTAGCAAAGACAGTGAAGATGGTTTATTCAAACTGTTACTGGGGTCTGGACTAATGTATAGAACATATTTTTAATATTGGAAAGACACTCTAGGTACTTGTTTCAAGATAAAAACAAAAAACAAACCCACTGCCACTGAGTCGATTCCGACTCATAGCAACCCTATAGGACAGAGTAGAACTACACCACAGGGTTTCCAAGGAGCAGCTGGTGGACTGGAACTGCTGACCTTGTTTCAAGATAAGTTCCCTTTATTATTTAGGCATCACAAAAACTTAACACACAATCAAAAGTGACTGGAGAAAAGCTTACCAAGAACTGTGCTTACAGATTACACTCTTCTGAGAGACACACACATACACACCTAAAAGCAACTCAAATACTGTATGGAAAGGTTAAAGTACAATAATGGGAAGTAACGCCAGTATTTTTCCCTAGAGCCCTCCTTGCTGAAGTCCAGCCTGTCTCGGTGATGTGAATCTGTTTGTAACAATGATAAGATCAACACCACAGCCCACCATTTGAAAAAAACTTGTATAGAATTCTTTCTAGCCTTATCAAAGTCAACAGACTACAAAGCCAGTAAATTAAATGTTTCACACACAAACCACCTGTTCAACTCACGATTGTGATGGCCCAAAATAACTCGGCTTTATTGGTTAGAAAACACTCATCTCAGCAAAACCCAGCAGTATCCAAAATAACCTCGCCTAACATGCTGATGCTTCAGATTTAGGTTTTCAATGCCACTCCCAAGGATTTGAAGTGATAAGCAGTCCCTTGGGAAGTAATGAGGTCCCTGGGTGGTGCAAGCTGTTCGCGATCGGCAGCTAACCTGAAGGGTGGTGGTTCGAACCCACGCACTGGCTCCGGAGAAGCAAGCCTGGTGATCCGCTTCCTTAAAGATTACTATTAATACTACTCATTGCTGTCAAGTCGATTCTGACTCATGGTGACCCCACGTGTTACAGAGTAGAACTGCCCCATAGGATTTTCTCAGCTGTAATCTTACTGGGAGCCCTGGTGGTGCAGTGGTTAAGAGATCAGCAGTTCGAATCCAGCAGCCCCTCCTTGGAAACCCTGTGGGGCAGTTCTGCTCTGTCCTGTAGGGTTGCTGGCTATGAGTCAAAATCGATTCTACGGCATTTTTTTTTTTTTTTAATACAGCTACATTTTACCAGTAGAATTTATGGTGTATTAAAATAACATTTATTTTCTTTTTTTTCTAGTAGAGAACATCAGCAAAATACAAACAACTGGAAAGAAAACAATCACTTATCCCAAAGGTGACCATGGTTTACATTTGGTTGCTTTTCCTTCTTTATTTTTTAAGAAGCTTGTATGACAAACATATACCAAAATTTCTCAGATATGTAAAGAAAATCATATAGCTTCCCCCACTATAATATTATGTACTCATTTTATACTCAAGAGATTAAAGCCACATTTTTTTCTCCCACATCTTTTCTGTCATTTTAAACAATTATATTACACTGTGCTGATTCATCTACTGTGGACTTGAGACAATTAGGAAGTCTCTAAAGGCTTTTATTATCTCATCTGTAAAATGGGATGGGGATAAGAATAATAATAATCCCTCATTTGAGGAGCTGTAATGACAACTGCAGCGATAAAGTGCATAAGGTTTGAGAATAGCACCTAGAATGTATTAAAAGCTCAATAAGTGTAAGCTATTTCCATGAGTTTTATTACTGTTATTTGTACTGTTATCAGTCTACACGCAGTAACACTCATAGTGTTCATAAACTCTTAGCGATGCTGGCAAGTCTTAAGAACAACCTCAATGACATGGGGATTTCAGAAACTGTAATCTGAAATCCCAAAGAATAGGGCATCTCCCCTGCCCCAGGAGTACGGAAGAAGAGGAAAGGAGGAGGTAATCAGAAAGGGTTAGTTCCCAAGAGGGAGGCCCAGGAAGCAGCAGAGGTGTGAATAATTTGTAGATCAAAAAAGCCTGGCTGCAGTTTCTGACAAAGCTAAACACAGTCTTATCATATGACCCAGCATCACATTCACAGGCACTAACCCAAATGAGCTGAACACTTAGCACACAAACACCTGCACACGAATGCTTGTAACAGGCTTATTCATAAAGCACCAATAACTGGAAGCAACTGACATGTTCTTCAGTAGGTGAATGGATAAGTAAACTACGGTACATCCATACAAGGGAGTATGATTCAGTGATCAAAAGAAATGAGGCATCAAGTCACAAAAATACAAGAAGGAACTTCAATGCATGTTGCTAAGTGGAAGAAGATGGTCTGAAAAGGCTACGTACCATATAATTCCAATTATATGACATTCTGGAGAAAGCAAAACTACAGAGATAGTAAAAACATCAGTGGTTGCCAGGGACCGAGAGGAGAGGGGTGAAGAGATGGAGCACAGAACATTTTTAGGGCAGTGAAACTATTCTGTATGGTATTGTAATGGTGGACACATGGAATTATGCATTTTTCAAAACCCACAGGACTGTACAACACAGAGTAAATCCTAATGTAAACTGTGGGCTTTAGTTACAATAATGTATCAATATTGGTTCATCAATTGTAACAAATGTACCACATCAGTGCAAGATGTTAGTAATAGGAGATGCCGAGTGTGTGTGTGGGGGGGGTGGTATATAAGGGAAATCTCTGTACTTTCTGCTCCATTTTTCTGCAAACCTAAAACTTCTAAAAAATAAAGTCTATTAATTAAAAAGAAAAAAGAGAGCCCAACTGGAAGGTCACTGATCTGCTCAATTGTTTGTGGATGCTGGCATCAGGTCAGGTGTGAGTGGCCACTGGTTGCCTGGGGCCTTGTAATCTGACCACTGGCCTATTCCTTTCTGAATTCTCACACTGAGCAATGTCATCATAGTGACAGTCCCACTCTTAGCTTACTGCCCCAGTTTCTAAGATGTGGAGGGTGGAAGCTGGTCCTGCAAGGTGATGTGTGGAAAGCTGTTCTGAAGCAAATGTGTTTGGGAAATGCTGCAGGCTAGGAACCTCACAGACACTGGCCATCTTGTTTGGGAAAGGCCCATGAGGTTCTTCTGCAAAGACCCCTTGTACTATATCTGTTTATCGGAGCTAGAACCACTTCCCAGGGTCTCATCATCTTCCTCATGGGCTCAGCTGTAATTCTGTGCCCATAGCCTGGGCTTACCTGGAACCTGGTTAGGGCCAGACTCGAGTCATCCTGCACCCTGCCTCCAGCACTCATTTTCTTCAGGTGACAGCTTTACATGACAGTTGGTCACACTATGCAAAGCCATTAGTGGTCCAATGTGTGAGCAAGTCCATACAAGGCACCAATAAACTGGTCAACGGGCTGCTCCATTTTCTTTGTGCTCATTTGTTCCTCTCTCAACCAAACCATCCGTGTTCTCTCGCCCTGTTGTTAGCACCTAGCTAAATCATGAAATACAACCCAAATTTCTTGTCTTCTATTTGCCATTCTTCTAATCCTGGTGAAATTTGGACTTTTTGCTAATTCTTCTTTGTATCACTCAATGTGACTTGCTCTCTATATCCCCTTTGAAGTTCTAGATGGATTTCTCTTTCCTCTGGGTCTCTGGAACTTTCCTCTGCTATTGCTCTGGTCCACATTTCAAGACTGAGCCCCTGGTTCTCGATGCCTGTCTGAGGCTGGAATGGAGATGCTTCAGCCCTGCTTGTATGGGACAAATCCTCCATAGACAACTCTGCCTTCATGACAAGTGCCTGCCTCAAATTCTGCTGGATCTAGCCTGCAGGTCAATCATGTCTTTAGCACACACTTCCACTCCTGGCTTGCCTGAAGGCCAGTGCCGTACTCTGTGTATTCCAGCGCTCTCTCCGAGGCTGCTGATCACACAGCACCTGCTCCACACTAGCAGTCAAAGTTCTTAGCAGGTCAACTATTTCTGGGTGAGTCTCAGGGCAGAGGCTCATGTCTGCAAGGTACTAGTTAATGGGAAGATAAGGTTCCCACTTGCTTCTCCATCCTAAAAACTGAAGTCCCAATTTTCTTATTCTCTGACTTTCACTGAATGTTTTCTGGCAATAGAAAAAAATGTGGACTCTAAGTAAATTAAATACATTTGCCATATTTTACCTGTACATTTGTTATTCATTCTTCTCTGAACCACCACCTTTTAGTTATTAAAAAAATATTTTTCCCACATAATTTCTTATCCTCACATTCATAGTTCTGCTGCAAACAGCTTTATTAAATTAAGTTTTGCCTCCACTGATGTTAAGGAATCTTTACATTAGATCACACACACACATACACACACACACACACACACAGATCTGTTTTTGCTGCACTGAGTGTAGCAGGTGGGTATAAGGATTAGTAATTAGTACTGAGTTTTATGTTTTGTTTTACTGCTTTTTCTTTTGAGGGGTAGACATGGGGCTGTTCATCCACGAGTGTAGCTCAAATACCACACATCTACACTAAGGATCAGCTTTCACTGCTGCAGCTGACTGATTTCTTTCCCTGACCAGAACTGCTAAACCTCAAGAAGAGACTGGAACAGAATCGTGTCTTTTCAAATGCCTATACTTTTATTCCATCTCCTTCCTTTTTTTTATTTTCCCTTCTTTCTTTCCTATAAATGCTAAATTCAATTAGCTATTCTTTCTAGATATTGAGGAACTGCCTAAAGAGGGGAGGAACATTAGGAAATTTTATTTCAGTGGCCCTGCCTCCTGGGTTCAGCATAACTTTAGGTGAATTCCTTTTGTAATCATGAGTGGGTATCAGCATTTAAAGACATTTTCTTGGTTGGAAGTAGACAAGGATATATGTCTTTCATAATCTTTCTTGCTCTCCATTTTATAGTGAAAATATTAGTAATAAGCGTAGTAGTGGAATATCATGGACATAAATACTGATCTATTATCACATCACCACATTATTTAGGAAAGCACTTCATTTATTATCATACATTAACTCCTTTCTAACTCCAATCAACAAAACCCAGTCTATGACTAGGGATAATATGACTAAAGACAATCAGACTGTCCAGTGTCCTGAAAGAATCAGCCAAGAACTGACATATCATCAGAGCCCAAAGCTCCAAACACATGATGGTCTATACCCAGATGTCCTTGGGAAGCCCACACACTGGTTTCAGTGGTGCCAAACATACGTGGACCTTCTCTTGCACCTGACTTCAGAAACTGAAGTATGCAGTATTTAGGGATGTGAGCGAGATTCTGGATCATCTTGTTCAAATTCTTATCTGAAACGGAGGCCCAAACAGATTAAATGGCTTGTGGGACACGACCCCGCTCACTCGTAGCTGGGTGAACTGAGTGAATGAATGGCCCCGAGTCATCTCACTCCCAGTTGGACCTTCTTATCATCGTCCTTCAGAACGGCCAGTCTTTAAGATTAGGGTGTCCTGATTTTTACAAATATCACAAGTCATTTAGTTCTAGGTCAGGCGAGTCCAGAGTGTCACAGAGCCAGGTAAGATTATTTTAATTAAAGGAAGGAGTGACTATAAAAATGAGATTAATGTTCTCATACCAAAAACCAGTTGCTGTTGAGTTGATTCCGACTCAAGGCTACCCCATGTTTGTCAGGGTAGAACTGTGGTCCACAGGATTTTCTTTTTTTCTAAATCTTATTTCTTTTGTTATTTTTGTTGAGAATATACACAGCCATAGGGTTTTCAATGGCTGATATATTGGAAGAAGATCACCAAGCCTTTCTTCTGAGGTACCCTAGAGTGGCCTCAAACCATCAGCCTTTTGGTTAACAGCTGATCATGTCAACCGTTTGCCCTACACCCAGGAACTCCAGTGTTCTCATGGGGCTTATTAATTAGATTCTAAAACAGGCGTTTAGATATTTTATACATTCTTTAGAAAAGGTATATTGTCTTCAAGGTTATTCTGCAGGACAATTGCATGTGTAAGTTATGGATGTTTTAAACCACAGGGCAAAACATTCTCTCTACTTTGTAGCCACACCAGAGGTGTCTCCTGCGTATCTTACACTGTTTAATGGGCTGGAAGGCACATGGTGGGTGTTTACCACGCAGGAACCCAGTCAGCAAGAAGCTGGGTGCTGCTGGCTCCTCTCCTCTTCTGTCTTCCTCCAACCCTGATTTCCTTTAATAAAGTTGTACCGATCATGTATGTGGCCACATGGATTTACCTCCACTAGAAGGTAAAACTCTGCATAGACAGCTACTGGGCAAACATTGTACAATGACTATGAAACTTGGTGAAATGTGATTTTCCTCACGTTTTGCCTTATTATGGCTGTCTGATGAAGCAGTGATGTGCATTCAGTCAAGCCCTAAGTGAGGAAATTTGGTGGGGGAAAAATGCCATCATTTGCTCGTGGCCTCTTTCCCTTTTCACTTTCCAAGTATCCTGGATGGAAAGCATCTTGACAATGCTTTTACATAAGTTGAAAATTCTACCTCTGCAGATGTCTCTATCTCAGAATGCTGAAAACCGTATATCCCGGAATTTCCCTACTAGGAAGAGAAAGGAACTCTGGTGGCGAAGTGGTTAAGAACTCGGCTGCTAACCAAAAGATCAACAGGTTGAATCCACCAGCTGTTCCTTGGAAGCCTTATGAGGCATTTCTACTCTGTCCTATAGGGTTGCAATGAGTCAGAATCTACTCAACGGCAGTGGGTTTGGTTTTTTGGTTTGTGAGGCAGGGAGAGACAGAGCTTCGTACTTGGAAGTTCTCTGCAGCTCTGGGTTCAAGTTCCCAGGGATGTGAAGGTAGGGTGCCTCCTGGAGTGGGGTTCTAGCAGAATCTGCATTTCTGGCCCACAATAAGACATATCCTTGTACCCATTCCCTTGCTTCTTTGTTCACTTATTTTCTAAGGCTAGAATTACCTCAGGTATCAAACAGATAATCTTTAGTCTGTTTTCTTGGTGGCCCTCTCCAAAGGCTGACCCAGAGTGAAGACAGCTATATGTTCTAACTGTTATCCAGCACTAATTGCCTTCTGTCGGCAAGAGCTGTTGTGGCTTTTAAGAACATCCCTCCATACCTGGTGACTCTGTACTGCCAGTCACTTGCATATATTAGGTGATCAATAACTGTGTTTTTATTATGGAACTATTATCTTACACCATGCTAAGATTACACATATTCTGAGGATATATACATAAGTTCTATTAGGGCTCAACTGCAGGAGGATTGAAGCAGCCCAGTATTTTTTTTTTTTAAAGCTCATTACCTTTCTCATGCTTTGAAATTGTTCTGAAAAATAAAATACATATTTAGTAGTGGTCTAATTCTTCATTACTTTAAGTCTATGAAACGAGCTTTCCCAGTCTGCGACCCTGATGTGTGATTTAACTGGAACAGCAGATCCAGCATGGACACCTGGTGCGTTTTCCTCTTCTTTCTTCCTTCTTAATTTTCGTGCCTGGGGGAGGCAGCAGGCAGATCAATCCAAATGAACTTGCCTGAAGGCACAGCTGCTTCTCCGATACCTTCATAATCCCCAGCTCTGCTTAGAATCCTGAGTCACAGCAAGTCACCCACCGAGCACCAGCTTAAGTCAGAGCCTCGTGTCCACAGGCCCTGGGGATGCCTGCTGAGATTTGAAATGTGTCTGTCTTCCAATTAGCATGAGTGGTTTCTCTGAAGTGACCAGCCAGCAGCCACTCTGAATGTCTCAGCCAAACTGTGTCAGTTTAAATCTGGGGACACTGGCTGAATGTTCCCAGATGACACCACGGCTTATTTACTTCTGTGTTTCTTCATTACGTGGAAATGTGGGCACTTGATGATTTATAGGACTGGAAGAGAAAATGATCTTTCCCTTGTCAGCCACGGGCATGGCTCAACATGTCATATGAGGTGGCTCTAAGCCCGCCGGTTGCAGAAGGAGCTGTGCTTGTCCAGCACCAAGCGGGACCCACAGCACCAAGGGCTCCGTTTGGACAGGGGAGGTGGCATGGGCAAACCTGTTCTGTCACAGCTTGCTGTCCTGACCTGGTGGAGGTCCCAGCTCAGGCTGGTGTCCTGGGGTGCACTGGGACCCCAGCGGAGAGCTCCAGGGCACACAGAGAAGTAATCACAGTGGTGTTCTGAGTCTATTCCACTTTTAGTAAGGACTTCCAACCTAGCAGCCATTTAAACAGTGAGGGGATGCCGTCTGCATTAGAGTGCTCTGAAAAGTAAGAGGGCCTTCACAAGTGTAAGCTACTTCGTTTTTATGAGCTATAATATGGCACATTCTAAGCAATCTCTTCAAGAGCAATATGTGCAGTTACTTAATAATCTAAGAAAAAGGAGGAAGACAGAAATAACCCTACACTGGCATTAGCATACGAATTAAATAGAAAATTGAAAGTTTTACTTAAGGCTTATTTGACAACAGACTACAAGCATACCTTGGAGATACTGCGGGTTTGGTTCCAGACCACCGCAATAAAGCAAATATCGCAATAAAGCAAGTCACACAAATTTTTGATTTTCCAGTGCATATAAAAGTTATGTTTACACTATACTGTAGTCTATTAGGAACCCTGGTGGTGCAGTGGTTAAGAGCTTGGCGGCTAACCAAAAGGTCAGCAATTCAAATCCACCAGCCACTCCTTGGAAACTCCATGGGGCAGTTCTACTCTGTCCTATAGGGTCACTATGAGTTGGAGTCAACTTGATGGTAACAAGTTTGTTTGTTTTTGGTAGTCTATTAAGCATGCAATAGCATTATGTCAAAAACAAAACAAAACAAAACAAAACAATGTATATACCTTAATTAAAAAATAGTTTATTGCTAAAAATGCTAACCATCATCTGAACCTTCAGTGAGTTGTAATTTTTTGCTGCTGGATGGTCTTGCCTCGATGTTGGCAGCTGCTGACTGATCAAGGTGATGGCTGCTGAAGGTTGGGGTGGCTGTGGGAATTTCTTAAAATAAGACAATGAAGTTTGCGGCATGGATTGACTCTTCCTTTTACGAAAGATTTCTCTGTAACGTGATGCTGTTTGATAGCATGTTACCCACAGTAGAACTTCTTTCAAAATCGGAGTCAATCCTCTCAAATCCTGCCGCTTCTTTATCAACTAAGTTTATGTAACATTTGAAATCCTTTGTTGTCATTTCAACAATGTTCATAGCATCTTCACCAGGACTACATTCCATCTCAAGAAACCACTTTCTTTGCTCACCCATAAGAAGTAACTCCTCACCTGTTAAAGTTTTTTATTTCTTTATTATTGTACTTTAGATGAAGGTTTACAGAACAAACTAGCTACTCATTAAACAGTTAGTACACATATTGTTTTGTGGCATTGGTTACCAAGCCCACGACATGTCAACACTTGCCCTCCTCCACCTTAGGTTCCCTACTACCAGCTTTCCTATTCCCTCCTGCCTTCTAGTGCTTGTCCCTGGGCTGGTGTGCCCCTTTAGTCTCATTTTGTTTTATGGGCCTGTCTAATCTGGCTGAAGGGTGAACCTCAGGAGTGACTTCATCTTAGAGCTAAAAGGGTGCCCAGGGGCCATACTCTCGGGGTTTCTCCAGTCTCTGCCAGGCCAGTTTAAGTCTGGTCTTTTTTTTTTTTTTTTTGTGAGTTAGAATTTTGTTCTACATCCTTTTCCAGCTCTGTCCGGGACCCTCTATTGTGATCCCTGTCAGAGCAGTCAGTGGTGGTAGCCGGGCACCAACTAGTTGTGCCAGACTCAGTCTGATAGAGGCTGTGGTAGTTATGGTCCATTAGTCCTTTAATCTTTCCCTTGTGTCTTTGGTTTTCTTCATTCTCCCTTGCTCCAGATGAGGTGAGAACAGTGGAGTTATCTTAGATGGCCGCTCACAAGCTTTTAAGACCCCAGACGCTATTCACCAAAGCAGAACGTAGAACACTTTCCTTATAAACTGTTTTATGCCAATTGAGCTAGATGTTCCGGACCATGGTCCCCACAGCCCTCAGCCCAGTAATTCAGTCCCTTGGGGAGTCTGGATGTGTCTATGGAGCTTCCATGACTTTGCCTTGGATAAGTTGTGCTGGCTTCCCCAGTGTTGTGTACTGTCTTAAACTCCACCAAAGTTACCACTTATCTACTGTCTATTTTGTGTTTTTCCATCCTTGCCCCTCTCCTCGCTTTTAACCATCAAAGATTGTTTCTTTTTGTGTGCAAACCTTTTCATGAGTTTTTATAGTAGTGGTCTCATACAATATTTGTCTTTTTGTGACTGACCTATTTCACTCAGCATAATGCCCTACAGGTTGATCCACGTTGTGAGATGCTTCCCAGATTCATCATTATTCTTTATCCTTGCACAGTACTCCATCGTGTGTAGGTACCAGAGTTTGTTTATCCATTCATCTGTTGATGGCCGTCTAGGTTGTTTCCATCCTTTTGCTATTGTGAACAATGCTGCAATAAACATGGGTGTGCATATGTCTATTCACGTGATGGCTCTTACTTCTCTAGGATATATTCCTAGGAGTGGGATTGCTGGATCACATGGTATTTCTATTTCTAGCTTTCTAACGAAGTGCCATATTGTTTTCCAAAATGGTTGTACCATTTTGCATTCCTACCAGCAATGTGTAAGAGTTCCAATCTTCCCATAGCCTCTCCAACATTTGTTATTTTCTGTTTTTTTGATTAGTGCCAGTAAGGCAGGGGTGAGATAGTATCTCACTGTGGTTTTGATTTGCATTTCTCTAATGGCTAGTGATAATGAGCATTTCCTCATGAGTATGTTAGCCACTTGAATGTCTTATTTGGTGAAGTGTCTGTTCATTTCCTTTGCCCATTTTTTAACTGGATTATTTGTCTTTTTGTTGTAGAGGTATTGGATTTTTCTGTAGATTTTAGAGATTAGACCTTTGTCTGATTTGTAATAGCCAACATTTGTTTTCCCAGTCTGTATGTTCTCTTTTTACTCTTTTGGTGAAGTCGTTTGATGAGCATAAGTGTTTAATTTTTAGAAGATCCCAGTTATCTAGCTTATCTTCTGGAGTTTGTGTGTTGTTAGCTATGATTTATATTCTGTTAATGCCATGTATTAGGGCTTCTATTGTTGATCCTATTTTGTCTTCTATGATCTTTATAGTTTCTGGTTTTATATTTAAGTCTTTGATCCATTTTGAATTAGTTTTTGTGTATGGTGTGAGGTATGGGTCCTGTTTCATTTTTTTGTAGATGGGCATCCAGTTTTGCCAGCACCATTTGTTAAAAAGGCTGTCTTTTCCCCATTTGATGGATTTGGGCCCTTGTCAAAGATCAGGTGAGTGTAGGTGGGTGCTTTTACATCTGGGTTCTCAATTCTGTTCTGTTGGTCAATATATCCATCCTTTGACAACTACCAGGCTATTTTGTACAGTAGGTTCTGAAGTCAGGTAGTGCAACTCCTCATACTTTATTCTTTTTCTTCAATAGTACTTTAATTATCTGGGGCCTCTTCCCTTTCCATATAAAGTTAATGATTAGTTTTTCCATGTCTTTAAAGAATGCTGTTGGTATTTGGATCTGGATTGCATTGTATTTGTAGATTACTTTGGGTAGGATTGACATTTTCACAATGCTGAGTCTATCTATCCATGAGCATGGTATGTTTTTCCATTTATGTAGATCTCTTTTGGTTTCTTGCAGTAGTGTTTTGCAGTTTTATTTGTATAGAACTTTTATATCCCTGGTTAGATTTAATCCTAAGTATTTTATCTTTTTAGGGGTTATTATAAATGGTATTATTTTTCTGATTTCCTTTTCATAGTTCTCTTTTTGGGGTATAGGAATCCAACTGATTTTTGTATGTTTATCTTGTATCCTGCTAACCTGCTGCATCTTTCTACTAGTTTCAGCAATTTTCTCATGAAGTCTTTTGAATTTTCTGTGTATAGTATCATATCATCTGCAAATAGGGACAGTTTTACTTCTTTACTACCAATTTGGATGCCTCTTCTTTTTCTTCCCTTATTACTCTAGCTAGGACTTCCAGCACAATGTTAAATAGGACTTCACCCATTAAAGTTTTATCATGAAATTTCAGCAATTCAGTCACATCTTCAGGCTCCACTTCTAATTCTGGTTCTCTTGCTGTTTCCACCACATCTGCAGTTACTTCCTCTACTGAAGTCTTGAACTCCTCAAAATCATTCATAAGAGTTGGAATCAACTTCTTCCAAACTCCTGTTAATGTTGGTATTTTGACCTCGTCCCATGAATCATGAATTTTCTTAGTGGTATCTAGAATGATGAATCCTTTACAGAAGGTTTTCAATGTACCTTTCCCAGATCCATCAGAGGAAATCACTATCTATGGCAGCTATAGTCTTACAAAATGTATTTCTTAAATAATAAGACTTGGAAGTTGAAATTACTCCTTGATCCATGGGCTGTAGAATGGATGCTGTGTTAGGAGGCCTGAAAATAACATTAATATCCTTATACATCTCCATCAGAGCTCTTGGGTAACCAGGTACATTGTCAATGAGCAGTAATATTTTGAAAGGAATTTTTTTTCCCCTGAGCAGTAGATTTCAACAGTGGGCTTAAAATATTCAGTAAACCATGTTGTAAACAGATGTGCTGTCATCCAGGCTTTGTTGTTCCATTTATAGAGCACAGGCAGAGTATATTTAACATATTATTAAAGGCCCTAAGATTTTCAGAATGGTAAATGAGCACTGGTTTCAACTTAAAGTCAACAGCTCCATTAGCCCCTAACAACAGTCAGCCCGTCCTTTGAAGCCAGGCATTGACTTTTCCTCTCTAGCTATGAAAGTCCTCGATGGCATCTTCCTCCAATATAAGGCTGTTTCATCTACATTGAAAATCTGTTGTTTAGTGTAGCCACTTTCATTAATTATTTTAGCTAGATCTTCTGAATAACTTGCTTCAGTTTCCATATCGGCACTTGCTGCTTCACCTTGCACTTTTATGTTATGAAGACGGCTTCTCTCCTTAAACCTCATGAACCAACCTCTGCTAGCTTCTAACTTTTCTTCTGCAGCTTCCTCACCTCTCTTAGCCTTCACAGAATTGAAGAGAGTTAGAGCCTCACTCTGGATTAGGCTTTGGCTTAACAGAATATTGTGGCTGGTTTGATCTTCTATCCAGACCACTAAAGCTTTTCTCCGTATCAGCAATAAGGCTGTTCTGTTTTATCATTCGTGTGTTCACTGGAGTAGTACTTTTCATCTCCTTCAAGAACTTCTCCTTTGCATTCACAACTTGGTTAACTGTTTGGCATAAGAGGCCTAGCTCTGGGCAAATACTGGCTTTCAACATGTCTTCCTCACTAAATGATTTCTAGCTTTTGATTTAAAATGAGAAAAGTGCAACTCTTCCTTCCACTTGAACATTTAGAAGCCATTGTAGAGTTATTAATTGGCCTAATTCCAACATTGTTGTGTCTCAGGGAATAGGGAGGCCCATTGAGAGGGAAAGAGACTGGGAATGGCTGGTTGGTGGAGCAGTCAGAACACATACAACACTGATCAATTAAGTTTGCTGTCTTATATGGGTATTCCAAAAGAATTACAATAGTAACATCAAAGATCACTGATCACAGATTACCATAACAGATATAATGCTAATGAAAAAGTTTGAAATATTGTGAGAATTACCAAAATGTGTTATGGAGACAGAAGTTGAGCACATGCTGTTGGAAAAATGGCACCAACAGACTTGTGAGACACAGGATGGTCACAAACCTTCAATTTGTAAAAAAATGCAATATCAGCAAAGTGCAATAAAACAAAGTGCAATAAAATGGAGTATGCTTGTATTTACATATTTCTGATTTTTAAAATGAGGGCTTGAGTTAACTCATCTCTCCTGTTTAACTAGACTGGAGAACATCAATTGACACACTGTCATGGATTGAATTATATACCCCAAAAAATGTGTGTATCAATTTGGCTAGGCCATGATTTCCAGTATTGTGTGATTTTCCTGTATGTTGTAAATCCTGCCTCTATGATGTTAACGAGGGAGAATGGGCCGCAGTTGTGTTAGTGAGGCAGGACTCAATCTACAAGGTTGGACTGTGTCCTGAGGCAATCTCTTGAGATGTAAAAGAGAGAAGTGAGTAGAGAGAAGAGGGGTACCTCATACCATCAAGAAAGCAGTGCCAGGAGCAAAGCGTGTCCTTTGGACCCGGGGTCCCTGCGTGGAGAAGCTCCTAGTCTGGGGGAACAATGATGAGAAGGCTGACAGAGAAAGCCTTCCCCTGGAGCTGACACCCTGAATTTGGACTTTTAGCCTACTTTACTGTAAGGAAATAAACTTCTCTTTGTTAAAACCATCCACTTGTGGTATTACTGTTACAGCAGCACTAGATAACTAAGACACATGCCTACAGGGAGCAAGTAGCATAGGTGAGAGACAGTGACTGAAAGTCAAGCTGTGGTGGGTGGTGGGTGTGGAGACCTGGAGAGATTAGGTCCCATTCAAGAGGAACAACAATTACTGCATCCTAGACTGTTAATTTCACACAGAAGCATAGGCATTGCCACACCTTTCTAATTTTTTTTTTTTTACATGAGCAATAGTGCCGATCTGAAAAAGAGGTTGTTGTTGTTGACAGCGCTGTCCAGTTGATTCCAACTCATAGTGACCCCACATGTTGCAGAGTAGAACTGTGCTCCATAGGGTTTTCAAGGCTATGACCCTTCAGAAGCATATTATCAGGCCTGTCTTGCAAGAAGCCAGCCTCTCGGTGGGTTCAAACCACCAACCTTTGGCTAGTAGTCAAATGCTTCCCTGTTTGCACCACCCAGGGACTCTGCTCTAATTTTTTAGAAACACAGAAATCAAGATTTTTATGCACACTCTCCCTTATTTTAATTGTTGGCTACTTTCATAATAGTTAAAATTTATGGAGTGTCAGCCATTGTTCTAAATGTTTTACATGCACCTTCTCTTTCAATATAAAGAAACTCATGCACAGAGAGGTTAAGGCAATTGCCTAAGGTCACAGGGTAACAGGGCTGAGAGGTACGCCCAAGTACTATGGCTCTAAGAGGCCTGCACTCCTAACCACTGCACCGGACTACACTCCACTGTCCGTATTTTATCAGTATCCTTTGGCCCATCTCCCTTTGTGTAGCATAGACCTGATTGTCCAATCAAACATGGTAAGCCCACCCTCCTTGCTAGTGATTGGTTTGTGTGTCTGAGCCTAAGCCAATGGGTGCATGGCATTCCCTCAGCCACAGTGACTGGCTCAGGAATGGACACATGACTGAATTTGGGTACATGAGCCTGCCCAACTTCATGTGATTCTAACCTATACATTACCTTGTGTGTTAAGGCAGCTTGAGATGCTTTTTCTGCAAGCAAAAGTGTACTAACTGATCTAGCAGCTTATTCAATCAATTTAAGAAGCTGGCATGGGTTGAACAAATCACAGAGGTTCCTGCCTGCAAAATCTGTAACACAATCTGTGAATATCCTGTTTAATATCTGGGCCCAGTTTCTCAGCACACCAATTATTCAGCAGAAACCAGTCACAACATGGCAACTTATAAGATACACAGACTTCATGACAACTGTGTGAATCACACTGCTTACAAGTCAGTGCACATGAAACATCTTCACAACACTCTAACAAACACACACAGGACAGAAAGAAATCAAGAGGAATACGTTATGCTTATTATGCATTATCACCAACGCCCTGACATTTCAGAGGTAGCTAAGAGACATACAGGTTATATTCGCGCGCGTGCGTGTGTGTGCATGAGAGCATGTGAATGCATTCACAAAAGTTTATAAGACCCAGGTGAAGACCGGTGAATGGGAGAGAGTGGAAAGGAGCGTGAGCATGTGAGTTCAGGGCTGTGTGTGGGAAATCGCATCCCTGGCTCATCTACAGAGGAAGTGTGTCTTGAAAGGCTCATCACCTTTGCCCTACCCTGTGGTGGGGATACTCAGAAGCCAGTTCAGGGGTCTTATCACAGCTGCAGATACTGTGTAAACTGTGGGGGAAGGATGGAAGGAAGTTTTAGGAAGAACACTGCAAAGACAAGGCACACCCAGGAAGGTGATGGCATATGGAGTTGGGCAAAGTCAACACAGCCAGTGAGAGATGGCAGAGCCCCCTGCACTTCCGCCTCAGGCAAAGCACACGCTTTCCTGGTCTCTGCTGTCTTATCAGCAAATTGGGGATAATAAACCCCAGTGTTTCGTGTTGTTGTGGAGAAAATATTAAATTCCACTCGATGAGTCTTGCACAGTGCCTGGGGCCTGGAGGCAGTTAATACATAGTAGCTATTACAGTCTGTCCTGGGATCTTCCTATCTCCCTTGTTCTAGTGCTGAGCGCCCTCCTTCCTGGTATATTAGTCCAGCCTCATCCTTGGTGTCTGCTGAGGTTTTAACAAATAGCTCAGCAGTTAGACACTGACTCTTTGGGGTGGGCTTCTGGCACTGAGAACAGCCTGTCCCATGGTCCTCCATGTCCTCCTCACTCTGAGGAGACAGGTGGTAGCCTCTTGGGCAAGTCAGATCAGGAGCAGGAGAGGGCAGCGGGAGTCTCAGAGCACCCACCTATGGACTAAGCAGGTCACAGTGAAGGCAGGAGGTATGGGAGAATATAGCAGGCCCTCAGGGGCCAGGCTGCCAGGGTTCAAGTCCTGTCAGAAGTAGGAACTTGTTTCTGGCCCCAGACAACTCTCTTAGCATCTCTGTGCCAGTTTTCTCATTTGTAAAGGAGGATGATGATCACAGCACTTAATGTCATGGAGTTGTGGTAAAGATAAAGGATTCATCCATAGAAACTGATGTGGGGGTGGGGGCTGGTTAGCCATTCTTACTTCCTGCTCTTGCCCATGGCTAGGGAGGGAATCAGTGAAGACCTAGGCTACTGGATTTTATGTGGGCCGACCCCTTTCCATACTGCTGCTGTGCAGACAGCACTGTACTGCCAAGCCAGTCTCCTTCATGGCAAGGTGTTTTGGCCAATAAGCAGCCAGATATATGCAGACACCAGTGCAAGGATGAGGCTGGAGTTCAATAATATGATTACAGCAGATTTCTGCCCTATCTGAATAGGAATGAATGCAATTTTTTTTTTTTTTGAAATTAGACTCTTATCAGATATATCATTCCCAAAGATTTTTTTTCCCAGTCTGAAGGTTCTTTTTTATGCTTTTGATAAAGTGTTTTTGATGGGCTGAAGTATTTAATTTTTAGTAGGTCCCAGTTATCTAACTTGTCTTCTGTTGCTAGTGCATTTGTAGTTGTGTTTGGTAATCTATAACTGAGAAAAAATTAGGTCCCACAGTTTTGTCCCCATATTATCTTCCAGGAACTTCACAGCTTTAACATTTAGGTCTTTGATCCATTTTGAGTTAGTTTGTGGGTGTGTATTAGGTATGGACCCTGTTTCATTTTTCTGCAGATGGATATCCAGTTTTGCCAGCACTATTTGTTAAAGAGACTGTTTCTTACCAGTTCAATGGACTTTGACCCCTTATCAAAAATCAGCTGCCCATAGATGGATGGATTTACTACTGGGGTCTCAATTCTCTTCCACTGGTCTACGTGTCTGTCATTGAACCACGACCAGGCTGTTTTGGTTACTGTGGCTGTATAGTATGTTTTGAGATTGGGGAGTGTGAGACCTCCTACTTTGTTCTTCTTCTTCAATATTGCTTTGGCTATTTGGGGCCTTCTTTCCTTTCCATATAAAGTTGGTGACATGTTTTTCCATTTCAGTAAAGAATGTTGCTGGAATCTGGACTGGGATTGCATTTTATATATAGAGATCGTTCTGGGCAGCATTGACATTTTCACAACGTTAAGTCTTCCAATCTATGAGCATGAAATGTTTTTCCACTTATGAAGGTCTCTTTAGTTTTCATTGTATAGGTCTTTTACATCCCTGGTTAGGTTTATTCCTAGGTGTTTTATCCTTTTGGGGGCTATTTATTTGTTTTCCTGATTTCCTTTTCTGCGTTCTCCCTGTTAGTGTAAAGGAACCCAACTGATTTTTCTGTGTTGGTCTTGTAGCCTGCCACTTTGCCAAATCCTTCTATTAGGCCCAGTAGCTTTCTTGTGGAATCTCTGGGATTTTCTATGTTTAGGATCATGTCGTTTGTGACCATGTTCTTTTTAATTCCTAAATATTTTCCCAGAGCTAAGTTAGGCATTAAAGAAGGGGACTGACAATTACTTCTGTGAGGGCTAGGTGAAAAGTTCAGTCCCAGCAAAGCTCATCATTGAACCAAGCAGTGGGTTTAGGAATATACTGTATGAGTGTGTGTGGGTTAACCTGAAGTGACAAACTAATGTCACAGCTATCACACACTATGCTGACCTTATACCTACAAAAATTTTATATAGAGAGCCCCCAGATGGTGCAAACAGTTAACATGCTTGCTGCTAACTGAACAGTTGGAGGTTCAAGTCCACCCAGAAAAGTCTTGGAAGAAAAATCAGCCATTGAAAACCCTGTGGAGCACAACTGTACTCTGATACATGTGGGATCACCATAAGTCAGAAGAGATTTGATGGCAACTGGTTATGTTATGGTTTATATATACAAAATTATATATATATACACACACATATGTACACACATATGCATGCACACTATGCATACACATGCAGCAGTAGTGGATAGGGAGTTGTCTTAGGCTGAGTTCTCTAGAGAAGTAAAACCAGTAAAGCATATAAATATATATAGAGAGATTTATATCAAGGAAATGGCTCATGCAATTGTAGAAGCTGGAACATCCCAAGTCTGTGGATCAGGATAAAGGCTTCTCTTGATTCACATAGCTGCAAGGGCTGGGGAACCCAAGATGGGCAGGCCGGAGAGCAGGGCTCTTGTTCACAGGCTGTGGTCCATAGGATTTTCATTGGCTGATTTTTGGATGGAAAAACTTGCTTTTGGGGGTCTTCCTTTCCTAACACTGTCAGTAACCTCAATACGGGGCAGAGACTGAGGTTGCTTTGCCTGTGTAAGACAAGACTGGGTGGAGAAAGATATGCCTGGGGAGAGGTTGCAAATTGAATGCTGCAGGGACTAGGCAGAAAGCACCAATGAGAGAGACTGGTTTGGGGTCCAAATAGTCTCTACTTCCACCAAGAACCACACTTGCTCTCATTTTTCTTGAAACTGCAGTACTGTAGGTTTAGGCTTCTTCTCCTTCTTTTTTTTTTTTTGATAGAAGCCTGACTATAAGACATAATCACTTTCCCCTTAGTTCTCCTATTGGAAGGGCAATAGCCCAAGAATAATGATGAAGCCAGCTGATTCTCAGTGTCAGTGTGAGGGCTGTAGGGAGGGGGGTGGTCCATGGTGAGCTCCAGAATGTCCCAGGAGCTGCCACTCCCAGAGGCCCTGATGGCCACCTTGAAGGAATGTGAGCCAGTATTGGAAGGATCCAGCCATTCTCCAGGAGAAATCAGAATTTTAAGCCAAATCTCCTGATTCTCAGCAGTGGCATCTGTACAGGGCAAAGAGGATACATCTGTGGGCCAGACAGTGCAAAGTGCTGTCAGTTTCATACTCTGGTTTCGGAGTTGTGCTGTTTAAGAAATCTTTCTATTCCTCATCATTGATATTCTTAGTTGCCATCGAGTCGGCTCCAACTCATGGAGACCAGAACGAAACCTGAGTCCACTGTTGCAGCTACTAGGGGCTCATCTTGCAGCACGGTACTAGGCAATATTCTGTTGTGACCCGTAAGGTTTTCCACTGGCTGATTTTTGGAAGTAGATTGCCAAGCCTTTCTTCCTAGTCTGCATTAGTCTGGAAGCTCTGCTGAAACCTGTTCGGCATCATACAACACGCAAGCCTTTGCAGTATAACAAACTGACAGAGATGTGGTGGATTCTTCATTACCCCTTCTTATTCATACAAAACTTATGAGGGTATGTTTGCTCTTTATTCTTAGTTCTTCACATACCAAAGAAGACGGTGTGACCTGTATGGGCTATTCACTTTTGATTCAGGATTCATGTTTCTGTTATTTTCTCTTCCCTTCCCTCTCCGGAAACCCGGATAGCACATTTATTGTCACTTTGGAAACAAGTAGCCAATCTCAATAATTACAATAGCTCTAATCTCTTTTCCCTTTTACTGAAGTCTATGGCTAGACACAATCTTCTGACTTTTACACAGCTTCATTAACAGTAATAAAGGTTTATTTTTTTTATGAAGAAGGAAAGTGAAGGTTATATAAAGCATTTATAGGTAGAATAAACAAAAACGGTGATGTTAAGTCTTAAACACACACTTCCCATTGAAAGGAGTTATTCAGTAGAAGGGTCACCAGGTATGTGTTGCTACTGGTGACAAAGAAAGCATGGGAACCAAAACCACACAGATAATTCCTGAGCCTCATATTATTTAATACTTGGACCTTCATCTCACGAAAGTGTTTGAAGTTTGCTTGTTGTTGTTTTACCATGGCGACTAAGAAGGAGCAAAAATTATTTTGAGTTTTTCTCCTGTTCCACATTCCTTGAGTATGAATGATGAAGCAGTTTTCTCTCTCTCTCTCTCACACACACACACAGCATTCAGAGTGCCCCTTGAATGGATTAATTCCTGAAAAACTTAGAGCTGGTTGTCATGATTCAAAGCACCTTCAATACCTCACTTCCTCTTGTAATTTTTGGAAGGTATAATCCTATTCCTGTGGTAGAAACGTTTGTGTTGTTATGGAAAGCGTTAGTCTCCATGTAGAAATTTTTTGAATCCGATTACATGAGTTACGAAAGCTGTGAACAAGCTGTATCATATTTTGGACCTAAATTAACATGAAAACTGAAAATCAGCAGTTGATAAACACCACAAACACAGATGCAACATGGGATTGATCATAATAGGTGTTAAAACAGTACCAGTGAGTAAATAGTCTTAAGATTTTTCTAAATTGTTTTTTCTATAGAAGTAAGAGTATTTATTTACAATAAAACAATTTCAGAATCTTCTCATGAAAATAAGTCAAAACTACCAGTGAAGCAAGATGGCAAACATTATCATATAAACTGGATTCCAGCTTAGAAATTATACCACATTCCATCATGCTAGAGACACGGTCTCTATGATAAAAATGTAAGGATTTAAGCCAATTGCAGTTGAAAAATAATATACATTTATTTTTTTTTTTACCTTAGCATTTTCTCTAGAAATAGTATTACCTCTTTATCCTGTGACCTGCATGGATACAGGCCAGGAATTAGGTCTGCTTGATTTGTGTGTCTCTGGGTAGAAAATGTGGACTATTACAAGACTTTTTTTTTTTTTTTTTTTTAGTATAGCTTTGTTGATAACATATGTGTAACATTACAGAGAAAAGAAACACACAATTCTTTTTCTGTTGGCTTATAAGGAGAAGAAATCACCCACGAAGAGTGGTAGGTTCTGAAGTGAACTAGAAATGCAAGCCTCTCAGAAACGCAAATGCTTTGGAAAAAAATGTTTCACCTAATTAGTCTGGTGCCTAGAATATTCTAACGTGTGGGACATATGTAGATCTGCAAAAACTGTTCATTGAATTGCCCTGAATTTTATACCCAGTTGTGTATTGTGCCATCTTGGTGATCCACCATATCGCTCACCGAGGTATTGTCAAAAATTGGCCACCCATGTCTTGGGCTAACTTCAGGATCAAGTAAGTTAAGAATGCCACAATCACATTATTTTTGTCATATAATTGGTCTGTTCTACTGAATTTGCTCTCCTTGCTCCCCCATAAATATTCTCTATTTTTTATTTAAAAAAAAAAAAAAGTCGCCATAGAGTCTATTCTGACACCCCATGTGTTTCAGAGTAGAAATTCACGTAGAGTTTTCAATGGCTGTGACCTTTTGACAGCAGACTGCCAGGTCTTTCTTCCGAGACACCTCTGGGTGGATTTGAACCACCAACCTTTTGGTTAGTAGCCAAGCTCTGAACCACCTAGGGACTCTGTATATCAGTTGCTGTTGAGTCAATTCCAACTCATGGTGACCCCATGTGTAGTATAGAACTGTGATCCACAGGGCTCTCAATGGCTGGGTTTTTGGAAGTACATTGCCAGGCCTTTCTTCTGAGGCATCTCTGGGTAGATTTGAACCTCCAACCTTTCAGTTAGCAGGTGAGTGCATTAACCGTTTGTACCACCCAGGGACTGATTTTTCAATAATTTGATATATTTTGTATTATACTTTCTGCTTCTATAACCAATAATTTTATGAGCACTATCACTTTCCACTATTCTTCTAACTCTTCTGCCTTGAGGTTTTCTACTGCCATCTTTCTTCAGCATAATAGCTACTTCTTACACAAAGGCTTATTGATGTAATTACATACAATCTTCTACAATCTTTAATGTCTGGGTCATAAATCCTGATGCTTTCCCCAACATTTAGGTAAACATTACCTTTTCTTGTTTAGACTTTCCCCACTTAATGATCTGAGGTCAAATAACTGCTACTTATCAGACAAAAGTCCTTTATTTCAATGCAAAAAGGCACTTTCTAGCTTGTTCTATGTTTCATTGTGAGTAATTTCGGTAACTTTTTATTTTTCACCAACACATGGCAGTAAATTTAGTTATATATCACTCTATTTTATATTTCTTTATTATTAACACCACTATCAGCTGTGATAATCCCTACATTAAGAGCTAACACTTTTTTATTATTATTATTTTTTATTCTTTTTTAATGTACTTCAGGTGAAGGCTTACAGAACAAATAGTTTCTCATGAAACAGTAGTACACATATTGTTTTATGACATTGGTTAACCACCCCACAACATGTCAATCCTCTCCCTTCTCGACCTTTTTTTTTTTTTTTTTGATGAAAATATACATAGCCAAAGATACACCATTTCAAAAATTTCTGCATGCACAGTTCAGTGACATCGACTACACTCTTCCAATTGTACTGCTATTCTCATTTTAGAGGAAGCCTTACAGAACAAAATAGTTTCTCATTTAATAGTTAGTACACATGTTGTCCTATGACAATGGTTAACAACCTCACAACATATCAACACTATCACAACCTCGGGTTCCCTATCACCAGCTTTCCTGTCCCCTTCTGCCTTCTGGCCCTTGTCCCTGGACTGCTGTGCCTCATTAGTCCCATTTGGTTTTAATGGGGCTATCCACTCCCCAGCTGAACGGTGAACCTCGGAAATGACTTTGCCACTGAGCTAAAAGGGTGTCTAGGGGCCATACTCTCGGGGTTTCTCCAGTCTCCTTTAGGCCAGTAAATCTGGTCTTTTTTTTTGTGAGTTAGAATTTTGTTCTACATCCTTCTCCAGCTCTGTCCAGAACCCTCTGTTGTGACCCTGGTCAGAGCAGTCAGTGGTGGTAGCCAGGCACCATCTAGCTGTACTGGACTCAGTCTGGTGGAGGCCTTGGTAGCTGTGGTCCGTTAGTCCTTCGGACTAATCTTTTCCTTGTATCCTGTTCACTTCATTTTCCCTTGCTCCCGAAGGGATAAGACCAGTGGAGTATCTTAGATGGCTCCTCACAGGATTTTAAGACCCCAGATGCTACTCACCAAGGTAGAATGTAGAACATTGTCTTTATAAACTGTGTTATGCCAATTGAGCTAGATGTTCCCCAAGACTATTGTCCCCACAGCCCTCCGCCCAGCAATTCAGTCCCTCAGGGAGTTTGGATGTGTCTATGGAGCTTCCATGACCTTTCCTTGTACAAGTTGTGCTGGTTTCCCCTGTATTGTACTGTCTCACCCTTCACCCAAGATACCACTTATCTATTGCCTATTTAATATTTCCACCCCACTCCTCCCATAGCTGGTAACCAATAAAATTGTTACATTTTGTGCGTGAACTTTTTCATGGGTTTTTACAATAGAGGTCTCATACAATATTGGTCCTTTTGTGATTGACTTATTTCACTCAGCATAATGTCCTCCAGTTTCATCCATGTTATGAGATGCTTCACAGATTCATTGCTGTTCTTTCTCGTTGCATAGTACTCCATTGTGTATATGTACCATACTTTGTTTATCCATTCATCTGTTGATGGGAATCTAGGTTGTTTCCATCGTTTTGCTATTGTGAACAATGCTGCCATGAACATCAGTGTGCATATGTCTATTTGAGTGACGACTCTCATTTCTCTAGGATATATTCCTAGGAGTGGGATTGCTGGATCAAATGGTATGTCTATTTGTAGCTTTCTGAGGAAGTGTCATATCATTTTCCAAAATGGTTGTACCATTTTTCATTCCCACCAGCAGTGCATAAGAGTTCCGATCTCCCCGCAGCCCCTCCAACATTTGTTATTTCCAGGGTTTTTGATTCGTTTTTAATTTGCATTTCTCTAATGGCTAGTGAACGCGAGCATTTCCTCTTGTGTCTGTTGGCCATTTGAATGTCTTCTTTGGTGAAGTGTCTGTTCATTTCTTTTGCCCATTTTTAAATATGATTATTTGTCTTTTTGTTGTAGAGGTGTTGGATTTTCTTGTAGATTATGGAGATTAGACCTTTGTCTGACTTGTATTGTCCAAAATTTTTTTCCCAGTCTGTAGGTTCTCTTTTTACTCTTTTGATGAAGTCTTTTGAAGAGCATAGGTGCTTGATTTTCAGACGATCCCAGTTATCTAGCTTATCTATTGGGGTTTGTGCGTTGATGGTTATGGTTTGTATCCTGTTCATGCCGTGTATTAAGGCCTGAAGTGTTGGCCCTATTTTTTCTTCTATGAACTTTATAGTTTTAGGCTTTATATTCAGGTCTTTGATCCATTTTGAAGTAGTTTTTGTATACGGCGTGAGGTATGGGTCCTGTTTCATTTTTTTGCAGATGGATATCCAGTTTTGCCAGCACCATTTGTTAAAAAGACTGTCTTTTCCCCATTTGATGGACTTTGGGCCCTTGTCGAAGATCAGGTGACTGTAGGTGGATGGATTTACATCTGGGTTCTCAATTCTGTTCCATTGGTCAATGTATCTGTCATTGTACCAGTACCAGGCTGTTTTGACTACTGTAGCTGTACAGTAGGTTCTCAAGTCAGGTAGTATGAGTCCTCCAACTTTATTCTTCTTCTTCAGTAATGCTTTACTTATTTGGAGCTTCTTCCCTTTCCATATAAAGTTAATGATTAGTTTTTCCATCTCTTTGAAGAATGGTGTTGGTATTTGTATCGGGATTGCTTTGTATTTGTAAATTGCTTTGGGTAGAATTGATATTTTCACAATGTTGAGTCTGCCTATCCATGAGCATGGTATGTTTTTCCATTTATGTAGATCCCTTTGGGTTTCTTGCAGTAGTGTTTTGTAGTTTTCTTTGCATACGTCTTTTACATCCCTGGTCAGATTTATTCCTAAGTATTTTATCTTTTTAGGGGCTATTGAAAATGGTATTGTTTTCCTGATTTCCTTTTCATCATTCTCCTTATTGGTGTATAGGAATCCAACTGATTTTTGTATGTTTATCTTGTATCCTGCTACTCTGCTGAATCTTTCCATTAGTTCCAGTAGATTTCTCATGGAGTCTTTAGGGTTTTCTAGGTATAGTATCACATCATCTGCAAACAGGGACAGTTTAACTTCTTCATTACCAATTTGGATGCCCTTTATTTCTTTTCTTGCCTTATTGTTCTAGCTAGAACTTACAGCACAATGTTAAATAGGAGTGGTGATAAAGGGAATCCTTGTCTTGTTCCTGTTTTTGAGGGGAATGTTTTTAGCCTCTCTCCGTTAGGAATGATGTTGGCCATTGATTTTGCATAGATGCCCTTTATTATGTTGAGAAATTTCCCTTCTATACCTATTTTACTGAGAGTTTTTATCAGGAATGGGTGTTGGACTTTGTCAAATGCCTTTTTTGCGTCAATTGAGATGATCATGTGATTCTTTTCTTTCCTTTTATTTATGTGGTGGATTATGCTGATTCATTTTCTAATGTTGAACCATCCTTGCATACCTGGTATGAATCCTACTCGGTCGTGGTGTATTATTTTTTTGATATGATGCTGAACTCTATTGGCTAGAATTTTGTTAAGAATTTTTGCATATATATTCATGAGAGATATTGGTCTGTAATTTTCTTTTTTTGTGATGTCTTTGCCTGGTTTTGGTATCAGCGTTATGCTGGCTTCATAGAATGAATTTGGAAGTGTTGCTTCCTTTTCTATGCTAAGAGCTAACACTTTAATTGTGATCAACCAGACGAAAGTCATACAAGTAAAAAATGCTTAGTGGTTCTTTTGTTTTTTTTATCCTTATTTTGAGCAATAACATTTTTAAATCTTTTGAAGAGAAATATGACAATCTTTTGAAGTTCAAATATATCTTTGCACAATAATAAAAGCATAATTAAAGCTGGCAAGAGCTATTTGTCTTCTTTTCCAAACCCTGATTATTTTTTCCTCCTCTGTATGTCTGTGGACCACTGAGGTTACCAGTTCTTTTCAATAATTGCATCTATGCAGACGTGGTTGTTACAGCCCTGAAAATCTTTACCACTGTACAAACCTCTACACCAGAACTTAACAAATAGAATCATCTTTACTTTTTTCCATGTATGTATTCCCCGTAAGAAAGTAAAACCCAAGGGCAGGGACCATATGTTACTCACTTTTATAGCCCCCAAAACTGGCACAATGCCTGGCATCAAGTACGTACTTTAATCAATGTTTGGTGAATAAATGGGTGCATGAATAAATGAATGAATAATGAATGAACAGATGAAATGAGACACATCCATTTTCTTCCTCTTTATTCTTTTTGTAAATTCTCTAAATGGCTGAGGAACCTGAAAAAAAAAACTTACAAAAAAGTTGGGTCCTACATATCCCTGAATGGATAAATATATATCAAGTTGTGGGTTCCTTAAGATTATATTATAGCTCATGTATTTGGGCACTTAGTTTTAAAAGGTAGACAGATTATTTTAATTCTGTCCAAATGACCTACACTGGTCAATTGTTGGCCACAATCTAGTCAAAAAGAAAATGCAGAATAAATTCTGGGACAGAATATCAAATAAGAAAAATATGAATTAATGATTCATTAGAATAAAGCAAGGTTCTTAACAGGAACATATGCATTTCTCAATGACAGAAGAATTTCAGACAGGTGAATATTATCCATCTATAATTTACATATAAAAGCTTCTACCTCAAACAAGGAAATATTAACCTTAATCAAATCTATCTCTGTTATCTGTGCATTTATGTATAAATTCTAAAGAAAGTAAATTGTGGGTGTACAATAGGCCCTTTTATCCCCAAAGGAGGAAGAACAACAGATGAATATATCCAGAAGAGCAGAGACACCAGGAAAAACCAGAGATATGGAGGTGTAGGAAGAAGCCCATCTGTCAGAAGCGCTTGGCGTGAGTAGGGAATGACGCACAGCAATAAACTGTGGGGGGAAATAAATGGCAACATATGAACGCAAACTCTGTGGCAAAACAAACGTCTGCTGTTATCATTCATCTTCAGGCCCCTGGGGATTTAACACTGTAGAACACTGCCTAGAGAGTGACATATTGGCCAAATCATATTACTATTATGTTTGCTACTTCTTTTCAGTCTTTTTCTTATGTCAGTTGTTAAATGGGTCTATCGATTCAACATATACAATACTGTCTCCTGTAAGAGCTATATCACAAGTATCATTTCACTCACTGTTGGTCTTTTACATTGTCAAAGAAAATTACTTGGATTTGATATAAAACCTTAAAGTCCTTAGAAGGCAGGCAAAAGCCACTTCTAGCCCCTTGAAAAAAATATGTCACTGGTAGAACTCCAGGGAAAAAGAGATAATACTGCTTCAGGGTGTCTTCAGTTTCAGATCAATCCATCCAACCTTGATAATGGTGATATTGCGCAGGGCTCAAGCACAATAAAAAAATATTGATGGATTTTCTGAGTTGGACAGAAACATCAACTGCAAATGCACGTTGAGATCCACTGTCTTCGAGGACCAAACCCTCCTGAGTCCTGCTATTATCTCCAGTGAACCATCTTCTAAAGGGCCATTATACGGTAGTAGCTTTAAGTCTTTGAAAGATTCAGGGAACAGAGAATTATAATGAAGAAGGGATATGCTGAACTCAGCCTATCTCATAATGACCCCTAAAACAAACATTTTGGAGTACTGTGTAAGGAAATGCTTGGTCCGTAATCCCCATTTACTTTTTAACTGGTAAATCAAAGTCATGATGATTTTTTAAAAATTCTGAAAACTTCTTGAAAAATTAAAATGTCCATTCTTCACTTCTGGGAAGAACTTATATTTATGTCAACCCCGGAAAAAGAAGGTCTCATAATTCCTGATGTCCAAAAAATTGGTTTTTATGTCTATCCTAACTTCATGCCGCAAGTTACAGCTTGGAGAGAAACACACATCACTTGTGTTTGCATCAGCTTTGTGTTTGAACATTTGCTTATGAAAATCCAAGATAAATTCATCCTCAGTTTTCCTTCAACTAAAAAATTCTACTTTCAACATTCCTGTTTATAAGCGTTACTCCTTTGTAGTGGTATGCTGCTGGGAAATGTTTAGCAACCAGCTCTCTGGGATTAAGAAAAAGTATATATATTTACTGTTTTTTATTGTTATAAAAGATATGTAATTCAAAATTTATAAGGAGTAATAAAATACATAATACTCTATCATAAATTCTATATAGCCAATTGATTGTCCAAATGTTTTCATTGCTTTTTGCCAAACTCTTATCTGTAGCCAACACATTATTACCATTGGCAAACAAGTGTAGTTTCAACATGAATGTTGGTTGATACTTTTGTTTATGTTGAGGAGTCAGATCAAAATGAAACCACAAAAACACATGCTGGAACTTCACTCATTTGCCACTCAGGTGAGTGCCAGTCAGGATAATGGTGTTTGAAAAATGGAAGAATTCTTCAATTTTTTTTTTGCTATTCACAGTATATTAGCTATAGATATGACACACTTTACATTTAATCTGCATTATTAACATTTTCTCCAACACTTCTTTACATCTAGGCAACTGATAAAACAATAAATCAAGCCCTGATTCGTAACCTTTGCCAATTTCTGTGGTGTAAATATTCCCACCACAGCTGTTTTCAAGCTATCAACGTGAGTCACTAAAAGTGGTGCTGGGAAGAAAAGTGCAGTAGCACACCATTATATAGTATTTCACGATACAGATCCAATACACCTAAATAACCTCAAGAGCATAGAAACAGTAACAGGTAGTAAAATAATTAGGAAGTGATGAATTTTCAGTATTTGTTATCTTTGTTTTTAATATTATTTATTCAATGGTAAATTTACATAATTTACTTTTTAATAATGGCTCTATTTAGCAACTGGCTTGCAAAATTCCTGAAAATTCAAGAATCAGTTCTCATGAGCTGGTGCAAGCCAGCTCCAGGTTACCCCTGCTCCTTTGAGCTATCACTAATTTATTCGATTCTCTCTCAGAACGGTTACATAAAAATGAAAAACCAAAGCCATTGCGTTGAGTTGATTCGGACTCACAGCAATGCTATAGGACAGAGTAGAACTGCCCCATAGGGTTTCCAAGGAGCAGTTGGTGGATTCGAACTGCCGACCTTTTGGTTAGCAGTCTGACCTCTTAACCACTGCACCTACCTTGTAAATAAACGTCTAAGAAACAATTAACAAAAAGAAAAAGTTCATAAGGTTTTTCTTAATGCTATCCTTAGCTCTACTGTGATCCTCATTGCTTTGCTTCTAAGTAGCACCTGATCTTTAGTCATACTGGGTGGATTTTAATGGTTTTTCAAGGCACAGTAATAACAGACTTAAAAAATCAGCTCCATTTTTTTCTACTGTGCCTCTGAATAGGGACAGAACTTCAATTAGACTCCGCTCCCACAGTCAACGACTTCCTTCTGTTTTATGAGAAGGGTGATTTGCTCACTATCCACTTCCTGTTTTCCTGGAGGCTGCGCCCTTTCCCATGGCAGCAATAGCAGCTGAGTGCCTGGGTTTCTTGCCAATGGGAAGGAAAGCAGCAAATAAATGCAAGACAAGGGCAATAATGCTCCCCTGGGCCTGCGCTAAGGAGCCCTGTGGCACAGCGGTTAAGTGCTGGGTATGGTTGGTGGTTTGAACTCATCAGCTGCTCTGCGGGAGAAAGATGTGGCAGTTGCCTTCTGTAAAGATTACAGCCTTGCTAAACTCTTTGGGGGCAGTTCTCCTGTGTCCTACAGCATTGCTATGAGTCGGAATGACTCAATGGCAATGGGTTTGGGTTGGGCTTGCAATGGGGTCCACACACCTGTAGGGCCTCCCATGACAAACAAGACTCACAGGACTGTATTTGTGTTATACACTTTATAATTAACTTTGTTTGGAAACAGCAAATTACTTAGTTTGCCTCCAAATTTAGCGCAGGGTGATGCAAAGAGGCCTCGTCCCAATTTAAGGGCATCAGCGTAATTTCTGTTCTCCCTTCCCCAGCCTTATGTTCTCAGCTTAGGCAAGCACAGTGGCTGTTCACTGAGCTATCAGCCCTTAGTGATCACCTGGTCCTGGTGTGTGGGGATTTGATTACGGCCATTTGTCCAGTAAACCACAAAGCTATGCTCACTGTATTTCTAGATTCCCACATCTGCTGGCTCCCTCTGCCTCAAAGGTAAATTGTTATTATTAATTTCAAATTGAGCGAGTGCAAATTACTATCTTCTAATTAAAAACGCATAGTTCATTTAGCTCATTTTATTTACCTATTTCAAAATTTCCCTAAAGTTCTTTAGAATGGGATACTTGTTCACACGTTGAAAACCAATGAGCTATAAGTATCTCGCCAAATGTCCCTGGGGGGGTGCTTTAACTACATGTGTCATTTAGAAAAAGAGACAGTGTTCCATTTTCCCTCTATTCCTTCACAATCCTTTCTCAATTACGCTACAAATGTACATTCCAAAAAAGATGTATTTTCTCAAGGCTGGTATATACAAATATATAAGAGAGTAATAGCCATCAGACAGTTTAATGTAAACAATTTAAAGCAAATTGGGAATCTGTTAACTTGAACTCTCAAGGCAGTGATCTTTAAATACCCCAAACCTTCTAATTGGAGTAAGTAATTAATAACTTGTTAAGAGTGTAATCACAATCAGCACTGAAAAACCTGTGAACTAATAGTTCAATGCGACTAAGGGGATAGGCTCTGTCATTGCAATTCACACCGAAGTTTCACAGTCAAATGACAGTAGAAAGCAAGCTGATTAGGAAGTTATGGGGAAAAACCCACGTGCACAATTACATTGTTTTAGACATGCACACAAAACATCTATGCACATGATTCAATACCTAAAGATTAATATGAAAGCTTAAATAATAAGAAAGAAAGATTAAACAAGTAGACCAGAGAACCATTATTTCACTATTCTTACAATTATGCTAGGAAAACTCAAACACATCACCAAAGACCCATTCATGATGACTTTTGTGCTACAAATGTTTGAGAAGCTACATAGCTTAATTATTCTTCTCCAACATGTGTAATAAATATTTATCAGCTCAGGCTCTACACGTTGTTCTGGACATGGCTGCCAGGAAGACGCTGATGGCATATAGATCAGGGAGAGGAACCTTAATTCTATGTAAGTCAATGACAGAGATCAAGTCCTTATTCTCTGGGCACACACAGCTTCACACTTACCCTAAAATGCATTTGGAAGGCTGTATTTTGTCTACTGTAAACTTACTTTGGAAGAGGTAAAATTAATCTTTCTATAGCACAGAGTAATTTTAAATGAGGTCCAGGATTCCTAAGATTCATAGGTTGAACACATAGCTTCACCATCCCTTTTCTGTTATCATCCTAGCTACTAACATTATCAGGAAACCAAATCCTTGGTCTCTGGATACAAAATGGGCATATTCTAATGCTATGAGCAATTCCAGTAGTTCCTCTGGCCTGCAAAGGCAGGAAACAAGAAATACAAGTGGCGAGCAGGCCCAAAGTGGCTAGTCCTACACTGAAATTATCCCTCAAGCAGGATGGTTCCTTGATGAGTTTAGATTTTCTGATGCTTGATTGTGCCATCTTTGAGCCAAGTCATCCACTTGATCCTCACCATGGGCATATAATGCTGCCCATCTGCACCTATTCATAATATGTCTTCCATTCTTTACACAGCAACCAAACTCAAGGCTGCAGCCTAAGCGTAGTGGACACTGTTGGCTGTCATGCAGCATCCATTTCCCACATTGCCCTAACAGAACCCCAATTTTGATCAGTGACTTCTATACACCTCAGGGAAAGCCGATCCCCTCCCCCGCTGTTGGGAGGGGCCTGGCTGATCTAAGGTCATTCCAGTACATTTCCCACCTGCAGTCAGTGACATAGGTGGGGAGAAACTCTGCAGTGGGGGCTGCTGGGAAAGGTTTCCTCTCTCCTATGAAATGCCTTCAAGAGATAATCTCTCTTCCTCCTGTGAAAAGGCTGACGTATGGATGTGATGCGTGCAACTGTTGCAGTCCCCTTGCTGCTGGCCTGAGGAGGAAGCCAGCATCAGAGATGATACAGAAGAGAGATGGAAAGAACCTGGATCCTTGGTGACCACTGGAGACCTCACATTCAACTAACTCCAAAGTCTACACTCTTGGATTCCTGCTACATGAGGTAATACATTCCCTGTTTGAGTAAGTCTCTGCATGGTGCAAATGGTTTGTGCTGGACTACTAGCTGAAAGAATCCACCCACCAGCACCACAGAAAAAAAGGCCTGGTGACCTACTTCCATAAGGCTTAAAACAATACAATGTATTATCTCACAGTTTCTGTGGGACTAGAATCTGGTACCAGATATGATACGAGGAGGTAAATACAAGAGGTGGGGATCACCACAGAGGTTGCCACCACACAACTGAAGGCATCCTAACAGGTAGACCAGACTAGAAAACAACTAAAGAAGAAAGAAAGAAAGGTTGGGATGCTGAATACTACTGAGATCTTCACATCTTCCTCACGTATAACTGTAATAGGTATTTGATGCAATACTGACTCTAACGAGAGTATCCTAACACTGAAAATGCTGGTACCAGACACAATTTGGCCTGGAAAATACTTCAATTTAATGGAGCTGAACAATATAGCATACACTATTATACTCTGATATTTACAATTCACACAGTAAGACACATTCTGGTTTATTCCTTTACTGGATATATGCTATGTGACAGGTATTAGGTTGAAGTTAATAATGGATACAAATATGAATACGGCCATTAAAGCCTGCGAGTACCTTAAACTAGAGGACGCAAGTAAGAGGTGCCAATAATACAGTATGGTGACGAAAGGAAAGGAAAAGTGGCTAGAGCATAATGGTAGAAATCAAAATTGGAAGGAGTGGTGGGCATGCCAAAAATGGGTTACTGCATAGAAAACTCTATCTGGTTCACTGCAGCCAGGCCATGCAGAGAGCTTGCATTGATCTGATATCCAAGCTGGGTCCACCTATGGTGAGGTGGGGAGTGGGGCATGCATAGGTGGACTCTTAGAGCCAAATGTACTTATTGGTGGATAGTTACTCTATCTCTTCTGGAATCTCTGACAGTAAACAGTATGTTTATTCAAAAAGAGTTCAGGAGTTCTAGATATATGTGGCCCTGGTCTCCATTATGCCTTTCTTCCAGGTAAATGTGGTTTTAATGACCGTATGTCAAGTACCATTATAACACTGAAAACATCAAAATGGGGATTAAGGGGCTTGTCCTTGGGCTCAGGGCTACTTCTCAGGTAGGCTGGTAGAAGGTTGCAATGGGAGGGAGTCTTGGCAATGGTAAAGGAGGAGACCAGCAAAACCACCAGTTCTGGGACTAAGTCAAGGTCCCAAAGGGGTCAAGGGAGAGGATAAGGGAATGGCTGGAACAGAAAGGCCCGGGGTGGGAGAGATCAAATTAAAGGGAGAAGATGTACAGGACCTATTTCATGTTTTCTTATCACCTTCTTATATCTGCTTCTAAATCCATTATCTATTACCTTTTTAAATTCTTTTTATCTTGTGAAAGCTGACAGTGCTTACTGCTTTTCAAGAAAATCACTTTTTCTCCTTTTTAACCACCTTACTGGGATTATAATACTACCTGTTCTACAAATCACAGAGGATGTGTGAAAGCCAACAATATCAGGTGGGAATTTCTGGCATAGTGGTAGAAAGGTGGAGGGTAATGGAAGGAGCAAAGTTTTAGGGTTACAGACATCGTGTTCAGAATTCCGGTTCTATCACTAATTTGTGGTAATACCTCATGCCAGTTACACACCTTCTCCAGGCTCAGTTTCCCCCTGACAGCAGCATCTAAACCTACAGAGCTGTGGAGTGTGCTGATTGAGGTCTCTTGTGTAAGGTGCCTGGTGGACTGCCTGGCCCATGCAGGTACTCAGTGTGCCCTTCCATGCAAGGAACACAGGCCTAAAATTCAGTTGAGGGGGAGATATGCAAGAGCCTGTGGTTGGTAGACAAATGTGTCTACTGGGCTTCCACACAGCTAAAAATAGCCAGAAGTCTTGACTGGGAGTGCAGGTAAGAAGTACAGGACAAAGGGGCACAAATTAGCATTCGGCATTTTTTGTACCAACAATTTATAGCTCCCTTGAGCCAGGGGAAAGTGTCCCTGGATATCAACATTATGTGAAAAAATAAAACAGAAAGAAAGGATTTGTTTTCTTTCTTTTTTTTAAGACCTGAATCAAAAAAGGCAGGATCTCAGTTTTCAATGCTGTAAACAATAGGCAGACCTTTTGGCTAATTGGGTCAAATAGAAGCTCTGAGTTGGATGCATTCATTTCTGGTGCTGCAGGAAATGGTAGCAGGGAGCAGAAGGAGGGAGTTGCATTTGTTGAGTGCCTGATACCTGCCAGGCCCTGGGCTAGTTCTGAGGGCAAGACTGAAATGAAATCAGTCTACCCCCATCTAATATCTCCTAGGTACTTGTCTTCTCTATACCTCCCATTTTTCACTCTGTTATGGTATCTCTGTGGGTGTGTTGCAGGTGAGGAGGAGGAGGAGAGGAGAGTTCTGCTCTGTGGGTAAAGGTAGTTCCACCTGAACACACTCAGAGAGTTAACATGGAGTACAGTCAGGGAAATGGAACCACAATGCAAGAAGAAAGCAAGTCTCATTTTTGGTTTGTTGCTTCAATCCCTTCTCCCCTCTGACCTCTTTATGGAAGTCTGTGAAGGGCAGGGGTAGGAAATGTTTTCATAGCACTACAGAGACCAAACAGAGTCCCTTACCTCACACCATACACAAAAACTAATTCAAAATGGATCAAAGACCTAAATATAAAACCCCAAACTATAAAGATCATAGAAGAAAAAATAGGGACAACCTTAGGGGCCCTAATACACGGCATAAATACAATACAAACCATAACTAACAATACATAATAAAACACCAGAAGATAAACTAGATAACTGGGAGCCCCTAAAAATGAAACACTTATGCTCATCAAAAGATTTCATCGAAAGCATAAAAACAGAACCTATAGACTAGGAAAAAAAAAATTGGCTACGACACATCCAACAAGGGTCTGATCGCTAAAAGTTATAGAATACCTCAACAACAACAAAAAATTAATCCAATTAAAAATGGGCAAAGGATATGAACAGATGCTTCACCAAAGAAGACATTCAGGCAGCTAACAGACACATCACATGAAGAAATGCTCATGATCATGAGCCACTAGAGAAATGCAAATCAAAACTACAATGAAGATACCATCTCACCCTGACGTTACTGGCACAAACTAAAAAAACAAAACAAAACAGAAAATAACAAATGTTGGAGAGGTTGTGGGGGGTATTGGAATCTTATGCACTGCTGGTGGGAATGTAAAATGGTACAAGCACTTTGGAAAACGAT
This sequence comes from Dugong dugon, assembly GCA_030035585.1. Classification (NCBI taxonomy): domain Eukaryota; kingdom Metazoa; phylum Chordata; class Mammalia; order Sirenia; family Dugongidae; genus Dugong; species Dugong dugon. Next base: position 23,799,598 of record CM057468.1, read on the forward strand.
ATGGGACTTCCTTAAAAAGCTAGAAATAGAAATATCATACGACCCAGAAATCCCACTCCTCGGAATACATGCTAGAGAAATAAGATCTGTCACATGAATAGAAATATGCACACCCATGTTCACTGCAGCATTATTCACAATAGCAAAAAGAAGGAAACAACCTAAGTGCTGATCAACAGATGAATGGATAAACAAATTATGGCACATACAATGGAATACTAAGCAATGATAAAGAACAATGATGAATCTGAGAAACATCTCATAACATGGATGAATCTGGAGGGCATTATGCTGAGTGAAATGAGTCAATCACAAAAGGACAAATATTGTATAAGACTACTATCATAAGAACTCAATAAAAGGTTTACACACAGAAAAAACAATCTTTGATGGTTAAAGGGGAGGGGAGCAGTGGAGAGGGGAAATCACTAACTAGATGGACAAGTGTTAACTTTGGTGAAGGGAAAGACAACACAATATACGGGAAGGCAGCACAACTTAACCAAGGCAAAGCCATAGAAGCTTCCTAGACACACCTAAACACTTTGAGGCACTGAGTTACTAGGGCTCAAGGCTTGGGACCATGGTCCCCTGGGACATCTAGGTCAACTAGTATAATTCATAAAGAAAATATTCTACATCCTACTTTGGTGAGTAGCGTCTGGGGTCTTAAAGGCTTGCGAGCGGCCATCTAAAATATATCTATTGGTCTCATCACGTTCAGAGCAAAGGAGAATGAAGAAAACCAAAGATACACAAGGAAAATATTAGTCCAAAGGACTAATGGACCACATGAACCACACCCTACACTAGCCTGAGCCAAGAAGAACTAGATGGTGCCTGGCTACCATCACCAACCACCTTGACAGAGATCACAACAGAGGATCCTGGACAGAGCAGGAGAAAAATGTAGAACAAAATTCAAATTCACAAAAAAAGACTAGACTTATTGGTCTGACAGAGACTGGAGGAACCCCTGAGAGTATGGCCCTACTCTACTAACTCAGAACTGAAACCACTGCCGAAGTCCACTTTTCAGCCAAAGATTAGACAGGCCTATAAAACAAACAATAATACATGTGAGGAACGTGTTTCTTAGTTCAATCAAGATTACGAGACCAAATGGGCATCACCTGCCCAAAATCAAAGATGAGAAGGCAGGAAGGGACGTCAAAACTGGACCAATGGACACAGGGAACCTGGGGTGGAAAAGGAAAGCGGGAGAGTGCTGACACATTGCAAGGATTGCAACCAATGCCAAAAAACAATTTCTGTATAAATTTTTGAATGAAAAACTAATTTGCACTGTAAACTTTCACCTAAAACACAGTAAAATAAAATAAAAAACTTACAGAATCACATGAGAATGAAAATACATCTTACCAAAACCTTTGGGACACAGCAAAAGCCATGCTCAGAGGTCAATTTATAGTAGACAAGCATGAACTCCGTAAAGCATGAACTCCGTAAAAACAAAACAGAAAACACTTGTTGAGTGACTCCAATTCACGGCGACCCCATGTGTGTCAGAGTAAAACTGTGTTCCACAGGGTTTTCAATGGCTGATTTTTCAGAAGTAGACTGCCAGGCTTTTCAACTGAGGTGCCTCTTTGTGGACTTGAACCACCCACCTTTTGGTTAACAGCCAAGCACGTTAACTGTTTCTACCTCCCAGGGACTCCAGAGGGCTGTAAAATGCTCATACGAGCGCTGAGTGGTGCTGGGCTGAATTCAGGGAGACATTTAGTTGTCACCTGTATGCAATCGAGGATTCTGCCAGCCATGTAACAAAGCATCCACACACAGCTGAGACATGCTGATGGAAGCGTGCACACAGGCTTGGTGTGCAGGGTGGTGCCATCTGAATACGTACAGTTAAATATTTAAAACCAGTGCCCCTCTGGAGGCTGGGGTGCTATATACAGCTTATTAAAGTCCAAAAGATATCCTGAGAAACAGTGAGAAATGCCTGATCTCAGATAAGCCGTGATAAGTAATAGTGGCAAAATAAGACTTTAATTCTGCTACTGCTACACTCAAACCAAGCTGTTTTTCTCCTCATACCTCAGTATCCCTTTCCACAGAGTAGAAGTACTAATGCTTGACCACTGGTCACATGGTTCGAAGGTTTTAATTCATAAGCCCTCCAAACTATCAAACACACTGCTGTGCATTCAAAGCTTGTCCCATGAGTATACAGACGGAATAACTGCTCTGGACGGCTGTTGCTATCTACAGGGGTTCTGAGGTTATATCTAATTTGAGAAACATTAGCCCCTCACTGACTGTCTCTGTTCACAGGTATAACTTTAGCTGGAGTTTAACCGCAGGTATGAATGATTAATAGGTTAACTCATTCTCAAGAGGATCTGCATGGCATTTAAAGTGCATTCCCTGTGAAACTGGACACACTGCATTGAGCATTCAGAAAGAACAGCTGGAAAGGAAAGACACATACATCCAAAGGCAAGAATGGACAAGTCTGGAAACCCAGCCCTGACACCAGCAGTGACTACAGAGGCAGACGTTCTACACGTAGTTGGGAGGAAAACGAGAGGCACCTACGTTTGGGTCTCAGGTCTGAGGCCTCCTGACCAGCGCCTTCCCTGGGAAAGTCAAGAGGGTCTGCCACATCCGAGTCGGGAGGAGGGTAGGGTGGGGGCGGAGGGAGCACTAACTGGGGCGGGCCCCGCGCCATGCCTCGGGGAGGCTTTTGTGGCACCTGCCGTCCAACACCTATGTGGAATCAATGGTGGTTACTTCAGAGGGTTAGGCTGACAGACACCTGGCCTTCAACAGAGGCACTGCCCTTACTCACAGCCACCAGAAACAGACATACTCATGCATCATCATTTATAGGGCCAACGGGGTGATATCTGTTCCCTGTGGCAGTCGTTTTTGACAGGCACAACTACATACATGCTGGGCTTTAAAATTACTTTTAAAAGCCCCTTAAACAGCCCCGTCAAGTTAAAGGAGGCTCGTTTCATTCACTTTAGTCTTTTTAAAGTTACAGATTTATTTGTTACCTTACTCTTGTTGCTTTTCTTTGTCCACTGACCTGCTACGAATTGAATAACCATTAATTTAGCTTACCTCTTTTAAACCCACTTCCACTTCCAACCTCTTTCATTGTTTAGGGTAAGAGTTTCCAAACTTTGTTTCGAAGAGGTTCTTCAGGACAGAGGGAGTTAGGGGGAGGGGTACCCCACTCCACTCTGCCTCCCTGGCAGACTGAGCTGCCTGTCTTTCATCTGTTCATACACTGGGGATCCATTTGCAATTTTACATGAAAATGTTGTCCTTTGGCTACTATTTCTGAAAAATCAATTACTTGAGATTATAAATGATATGAATTACTAGTGTTATAAGTTCCGTTTACTTTTCTTTCTTTTAAAAATGCTTTCATCAAGCTTTAAAGTTTAGACTCTTCTAACAAGCGATGGAGTCTGTGCTTCAAGCCCTTCATCAGACAATTAACAGAAATAGAAACACCAGTTCTTCATCAAGAGACATATCCATTTATTCCTTCATTTGGTGACAGTTCTCTAGACATAGAAAAATATTAATTTCCCCAAATCTACACATTAGTTTCTTCTCCAAAGCTGTATCTCCAAAGTGCCAGTAAGTGAGATAAGCCTGGGTGGGTGCCGTCTGCTGGGTAAAAGTATCATAACCTGAGGAGGCACCCTCCTAGAGCAAGACTGATTCCACAAGGTCATATGAAGAACAGCCTCCCGACTTGAAGTCTTATTGTTTATTAGCAAGAAATTTGGGTCAAGACCCATATCCAGCTGGCTACAATACTACTTCATTGCAAGTTCTGAAACAAACGTTTCTCTTTACATCTAGGTAGCTGAAGATGCCCAACATTCTTTGCGGATATGGGCTACTATTGTTTTTTTTTTTTCTTTTTCTTTCTTAACCTAAAGGCCTAGATTTTGATTAAAAGTAAACTCTGCTTGTGGTGCTATTAAAGTACCTTTAATTTGGAAGGATTTCTGATAGGATGGAAATCCGACTTGGAACTGCCACCAAACCTTCTGTACAGTCCTTGTGCTCAAAAAATATCCAGAATTTTTTTTTCAGTAGGAAAGGAGCTTCTGGCCTCCTCAGTTCTCTCAAAGAATATTTTAGGGGTTAGAGAGAAGGACTTGTGGTGAATTACTATCTATACCTCCTTCTTTTAACATATACCTTACTGAGGTAGCAAGTGAATTATTCCTACAATTTTCAATTAAAAAAAGAGAAAACCCACTCCCTTTTCCTCTTACACCTGTGTGTGGCAGCTGGGACTCAGTCTTTTACAAGCTGAATCAGGAGGCCCTTCCCCAGGTTGAAATGGGCTGTTAGCACCTGGAGGTTGGCATGACTCCACCATACCCATATTGCCAGTTTAAGAGGGTACTTCTCAGAAATCTGAAGGTTTAGTTGCTCTAGAAAAAGAGTAAGGGAAGGTTTGAGAAGGAAAATGGGAGGGTCTCATCATAAAACAGGAGAAAAATAAGGTTATTTAAATGATCTACCAATAATATTTTCTTTAAACCTGATAATATTTTCCTTCGGGAAAAAAGATGGACAGATATGAGATATAGGTTATTACTCCTAAGGATAATGGATCCCCAGGCTGTGAAATGCTAAGACATTAAAACTACAGTATTGACTAAGGGGGGAAAAATTGCTGACAAAAGGCTAGTAGCTCTTATTAGTTTTAGATCCTGACAATGCAACCACTTATTCCTGGGAGGAGATTCTCTTCTGGGGCTACAGCCATCAGGCTGAAGGCAGAACACGGGTGCTCCTGAGTGTATTAGATTGCATTGTGATTGACTGTCTTAATTGCTTGACTAATGAGTTCTGATGCACTTTGGGTGCACTGGGGTATTGTCTCAGGTTATGAGTGCTTGAATCCTAAGCTGCCATTTTTGTAACTCCTCTTCAACAACCCCTTCCGTTCATCAGTGACATAATGAACACTGAATTTCCTTAAAGTAATATTAGCCATCGCCGGCTTGTGGATCTAGAGAGATCTGTCAATAGGCTCTCTCCACCCTGCCTGTAAAATGACAGTGAGGAAACAATGATCTAATAGGCTTCTTTCTGCTCAAAGATTACGATTCCACCCTCTTTTCTTTGGGTTTTCTTTTTCTCATAGACTACCAAAGTCTTTGCTAAATATATAAAAGGTATATAAATGGAGATCAATTTCAAACATGGTGGTCAAAAAATTACTGAACTATAGTTACCTGTTCTATAAATCTCCAGGGGGCCTAAAATACCACTCTCTCGCAGATATCTTTCAAAACAACGTCCTCAGATATCATCTTGAGAACATGTCCCTTTTCAATCAGAGGTAAACAAGTCACACATTCACACTCACTCCATCTCCACTTCCACCCCTTCCCCAGTTTCTTTCCCCATTCTCCTCCCTCCCTCCTCCACCCCACCTCCTAAACCCACGCAATGCCTGTAAAACATTGCTGTATTAAGTGAACTCTCAACTGTCTACTTCCAGACTTTCTTTCTTCAGCGTAAATATTTTTTAGGTTAATGACGTTATGGAGTGAGGCCACTGCAAGAGTTACCACAGTGCTAAATACCATGCAGGGGAGCATGCGCCAGACCATGCAGGCAGCTCTCCAGAGTTCACTCACCCATGGTGCTCTTCCTCTTCTCCTCTAGGTCTTCCTCCTCCGTGCGGCTGGGTACCAGGGGGCTTGGCGGTGGTGGCTGTGGCAGAGGGGGAGCTGGTGCCTGCCTCTTCTTTTTCTGTAAATCAATCTGGGACCCCAGGGAAACCTATGAAGCACAAAGAAGGAAAAGAGTGTCAGGGTGACTCTTTTTGGGGAATGTGTGCAGGTGGAGCATAAAAGTTACAGAAGCTGGCTCAGTGTCAGTGGCTGTGAAGAGGGCTGTCGGGTTGTCAGCCCACTTTCGGGGGTACCTGGAGGCGGGCAGTGGAAACAGTCATGCAAGGGTCCCATAGATGTCCCAGGAACACCCATGAGGTGGCAAAATGAATGTTTGTGGACTACGCCAAAATTCCCATGAGACTGGGAGCTGGGGTTGGCCCCATTTTGTCTAGGGACTCCAGGCCAATCTGGAGACTTGAGTAAGCTTCCCGTCAGCATAAATATGAGAAACAGAATCTTTAGCCCTTAATTAAATGCAAAAGGGAACTATTCCTTCTAGGAGCTTTATCAAGGGCTACCATGATTTGTGTCTATGCCATGGGGGGAGGGTGGGGGGCAGGAGAACCGTGTGCTCAGACCTCACCCTTGCCCTGACCTATGCTGCATACTGCCTCGGGATGTGCCAGGGTAACTAATCCTCAACAGGCTAACCACACCACTGGATCTAGAATTGTAAGGAAGTTTATCAGTACATGCGATGTTAGGTCAATAGATGGAACATCAATAGCCCATCCAGTACAGAAATCTAGCTTCTGCTTAAAAGGTTTTAACAATGAAAAATTCACAGCTTCTAAAAGCAGCTTGTCAACATTGGGCAAGTCCAACTATTGAAAGTAAAATTGGTTTCGCCTGTAAAACTGTACTGACGGATTCCAGTTCTTTGTTTCTGAAACATTGCCTAATTATCTTCTCTCTCATTATAGCCAAAGTTGTCATTTATTCACTCTCCTGTTGTTTAAAATTTATTTAAAAAGCTTCACCTTATGTGCAGACTAGTGTCTGTGAAAATAATGAAAATTACAACTACTCTTGGTTCCTGCCCTCAGGGGCTTACAGCCAAATCAAATGTCTAATCCAAATATTCCCTGGTCTCTCAACAGTTCACTGTGCAAATGGTGCTTACAAACAGCATCATCTTTATGGTGCTTCAGTTCTAACCTGGATGCTCTCTGATTTTGTGGCTCATGCTTATAGCATGTACCCCAGAACAGAGTTCCACTTAGTAAGTAAGATGACTTCTTCTTCTGGGCTGGACACAATATTTCATACACATATGTATGTATGAGTGTGGGTGCAAAAATCTCTGTTTTATTTTATCAGGAATACATATTTATTGTATAAAATTAAAAGAAACAATATAAGCAAAAGGCAGAAAATCTCACTTTCAAAATTAACACCCAGAATAAATTACTAACAGCATATATATTTCTTGTCTTTATATTTATCTTTACCTATATTTATATTTATTTTTTAAATGATTTTTTTATATCCATCAACTACAATACATTAGAACCACCTCCTACCTTTAAAATTCTTCTATATTTTAAGTACAATGTGGACATAAAAAGTCAAATAGTACTACAAGGCTCATAGTCAAAATCAGCAGCTGCATGTCCCCCACCCCCACCCCAGCAGCAACCACTTTAAACTATATTTTTCTGTTGGCATTTACTCCATTTTTCTAACTACAGACCATATTCTGCTATTTCTTGATTTTCCAATTTTAGATACGATTTATTGGCTTCTACAATAGGAGACAAGGATTTAGTTCTTTGAGATACACACATTCACACAAGACACACACACACTCACTCGCTTTGTCCTCCATCTTCCCAAATAATTATGGCACCGGATTTAGTTAAATTATCATTCACTGCTAAGTTATACATATATGGTCAAACATAATAATTACACCAAACTTTTCTTCAACAGGAATGTTCTCCAGTGGAGATACACAGTGTGTGTAAACCTCTCCAGTCCAAATGATCACATTTTCTTTCTAGATTGACTTCTGATTTTCCCTGAATTTATTTTTCTTTGCTTAGTTTTTCTAACTGAATTTCCTAGAAATGCCTTTTTCCTCTACTTATTCTTTCTTGGATCTATGCCTTTTTCCCCCTTTGAATCACTTCTTCATTTTAGTGGAACACACAATCTCCAGCAGCTTTCTGAGACAAGACGCATGAGGTGTAAATTTTTGAGATCTTCTTTAAAAATATAAAAATGTAATAGATTTAACTGATTGCATTGAAAAGCCACTATAGATGTCAATGGAAATCTACACTGGAAATAACTTTCTTTCAAAACGTTAAGCCATTGCTCCATCATCTATTATTCAACTGTGTAGTTTAGACACGCAATGCCATTCTGATCATCCATCTTCTATATGTGGTCTATTTCTCTTTGCGGCTTTGAGGCTCTTTTCTTCCCCTTTAAAAACCAGTTGTCTATCAGATATGACAACAAAAGCATAAGCAGCAAAAGAAAACAGGTAAATAGGACCTCTTAAAAATTACATACTTTGGTTTATCGAAGGACTTTATGAAAAAAGTGAAAATACAGCCGACAGATTGGGAGAAAATTTTCAGGACGCATGCATAAGTTAGGCTCTAATATCCAAATATGAAAAACTCCCACAACAAAGAGACACACAACGTAATTTAAAAAAAATAAAAATAAAAACAGGCAAAGGACACGAACAGACATTTCACAAAGAGGATACTCACATGGCCAACAAGCACATGAAAAGATGCTCAGCGACATTAGCCATTAGGAAGATGCAAATCAAAACCACAATGTGACACCAATTCATTCCCATTAGAATGGCAATGATAAAAAAAAAAAAAAAAAAGCAGCAAGTGTTGATGAAGTTGTGGAGAAACTGGAACCCTCACCCACTGCTGGTAAGAATATAAAATGGTGTAGCCACTGTGGAAACAGTTTGGCAGTTCCTCAAAAAGTTGAACATAGAACTACTGTATGACCCAGCAATTCCAATTCTAGGTATATAACCAGAAGAAGTGAAAGCAGGAACACAAACAGAAATCTGTACACCAATGTTCATTGCAGTACTTTTCACAATAGCCAAATGTGGAAACAACCTAAATGTCCATCAGATGAATGGATAAACAAAACGTGATATATACACACAATGGAACAGTACTCAACCATAAAGAGAAAGGAAATCCTGATACGTGCCACAACATGGATGAGGCGTGAAAACATTATATTGTGTGAAATACGTCACTTGCAAAAGGACAAATACTACATGATCTTCCTTATATGAAATAAGCAAATACACAGAAATCAAAGATTATTAGTGGTTTCCAGGATGAGAGGGAGGGGGAAAGAAGGAGTTTTTGTTTAGGGGGTACTGAGTTTATGTTAATGGTGATGGAATAATTTGGAAAAGGATGGTTGCACAACTTGAAGAATGTAATCAATGTCACTGAATTATTCATGTAGTTATTGTAGAATTGGTATGTTTTGTTGTGTGTATTTTCACCATAATAGAAAACAAAAACAGTCACCATCAAGTTGATTCTGAGTCATGGAGACCCCATGTGTATCAGAGTAGAACTGTGACCCATAGGGTTTTCAATGGCTGATTTTTCAAAAGTAGGTGGTTAACTCTTTCTTCCAAGGCACCTCTGTGTGGACTTGAACCTCCAACCTATCAGCTAGCAGCAGAGCTCATTAACAGTTTGAACAACCCAAGGACTCCTTTCTCCTCAGTACCTTAAAACGCTTCATGATGGCATGTCCTAGGGTGGGTCTCTTCATCTGTTGTCTGGGCCATACCTCGAACCCTCACAATCTGTATATCTTTTAATTCTGGGAAAACTTCTAGTGTGATTTCTTTCATATTTTTCTTCCTTTTGTTTTCTCTTTTTTTTCTCTCACTGGGATTCCAAGCAGTTGAACACTGAGGGTTCTAAATGGATTGTCTAATTTTTCTCAAGTATTCTCGCCTACATTTTGCTGATTTTTCCTTCTTTCTTGGAATGTCTTTTACTTCATTGTCCAACTGACTCTTCTGAATTTCTGAAAATTTCTTACCACATTTTTAATTTCTGAGAACTCCTTCTTGTTATGTATATTTTTGGTAACATCATGATCCTATTTTCTGGGTGCAATGCTTTCTCTTAAATCTCTGAGGCTATTATTTACATATATTTTTTTTAAGTTTAAAAAAAATTTCATTTTCTTCTGCTTTATGTGTTGTCTCTTTTCCCTTCAAGGTCCTTTTTTCTATTTCTCTTGGCCTATTTCTTCATGTTTTGACCTTTCCTTAAATTTCTGGTGGTCTTTGGCCAATTTTTTAAAATTTTATTTATTTTCTTGTTGTTGAGAATACACACAGCAAAGCATACACCAATTCAAAAGTTTCTATATGTACAATTTAGTGACATTGATTACATTCTTTGAGTTATATAACCATTCTCATCCTCATTTTCTGAGTTGTTCTTCTCCCATTAACATAAACTCATTGACCCCTAAGGTTTCTATCTAATCTTTCAAGTTGCTGTTGTCAGTTTGATCCCATACAGATAGCTCTTAAAAGAGTATAATACTCAAGGCAGATATTCTTATTAGCTAAACAAACAAACCAGTTGCTGTCAAGTCGATTCTAACTCATAGCGACCCTATAGGACAGGACAGAACTGCCCCATATGGTTTCCAAGGAGTGTCTGGTGGATTCGAACTTCCAGCCTTTTGGTTAGCAGCCTTAGCTCTTACCCACTATGCCATCAGGGTTTCCATTCTTATTCGTTAGGCTAAACTATTTGGTATTAAGAAGACTTTGGGGATATTTTTGATTTAAAGTTTAAAGATTATCTCAGGGGTACAGTTTCAGGGATCATCTGCCCTCCATGGCTGGAGTCTATGAGAATTTGTAAATTCTGTTCGGCACTTTCCCCTTTTGATCAGGATTCTCCTATAGAATCCTATTCAAAATGTTCAGTAATGATAGCCAGGCACCATTCAGTTCTTCTGGTTTCATGGCAAAGGAGGCAATTGTTCATGGAAGCAATGGCCACACATTCCATACCCTCCTCCTAATCCTGACTCTCTGTTTTCCTCTCTTGTTCCAGGCGAATAGAGATGACCACTTGCAAGCTTTTAACATTCCAAGCACTATGCAATAAACTAGGATGTGTAGAACAGAAACACTAAACACATTATTAGGTCAATTAACTGGGATGTCCCATGAAACCAGGAATCTAAACCTCCAAACCTGGGAACCAAATTCCATGAAGTGTTTGTATATAAGCAGTCTCAGCAGCTACTCTTTTTTTTTTCTGGTCCTTGTTGTAAATACATCTATCACACAACTTTTGCCAATTCAGCTTTTTACAGGTGTACAACTTATTGACAGCAATTACATTAAACAGCTGTACAACCCTACCCTTAATCAATGTGATTTTTCCATCACCATTAACTATCCATTTCTCTCTCCCTCCCATCCCTGGTAACCACTAATAAACTTTGTTCTCTATCCATTGTCTTTTCTTTTTATATAAGTGATGTTATATGCTATTTGTGTCCTTTTGTGATTGACTTATTTTCCTAGAATAACATCTACAAGTTCCATCCATATTTTAGCATATACCAAGACTTCATTTCTCCTATGGGCTGAGTAGTATTCCATTGTATGTATGTACCACATTTTGTTTATCAATTCATCTGTTGATGGGCATTTAGGTTGTTTCCACCTTTGGCTATTGTGAATAGTGCTGCAATGAACACTGGTGTACAAGTCTCTCTTTGAGTCTCTGCTTTCAAGTCTTTAGGGTATATTCCTAGGAGTGGAATTGCTAGGTCATATGACAGTTCCATTTTTAGTTTGAGGAAGCATCACACTGTTTTCCACAATGGCTGTACCATTTTGCATTCCCACCAGCAATGGATAAGGATTCCAATATCCTCACATCCTCACCAACATTTGTAATTTTCTTTTTTTTTTTTAAATTAGCCATTCTAGTGGAAGTGAAATTGAATCTCATTGTGGTTTTGATTTGCATCCCTCTGATGTCTAATGACATTAAGTATCTTTTCATGTGTTTGGTGGCCATTTGAATGTCCTCTTTGTTTAAATGTCTATTCAAGTCCTTTTCCCATTTTATGATTGGGTTGTCTTTTTGTTGGTAAGTTACTGAAGTTTTATATATAGTTTTGTTATGATATTCTTATCAGATATATGATTTCCTGATTTCCCAAGACATTTTCCCAGCCATTAGCTTGTCTTTTCACTTTTTTTGGTAAAGTATTTTGATGAACAAAAGTTTTTAATTTTTATGAGGTTCCATTTATTTTGCTTTTTGCTGTTTGTATTTTTGTTATTATATTAGATAATCCACTGTGAAAAGCTAGGCCCAACAGCATTGCCCCTGCATTTTCTTCTACGAGTTTTATGGTTTTAGTTTGCACATTTAGGTGCAAATGCACATTTTGAGTTTGTTTTTGTAGTATGGTGTAAGCCATGTGTCCTATTTCATTTTTCTGCACAGGGAAATTCAATTTTCTCACCACAATCTACTGAAGAGACTCTTTTTCCCCATAAAATGACTTAGCATCCTTGTCAAAAATCAATTGACCATAGACATGTGATTTTATCTCTGGACTCTCAACTACATTCCGTTGGTCTATGTGTCTGTTGTTATACTGGTATTAGTACTGGTATAGCAATACCAATAACAGTACCAGGATGTTTTGATTTTTACAGCATGTTTTAAAATAAGCAAATGTGAGCCCTCCTACTTTGTTCTTCTCTTTCAACATTGCATTAGCTATTCAGGGTCTCTTGCCATTCCATATAAATTTGAGGAACGGTTTTTCCATTTCTGTAAAGAAGGCTATTGGAATTTTGATTGGGATTGCACTGAACCTATAGATCGCTTTGGGTAGTGTTGACATCTTAACAATATTAAGTCTTCCAATCCACGAACACAGAACAGCTTTCCATCTACTTAAGTCTTCTTTAATCTCTTGCAGCTCTGCTTTATAACTTTCATTGTATAAGTCCTTCACGTCCCTAGTTAAATTTACTCCTAGGAATTTTATTCTCTTAGATGCTATTGAAAATGGGATTGTTTCCCTAATCTTTCTTTCAGATTTCTCATTGCTAGTGTACAGAAATCCAACTGATTTTTGTTTGTTGACCTTGTACCCTGTAACTTTGCTAAATTCCTCTATTTGCTCTAGAAGATTCCTTGCAGACTTTTTGGGATTTTCTATATATAGGACCATATCATCTGTGAATAGAGATAGTTGTATTTCTTCTTTTCCAATCTGGATAAACTTTTATTTACTTTTCTTGTATTATTGCTCTGGTTGGGACTTATCTTTTTTAAATAACATTTTATTGAGTTTTTGGTGAAAGTTTACACACCAAATTAGGTTATCATTTGACAATTTCTGCACAAATTGTTCAGTGACATTAGTTACATTTATCATAATATGTCAACATTCTCTTTGTGTTCTGTTTGTTCCATTTCCTGTACGCCAGTTTCCCTGCCTTATCTTCTCATCTTTGCTTTTGAGTAATTGTTGACCTGGTCTCATACTGTTGGTTTTTAAGTATAGTACTGATCTTACCGGTAATATCCTTTATTTTGTGTGCCACTCTGCTACTTCACTAAAAGGTGATCTCAAGGGATATGCTCAGTTCCAGGTTTAAAGAATGTCTCAGGGTGATAGTCTCAGGGAGTCCTCTGTTCTCTACTGTTCCAGTTTGTCTGGAATTTTTTTTTAATAAGAATCTGAGTTTTGCTCCACATTGTTCTCCCATTCTATCTGGGACTATCTATTGTGACTCTGATCAGAATGGCCAGTGGTGGTAGCTGGGCACTATTTAGTTCTGTTCTCAGGGTAGATGAGGTTGTGGCTCATGTAGACTTGTTTATTCTCTAAGCTTTTGGTTACCTTCTTACTGTTTTGCTCCTGGTGAGTAGAGACCCACAGTTGTGTCCTTCTGGCTAGGACTTCTAATACAATTTGAGCAGAAGTGATGAAAGTGGGCACCCGTGTCTTTCAAAGGGAAAGCTGTCAGTCTTTCTCCATTAAGCATAATGTTGGCTGTTGGCTTTTCATACATTCCCTGAATCATATTGAGGAATTTCCTTCTATTCTAGTCTTCTTCAGAGTTTTCATCAAGAAAGGGTGTTGGATTTTATCAAATGCTTTTTCTGGAGCCATAGGGATGACCATAGGTTCTTTTCCTTTTTTCTATTGATGTGGTATATTGCATCAATGGATTTTCTAACGTTGAACTATTCCTGTATTCCTGGAATAAATCTCACTTGATCATGATGTATGCTTTTTAATATGCTGGTGGATTCTCTTTGCTAATATTTTGTTTAGGATTTTTGCATCTATATTCATAAGAGATATTGGTCTGTAGTTTTCTTTCTTATGGTGTCTTTGTCTGGTTTTGGTACCAGGGTTATGCTTCCTTCATAGAATGAATTAGGGAATATTCTCTCCTTCTCTATCTTTTGGAAGAGTTTAAACAGTACTGGTGTCAATTCTTCTCTAAATATGTGGTAGAATTCCCCAGTAAAGCCATCTGGTCCAGGCTCTTTTTTTTTTTTTTTTTTTGCTGGGAGGTTTTTCATCACTGATTCCATCTCTTCACTTGTTATGGATCTGTTGAGATTTTCTATTTTCTCCTGAGTTAGTCTGGGTAGGCTGTGTGCTTCTAAGAATGTTTCCATTTCATCTAGGTGATCCAGTTTGTTGTTAACAGTTGTTCATAATATTCTATCGTAATTCTCTTTATTTCTATTGGATCAGTTGTAATGTCCCTCTTTCGTTTCTTATTTTGGTTATTTGCATCTTTTCTCTTTTTTTATTTGTCAGTCTAGCTAAAGTTTGTCTATTTTATTGATCTTCTCAATGAACCAACTTCTGAGTTTGCTGATTCTTGCTACTGTTTTTCTGTTTTCGATTTCATTTATTTCTGCTCTGATCTTTATTTCCTTTCTTACAGCAGGTTTAGGCTGAGTTTGCTCTTATCTTTCTAGCTCCTGGAGTTGTCAAGCTAGGCTGTTGATTTGAGATTTTTTTTGTTTTTCCGCGTAGGCATTTATTGCTGTAAGTTTCACTCTGAGTACTGCCTTCATTGCATCCCATAAGTTTTGGTATGTTGTGCTTTCATATTTACTTGACTCTAAAAAATTTGTGATTTGTTTTTTGATATCTTCCTTGACCCAAGGGTAGTTTAATAGTGTGTTGTTTAATTTCCATATGTTTGTGTATTTTCCAGTTTTTTTTCCCTATTATTGATTTCTAGCTTCACTCTGTTGTGGTCAGAGAAAATACTCTGTATAATTTCAATCTTTTTAAATTCATCAAGACTTCTTTGTGACCTATCATGCAGTCTATCCTGGAGAATGATCCACGTACAGTGAGTAGAATGTATACTGTACTGTTGTTAGGTGGAGTGTTGTATATATTTCTGTTAAGTCTAGTTGGTTTATGGTGTCATTCAGATCTTCTGTTTCCTTGTTCATCTTCTTTCTAGATGTTCCATCCAATATTGAAAGTGGTGTATTGAAGTCTCCAACTATTACTATAATGCTATCTATTTCTCCCTTCAATTCTATCAGTGTTTGCTTTATATATTTAGATGCTCCGATGTTGGGTGTATATATATTTATGATAGTTAAATCTTCTTGATTAATTGACCTTTTTAATCTTTGGCCAACTGTTTATAATTAGTAGTGTTTCTATGGATAGGACGTGTTGACACACTCATTGAATTCCCTACAGATGTCCAGGCAGAAATCCTGTTGTTTATTGGCAAATCCAAAAATATCCATGTTTTCTCAAGACAGCCATGTTCCACACAGGGGAACCCCCCTAAACTCCTGCCTGAAGGTGGAAGCTAGTCTTTTAGAGGGTGAGTCTAGTGGAAAGGGCCCGAGAGCTAGTACTCACCATGTGATTTCCACTTAACTCTGGTTTTCAGTACACTCTCAGATGTGTGTGACGTTGGGAGTCAGAGTCTTTTGGTTCAACCATTTCCAGAGTTGGGGAGGACAGACATTTGGCTGGGCCAGTCAGAGAGGGGACCTGCAGGTCTGACTGCTTCACACACGCACCTTCAGCCAGTCCCTTTGC
The DNA here is from genome assembly GCA_030035585.1 of Dugong dugon. Classification (NCBI taxonomy): domain Eukaryota; kingdom Metazoa; phylum Chordata; class Mammalia; order Sirenia; family Dugongidae; genus Dugong; species Dugong dugon. Next base: position 23,815,416 of record CM057468.1, read on the forward strand.
CGTAAGTTCATTCTGCATTCTGCTGTGCACAGGTACTTGTGACTCAAATTCCTGAGCCTTTCTAGGATTCTTGTTTCTTCTAACAAGCTCTCCCATCCAAGCAGGCAGGGTTCAGCTTTTTATGTTTCCTGACAACTGTTATTGCTTCGACACTCTTGTATTTGTCTAAGTGGTCTAATACTTCTTATTTTAGAGGGGTTCCAAAAGGAGAAAGATAATTTACTTTGTTTCATCAGCCATATTTCTTTCACATTTCTTAATGCTCTCTAGTCCCCCATTGGACTGATGAGTTATAATTTTTAAAATCAACCCCCTTTGCCTTTGGCTGAATATTATGATTGTTTTATTTTGGCTATTACAAATTAAATTTCTTAGGACACCCTTGTAATTTTTATTTTTTCCTGGATTGCTTGCTTTCTTTCTTATTATGTGTGTTTTCAATAAATTCCATTAAGTGTAACTTCTGAGAGAAGGGATATGTAAAATTCAGAGGGATGACACCAAATTCCAAAATTTCTTTCCCAATTTACAGAATCCTTGACATGTGTTTCACCCACACTGAGTTTGTGATAAAATCACTAGGTTTTTAAAAATGAATCGGATATCAAATCTTTCTGGTTTTTTTTGTTACTATCTACTTATTACTTTGGCCCATTGTTCTAACCTGTCTAAGACTCTTCTGGGCCTGGGTCCTGGTGTGGTGTGGTGAATTGGGTCTCAGGAGACCGAAATTAGCTTTGGTAAGGGATGGGATGCTTGGCCTTGCCATCATCTGCAGCGTGATACCCATGGCTTCTATTTTCCATGTGATTTGTCGATTATAACACTGAAAGGCACAGAGCCTTGACTCTGTGACCTAGGCTTCTTCAGGGCTGACATGAATCCACTTGTTAATTATGATAATTCAAACACTATGGACTTGCCTACCGGTATTATCTTCTAGTCCATATTTCTCAATCTCTTCCTAAAATATAGTGAAAGACTTTGTTAAATGCCATAATTTCACTTACTCCCTTAATTAATCAGCAGTTGTTGAAAACTTATTCTGGGATGGGCACTGCAGTGCATTCAAAAGTGTTTAAAGCTACTGACCTCAAAATGTTCACAGTCTAATGAAGAAGAGGCAATTCTGTAAAATTTACATGATCTTTTGAACTGTTAACACTGCCAAAAGTTGTAATTAGGGGTTTATTTGGGGACATGGTTTGTTTTGTGAATCCAGGCTGGATAGTCAAAGCCCTCTAAGTCCTCACCGACTGCATAATAATGACACATTCTAGAACTCCGTTGAGAGTCAACATGAAGACGGAGATAATTAGGAGAGGAAAGCAGGGATTTTGGAAAAGCAATTTCACCTGATGAAAGATAGTTCTGGCTTTCTCCCTTGTTACAAGATTAGGAGCAGCACTGAAATCCTTGAGCCTTTGCCAAGATCACCCAGTTTTGCCCACTGGTAGTCCTTCTCCCAGAGTCAATAACATTTGAACACCATCTATGTTCCCAGCATGATAAATTAATTAGGATAAGGTATCTGAAAAGTGTTAGGCAAGGTTTGAGATCCTCCAATCAAGTCAAAATCTAATGGGCAAATTTTTTTTTTTTTCCTTCTGGAGGTTTTGTTAGTTTAAGTTGCTTAAACAAAAGTGTTCTAGTATGTGTATTTACGCACTGCCAGAAAATATTATTAATACTGGCTGCATCAAAGCCTAATTGAACATTTACTGAAGATGCCACAAAGGATTCTAAGCACTAACATCATATACTGCATTTCAGATGATAATCTCAAAATCCCTATCAGGAAGGTAATTTTACTATGTCTGCTTTGTAAATGAAGAAACTGAAGTTTATAGAAGGTTAATTGCCCAACGTAATTGAGCTAATTAAGCTGGCAGTCTGACTCTAAATCTATGTGATCTTAAACTACCTTTCTTGTATCACCTTCCCAGGCTCAGGCCAATAGATCTGAAAGAATTAACTTTTGCAGTTTTGAATGGAAATATCTATTCCTATTATTATATCATAGCGTAAGTGACTAAAGCCCCATGGAGTTTTTATTGTCCCATGTGGCAAAACGTTCTCCTAGTGTGTATATCAGAAACCAATTTGTGCTTGAAATTATTGCTTTGAAACCATGCTTTAAACTTGATCGCATCTTTAGCGCATTCTCTGAGGTCCACTTGAAATACAGTCCTGCTTGCTTTCCTCATCTTGCTTCTGTCCCTTTTTCCTTCTTAGAACCAAGAAATGTAGTGGTCTCCTTGGTTGGTCAGGCTGATTTCAACATGCATCCCATTTGGTATCTGGTAGCAACAAAGCTTTCTCCAGCAGCTGAAGCACAGCATTCGATTTCTTGGTCTCTGTAGAAAGCATTCATTCCACTGGGGCCTCTTTATTCTCTTCATCTCTTTATGCCAGTTATGTGTAACACCAGACTCGAGGTCAGAGAGTGTTTAAGGGAAGGGAGGTTCTAATGTAAATAGAACAGGTATATGCTCTTCCCATGGAACACAGAGCCGCATGTCCCTGGTTCTTCTTGACGCCTGCACCCTGCTCAGGTGTGGCACTTTGTAGGAATGCAATACAAAGTGATTAGATGACTCTGTGTGTTTTCCATGTTCCTTTACAGCTTTTAACTATATGCATAAATTCTGTTCACATTATTCTTAGGGCAAATGGATATAGTTCTCTAGGTTCCAAGAGTTTAGCTATAAGAGTGACATTAGTAACCCTGTGGGTCTGTATATCTTATGAAATAAAATTAGTGGAGTTGCACACTATCTGTTCATCCATCTGTCCATCTGTCCATCCATCCACCCATCCATCCATCCATTCATCCATCCAACACATGTTGCTAGGCCCTGGACACACAGGAGTGAGTGGAGAACACTGGGAGGATTTCTTTCAGCCACACTGACCTGATGGCTCATGTGACCTTGGCTGTACCACAGTGCGTCATGCTTCCTTTGCCTTTTCTCAAGCTTTTCCTTCAGCCTAGCATGCCCCTTCTTTTCTAGAGCTTTTATCAGTCTTCTGCCCTGGTTGAAATCCTCCTCACTCTTTAAAGCTGCTTCCTCTGGGGACTAAGACGAAAACCAAACCCAGTGCTGTCAAGTTGATTCCTCCTTAGGGAAGCCTCTTCAAATCCCCTCAGTGGAAATTAGCAGCCCCTTTTCTGTGCTTCAAAAGGACTTTGATCATATGTATCCATGTGTCTCCCCCATTGGCCTCAAAATTCTCTAAGGTGAAGGGCATGTTTTATTAATGTCTGTATTCCCACAAGCCCTAACATGGTGCTTTTGCATATGAGGAAACAATAATTGTTTGCTGAATGCAAGAAAGAATGAAGCAGACATTTTATACAGATGTAGTATTTTATGGAAAGAGTTTACAAATATTCTTTTTCAATCAGTGTTAAAAATTAAAACACAGTCCTGCCCCCATATTCTTTTGTTGATTTTGTTGTTGATTTGTGACTTAGCAGACCCCATGTGTTACAGAGTAGAACTGCTTCACAGGGTTTTCTTGGCTATAATCTTTATGGAAGCAGAGATGGCCAGGACTGTTCTTCCACGGTGCCACTGGCTGGGTTCAACCGTTTGCACCACCAAGGGACCTTGCCCCCATAGCCTGATTTTTCTTTTATTCAAAATGAAAATACCATATAGGGTTTAGTCTGATAAATGAAAGTCACACATGCTCACTGAAAATATTTTAAATAATTAAGAGATGTATTAACTACTACATGAGAATCCCCCCTTAACACTACCACCAAGAGATAACCTCTATTAAGTCTGATGTACACCTTTTTCCTCAGGCTTTTTACTGTGTATCTATACACATTCATGGAGTGTCTGGGCAGTGCAAATGGCTAATGTGCTCTGCTGCTAATTTGTTGGAGGTTCTAGTCTACCCAGATGTACCTCAGAAGAAAAGCCTGGCAATCTACTTCCAAAAAAATCAACCATAGAAAATCCTACGGAGCACAAGGGAAAAAAAACAACAAAAAACCAAAACTACAAACCATTAGTCCTAATGAATATAGATGCAAAAATACTCAACAAAATACTAGCAAACTGAATCCAAAACATTAAAAGGAGCATACACCATAATCAAGTGGGATTTATCCCAGGAACGCAAGGATGGTTTCAACATTAGAAAATCAATGTAATACATCACATTAACAGAATAAAGGACAAGAATCACATGAACATCTTAATAGATGCAGAAAAGGCATTTGACAAAATTCAATACCCTTTCATGATAAAAAACACTCAACATGATAGGAACAGAAAGAAAATTCCTCGATATAATAAAAGGCATTTATGAAAAACCCACAGCTTACACAGAGCTTACTCAGTGGAGGAAGATCGAGAGATTTTTCATTAGGATCAGGAATAAGAAAGGGATTCCCATTCCCACCACTGCTATTCAACACTGTTCTAGAAGAACTAGCCTGTGCAATTAAGCTAGGAAAAAAGAAAAAAAAAAAAGGTGCCCAAATTGGGAAGGAGGAAGTAAAACTATCCCTCTTCCCAGAAAACATGATCCTACACATAAAGCCCCAGAGTCCACAAGAAAGCTATCAGAACTAATAAATACATTCAGTAAGGTGGCAGGGTGAAATATCATCACACAAAAATCAGTTGGGTTTTTACACATCAGCAATGAGAAAGCAGAAAAGGAAAGTCAGGAAACGTTATCATTTACAATAGTATCTAAAGGAATAAAGTACCTAGGAACAAATTAAACAAGGAAAGTGAAAGACTTGTACACAGAAAACTATAAAACATTACTAAAAGAAATTAAAGAAGACCTACATAAATGGAAGGATATTCCGCGTTCATGGATTAAAAACCCCATTGCCGTCAAGTCGATCCTGACTCGTATCGACCCTATAGGACAGAGTAGAACTGCCCCAGAGGGTTTCCAAGGAGTGCCTGGTGGATTTGAATTGCCGACTTTTTGGTTAGCAGCCATAGCTCTTAGCCACTGTGCCACTAGGGTTTCCATATTCATGGATTGGAAAGCTTAATAAAGTTAAGATCTCAATAAGCAGTCTATAAATTTATGCAATTCCCATCAAAATTCCAACAGTCTTCTTTACAGAAATAGAAAAGCCAATATTGAAATTTATATGGAAGGGCAAGGGACCTCAAACAGCTAATGCAATCTTAAGAAGGAAAATAAAGTAAGAGGACTCACACTTCCTGATCTCACAACATACTATAAAGTCACAGTAATTAAAACAGCCTGGCTGTGGTAGCTGTTGTTGTTAATTGCTGTCAAGTTGATTCTGACTCATTTGTTACAGAGTAGAACTGCTCCACTGGTATAATAATAGACATATAGACCCATGGAACAGAATATAGCATCCAGAAAAAAATCTATACACCTATGGTGAACTAATTTCAACAAGGGTGCTAAAGTTCAATCAATGGGGACGGAAGAGTCCCTTCAATAAAGGATGCTGAGAGAATTGGATTTCCACACGCAGAAGAATGAATCAGAATCTATGACTCAAACCATACACAAAAATGAATTCAAAATAGATCAACGACCTAAACGTGAAAACAAAAACAATAAAGTCCTTAGAAGAAAATACAGGGACTTGGCTGCGGGGCCCAGTTTTTAACAATGGATTTGCACATGCAGCAAAAGATGAAATAGATGAATGGGACCTCATAAAAATGAAATACTATTGTTCATCAAAGGACTTTATCAACAAAGTAAAAAGACTGCCCACAGATTGGGAGAAAATTTTCAGGAACCACATAGCTGATAACGACCTAATGTACAAAATATATTTAAGAAACTTCTACAACTTAGCAACAAAAAGACAAACAACCCAACCCAAAAATGAGCAAAGGACTTGAACATACAAGACAGTTCATCGAAGAGGATATTCAAATAGCCCACAAGCACATGAAAAGATGCTCAACATCATTAGCCATCAGAAACGCAAATCAAAATTACACTGAGATAACCTCCTCACTCCATTAGAATGACAGTGACCAACACCAACAAAAGCCTGCAAAACAACAGGTGTTGGAAAGGTTATGGAGAAACTGAAAACTCATCCATTGCTGGTGGGAATGTAAAATTGTACAGCCACTGTGGAAAACACTTTGATGATTCCTCAGAAAGTTGAACATAGAGTGACCATATAACCTAGCAATCCTAATCTTACATATATAACCAGAAGAAGTGAAGGCTGGAAAACAAACTGAAATCTGAATACCAATGTTCATCCCAGCATTTTTCACAATAGCCAAAAGGTGGAAACAATTTAAGTGTCCACCAACAAATGAGTGGATAAACAAAACGTGGTATATACACACAACGGAATACTACTCAGCCATAAAGAGAAATGATATTCTGATTCTACAACATGGATAAACCTTGAAAACATCATGTTAAGTGAAATAAGTTGGCTGCCAAAAGACAAATACTGTGTAATCTCACTTACATGAAATACACAAATATATAGAAACCAACCGAAAAGTGTGCAATTTGAAACCACCAGTGGCTCTGTGGAAGAAAGATGTGGCAGTCTGCTTCTGTGAAGGTTTACAGCCTTGGAAACCCTGTGGGGTAGCTATGAGTCAGAATAGACTTGACGGCAGTGGGTATAGAAACCAAAGATTATTAGTGGTTACCAGAGGTGGAAGGGAGGGGGAAAGGGGAGTTTTTGCTTAGGTGGAATTGAGTTTCTATTAATGGTAGTAGAAGGTTTTGGAAAATGATAGCGGGAATGATGGCGCAACTTGAACTGTCATCAGCGTCACTGACTCGTACATGTAGAAATTGTTGAGATGGCATATGTTGTGCTATGCAGATTTTCACCACCATTAAAAAAAGAAAGAAAGAAAAAGAAGCAAACACTATGGAGCATAGTTTTACTCTGACACACATAGGGTTGTCATGAGTTGGAGTTGACTCGATGGCAACTGGTTTTTTTTTTACTGTTTACATGCATATTTTCAGAAATGAGAACACACTCAATACTCTTAACTAGGACCTCCTTTTCCCCCTCATTATGCAGACTATGGAGCCCTGGTGGCGCAGTAGTTAAGAGCTCGGCTGCCAACCAAAAGGTCAGCATTTCGAATCCACCAGTGGCTCCGTGGGAACTCTATGGGCCAGTTCTATTCTGCCTTATAGAGTCGCTATGAGTCAGCAACGGGTTTGTTGTGGGGTTTTGGTATTTGGTCTGTTGGTACCCACTGATCTGTTTCAGCTGTCCTGAGGGGTGGGCAGGCATCCACTTTTGCATGGACAAAGGGATTTAACCAGTCCTCCATGATCGGCATTTCAGTTGTTTCAAATCCATTGCTGTTTAAAAAATATATCGAAATGAGCATCCTTACATATTTATCTTTTTCCTCCCATGTATATTCCCTTATGATACAGCTCCCTCACTGCTTCAAAAGCAATGTAATTTGATACATGTTGCTGAATAGGCTTTTAGAAAAGCTGTCTTAATTTAAACTCTCACGAATAGTATATTAGAATGAGTGCCTCTTTCTCCACATTCAACAACTGAGTTTTTAGCAGAGTAGTGAAAGGTATTCCAAGTACTTTTTGAATATTAGAATTGGCATTTTTTTTTAATGGTTATTGATTGTGTGTGGCGGGGGGAGAGGGAGATGGAATTGGTTGTTTACCTTCGTTCAGGGTTTTTTTTTTTTTTTTTTTTTTTAATTTTATTCCTTATTGTGGCATTGGCTTTTTCCTAGTGATAATCTTCTGAATTACATATATACAGTGCATTTTTCCTTAGTTTATCATGCCTTTAATTTTCTGTATTTTTCTTTTCTAGAAGGTACAATTTTATCTAATCTGTTTTTCCTTTGTTTCTAACTCTGTTTTATATTAAGAAAAGGCTTGTTGATTCCAGACTTCAAAAATTCCTATCGTTTTAAAAGAACTTTTATGGTTTTATTTCTTATATTTATATTTTAAATCATCCTGGACTTCATTTAGCTATGTGGTTGGAGATATCATTTGGCATTTTGCCCAAATTATTAGCTTACAATACAAATGACATTTATTTTACAATCAATCTATTCCACACTGGGAGCCCTGCTGGTGCAATGGTTAAGAACTTGGCTGCTAACCAAAATGTTGGCAGTTTGAATCCACCAGCCACTCCTTGGAAACCCTATGGGGGCAGTTCTACTCTGTTCTACAGGGCAGTCAGAACTGACTCAACTGCACATAACAACAACAACAATTCCACACTGAGTTGAAATATTACCCTTATCCTATACGAAATAGCCACTTGAAATTCTATTTATCAAGTTCTTAAAAAACTGTGCTGGAATGTTGAATGCAATCACATTGAATATAGAAATACTGAGGAGAACCGGTAACTTTACCAAAGTGAGTCTTCTCTCTAGGAATGAGGTTTGTCATTCCATTAATTTCAGGACTTCTTTTGGGGAATTTACAAGGACTTCTGGTTTGATATTTTTAAGGGGGTTTCCATCCTTGCCCTCTTAAGTACTATAGGGATTTGGGTTAGTAGCTATACCCATGTATCCTAATTCACATATTTTTTTTCTTTTTTCTTCCTTACTTACACTCCTTTGTAAACAAGGGGGAAAAAAAGGAGAGGTGACCATAAAAAACTAAAACAGTGGGTATTCCAGAAATGACCAAAAAGCTAGTAAGAGAGTCACCAAATATGATCTGTGATCAAGACTGTGTTAATGTATGAAAAGATTAAAAGGCCTAATCTTTCTGATTCCTGAACAGTGACACCTAGTGCAGAGGCTGTGCATGCCCCTGATGCCGTGATCTCAGAAAGGCCGGCAGTGGCATGCTAGAGATGGTGCACTCAACTATGGTGTGCTTATTTCTGCAGGTAACTATATAACCATAAAACACAATGAGGTAATGTTACACTGTATAGAAAGAGGCGTGAAACACTGATGTTAATAACTGGTGTTTCTTTTTATTGTGCTTTAAGTGAAAGTTTACAGGTCAAGTCAATTTCTCATACAAAAATTTAAACACACATTGCTATGTGACCCTAGCTGCTCTCCCTATACTGTGACAGCACACTCCTCCTTTCCACCCCGGATTTCCTGTGTCCATTCAACCAGCTCCTGTCCCTTTCTGCCTTCTCATCTCACCTCTGGACAGGAGCTGCCCAGAGTGCTGAGAAGCGCTCTCTTCATGAGTTATCACTTTATGTCCCACAGTCCAGTCTAATCTTTGTCTGAAGAGTTGCTTCAGGAGTGATTTCAGTTCTGGGGGAATGGAGAGTCTGGGGGCCATGTCTTTAAGAGTCCCTCCAGTCTCAGTCAGACCATTCAGTCTGGTCTTTTTACTAGAATTTAAGTTCTGCACACCACTTTTCTCCTGCTCCATCAGGGACTCTCTGTTGTGTTCCCTGTCAGGGCTGTCATTGGTGGTAGCCAGGCACCATCTAGTTCTTCTGGTCTCAGGCTGGTGGAGTCTCTGGTTCATGTGGCCCTTTCTGTCTCTGGGGCTAATACTTTCCTTGTGTCTTTGGTGTTCTTCATTTTCCTTTGTCCCAGGTGGGTTGAGACCAATTGATGTACCTTAGATGGCTGCTTGCAAGCTTTTAAGACGCCAGACGCCACTCACAAAAGTGGGATGCAGAACATTTTCTTAATAAACTTTTTTTTTTTTTTAAATAACCTTGTTTCTTTCACTAACTGAAGTATAAAGTAACATCTCATCCACTGAGCATTTGGCTTGCTGGAAATCTCACCTACTGAGAGCACAGACAACAACCTGCAGGACTGGGCTATCTGTACTGACCTCAGGGTCACCTCCTTCACTCACGAGGACTGCTCTGCCCAGCACCTCTTGCCTAACCCCATCACTGAAATTATCTGTTTACATCCCCACTAGACAAGACACTGGGCATTTGTTGGGAAGATGAGTGTTAGGTTTGAGAATTCAGAAAAGCTTGTGATTCATTCTGGAAACATTTCTTTCTAAAGTGCTTAAATCATTTCTTAAAAAGAGATTTGAACTTAAAGGGAGAGTTACCCAATACAGTTATTTCTTTATCACGTTCTCACTCTCCAGGGACATCAGGAGGCAAACTTTTTAGTAGGATGAGGTTGCTCTGAATTAAAATGTAAACCAACATTTAAACCTATTTATCTTTTTCATATGATTATGACATATAATTTTCCTTTAGATATACTAGTATTTTTAAGATTAGGACTGCAATTGAACCAGAATAGCCTAGAAAATTCTATTAGTGAGAATACAGTGTGTTGACCAGGCTTGGACCCTGGAGCCAAATTGCTGGGGTTAGAGTTTTGCTTCCAGCATTAGCTGTGTAATATTGGATCAATAACTTGCTTAACCTCTCTGTGCCTCAATTTCTTTATTTGTATATCAGGGACAAAAATAGCACCTACCTCATTTAGTTGCTGTGAGGATTAAACAAGTAATATGTTAAGTACAGAGAACAGTGCCCTCTTGGTGAGTAGGTATTATTAGGAAACAAAACAAAACATCAAACCTGCTGCTATTTTGTTGATTCCAACTCATGGTGACCCCATGTGTTACAGAGTAGAACTGTTCCATAGGGCTTTCTTGGCTGAAATCTTTATGGAAGCAGTTTACCAGGCCCTTCTTCTACGGTGCCACTGGGTGAATGTGAACCACCAATCTTTAGGTTAGTAGTCAAATGCAAACTGTTTGTGCCACAAAGGCACCTTAGCTATTATTAAGACCTATTATTATTATTATCCTTATCATCCTCATCACTCCTGTAACCAAGAGCAGGCAGCCTAATGGGAACTTGGAGACCCTAATGTCACTCTCAGAATCAGACTTGGACTTAACCTAACTCTTGGTTTCAGCTCCTATGGGGAATGGCAGGGTCCTCAGAGAACTTAGTTCATCTTTTCCTTTCTGGTTGGGTTCCCTGAGGTTAATGCATTGATAACATGCACTGCATAGCCGTTAGCAACACAGGTTCTGAGCCAGCCTGGCCTGCCTGGCACTCTACTTACTAGCTGTGGAAACTTGCTCAAAACACTTCACCTCTCTGTGTCTCAGTTTCATTTGAAATGGGATAATAATAGCACCTACCTCAGGGTCGATGTAAGAATTAAACGAGTTAAAACTTGCAAGTGCTTAGAAATGTCCCCAGCTGTTAGAAATGCTGTTAGAAAATGCTATATATGTGTTCACTAAATAAATAGGAAACAAAATGAATGGCATAAAAGAGACACAAAGTCTTAGAGCTAGAATTCTTTTACTTTTTATAGTTAAGAAAACAGAAGGCCAGAAGTAAAATGATGTTTTTAAGATCAACACTACATTATTCACTCTGATTCATGAAGACAGAATTATAATGAAACCCACTGCCGTCAAGTGGATTCCAACTCAGCAAAGGCCCTACGGGGTTTCCAGCAAGGGGCTGGTGAATTCGAATTGCCGACGTTTTGGTTAGCAGCCAGAGCTCTTAACCACTGAGCCACCAAGGCTCCATGATGATCACAGGTACAGCATCCTGAACACTTACCATGCGCTGAGGGTAAAGGGTAAACTGTGCTAAGAGTTTTACATGCATTGTCATTGTTTTGTTTAATCCTCAAAACAACCCTATGAGGTAGATGCTGCTATTATTCTCACTGTGCAGAAAAGGAAACTGAGCATAGAGGGGTTAAGGCTGCACGGCCAGTGTAAGGCAGGGCTGACTGCTGCTTGAACACTTTGCTGTCCCGCTTGCTTTAAAATGGAGACGGGAGTGGGAGAGTATTTCGCCAGCCCATTGTTCTTCCATGCAACACTTCCTCCTAAAAGAGCAGTCTGATTCATTACTATCTCCCCAGCACCTGGAACAGTCCCTGGCATATTCTGGGTACTCACTAAGTATCTGTTGAACAAATGGATGCTGTTCCCAGAAGCTTTCCTATGATTAAAGTGATGCCTTCTTTTTTTGACATATGCACTCACATGATGACTCTTAAGTGCCAACTATGTGTCAGCCACTATACTCAGCACTAAGAATGAGAGACGAACAAGATCAACATGACCTTGTGGTTGATTCTGGTGAAAGGGAGGAGCTGTGCGTGATTTCCAGACTTTTGGCTCAGGCCCCTGGTGGATGGATAGTGGTGGAGTTCCTTGTCATATGAGACACCCACGGACAAGCAGGTTAAGCAGGAAGCAAATGCTTTCAGTTTTGGACACAATGAGTGTCTAACATCTGTGGGGCTTTCTCATGGTTAGCTGGAAAGAAACCAAGGCTGGAGACATTCCTTTGAGAAACTATGTATCAACGGCACGAAACCAAGAGTAGATGTGACTGTCCAAGGAGAATGCAAAGTAAGAGAAAAAGGGTAACATGTGACCGTAAGAAATGCTCACTTCCATGGGACTAGTAGAAAAAAATGAAAGAGTCATAAGGAAAATGATAGAGTGTTGGCTAACCAGAAAGTTTGCTAGGAGGTAGGAGACGTGGGAGGCAAATCAGGAGAAGGCAGAGTCCAGAAGCAGGAAGGGATCAGTAGGGTCAAAGGCTGCAGAGTTCAGGTAAGACAAAGACAGCGATGCATCCATTAGAGATGAACATGAAGGGGAGAGCATGGTCTTCCTGCCATTATGTGGCTGGGGCAGAAGGGAAACGGGCTGGGGTTGGCAGCACAGGGCAGATGAGCTGGCAGAGGTGCGTGAGAGGCAACAATTAATGGAGTCGCAGGGGAGGTGGAAGTGTGGCTGAGTGGGAATCTATTGCGGACCTTTTGCATAGCCCTTCCTCCTCTGACCCCTTGTGCTGCAGCAGGACCCAGGTGTGGCCCATAGATCTTTCCTCTACATCTGTTTGATTTTCTAGGTGATTCAGCTTCATGGCTATAAGAACCATCCATGTGCAAAGCTGCCAAGATTTACAGCACACTCTGGAATTTTCTCCAGACACACAGACATCTCAGCATGTCCAAAATCAAACCTTGACTCTTCTCCCCCAAACCTGCTCCTCCTCAGTCTCCTCCACCTCAGGTAAACAGCAGCTCCACTTTTCTCGCTATTTAGTACAAGACTTCCGGGTCTTCCTTGAGCACCCTACATCCACTCTATATGCAAATCCTGATGGTTCTCTCCCCAGTGCCCCCAGTACCACTCAGCCAAAGCCAAAGTCATCTCTTGCCTGAGCCACTGCAACAGCCTCCTGCCTGGTCTCATTGCTTCCATCCTTGTCCCTGAGGCCCTTCTCCATACAGCAGCAAAGTAAGACATCGTTTAAAACCCACCTCTCCTCTGCTCAGAATGCTCAGAATCCTTAAATGCTCTCTATCTCACTGAGTCAAATTCCAACCTTACCTGGCCCTGCACCCTCAGCCCTCCCTCCTGCTGCTGTCTGCCTTGCTCTCCTCACTCACACAGACTGCAGGCTGCTCCCACGTATATCTAGCCTGCAGTCCTCCACCTGGCTCCATGCTGTTTCTTCTGCCTGGTCGCTCTGCCCCAGATATCCACAGAGCCCACTGATCATCCCAAAATGGCCCCTGCTCTCTGTCACTTTCCACACATTTACTTTATTTCACTTTATTGTCACCACCAGACCCACTACATATTTGTATATGCAATTACTGTCAGTTTCCTCTTCTAGAATATAAACTCCGTAAGTGTGAAGAATTTGATTTGTTCCCCACTGTATCTCAAACAGCCTCTGTTAGTTTGTCTTACTGTGGTGGCCTGTGTGTTACTATGATGCTGGAAGCTATGCCACTAGTATTTCAAATATGATCGCCCATGGTGGATACATTTCAGGGGAGCTTCCAGACTAAGACAGAGTAGGAAGAAAGGCCTGGTGATCTACTTTAGAAAATCAGCCAATGAAAACCATATGGATTACAACAGAACATTATTGACTTGCTTACTTTGGACACATCATCAGAAGGGATCAATTACTGGAGGAGGACATCATGTTTGCTGAAGTAGAGGGTGGGCCAGTGAGGGTGAGGGAGACCCTCAGTGAGACAGACTGACACAAAAGTTGCAATGATGGACTTAAACATGCCAGTGTTTGTGAGGCTAACGCAGGACTGTGCAATGTTTCGTTCTGTTGTGCATGGGGTCACTGTGAGTCGGAGTCAACTCGACAACAGCTAACAACCCCACCACTTACTCTATCTTCACAACTAGTACAATGTTTGACACAAAGCAGGTGCTTAATAAATATGTGTTGACTGACTGAATGAATGAACAAATGAATATACGTGATGCTGGAAGAATCCCGTAGAGAAGGCATGGCCGAAGACAAATAAGTGTGGCATAGGGATGAAGAAGTTCTCTCAGGAAGAGGGACCTCACACTCAGACAGCCTCAGCCAGGAGGACAGGAACCACTTCTCCACAGGAGGGACGAAGGAGGGAAGGGCAGTGTGAATGCAGATGGCCTGGAAGGCTTGGGAGCGGAAGTTTGAGGGGCCTCACCAATATTCTAGTGTTTAGAGTGAACAGGGTAGAAGTTTTAAGGAGAGGGGGAACTCAGATGTGAAACATTTCTGTGGAGAAGTCTTGCTGGTCAAAGTAGGATCAGTGTTTGGCTTTGTGGGAGCACCAACCTGTGAACTGCGGGGTTTTCTCCAGCTCTGCTCAGATGTGGGTAGCTAGGCTGATCAAAGCTTTGTTCTTCTGGGTGCAGAGCTTGCACCAGAACACAGAAAAGTATGGATGAAACTGGCCAAAGAGTGGTGATTTCAGAGAAGGAAGGAAGAGTAGGAAAGTAAAGACGAAAGTAGAGTTCAAAGGTCTGGGGGCTTCGTGTCAAAGAAGATTAACAATGAAATGAAAAGGACCTTGGCTTTGGCTTCTCCTGCGGGTTTTTTTTATTGGTTTGCTTGTTGCTGTTTGTTTTGCTTTTCTTGGATTTTCTCAAGGACACCTCTCTTCTTATGCACCCTTCAGGATACAGCCATCAGCTTCAGACTGTTCATCTGACACCATACCTTGTCAGACCCGGCCCCCTCCAGGGAAATCTAGAACACCTTGATCTCTAGCTTCTGGACTGGGTAAAAGAGAGAGCTTGTGGAAACAATGCTAATGTATTAATGCAGAAAAGCGACTTGCTCTTGAGAATTTTAGGAGGGTTGAAGCAGTCAGTGACAGCATAGCCTCATTTTATAGGGATAATTTAGGAGCAGTGAGCACCTCGTAGTGCTCCCCAAATCACACCAATGAGAACACATCCACCCCAGTAGTCAGTGAGATATAAACTACGAGCACTCAGACTTCCCTGTATAGCCTGAATTTCAAAAATTAATCTTGCTGTTAGAGGATATACTACCATTTTATTCTGGAGACTATAAATGAAGTCAAAATGATCCTGTGTGAGCAGACGATGTACTGGATGAAAGCAGTATCTTGAGTAGGTGTCAGCCAGGCAGATGGATGGCATGGTGCTTCTAACTTTACTGACTGTAGCCACTTTACTCCTAAATTAAAAAAAAAGAAAAAAAAGGTCCTCCCAAGAGCTGCACAAACTATACATCACAGACCTATACCCAAGAAGGAAAACTGACCATTTATTTGCCATTGTTAGGTAAATATAAGACCATTATACATTCTTCCGTGGAGATCCCAGGATCCCCTGAATGTTGTGGAATTCTGCTTTATCGGTACAGCTCCTAAGAAAGGTTGAAAAGACTCCAACCAAACTCTAATGCCTCAGGTCAACTAAATCACTCCATTGGGTTGTTTCCATTTCATCCACTAAAATTAAAGCCCTCGTCACAGGTGGGAGCAGTGTGCTGCCACAGAAAACAATTTCTATCATCACTGTCTTTGGTAATTCCAGAAAGAACAACACTGGGCATGCTGCACGGAAAGTTATGAGAAGAAACAAAAGTTGCTGTTTAAGCACTTTCTTTTGACCTCACTTAGAACAAAATGCCCTAAAATGGAACGCTTAGCACATACTATTACTTTTTAAATAGAGGGATTTTCACATGGAGGTCTCAAGTTCTACTTCTCTTCCAGTTCCCCAATATGCACCAATGAATCTTGTACCATTTCTGAAAATATTTGTTAAAGGTTCACTTTTCTGCTAAAATTGTATTCACTGAGAATATGTGCAGAGATAGTTATCTATAGGTTTATAATCTTTTTACATTTCAAAGTCACAGGGAAAAACCCTTCTTGTGTAAAATTTCCCATTGACGCACGTCAGAAAGTTGCCGTCGCTGGTATTGGTACACTACATGCTCAAATTTTGAATGTGAAGTACACCCTCCAAGAGCCCAAGGTATCAGAGAACAAGGAAGCTGGCAGAGGAATATGACATGATTCTAACCCACCCACCAGCTATAGAACCTGACAGAAGATGAGTGGCTTTAGAAGGAATCCCAGGGAATCCAGGATGCAAAATAAACAGAAGCAATGACATGGTAAAGTAAGCCGGCATACTTAATAGCATCTCCCACTTGTAGCTAACAAACCCTCAAAGAGGGAGCCCCAGCCAGAAGCCAACAAACACTTCTTACCATTTCTTCTTCCTCCTCTAGGATGCAGACTTCCTGTGGCCCACCACTCCACCTGAGTCACCCTCTCCCAAAGCCAAATCTGATACCACATCATCATAGTAATGTAAGGATGCTCCTTCTTGCACCACAGCCTTCCACCCTGCCCTGTCCCTCTTAATTTGTTCTGGGTCTCGCCTAGAAACCCTGACTCCTTGAATCACTGCTCCTCCTGGTTTTGTTCTCCTCCTTACCTGGCCTGCACCTATGGCCAATCACCTCAAGACCCTCTGGCCAGCATCCTACTTCTTAACTTACCCAACAGTAACCAGTCTGTCTTCGGATAGCTTACATTAGTTTAGACTGTTTTCGTACTTAATATAATGATGTCTGGTGTGTTTGCTCTGTGGGACTAATTCATGTCGTGTGCACAGGTGCAGACTGTCCGTTCTGATTGCTATGCAGTGTTACATTGCATGGATATACCACACTTTATTCATTCTTCTTTGACAAGATATATGGTAGCTGTCTAGTTTGAGGCTATTATGAATAGTGCTGCTGTGGACACTCATGCACATGTTTTGCTGAACACGTGTACACAGTTGGAAGTGCGTAGGTCATAGGGTATGTGTATGTCCAGCTTTAGTAGCCAAAGTGATTGTTCAGAAATCCTTCTACTCATTCTGTTTACTTGTCCCATCTCCACAATCTAAACATTTATTCCTCTCCTATGTCCCTCCACTTTTACTCCCTTTACTATTAGCTGACGATCTTACTACCATATCACAGAAAAAGCAAAGGTCACCAGGCATAGATTAGCTCCCCACGCAGACGTCCCCACTCTCTGAGGAAATGGTGCTTCCCCAGAGCTAACCCTTCCCCCCACCCAGCTGGGGAGCCCCCTCCTCTAGAGTTCACCTCAGGGAATTCACTAAGCTCCTTTATGAATTCAGCTTCTCATTAACAACCCACACCCACACCGGAGGTTCACCTTTTGGCAGAGGATTGGACAGGTTCATGAAACAAGACAAGTTTAAAGGGGCACACTGGCCGGAGGGCAGGGACTGGAGGGCAGGAGGGGACAGGAAAGCTGGTAATAGGGAACCCAGGGTTGAAAAGGGAGAGTGTGGACATGTTGAGGGGTTGGTAACCAGCATCACAAAACAATATGTGCACTAACTGTTTAATAAGAAGCTGGTTTGTTCTATAAACCTTCATCTAAAGTACAATGGAAAAAGCCCACACCACCTTATACTTTTCCCATCATTGAAATGTCACACACACACACACACACACACACACACACTCACAGGATTAAAAAATAACAAGAGAAAAATCCTCTCCTCACACCAAGCTTGCTGCAAGACTGGCTTCCCTCTGAACTTCCTTTCCTGTCTCAGACTCCTCCCCTCCCCACCACCAGGCTTCCTTCCTACCCTCCAGGGCTGCTGTCTATGGTCTTCCCATCTCTCTTGATGGCTACATCTAAAGGCCTCTTTACTTCCTCACACAACGTGGCCTCTCTATGATCAGTGCCTCCTCCTTCACACTCCCCTCTTCATTCTTATCTATGTGATTTTCTGCAGATTCTCTCTACATCCCTGACTGCACCTTTGCCAACCCTCCTTCTGGGGCACAGCACCCTTCATGTTTCATTCCTTCTGTTCTTGTTTTCATCCACTCCTGTCCTCCCAGCTATCACCTACGTGCTGATAATCCTCCCGTCCTTCCTGTGCACACACACCTCTTGGGCCCCAACTACAAATGCCAACGGGCCTTTTTCGTGTGGGTTCCCACAGATACTCCAGGTTCAGCACGTCCCAAATCACACTCTGTATCTACAGACCCTTCCGGCCTGTTCGTGTCCGATGGTCTTTTAAGTTTGGTCCTGTCACAGATGCTGCTGACTCTTTCCTGCTCTGCACTTCCCGAAGGGCTTCAGTTCTTTTTGTGAAGGTTTCCCAAAACCACCTCTTCCTCCCACCCCCACTGCGAAGTTTATTCAGGTCCTTATCATTCCTGCCCAAATTACTTTAAATGCCTCTGTAATCACCTTCTTGCCTCCAGTCTCACTCCCTTCCCTGATTCTCGACAGCTACCAGGTTTCATTATTTATTCAAAGTTTTACTAAGTACCTATTATGTGCCAGGCCCTGATTTACACAAAGAAGGTAGAGCTCCCAAAAAGAGAGACAAATTCATTCCCTGTACTCACAGAGGAGCCCTGGTGGCATAGTGGTTAAGAGCTCAGGCTGTTAGCCAAAAAGTTGGCAGTTCAAATCCATCATCCACTCCTTGGAAACCCTATGGGGCAGTTCTACTCTGTCCTACAGGGTCACCATGAGTCAGAATTGACTCGACCGCAACAGACTTTATACTCACAGAGCTCCCATATACTCTTCAGGATGACAGTTTGCCGTACTATGGTGGCTTGAGTGTTACTGTGATGCTGAAAGCCATGTCACTGGTATTTCAAATACCAGCAGGGTCACCCATGGTGGACGGGTTTCAGTGGAGCTTCCAGACTAAGACAGACTAGGAAGAAAGGCCTGCTGATCTGCTTCTGAAAATTAGCCAGTGAAAACCCTATGAATCACAACAGAATATTACCTGATATAGTGTCAGAAGCAAACACAACAATCAGAAGATGGTGCAGGACTGGGTAACATTTTATTTTGTTAAGCATAAGGTCACCATGAGTCAGAGCCAACTCACAATAACAATAACAAAAACAAATACCGACAGAGCTCCTAATTTAGTGGGGAAGGCAGAAATAAGCAAGTAACTAGATAATTCTAGATAGTGATCCATTTTATTAAAAAGAAAAACCATGGTAGTGACTTAGCGCGGGCCTGAGGATGGAGAGCAGACATATATAACAAGATAAGACAGTCAAGGGTAGCCTCTCTGATGATGTGGACATTTGACTTGAACAATGAGAAGGAACCACTGTGCAAAAGAATGAGGACAGGACATTTCAGACGGAGGACACTGTAACACTCCTTATTTAAACTACAAGTAGGACCACATTCAAATTACTTATGGAGAATGTCATCAAGCTCCACACATGCGGCCCTGAATCCCCCTCCCATCTCATCCCACCATTCCCTGCAGGCCTCATACACCTCAGCTTCAATACGCCATCGCACAGAAAATTCCCTTGTCTGCAATGTCCTATCTTTATGTTTAGCAAACTCCCATCCATGCGTCAAGACCCAACTACAGTGTCATATCTCACCTCTCCTGTGTCCCAGGGCACTCTGCACGCTCTTCTGCTTTAGTACATACCACATCATAACCTCTGTGTCTCCTTCCTAGACTGGGGACTCCCTGAAATCAGGGACAAAGCTAAATCAGGGACAAAGCTAAATCTAGCTTTGTTTTCTCGGTGTCTTATATAGTACCAGCAAGGGCACATCAAAGGCCCTCCCAAAGCGTTTGCAAACAGGAAATTAAATTTTGTCCATTTTTGAATGTCAAAACTAAGGAAAAAGATCCTGCCTACATACTGTGATGTATTCACATTACTCTCTTATTTCACATAGTTCACAGGGATTTAACGTAAAGCACGTTACTAGTCAGATGTGAGGACTGGGTCCTCTCTTGCTGCCTTGCACTGGAAGCATTATGAATAGGTGTAGCTGGATCAGCCCATAGCCCATAAAGATGAATCAATTTCCATTTATACTAAAAATTCGCTGCCTTTCTAACACACGCACATACACCCATGTACACGCATACAAAGGCTTTCCTGCATAGGCTTGGAAACAATATAAATAACCATTGCAAAAGCATTATGGTAGAAAAAGAAAACAGAATGTCATGAGCTGGGTTTAAAGTTTATATTCTGTACACAGAATAATTATCTTTGGGTGGCACAGTGGTTAAGAGTTCAGCTGTTAACCAAAAAGGTCAGCCATTCGAACCACCAGGTGCTCCTTGGAAACCCTGTGGGGCAGTTCTACTCTCTCCTGCAGTGTTACTATAGGTCAGAATGGACTCGACAGTAACGGGTTTGGTTTTCTGGTATGTATAAGTAGGAGTCCCTGGGTGGTGCAAATGGTTATGCATTTTGCTGCTAACTGAAAGATCAGAGATTCAAGTCTACCCAGAGGTACCTTGGAAAAAAAGGCCTGGCAATCTACTCTTGACCAATCAGCCCCTGAAAACTCTAAGGAGTACAGTTTTACTCTGACACACATGGGGTCACCATAAGTCAGAGTCTACTTGACAGTGACTTATTTTATTTTAATATATACTGGATGTATAAATATGTGTATTCTAATTCATTAGTGATGAAATTTGGTCTGCTTTCTTGAAAGTACTATGGACTAGTTTTTTTTTTTTTTTTTTTTTGTCCCTAAAGAAAAGTTGAAAGCAAAGGCTACAAAAAATTTCTAAGATGTGGGCCATTAAAAAAAAAAAAAAAGTTTATTACTAACATGTAACTTCAAAATTACTTATTAATATGAAATTATGGAATATCTTCCAAGGCAATTGAGAAGCAAGCAAGCAGTTCCCCATGTTCAGTGATGGCCTTTTCCTCCCTAAATGCTCCATTAGTCCCCAGGTTTTTCCTTAAGAAGTATAAATTATAGTATGCACTTCTGTACACCAGGTCTTCTAAGGAGTATCTATGTTGTATCCCTGAGCACCAGAATTTGAGAAAGGGCTGTAATCCCGCCCTGCTGCCAGTTAGAGCTGCTTTGTTCCAAATACACCCTCTTCTCAGCCTTGTGTTGAGACTGTTTTCCTTTGTATTTTCAAGTGTCATCTCAGTATATGTGGAGGAGCTGGTGCCCAAGAACCACGACTGCCGGGGCTTAGGTAAACACATGCAGTAAGGCATGTTTAGGCTTGTACTGAGCAAGTCTCTCGTGGCTCTGGTTGCCCTTATCCAGTCCAGTTTTGAACGTAATTATAGTGCGTGTGTCTGCCAATAGCTCAGACACTCAGACCCTCCCTGCCCACATCCCCCCCACTTCATTATTCTCCTCACGTGTGTGTCTACCACAATCAAAATATAAAACCCCTATGAGCTAAAATGAATGTGTTGATGTCACACTTCTTTCATGGACTCTGAGAAGGTGAGATTTGGGCATCTCATCTTTCTTCTGGAAATGATAGAGATCCTTTGGCACAGGTCCTGGGTGTGAAATGCATCTGCTCTGCACAGTCACATTCCTTGGGGAGGGATTAGCTCCCACTCACCCAGGGAATAGACGTTCCCTGTGGATGACAGCTTATTCAGAGCGCTATGCTTCATGGAAGGAGCGCTCACATCAGCGGTTTGAACCCACCAGCCGCTCTGCAGAAGAAAAGACCTGGCGATCTGCTCCTATAAAGATTTCAGCCTAGGAAACCCTACGGGGCAGTTCTACTCGGTCCTATGGGATCGGGATCGCTCTGGGTCAGAGTCAACTCAACGGCACACAACAACAACTTGCTTCATCTCAAGTTTTGTGGATTTTAGGAAGTGGATTCTAGCATTATTCTGAAGCTATGAGCAGATGTGTCAAGTGTAAACTAATACTCAAAATATATGAAGGGAACAAAATATGAACCAAATAAATAATGAAAATTAATCAGGCTTTATTATTCTGTCAGCCATTAAAACTATGTAATGAAAAATAAAAGCTTTCATGAACTACTATTGCTATTGTTTATAAAGTTTCCATTAAAAATCAAACTTTCAATTTTGTCTACTCTCTGTCCAGTAACCTTCTATCTCCTCTTACGAAATGAAACAGTCCTAGTTAAAAAGTATTTTAGTGACTGGGACCTTTTTCTGACACCCAATTCCATGGATTAAAACTACTAACGCGGTTCCTTAACATTTTTGTTCTTTGGCAGAAACAGGAAACACACAATGGAAAAACAAAAAGAACAACACAAAGAATACCGTGCTTCTTTTGTTGTAATTTTATCTACCAAAATAATAGATTTTGGGAAAAAAACAAAAACATTTTCTCCCCTCCCATTAGGAGCAAGGGAAAATGAAGAAAACTAAAGACGCAAGGGAAAGATTAGTCCAAAGGACTAATAGACCACAACTATCATGGCCTCCACCAGACTGAGCCCAGTACAAATAGATGGTATCCGGCTACCACCACTGACTGCTCTGACAGGGATCACAACAGAGGGTCCTGGACAGAGCTGGAGAAAAATGTAGAACAAAATTCTAACTCACAAAAAAAGACCAGACTAACTGGCCTGACAGAGACTGGAGAAACCCCGGGAGTATGGCCCCCGGAGACCCTTTTAGCTCAGTAATGAAGACACTCCTGAGGTTCACCATTCAGCCAAAGGTTAGACGGGCCCATAAAACAAAACGAGACTAATGGGGCACAACACAGTCCACAGACAAGGACTAGAAAGCAGGAGGGGACAGGAAAGCTGGTAATAGGGAACCCATGGTTGAGAAGGGACAGTGATGACATGTCATGGGGTTATTAATCATTGTCATAAAACAATATGTGTACTAACTGTTTAATGAGAAACTATTTGTTCTGTAAACTTTCATCTAAAGTACAATAAAAAAAAGTATAATAGCTACTTTGGATCAATTTCTAAAACCAGTACCTCTTCTACTCAATATTTTTATACACCAGACTAAAATTTACACCAGAAAGAGGTACTTAGTAGAAAAATGACTATATGACCAGACTTTGGATCAGAATTATCTGAGAAAATCCTTCAATTACTCAGGACAAGAAAGGGGCAAGTGGGCTAGTTGAAGATTTTACGAGTAGTAACTGATAGATGATGTTCAGAATGTCTCTTGTAGAACAGCTTCCTTCCACAGACAGATTATGAGCTACTAGGCATGGGTATTTAAAGTCAACTTTTCCTTTTCTCATGCTTTGAAATCAAATCACAAATTATCACTTGATTTGTTAATAACTAGATTTATTGATAAGTACAGCCAGAGTGCAACTTGAAAAAAAAATTATTTTCTATGGTTGAATGGTCCTTCATAAAGAAATCAGGTCTTTCCAACACTACTTGAAATAATTTCCTTTCCATGCCAGACATGGTTTATTTGCTGTTTTCAGCACTGAATGTTCTTAGTAGAAATATGAAACAAACTTCAACTCAATGGGATAATTGTGTTTCTCTTCATAAAACACAAGATTGTCTATTTTATATGCATTGTCTACAGATAATCCAGGGCCTATGATTGAGTTAGAACATATCTTTGACCTAAATCCACACACACAAATCGCTCTCTGCTCTCTTTACTTGCAGGCCACACAAGATGCAAAACACGGCTTGGGGAATGGGCATGTCTTCCTGGTTATTTCGTCTGATCCTCACAGTACCGCCAATTACATACTTTAAGAATGTGGCAAATGCTTGGAACAGTTGTGAAAGAGCCAAAACTTTGACTGGGTCTGCATAAGGGATCGCCATCCCCCCATCCACTGTCGGCTTGTGGAAAGAACTCTGAAGCACGCGTCTGCAATGGCGACAGGTGCAGGAATTGTGGTCTGATCAGCCTCAGCAAGAGACAAAGACCCCTTACACAGCGGCAAAACACGCAAGGCCATCAAAGGTGGGTCAATACGTGCACACTCGTATGGTTTTATGTTGCTGCCCTTTTCTCACTGCTACACACAGTTAAGGTCCAAATGCTGGTTCCTGTACATTCCAAAGCCAGAAATAATAATTGTCTTAAATAAGCCAGTTAACCTGAGAAGCATTTTCCAAAACAAAAATCCCACACTTAGGAAAAATTTTAAATAAATCAAAAAAATCACAGTTAGCCAGAACCCCACACAAATGCTGTTTAATTCAGAGAAATCAACTGTTAAAACATGCCTATCGAAGTTACAGGGACATGATCTGGCAAATAGAGATTCTCCTAGTTTGGTATAAATTAAGTTGCTCTGGTGATCTTATTAACTCTTTTAAGTTACCATATTATTCACGCTGTGTGATTTAGGATCTAGGGGCTGCAAACAGTCTTTTACTAGTGATATGTATGAGAATACAGTTTCTAATAGTTTATATTAAGAAGTACTTTAATACTAATGTAAACACTGGTTTCAGAAATAATAGCTGTAAACACATCAATAGTTGTACACTATGGTTGTAAACACATCAATCTAATACTAGTTGTAAACGCATTAATCTAAAAGACAACCAAGTTCTTTTTTAAGAAACTGTTACTCACCAGTTGGCTTGAGAGCAAAGCCCATTAAAACTGGGCACTTGTTTACAAAGTAAAAGAGAGAAGAGGCTAAACTGTATTCTCAATCTGCAAGGTCCTTTCACTTCTAAGATTAGGAATGCACCTTAAGCCTGATTGTTATTAGGGAAACAGAGAAGTAAGTAGAGTTATTAAGGGAAAAAAATATTTTTGTTTCACAAATACAGGTCAACTGTCTGCTGAACTAAATTTCTTGTAGTAAACCTGAGTGATTCTCCACATAAACAGGGGTGGTGATGACAGTCAGGTATTATTTAGGTGTTTACCAACTCATTCCCGTAGTAAGACTATTCACGTGAAAAGATTTTCCACCTATACAGAGTTTTAAAAAATTGAAAGTTTTTGATAATTTTATAAGCACTGTTACATTGTATTATTACATTAGCTCTTTAAACAACTTGGTTATGTAGTCAGGCAGGGATATTATTCCTATTTTACTTCTGAGGTACCAGAACTCAGAAAAGTTGAATGACAAGTCATTGTGAGGGACTTGCCCAAAGTTGTACAGGTGCTCATTGCTCAAATCATGTAGATTGGTCAATGACTGAGAAAGCCCACTCAACGTCTCACCCATCAGATATCATTTAAGATGTCTTTTTTTAACTACTTGCTCCCTCAATGAAAACATTCTACTTGCTTTCAGATTTTAACTTCATGGAGTCCTCTTTTGGTGACTTTAATATGTGGAAGAAAGTGAGTATAGTAAATATAATAGTACAAACATAAAGTGAAACCACAAAGTCCTTTGTAACTCCTATCTGAGGTAATCAAAGGGTAAAACAGTGTTGCCATAACAGTATAATATGTAACGGAAAAGAAAATATACGAAGAGGAAAGGTAAAGGATCCAAAACTGAAGTTACTTCACTGTCAAATAAATCTGTCAAAAATGTTTCAGGCACCAGCAAACCTTTTTAGATTATTTTACCCAAAAATATGCTGCAAGTAAGGCATTGGGAATTAGGGTTGTTTACACTTTAAAATACTGATTTGCATTCTAACACTCCTATTTCTGATTGTTTTATCAAGGTGATTGGAAAGACTCATGAAAATACTTGGCTATAAATAAGCCAAATCTAAGCCTAAGAAAAATAATGAAATGACAATTTCACCAATTTCTCTATCTAATGAGAAATATTTTGACTGTTGACATGACTAATAGGCAAAACCAAAATGATAAAAATGACAAAAAATGAGGACACTATATAGCAAAAGGAAATCCTGGTGACATAGCGGTTAAGCGCTAAGGCTGCTAACCAAAAGGTCAGCCGTTCGAATCCACCAGGCGCTCCTTGGAAACTCTATGGGGCAGTTCTACTCTGTCCTATAGGGTTGCTATAAGTCAGAATCAACTCAATGGCAACAGGTTTTTTTTGGTTTATATAGCAAAAAAATAAGAACAACAACATAGACAAACCTGGATATTTACAACAGTGTGACTCTCCAATACCAAGCCCAGCTTTTTATTTATTTCCTATGTGTCACTCATAGTGTGTATGAGAATGGAAAGCTCACTTTTCATTTTTTTTCTCATCAAACAGATCCTCCATAAAATGTCACCCTCTAATGACAGCTAAAAATACATGAGAATCTAATCTTCTTCAAACACTTGCTTCTTTAGCTGGAAGTGTCAGAGAGGAAAACACTCCATAAACAAAATGTAGATGCTAAGCAACTAAAATAGCTCCCATTTCCTTTCTCTGTAAACTCTCATTATTAGCTCCCCTGTTATTTCCACCCAAGGAAGTGCCTCTGCAGCACTGACTATTTTCACAGGCTTTGCAAGGAGCAGACTCCACAGGTTCACAAGGATGTTTGTTTTGGCAAGGGGCTCTGACTTCCTCTGCTTCTCTGAACACAATGCAACCCTCATTTTTGCCATCTCCAGGGTAAAAGGAAGTGTCCTAAACACCAGAGATAACCTCCTCAGCATTTCCATTTCCCCCAGTAGTTTTAAAAAAAGATTGTTCTGTACCATAATAAATTTTGTTTTTTCCACATTTTAGGATATAACCAAAGCTTATACTTGGCTGTTTATTACAGAGGGGATTATAGTGCAAATCCAATTGTTTGGCCTGTATTCGTTTTGGTCATTACTAAAAAGGCATCTATGCTTTATGTCTGGAATATCAAAAGTTTAAATGACATGATTTTTTTTTCTTTTTTAAAAGGTAGACTAAATGGCAGTTTGGCTAGCTCCATAACAGATCTACCTGTTTTATTCTTCAGTCCTGTCACGATTTTTGATGTCCCATATCACATGAACAGATAAATAGGATGCATCTCAAAAACACACACACAGATATGCACATTTGAGGTGTAATTGGATATATATATGTTGTTGTCAGATACCAATGATTTGGCTCCTGACTCATGGCAACCCCAAGCACAATGGAATGAAATGCTGCCCAGTCCTCCTCCACCACCCCCGGGATCAGTTGCCGATTGCACCATTGTGACCCATAGAGTTTTCACTGCCTGATTTTTGGAAGCAGATGTCCAGGCCTTTCTTTTCAGTCCACCTCAGTCTGCAAGCTCTGCTGAAACCTGTTTAGCATCATAACAACATGCAAGTCTCTACTGACAGACAAGTGGTGGCTGAACATGAGGTGCACTGGCCCGGAACAGAACCCAGGTCTACTGCATGGAGGTGAGAATCCTACCACTGAACCACCAACGCCTATAAATCTATACACAGACCCAGACACAGACACACACACACAAAACCACAATACTGGGTTGGCATAAATTTCATTTCTTTCACCATGAGTTTAATACGAGTTTCCAACTTCTCAAATTTATATGTTTTTGGAACCGGCAAGCC
This sequence comes from Dugong dugon, assembly GCA_030035585.1. Taxonomy (NCBI): domain Eukaryota; kingdom Metazoa; phylum Chordata; class Mammalia; order Sirenia; family Dugongidae; genus Dugong; species Dugong dugon. The sequence continues at coordinate 23,842,909 of CM057468.1, forward strand.
AGACAAAGTTAATTCCATCTATTTACTAGTTCTACCTAGAGAATGGTATTATACAGAAAATAGTCTAGCATCCCTCCTCACTGTCTTGCTAATTTTGCTGGCTTTTTGGCAGAGGCTACATGTGAGTTGAGCTGATTCTATCCTGATCCTATCAGGTGTTTAAACTATGGTATTACTCTCATGAGAAGCAGAAAGGGCTATTCAGAAACAGCTGCCATTTGCTCCATGAACTTGGAGCAATAAGAAACTGGCCTACTGAAAAATCCAAGGAGTGTTACGATTAATGGTGGAAAACTCTTTAATCTTTGAGTTTTTATTCTCAAATAGCAAAGATGTGATTTCCCTGTCAAAGATGAGCAAATAAATGTTCTTTTACATTTTAAACTTTCTATCCATTTCCGAACCTTCATGTCAAACAAGGTTATAGTAGCAGAAGTTACTAACTGCAGTGCAGCATTATGCACCAGCACTCTGCTGCCATCTTAACTACTCTGGCTCCTGTCTTGCCCGAGGTTATAGACCTAGAATTCAAGCCTGCACATGCCCCATTCTAACACTCCCATCTGATGGTGACACATTTCCCTTTGACCTCACACAGCATTAATGTTTTATAGCTCCATGCATGAAATATGTCAGACAGGTCTGTGTTCTGCCACTTACAGGTAAGAGCCCTGTGACCCCACTTAACTTTTGTGAGCCTCGGTTCCTCATTGTAAAATGAAGATGACAATAGTATCTACTTTATAAGAATATTGTAAAGTTTAGATTAAATGAGATGATGTACATAAAGGTCTGAGCATTATACCTGAAACACAACAAGAGCTGAATAAGCATTGCTGCTGTTGTAGGGTCAGTATAATGGTTGTTATAGTACCATTATTTCTTCACCCTGGGATCAGAAAGGTGAAGACTGGATAACGTGCCTTTGTTGCCTAGAAGCCATAGGAAAGGCTCTTTGATGGTGAGTTTATTTCTATAAGTGATTGGTCTAGCACAATGGCCTTTCATTTCCCATTGATTTAACCATTAAAACACTTCCAGCAGGATGGAGAGTTCTCTGCTATGACTTTGTCGATGATCTGCATGTTACCCACTGGGAAAGAATTAAGAAGTGACACCTTCATCCAGCTTTGTCTCCAGCTCTAGATCAAAGATGGCCTCTCCAATCCCGATGGTTTCCCTGGAATGGGGATTAGAGTGGAATCACAAAATCAGTGTTCCAAGCAGGAACTTGGGATTAGCTTCTGCCACTGTCCTGGGCCCACAAGCCACAATCTCCCCATGAGATGGCCATTTTCTGGTATTTTGGGGTCATAAATTGTCTGCTTCAACTAAATACTGAGAGCTTTTAAAGGAAGGACGGATTCTTATTCATCCTCGAATTCCTCATGGCCAAGTTAACTGCTTTGCATAAAGCCGGTTTCTCTTTACCTTAAATGGGATGAATCATATGCTAGGCAAAAATTTAGACTCTCCATTCCTGCTCCAGTATCATGCTATTTAATTTCTGCAGCTTTAGAATACATTTTACTTTCTGGCAGGGCTAAAACCTTTCATTTATATTTAGTCATTTTCATGAAAGTATCAGACCTTGCTACTACCTGTCGGTCAGCTTGTTGTACAGTGGCTGCTTGCTATGATGCTTGGAACTATGCCACCAGTATTACAAATATCAGCAGGGTCACCCATAGTGGACAGGTTTCAACAGAGCTCCCAGACTACAACAGACTAGGAAGAAAGGCCTGGCAATCTACTTCCAAAAATTAGCCAATGAAACCTTATGGATCACAACAGAACATTGTTCTCAGTTGCTTTGGGCATGTCATCAGGAGGAATCAATTGCTAGAGAGGGACGTCATGTGTGGTGAAGTAGAGGCCAGTGAAGATGAGAAAGACCCTCAGTGAGATGGACTGACACAGTAGCTCCAACGATGGACTGAAACATGTCAGTGATAGTACATAAAGTCATCATGAGTTGGAGTTGACTTGACGGCAGCTATTTATCTTACCCCATCTGTCTGTCAGTTTATTGTACTGCGGTGGCTTGCATGTTGCTGTGATGCTAGAGGCTATGCCACTGGTATTCAGATACCACGGTCGACAGGTTTCAGTTGAGCTTCTAGACAAAGGCGAACTAAGAAGAAGGACCTGGCGGTCTACTTCTGAAAACAATTAGCCAATGAAAACCTTATGAATAGCAGTGGAACATGAATACCGAATATACTACAGACTGCCAGAAGAATGAACAAATCTGTCTCGGAAGAAGTATGACCAGAATGCTCCTTAGAAGCAAGGATGGTGAGATTTTGTTTCACATACTTTGGACATTATCAGGAGGCACCAGCCCCTGGAGAAGGACATCATGCTTGATAAAGCAGGGGGTCAGCAAGATGGGTTGATACAGTGACTGCAACAATAGGCTCAAGCATAACAACAATTATGAGGATGGTGCAGGACTGGGTAGTTTTTCATTCTGTTGTACACAGGGTTGCTAAGACTTGGAACTGACTCGATGGCACCCAACAACAACAAAAATCTATCTCTATCTACCATGTCTCAGTGAATCTTTACTTTTCTCCTCTAAGATATTCTAATTTTTGCTATTTTTTTTTTGTAATAAGTCATGGTAAATTCTAGAGTCTTCAATTTTTCCAAGTTTTTTTATTCTAGGAATCTTTTAGGGTTTTTTTTTTTCTTCATGAAAATACATTTGTGTCTGAAATACGGTGTTCAGACACACACTTTCTGAAGGTACAGCCTTAACTGGCACCAAGGAGAATGAGAACTTCCCTTTCCCTCCCTCCCATACTGCCCATCACACTTCTGTGAGGATAGGCTAAGGGTACTGTGACCTCTTCACAGTCACCACCAAAACGCCCAAGTCTTTTCCTTTGACGTGGTTATTTAGCTAGGTACTCTTGTTTCTGTGCTTGAAACCTTAAGGGCCCAGGATTCAGGTTTGGATTGGGGTGAAATGAGGGAGGCTGGTGGGATATAGAGATGGAGCTACTCTTGGTTCAGGGTCCACAGCATGTGGCCCACAGGAGTGACTAGATTGGAGGCCACAGAAGACCCTGATTCAGTTTGGGCAACCTGCCCTAGCAAATGCCCCATCATTAGAGGACCTGCTTGTCATGCCAGCTTATCCAGTCATTTTGGATCCTACTCTGCACCCTGTTCTTTGCTACCCATCCACCCTAGCCTCCAGTCTGATGAGCACATCATCTAAGTCACTGATTGAAAATAAGGTTCACTCTCACTGCATATGTTACCAGAGACCTCTCTCCAGGTAGACAATGATGCATTTATCACAATAGAAGATAAAGGTATTTCATCTCATTAGTTTCCTTAGCTGTTCCATCACTGAGCCTACGTCTACCTGTTTGTAAATGCTTACTAGGGGTCCACTGTGTGCTAGGCACTGTGCTTGGGGCTTGGGACATAACAGGGGACACTTCATTGTCCCTAGTCTAGAATTCAGTCAAATGAATAGGCAATACAACTCACATGGTCAAGATCACAGGGGTGGGTAATGGATGTTATGGATCTATCTGAAGTTTGTCCCTCTATACATTGGTATATTAATGACCTACTTCAAAATATTATGGGAAGAACTAAACACGAGTAAACTTTACAAAGAACTAGAAAATCACAAATAAAATAAAATACATTCATTGTCACAATTTTCTTGAAAAAGCTCATTACATCAATGAAAAGGGGCAAGAACAATTGGGAGGACACATGCTCAACTCCCTAAAACTGTTAGGTTGGCCACTACCACCAAAAGGCAGAGAATGACTTGTGCCTTAAAAAATAGCTCTGTTTTCCACCTCACACCCACTGGGAAGCTATTTTCAGAAAAATAAAAATTAACAAGTGTTGACGATGACGTGGAGAAACTGGAACCCTTGTGCATTGCTGGGGGGTGGGGGACATAAAACGGTGCAGCCACTGTGGAAAACAATATGGCGGTTCCTCAAAAATTACACACAGAATTTGCAGCACTATTCACAATAGCCAAAAGGTGAAACAACCCAAGTGTCCATCACGGATAAACAAAATGTGCTGTATCCATACAACAGAATATTACTGAGTCTTAAACAGAAATGAACTTCTGATACATGTTACAACGTGGATGAAACTTGAAAACATTATGTTGAGTGAAAAAAGTCAGACATAAAAGGACAAATATTGTGTGAACTCATATGAGATGTTTAGAGTAAGCAAATGCATAAAGAAAAAAGTTTATTAGTGGTTACCAGGGGCTGGGGGCAGGGGGAAATGGTGACCTATTGTTTAAGGGGTACTGAGTTTCTGTTTGGGGTGATGGAAATGGATAGTTCTGGTGGTAGCACAGCAGGGGGAATGTAATTAATGTCATTGAATTTTAACTTAAAAATGACTCAAATGGCAACCCTTTTGCTTTACATATATAGATAATCACACTAAAAAATATAAATTTTTATATAAATACATAAAAGTATAATTAAATAATAAAATTAAAATAAAAAAGTAGTTCTGTTTTGCTCTTGAGGGAGGTTAAAGAAACAGGGAAAAAATCTAGAGGACTGCAGATGCAGCTGTGGAAAGTGCATTTCTTTGGCAGGATGTCACTCGCTGCATCCGGCTTTGGGAAAAAGAAGCAGGGGGTATGGGGGAGAGGCATTGTTGAGGGAGAGAGTATTACCATCTCTTTTCTTTAGCTAAGACTTTTGAATTTTCCAAAGAAAGAAACACACTTACAATAGGCCCCAAAACACAGAAGCAAACACACAAAAGGTCTGTCAGAGCAAGTCCTCCAAGGGGGAACATCCCTTCCTGTCTAAGGGAAGAGGCAAGAGTATCAGGGTGAGTGTGGGGATGATGAGGAAGAGTTTCACTCAGTGAGACGTGTGAGTGGAAAAGGAGTAATCTGAATCCACTCAAGTCTTCTGGGGCAAAGACGAGTTGTGGAGTTAACAATCTGACAACACAGAATGCTACACTCTGCATTGTCCTCACCTTCACGGAGGGACAGGCACTCTAAAGTGACAAGGAAACACGCACTTTGTGATCTTCTAAAACATCAAACTTGTGTTATTCATGCTACTGGTGAAGGAAGTGGAAAGACTTGTGCCACATCTGAAAGAAAAGTCTGGCAGCTCATTTAAGCTGCAAAGGAGTCTAATGTTTATTTAATTTGAAGTATATTTAGATGTGAGGACAAGTCACTGTATACGTAGGAAGGCCACCTTGACCCTGGCGCCCTCTTCCTTTCTAAATGTTTACTCCTCCATTACAAAGCCATAGAGGGGATGTGTCTCATGCTCCAAATCCCAACTTTGCTAACTGTTCTTCTTCTGCAAGTACAGAAGGAAAGGGGCATGATCCCCCCAGTAAGAAGGGCAGTGTGTAGGGGGTGAGCACAGGGACTGAAGGAAGCACAGCCTGAATCAGGCCCAACAGGCCCTGGCAGCAAGGTCTCTGCTGGGCAGCTCAGCCTGGCCTGAAACTCCATGCCCTCAATTGAAGGGACATCATAATTCTAAACTTCCCAGGGTGCATGTCATAAATGGTAAAAAGAAGAGGTATATCTATATGTTATTTTGATGAAACACGGTTAACAGGGATTAGAAAGCCAAACAGAGTGAAGATAGTTTAACAGGACATCCAGATGTTGTTGTAAGGTGCTGTTGAGTTGGCGCCGACTCACACAGACCCTACGTTCAACAGAATGAAACACTGCCCGGTCCTGCGCCATCCTTACAATTGTTGCTATGTTTGAGCCCATATCCAGATAGCAAGAGAGAAAAACCTAGGTTTCAGGAAAGTATCAAATGCAAAGAAAGGGAGAGGCAGAGAGAAAAAAGGAAAGGTGAGGAAGAAGGAGAAGGAAGAAGAGAAAGAGGGAGGAAAAGGGAGGAGGAAGAGGAGGAGAAAAGAGAGAAGAGAGTGAGGTTGAACAGAAGGCAGTCAGTGGGGGAGACGGAGACTGGACTCTGGGGGGAGCCAGGGCTGGATATGCAGCACACACAGCGCCATAGCAGTTCGCTTGAGGGCCAAGGTCCCACTGTCCAAACACCTCTGACCCAAGGCCATAGAGTAGGGCCATCTTTGTGACTTGTCTTTGCCCGGGAAAGAAACTCAGCGATCAGTTGGTGAGTTCCTTTGAGTGGGAGGCCTTCGAGAGTCAGATGACATGAGGTTCTGGCCATCAAACATCTATGGAGAGACCACCAAGCACCAGACACTGTCCTGGGTGATAAGCATATAGTGACAAACAGGTGTAACTGAAAGGAAATGGAAGGAGAGCAAAACATGTTTTACGCCAAGCTCCATGGCCATCTTCCACCGCTCCTTACTGTACACCCTAACAATGAGCATGAAAAAATCCTAGGTGAAACCAGATCCAAGCTCGGGTTTTAAAATCAAGAAGAAGGCACACTCCACTTTAATTACCCCCGTTAAGCTTTCTAGCCAACAGTAAGAAACGTAAGAGCTTTATGCTTTACTAGTGCTTCCTTACGACTCCCTGCACGGTGCAAATGGTTGATGTGCTTGGTTGCTAACCGTAGGTTGGAGGTTTGAGTCCACCCAGAGGCGTCTTGGAAGAAAGCCTGGCAATCTACATCCACAAAAAAAAAAAAAAACAACAACAAAAAAACCAGCCACTGAAAACTCTGTGGAGCACAGTTCTGCTCACACGAGGCCAACCGTGCGTCAGAGAGGACTCGATGGCAACTGGTTAGTGCTTTTTTAAGTATCATTCCATTTTACCGTGTGAGGTAGTCACACCCATTTTACAGATGAAAAAAATGGCATGATGTTAGATGCTGGGGTTACGGCAGGGAATAAAGAGACAAGGGTCCCTGATTTCAATGGGAGGGGCAAGAAGAAAAACGAAATGGGAGAAAGGCCCAAAAAGTGACCTAAGGCCTTGCTGATGGAGAGAATTTGAGCAGGTCTAGGTACAGTGACCAGCTGCTCCCTGGAAGCCCTATGGGGCAGCTCTACTCTATCCTACGGGGTCGCTATGAGTCGGAATTGACTTGATGCAACAGGTTTGGTAGGTGCAGTGAGGAGCATGACAGGGACAGGACTGCAGAGCTCTGTTGGACCTCAGGGAGTATGAGGGGAGAGGCGAGAACTTAGGTCAGAGGTGTAGACAAGCACCAGATCACATAGGGCCTTGTTGGCTCAGATAAGAACTTGGATTCTATTCGTGTGTGATGTGAAGCTGTAGGGGGCATTAAAGAGTGACATAACCTATGTTTTGACAAGGGTCACTCCGGCATCTGTGTGGAGAATGTTCTGCAGTAGGAAGCAGCATGAGCAGAAGCAGGGGCCAGCTAGGAGACTGCTAATTAGTATCTGTCCAAGACAGAGGCGGTAGGGTTGGGTCAGGGCACTCAGGTGAAGATAGTAAGGAAGGGCTGAAGGCAGGCCCATGTCAAAGGTGAAACGTGCAGGCTTTGCAGACAGGGTGCGTGTGGCATCTGAGGGAGAGAGAGGTGAGAAGGATGAGTGTAATGAGCTTGTCCTCATCATCTCATACACAGGAGTGGTCCGAAAGGGGCCTTGTCCCCATCCTGTGCCGAGGCCACACGTGCTAACCAAAGGGGCACTCTTTACCACTGCACCCCATCTACCTCAGACGTCTCCTCTAAGAGGCACCCAGGATGCCTACTGGCCAGGTGAGTAGGGGCTGTGAGAGATACACCCATGTGCCAGAGCAAGTCAAAGACCTGCCATTATTATGGAAAGTAATTTCAAAAAAGATCTCCGGGCATCATCCGCTTCACCTGAAGCAAACACCCACCACCACAAGGCATGTTATAAGAAATGGAGCCAACCTCACTGCAGGGAAAGCACTGCAAGAATGACTTTGCAAGAATGAGAATCCGCATCTACCTCAACATCCCTGCTGGGAGAAAGGAGGAAACACTTATGTTCATTTTAGTAAACAAATTTTAAAAATCAGTCCTAAGAGGAGAGAGGACACTGGAATCTGGAGTCCCACAGGCCAAGTGGCATTACCACCGTGATAATCGCCCTGCTCCCTGGGGAAGTACCAATTCAGGCTGCAGGCCCTCCCCTCTCACGCTCTCGGAATGCAGTGCCAGTGGGACAGAGCAGGATCATGGACATCCCCAGAATGGCTAGAGATAACTCACATCTGAAACGGACTTTAACTCTGACTATGATCCAATGGATACCTCAGTTCCTGATTAAACATATCTTAGGGCATCCAGTTAGCATGATTTCATTACCTCTGGTAATATGGTAGTTGCCTAACTATTCTAACGATTCAGGAAATGAAACAGCAAGGAATAATTCCTTCCAGTACATTTCTAACATATGCAGATTATCCAAATTATTTACGCAGTATGGAATGCTGCATTTTTATGTAGACAATGCACGGAGATACGAAAGTAACGAATATCAATCCATGTTTTCAAGTTACGGAGCCTGTGCCTAGCAGCTGTTCAACAGCTATCTGTGAAGCACATAAGCAAATTTTTCATACAAAAATCCATTATGTGTGATACTAATAACACGATCATTTGTGTGATCATAACACAAACCACCATCATCTCACATTCTGATAGCCAATCTCACTAGTTATTTTGGTCGCAAAGCAATAAACTTGCAGTGATATACCAACGCACTTGTCACATTGGGATTTTATGGTGTTGAACATAATGAATATAATAGTTCAAATTATATAAGACAAAAAAAAACCTGAATAATTTTAAAATAGTTTTGAATTAATTTTTAATTACAATAAAAAGAATTTGTAGTTGGTATTTGGTACCAAGGTGGGCATATAATACATACATACTGAGTGGATAAATGGATGGTCATTTATTTCATATTTGTGGAGAATGATAACTAAAATTCGGTAGCACATCCTGCCTAGTAAACTTTCACACATTACTTATTTCTAGTTAATTATCAATAAAAATGAAGTAAACTGCTTTGTAAGATGCACAATGCTGTATGAAGATGTCAACAGGATGATTCAGATTGTTGTTCAGTCTTTAACAGATAAACTGAGTCACCTAATTAAGGATTCCTTGACAGCAGTATTCTATTCTTATTCTATTCAAACAGAGGGTCCCAGGACTTAAAGAGATGTGGAGCTCTCCTTCTCTATAATTCTTGTTCAGGTTTGTGGCTGAGAGGGAAAGGTACAGACAGAAGATAGGATGCTGGTGTTGTTTAATAAGACAAGCCTGGCCCAAGGACTCGTTTTTTTTTTTTTTTGTACATTAGGAGTTTGTAGCAATAGGCAATTTAGTCTTTTAAATATAATCTGCCACTTGGTTAATGCAGGACCCTGGCTGGGGGCCACAGTGGCTTCACCCCTGCTGCTCAGCCCTCCCTACCTCAGCACACTGGCTAGTCCTACATCTGGAACAGAACTGTGGCTGGCGCTCACCCCAACTCCATGTACAGACTACACACACAGGGAAGGAGGCCTGGAAAGGGCGAGCAACTTGCTTGTGATCTTGTGACTCGGAAAGGCAGAGCTGGGCTCTGAACCCAGGAGAGCAGCCCCAGAGTCAGTGTTCTGACCACATCCCACGTACCAGTCAATGCTGACTCCCGTTGTACAGATGAGGAAACTGAGGACCAGAGTGAGCGGAGCTCAGGGATGCCCACCCAGGCATCTGTGCCCACTGACCCCCCTGCTGATCCAGAAGCAGCACTTGTGGGAAAAACAAGGACCTGGGTCATGAGCAAACTGGAGGAAAACGAACGCTCCTTAGGATCATGTTGTTAAGGACTTGGGATGTAAACGGACCTCTGACCCAAATGCAGGTGCCTCCACCAAGACTCCTCAGCAGTTAGCCAGGGCCTCCGACAAAGGAAGAGACCATGTTGGCACAAAGGGGGCTGGTGGGGGGGCAGTGTGTGACCTGAAGACCTGAAGGGGGAAAGAGGTCAGCAGTTAGCCAGGGCCTTGGACGAAGGAAGAGACCATGTTGGTACAAAGGGGCGGGCAGGTCCATGTGCGTGACCTGAAGGGAGAAAGAGGAAGAAAACTCCCTCCTGTCTGGAACATACAGTTTCTTAGTCCCCTCAGGCAAGCATTCCCAGCTCCCAGAGAGAAGTGGTGAAAATTAGTATCTGAGCCCCACTATATATATTTTTATTTTACCATAGAACTTTAAGCCTCAGTTAACTCTGTAGTAAACTGTATATAATTATTATTCCATAGCACAGATTCATTCATTTTCAGGTAATTTACTGCTGAAGAGTCTCTTCAGATCTGTTAAAAATATTTACACTAGTAGACTCTCACATTTGATTAGTCAAAATTCCGAGTGAGTGGACTAGGGAGGTGGCGATCTATGGTGGTTCTCAAAGTGGGGTTCCCTAGAGCAGCAGCAACAGCATCACCTGGAAACTGGTGAGAAAGGCAAATTCTTGGGCCCCATCCTGGACATGCTGTTGCGTCAGAAATTCTCTGGGTATGGGGCTGGTAAGCTGTGTTTTAACAAGCCCTTTGGTTGATTCTGATGCTTGCTCAAGTTTGAGAAATACTGTCTTCACATATGGTGCCCTGACAGTATATAATACAGGTAGTCACCGACTTATGACGTATTTTATGAGTTACAACGAACCACACTTACTACTGTCTATCTTTTTTTTTGGTTTTGCTTTATTGTTAGTAACATGTACCACATGCAATGTTGCAGCGTGTAATTTGCAGATGTTATCATTCTCATGCCAACCCTCAAAGACAAGTAAAGAGGATTTATAAAGACACCAATAATAAAAGGCAATAATAATGAAAACTAAAAAAAAAGAGGCTTTCAACTTAATGTCAGAACCGACTTATGAGGGAGTTGTTGGAACGGAACCCTGTCATAAGTCAGAAACTACGCGTATATCATTCCCGTTAAAAATACATTCAAGGTACTGTGGGAACAGAGATGATGATTCACAAGAGAGGAGTCTTCTCACCTCCTGAAAAATAGTACGTCCCTTTACCCACTCTGCCAACAGGTTTTCACAAGGACACCATTCATGTGTTTAATCGGCTCCATGCGCAGCCACCACCCATCTGTTTGGGGGCCTGTGTGTTGCTATGATGCTGAACAACTTTCAGTGGAGCTTCTAAACTAAGATGGACTAGGGACAAAGGCCTGGCAATCCACTTCCTAAAATCAGCGCATGAAAATCCTATGGAGTACAATGATTCAATTTGCAACCAATCACGGGGATAGTGCAGCACCTGGCAGCATTTTGTTCTGCTGTGCATGAGGTCGCCATGAGCTGGGGCTAACTCTGTGGCAGCTAATAATAACACCACCACTTCTGGAAAAATCTCTTTGAAAAATGGTTTAAGAAATCACAGTGGTAAGGGTCACTCTGGCAGCTGTGCGGAGAACATTCTGCAGCAGGGAGCAGCATGAGCAGAAGCAGGGGCCAACCAAGAGGCTGCTAATTAGTATTTGTCCAGGTGACAGGCAGGGCTGGGCCAGGGCACTCAGGTGAAGGTGGTGAGGAAGGGATGAAGTTGGGCACGTGTCAAAGGTAAAATGTGCAGGCTTTGCAGACAGACTGTGCATGGTATGTGAGGGACAGAGAGGTGAGAAGGATGAGTATAATGATCTTGTCATCATCTCATACACGGGAGGGATCCAGGTGTGGCCTTGTCCTCCTCCTGAGCCCACATCACACATGCTAACCGTAGGGGGCGCTCTTTACCACTGCACCCCATCTGCTTATAAACTTAGGAGTATATAATCAGTAACAAATACTAACTACACAAAGATTTTAATTTTTTTTTTTTTAAGTTTCAGATGAACTGGGAGATGGCTAAAATCATTCCACCTCCATGACCTGAATGAGTAAATACTTCATTTTTTAAGTAGTTGATAATTACATGGTCTTTTAAAATATGAAAGTCTATGCATTCTCATTTTCTTATAAACTGGTCATGTCCTTGAAATCAAACCTATTTTTCCTTATTCAAGATACTGGTATTAGTAACAGTTGCATATAAACAAGGTTTTCCAAACAAACATCTTATCTTTACATGGAAGGAAGTTCATGAAGAAGGAATTGACGTTCTTCCCCAATGATGACGACAATTCATTTTTGGGTTCCTTTCCCAGAAATTAGTAAATAACAAAATACCTTTCACTTAAAAAAAAAAAAAAAAAAAGAGCCTGTTCATAGAAAATGCTTAAATCTAATCCATATGCCACTCAAGTACTTAAAAAAGGAGATGGTTTCAGCGAGCCAATCTCTCCACTCATTCTGTGCCAAATAAAACAGACTTCGGTAAAAAGCTTTTATGGGGCTCAGAGGGAACTCTGCTCATTCTACAGGGTACAAAGTATTATTTATTTTTCATTCAGAATTCCCAATTCTCTACTCACTGTACATTTTCCCACTTGAGCAGACTTTATCCACTGTGGATAAGCACATTAAAACCAGAAAAACACAGCGAATTCTTCTCTGAATGGAAAAAATGTAAAAAATGCTCATGCAGTTTTGCTCTACATTCTATAGCATTAGGAAAATGCAATTCTTATTAAAGAAAAAAAGCTTAAATAATATTGATACTGGGATTCCTACTTTTGACCACTAAAGAAGTATTTCTCCTAACTAAAAGCAAAAGACGTTCCCAGCCAGGATGCTAGTGGAAAAGGACAAATGCTGGACATATAGCCTGCATGTCGAGAAAAAGTTCAGAATCTGTTAGTTAGCGTTAAAACCCAAGGAAATTAAAGAGATGCACTGTAGACAATCACAAGAAAGATCTTCATGTTTAACTTTCACTATTTAATCATTAGTATGTACGTCAAAATTATGAACCATTTGTGTCTAAAAACAGTTAAAACATCTTGGAGACGTCAAAATAAGTGGCATAAGAAAATGTTTAAGAGACACAAAATAAAAATATTTTCTTGTAAGATGTGTGGTATTACAGCTTTCAGATAGATTTTTTGGGATATGGATGGAAATGTCTGTGGTCTTGGAGACTTGAGGTTTAAGAATACCCTTGGAAGGACAGCAAAAGGCAACTGATTTATAAACACCGATGGACAGACAGACTGCTATACTGACAGACAATGATGTCTATCAGAAAATGAATTGAAATCAGGCTACCAAAGAAATCCACTAAGCATTTAACATCTAACCACAACCTGGGGTGAAGCCTCAAATTTGGCAGGTACAGACTGGATTTCTAGTTCACATTAGGGAAAAGCCACTATATGAATAAGCAGAAAAGTGTTCAAACCTGATGCTATCAAGCACTACGAAGCAGAGACAGCTCAAGTCACACCAAGGCAGAAGGAGGGATTCAGGAAATTAAACTCATGCTAGGGAATAAATGGACTTTAAATGTGCTTTATGTAAATGTTAATGTTCATTTTGTGATATCTCTGCAGGAAGCTGGGATTCAAGTCAATCAAAGACATCTCAGCTTAATGAAGAATAATATCTTTATCTTTACACTACACGCTTGATCTGGTATCTTAGGATATGTATAAAGCAGGACTATTCTTTGGGGGGACATCCGCTTTGACCTGGGAAACAGCCTCTAAAAGAGGCAAAAGCAGATCAAATCTTGGCCCCTGCTGAATGCTGTCCCTGCCACACCCTGCCCAAATATAGGTAGGTTTAGAAAAATGAAAACTTTTTTTACGTGTTACGTTCTAAATCCTGAAAAGAGATGTTACTGTCAAACAGTGTCCTACCCCTGGAAAGTGAGGGTCTGGTATTTCAAATAATGTTTAAAGGCACCAGCCAGGTAGATGAGGGAAATAAGCTCAAATAAAGAACACCAGAGAGAGAACTTATTGTGGAGGACAGCGGTTGTTCTCATCAACACAGAAGTTTAATCACTTTCTAAGACAGAACGCTGTTCTGAAGATCAGCATAAAAAAGGAGGCTTTTAAATACAAGGCCTCACAAGATAAATACACATAGAGTAACTTAATATGCAAAAATATTCTCAGGTGTCTGCAAATCTGAATTATCGTGGGCATCTATTTCATGTTACGCCTCATCCCTGTACAAGCTGCAGATTTTACTGCCTTTACCCAGACAATCTTCTCATTAAGTAATCATGACTATGCCCCAAATTTCAATGCTGAAAATTACATAAATGTTAATCAACAAGCATAAGCCTTTTGTACTAAAAGCACAAAAATAGTTTCCTTCCAGAATTGAAGCAAAGTGGCGTCTCACCTTTATTTCTAAATAAAGCTTAAACGTTCACCTTAAATACTAGAGTTGCTGACGCCACACACTTGAAGGACTATAGTGCTCAGAGGGTACTTCTGGAGCATCGGCTGGTTGATTTAAAGGATGCACTCATTAGGAGAGCTGCCCCTTCCCTACCTTTTCCGATGCCCTATCTTGCACAGGTGTCCCTGTACTTGGCAAGGAGGGAGGAGGCGGGGCTCGGCGCTTCTTCATCTCGGACTTCACAGACACCCCTGAGATGTTGCTGAGTGAGAGGGATGGACCCAGCGTAATGGAACGTGAATTCACAGACGGGGAGTTTGGCGTTGTCAGACAGCCCTGTCGCAGGGAAGAAGAAAACAAACTCTTATCAGTGCAAGATTGCCACTTCTCTTTGGATTAATGCTCAAACATGAAAACAAAGTGCCAAATCACTCACCCAACATTTAATATTGCCTCTTTCTTTTGGCAGGCTTGAATAACCTGAGCAAAACCTACACTGTCACTTTCCAGGGAAAATTACAGCAGACGACATTGTACAACAGGCGGATGTTGCAAGGTTTATTGTCTTAATCACGACGGAATCTGCAGACTTTTTAAGCTACTAATAACACTGAGCAGCTAGAATCATTTACCGTATTCTGGACCAAGCTGCAGTTAACAGATTAGCCTCCTTACAACTTTACCCTGTTGTAGGAGTGAGCTCTTAAAGACATTAGAAAGAGCAAGGAGGACATTTCTCATGGGGAAGGAGGACCAACAGTTTCTTCTATCTTAAGAAGTTCTTCACTTGCTTTCAGGAAGGGGCTTTTTAAGTTTCTTCTTATTTTCAGAAGTTATGAACAAATGACTTTGTAATATAAACAACACGCTATGAACACTCTACCTGACCAACGAATATAGTAGTTAGTGACAGATATCTAACAATCCAAAAATAAATGCAACTCAACATATTAAGCAATTGCTCCCAAGGTGCAATTTCTATACTGGCGAGCAGGCTAAAAAGCACGTATATTTTTTTCAATCCTTTTCCCCCTAAAAAAACTAGCTGTCATCAAGCCAATTTTGACTCACAGCAACCCCATGTATGTCAGAGTGGAACTGCGCCCCGTATGGTTTTCAATGGATGATTTTTCAGAAGCAGATAACCAGGCCTTTATTCTGAGATGCCTCTGGGTGGGCTCAAATCTCCAACCTTTTGGTTAGTAGCTGAGTCTGTTAACCATCTGTACCACCCAGGGTCTGGCTCAACATTGTGTCGCTGTTATATACCATCAAGTCAATTTCAACTCATAGCGAACCTACAGAACTGCCCGATAGGGTTTCCAAGGCTGAAGTCTTTATGGGAGCAGATCACCAGGTCTTTTCTCCCATGGAGCAGCTGCTGGGTATGAACCATGGACCTTCTGGTTTGAAGCTGACCATTTAACCATTGTGTCACCAGGGCTCCTTGTCTTAATAGAATCATATAAATGTTAGTGCAGGAAGGTTGTTTAGAGACTAGCACCCTAATTTGAAATGTTTTCAAAAAAGAAAAAAAGCCATGCCCTGCTCCGGCACTCCTCCTTGCCCTCCCTTGGTGATTTCCCTCCACAGCACTACAACCTGGCTGTATTCCACTTATGGAGTCAATGCAGCTGAGGGGTTAAGCCCACAGACTCTGGAGACATGCTGTCAGGGCTCTATTGCTGGCTTTGTCACTTACAGGTTGCATGACCCTGTTTCTTAATTTCTCTCTGCCTCAGCTTATCTCCTGTAAAACTGGGATAAATAAAAGGACCTACACCACAAAGTTATCATGTAAACCAAATGAGTTACTACGTGCAAAGAGCTTTCAATTGCTTTTGGCGCAAAGGAAGCACCCAAAATGTGTTACTGATTATGATGATCACATATCTGTTTATTTATTTACCATCTTTCTCCCCACCACGAGCTCTATGAGGACAGTGATTATTGCCTGTGCTATCATATTAAGCAACAACCAGGATTACTTGTGCTCAGACGTTGATTCTGTTATGTTTGGTCAACGATACTATCATTCTGCTTCCTGAGAAAATAATTGGAGACCCAGATTTTCTAGTACTTAAGCGTTACATCCAAAGAACAAAACAATCCACGAAGGTTGCTTTTTATGTCAGCTCATGCTTCCTTATGAGCTGTCCAAGGCCTTGGCCATCAAATACAGAGTTCCCACAGGTAACAGGTGAGGGATCTTACAGGAAAGAGTCTGACACCCAGAAAACTCATCAATGCCTACATACGCTCCCGTGAAAAATGTAAAGCATTCCTTCCAACCCCTGAGCGCTGCAGACAGAGTACTCTTTACCAAGCAAATACGCCAATGCAAAATGAACTCTGCTAATTAGTTTTCTCTGCCTTCCATCTACTTCCACAGCAACCATGAAGACCTAAGGAGACAGATGCAGATTTACCTAAAGATGCAAGCTCCGGATGACCAAATGAAGTAACCAACAAAAACCAGAGAGGGGCCTTCGCTAATCCAAGGTCTCAGCTGGGAAGGTGTTTCACTGGGTAGCTGGTTATCTCAAATACCCTCAAATTCAAGAAGACATGCAAGCCCCATCTTTCCTCTTTGACAGTCATTTAGCACTGCGGTGAGAAGCACACCTGCTGAGTTGCTCAATTTCCTTACCCATAATATTTGCTGATAGTGATTCTACACACACACACACACACACACACACACACACACACACACACACACACACACACACACACACACACACAACACATGGTTTGTTAAAGCTTGTGAAATGCAACGGAGAACTATACCCTTGGTGACATTATTATCTCTGAAGTATGCACGCCCCCGTTTGGCATCCTGGAATCGAGACATTCATGACAACGCATTTCACAACCCGGCATCTAATTGCTTTTCTTCTCTCCACCCTGTCTAGACGGGGAACTTTCAGTTCCTCTCCTCCTCAGTCCTCACCACAACTATGTGTGGCTGACGGATCACTCAACACTGCTATGAATTTACCTCTGTCCTTTAAATGCCCTGGGCACTTTAAAAAGCTCTATGCAGAATATTCCCTTAAAAGAACTGTACATGTTATATTTATTTCGGGTTTTAACTCTGTGATCTTCTTGCCCTTAATGAACGTTCTGACATCCACGTGAGGCTTTTGAGCTGCAAACTCCTTAAGGTAAGGATTTGAACAAGGTTCTCCTGATGCAGTATCTATCCAGCATCATGCACATGTGGGTACAGAACTTATAGGAAGGTACATCTTCCTCTTTAAAACAGGGAAAATTCCATTCACTTCAAAGTTGCTATAAGCATTAGACAAGTTACGTAAAGCACCTGGCATATTTCTGCCATATTAAAGGTGTCCAGTAAGTGTGGTTTCCTTCTTATCCCTGAAGCGTTTTTGGAGAGAATGACATCAGTACATTAGAGCCACAGTGAGAAGAACTCAGACAGAAGTAAGCCAGAAGCCTAAAGAGCACCCCAACCAAGTTTCCCTGCAAGGTCTGATATCTGTTAGCCCTGAACAATGGAATTCTTATGAACTATTCTCCTAGTTTCTGGAACTTTACTGAATTTTGATACCCGTTGTCATTAAGTCAATTCCAACTCATGATGACCCTGTGTGTGTCAGAGTATAACTCCATAGGGTTTTTCAATAGTTGAATTTTTGGAAGTAGATTGCCAGGTCTTTCTTCTAAGGCACCTCTGGACTTGAACCTCCAAACTTTTGGTTAGCAGAGGAGTGTGTTAACCATTTGCACCATACAGAGGCTTCAATTTTGACACAGCAGGACAGCAGGTGCTTTTTATACCAAATCTGCTCTACGCAGCCCATGAACATCTCTCCCCCGCCCTGCCCCCCCACCAACACACACTCCCAAGCAGACAGATTTCATGGTTTAATAGAGCTTGGTCCACCAGAACTTCTTGTTCATTGAGCTACACAACAGTATTTCTCAACTTTCAACCCACGTACAGCCAAAATGTTTACTATCCAGAGAATATTTGTGGCTTAACTCCTATCTCTCATCTTTCCCCACTCCTGGAATATGTCTACAGAATTTAGAAAATAATCCACAGAATAATTTCAGTGAACAACACTGTTAAGTATTGGTTGTCCTTTAAAACACAGATTCATAGCAACATGAAATAAAATGGAAAACCGAGAGTTTAGTCCATACAGCACAGAGTGCAAACAGATTGGTCCATGTCCTATTTTCCCAGTTTCCTTGGATTTCTTCCTGCTACAAAGTGGCATTCAAAGTTCCATGAGGAAGAGACCACTGCTTGCCTGCAAGAGGGATTTGGTTTTCTGCTCCCTATCCACACTGGTCAATAATACTTTTCAAAAATTTCAAGTCCTTTTCTTGTAGGGAAGTAATGCTTTTTTCTAAAGGTTGGCACTAAGACCCACAGATTTTGGCTATCACAGTCCTACCAGTTTTTCTTCGGAGTTTTTCTCTGGGAGTGAAGCTTTTACAGGAGGTGTCTCCAGATAAATCCTTAAGAAAAGCAGTAGAGAACAGAGAGAAAAAGGAACAATGCAAACACAACCTTCCCACCTAAGGCGTCAACCTCCACCAGAGAAGCTGTTGTCAGCTGGAGTGAAAATCAAATCTGAAGCCACCCTGCCCATGACAATGTTAAACTCCATGTATCTACAACCCTGCTAGTAGCCAATCAATCTGTTTATTACACTCAGTATAAAATGTCAATAATTTGATCACATCAGGCACACATCTTAGAGGGGGAAGTAGGAAGAAAAGAAAACTAACAATTCCAGAATCTGAGTGCCAGCCTAAAATGAGACCAGTATCATCTGTCAAAGGAGCCCTGGTGGTGAAGGGGATAAGAAGACATGGTATGAGGGATCTCATCGCTGACATCAGATGGATCCTGGCCAAAAGAGAATACCAGAAAGATGTTTACCTGTATTTTATGGACTATGCAAAGGCATTCGACTGTGTGGATCATTACAAATTGTGTATAACACTGCAAAGAATGGGAATTCCAGAACACTTAATTGTGCTCATGAGAAACCTGTACATAGACCAAAAGGTGGCCATTCAAACATAACAAGGGGATAGTGCATGGTTTAAGTCAGGAAGGTGTATCCTTCACCATACATATTCAGTCTGTATGCTGAGCAAATAATCCGAGAAACTGGAGTATATGAAGAAGTACGCGGCATCAAGACTGGTGGAAGACTCATTAACAACCTGTGATATGCAGATGATACAACCTTGCTTGCTGAAAGCGAAGAAGAGTTGAAGCACTTACTGATGAAGATCAAAGACCACAGCCTTCAGTGTGGATTCCACCGCAACATAAAGAAAACAAAAATCCTCACAACTAGACCAATAAGTAACATCGTGATAAATGGAGAAAAGACTGAAGTTGTCAAGGATTTCATTTTACTTGGATCTACAATCAACACCCATGGAAGCAGCAGTCAAGGAATCAAATGATGTATTGCATTGGGCAAATTTGCTGCAAAAGACCTCTTTAAAGTGTTGAAAGCCAAGATGTCACTTTGAGGACTAAGGTGCACCTGAACCAAGCCATGATATTTTCAATCGCCTCATATGCATGCAAAAGCTAGACAATGAATAAGGAAGACCAAAGAACTGATGCCTTTGAATTATAGTGTTGGTGAAGAATACGGACTATACCACGGACTGCCAGAAGAACGAACAAATATGTGTTGGAAGAAGTACAGCTCAAGTGCTCCTTGGAAGCAAGGATGGCGAGACTTTGGCTCACGTACTTTGAACGTGTTATCCAGAGGGACCAGTCCCTGGAGAAGGACACCATGCTTGCAAGGCAGAGGAACAGCAAAAAAAAGACAGACCATCAACAAGACGGACTGATACAGTGGCTTCAAGCATAACAAGTATGGTGAGGATGGCACAGGACCGGGCAGTGTTTTGTTCTCTTGTACATAGGATTGCTGTGAGTGGGAACTGACTTGATGGCACCTAACAACGATGCAACATATAATTTTAAATTAAAAAAATATATATGATTGATTGTCTATGTGTGAAATTGTTCATTATCTCAGGAAGTCTTATTTTCCTTGTATTTGAATTTTATGATAACTTTGGGATAGTATCCTGTTGACAGGGAGGTTGGGCCATGTGTATGCCACATGCTCCAGTCAACAACTGGAGCTTCCCTAGAGGAAGCTGCACTGAGCCCCCATGGGCTGACAAAGGCGAGTCCTCCTCTCCCCATCCTGTTAGAGAGTGGACAACTGGTGGATGGGTCTCCAACCTCTGACACTGTGGCTCTGCCTCTGGAGTCAGGCTCTGTCCCTAAATGGATCAGGAACATTGATGTGGCACAACGTTCTCTGCAGTTCCAGCAGAAAGGCTGAAGGCGGCGCTGGTCTGTGTCAGCCCCAGTGCCCCACATCTCCGGACAGCCAAGAGGGAAAGCTCTTAGAGAGCCTGTTTTTCCCAGAATAGTTTGGGGGGTCTTCATTTACTTATAAATGATCACAGATCAGTACTTGACAAGAAACAGTATACACGAGGTAAACATGACTATTTTCAAGTGACCACAAACTGCCCTGTTTTATTTCATCTTTGCATAAGAAGTTCCTTATATGTGTCTGCCCCAAAGCAGCTTTACAACCATGTCACTTCATACAACCTGAGGATGGAATCATTCTGTCCATATAAATAGTAAGGGACTCCCTGAACTCTGCCCATAATAAAACGCTTCTAGAGACACATGGGTAAATGCTGTACTTATAACTGCTCTGTTTTTAAAATAAGGATGAATGAAGTCAGTTTGTTTCCATTTCTCAAAACTGACCACGCTGACAAAAAATATCTTGTCTTATTTGAGAAGACAAGAGAACACTAATCAAGTGTACCTAAACTCTGAATATAGCATTTCACATGGTGATTGAGAATTCAGATACTGGTTTTTTTTAATACTGAGGAAATATTTTGTTCTAAGTAAGTACAGTCTAAAATGTTATTGTTGTTGTTGTTAGTTGCTGTTGAGTCTGCTCCAGCCCATGATGACCCCCGGTACAACAGAACCAAATGTTGTCTGGTCCTGCACCATCTTCATGATCGTTGGTGTGCTCAAGTCCATTGTTGTACGCACTGTGTATTTTGAGTGCCTTCCCACATAGGGGGCTCATCTTCTAACACTATATCAAACAATATTCTGTTGTGATCCATAGGGTTTTCACTGGCTAATTTTCAGAAGTAGACTGCCAGGCCTTTCTCCCTTGTCTGTCTTAGTCTGGAAGCTCTGCTGAAACCTGTTCAGCATGGGTGGCCCTGCTGGTATTTGAAATACTGGTGATATAGCTTCCAGCATCACAGCGACACAGAAGCCACAACAGTACAACAAACTGACAGACAGGTGGTCTGTCAATCAACAATCCTATTAGCACAGGCTAGTCTAATTTAGATCAGATACTTCTTTGATGGTATGATTTCAGAGTTCCTCTAATCCACCATTCTGGTTTTAATGGTGAAAAAAAAAAACTGAGGCTCAACGGGATTACTCAGTTATCTTCAGGCCCCAGGAGTTACTCAGCATTGCTCAGTTCCCTAGAGATAAAATTAAACTAGAATTAGGTTCCTTGAATCTGTCTGTAGCCCTCCTTCCTTACACCATGCTGCCCCCCTTTGAAAGGATTTGATACTTCTTTTTTTTTTCAATGCTTTGTCAAAGAATCAAGTGGGAGAGAAGACTCAGTTCTAAACCCGTTATCCACACCACGTTTTCTTCTAATATATGTTTTGGCAGGGATCCAAGGCAGGACCGTATGATATAAACCAGATCAGGCAGAAGGACAACATTATCCTTCCTGCCCTCCCGGGGATCCTCTGGGCAGGGCAGCCCAGAGCTATCAAAGCTCCTGACATATTCTGGTGAGAAAGGAGAGAGGGCATTGCTTCCCACTCCACAGCTGCCAACCGTCATGGCAAAGGGTCAGGCAGAGTTCCCTTCCAGGAAGCATGTTGTCTGACTACCTTTTCTTATCCTCAGAGCACAGCCTTCCTGAGAGACACATTTTTTGCCAGATCCCCCTGTCAGATACCCTGTGCTGTCTGTCAGGCACCCTGGAAATCCTGCATCAACTCAGAGTAAATGGAAAACCAAGAGGTACGTAGCATGCCAGCCTCATGAGAACTAATTACTGTGGACAGGCAGGGCAGTGGAACGTATGAGTCTAGTTTCTATTATGTGAAATTAATGGGAAACAATAATTTTTTGGGCCAAGTTCATGTATGGGAATGCCTGCAGGACAGTATTTTACATCTTTCCAAGAAGAAACGTTGCAGAAGCTATTTGGTCTGGATGGAGATTTCAGCCAGCAGAATACTGTGTCACAAAAGCTCTTTGATGGTTATAAGCATCAGAACTAATGTGGATCACTGCACTTTTGGCAGGATCTTTTCGTAAACTGAGCAAAAAAAGGTTTCCAGCTGGTAGTATTTGATGATCTCTTAACAGAACTCAATAAGAGATTGGAGGTGAGCTATAATACTCTATTCAAGGCTTATGCTGTAGGACCATCTTAAAGGCAAGGCAGGCTAGCCGGCATGTGAACATTTGGAATGATTAATAACGACAATTTTAAAAAGCTAGTAGTTTCTGAAAAGCTTGTAAATTCAAAGGAAATGAGTCCTTGTGTAATTCAAAGATTGCAACATATGATTCCTGTTTCCAAGAAGGATTCACATGCTCCTGCTAAAGAGAGTACCCAGACCCTGAAGAGTTGAGCTACGAGGGCAAGGAGGCCCGGTGTTAGGGAGCAGGCACAAATCATGGTGTGAAGTCCCCTCTGCAGGAGGCATGGAGGAGGAGAGAGGGGAAAGGACATTAAAGGGGCAAGAATGATAAGAGTACACTTAAAATGGCAAGTA
Organism: Dugong dugon; assembly: GCA_030035585.1. Classification (NCBI taxonomy): domain Eukaryota; kingdom Metazoa; phylum Chordata; class Mammalia; order Sirenia; family Dugongidae; genus Dugong; species Dugong dugon. The sequence continues at coordinate 23,865,994 of CM057468.1, forward strand.
ATAATGTACAATGTAGGTTAAAAGGATAGTAGTTAGAGGAGTAAAGAGGACCAGGAGACTGGTAGGATGTGGGGCTGATGGCAAGGAAGCAGAGAGGAATTGTGAGGTAAAATTAAGGGCATGTGGGAAATACCCAAACTATGCATGTGTGTGTATGTATGTCTACGTGTGTATGTATGTATGTGTGTGTGTGTGTGTGTGTGTGTGTGTGTGTGTGCGTGCGTGTATACTGGTATCAACTCAATTCCAACTCACAGAGACCCCATGTGTATGGGAATAGAATTATGCTCCACAGGATTTTCAATGGCTAACCTTTCAGAAGCAGATCACCAGGCTTTTCATCCAAGGTACCTCTGGGTGGACTCAAACCTCCAACTTTTCAGTTAGCAGCCAAGCACATTAATCATTTGCACCACCCAGGGCTCCCTATACACATACACACAGACACACACGCACACACACATACACACACATGCATATACGTAGAGTGGTTTTCTGTGATTTAATTGAAGCACACTTCAATAAGATATAATTCTGGGGAAAAAAGGTTCTAATATATATACACATATATATACAGTAAAGTATATATATACATACAGTAAGATATATATATATAATAAAAATATATATGTACATATATACACACACAATGAAACCTTGATAAAAAAGGAAGCTTAAAATCAAGAATTTTCCCTTTCACATGTGTATGTAAAATTTTCTATAATTTAAGTGGTAAAGTGGTGGCAGGTTCTAAATACTGATTTATAAGTTTCAGTCTAATATAACTCTTCAAGAATAAGATTTCACACGGGTCCACATTTAAGATAAACGGGTTCCTCCAAACTAAAGTGGGTGTTTCACAGGAAGTGGCTCATCAGCATTTTATTAATACTATGGATTAGACCAGGAAAAGAAAATGTGATACCTGGATGGGCAGGTCTGAATGTTGACTGAACAGACACCTCCACATCAATAGAAACAAAACTACGTGAGGACAAATCTCTCTGCAAGTAATCCGATCGTCTCTGATACTCGCATCAGATCAGGAAAGGAGAATGAGGGACTTCTCTGTAACACCAGGAAACTGAGTCATTAGGTGGAGAAAATTGAGCTGATTAGATTTTTTTTTTCAGGCAAAATTCATCTTCAAGAAAAGGAAGGTGGTTTTTTTCAGAAGCAGGAAAGGTAGTTGTGTAGTTCAACAGTCTCTCTTTTGGTTGAGTAGACTAACTCTCCAAAGCATTGTTCAAAAACTTTTCTCTGTCTTATCTGCTAAGGTACAGTCTGACGTGACATGTTCTAGAAGAGGGTGGCCACATAATTTATTATTCATAAGGGTCTATTATCAAATGGTCCAGGAAACATGCTAAATTGGAAAGAACACAGGAACAACAAGCACTGTTGGAGCTTTCCTGGGCAAACAGAGAATGTGGTCTCCCTACCTACAAGGGAGGAGCCCTGGTGGTGCAGTGGTTAAAAGCTTGGCTGCTAACCAAAAGGCTGGCAGTTCGAATCCACCAGCCGCTCCCTGGAAATCCTATGAAGCAGTTCTACTCCGTCCTATAGGGTCACTATGAGTCAGAACCGATTTTACGGCACCTAACAACAGCAACAAGCTAGAAAGGAATCTGAGCTAACAACTGATTGTACACACAGCCCATCCAGGCACATCAACGTGAGTACAGGGAAAAGATCTCAGGGTACATACATCTCAAGGTCACCCAGGAAGGTCACCTTGAAGCACTTGCAGCTTTCTTTAGAGTCTTCCCATAGTCATTTAGCCCCAGCTCTTTCCTGTTCAGACTTGACTTTTAGGACTAAAATTCTGTGGTTCTTCTGACCATGTACTCTGCATTCTGCTGTTAAGACAGTACTTCTCGTTGGAAATGAAAAAAGAGAAGATGGAAGAAGGGGGCTGCAGTGGAACAGCAAGTTCAGAGCTCAGGCGTTGGCAACTGCCCCAAGTCCAGGGGAGCTAGAGAGTTAGATGGAGGGCCCATCTGAAGGCAGGTAATAGAGAGGAGAAGTCAGAGATAGATGGGATTCCATTCACTCTTTCCACTTCAATGTAACTACAAGGGCAGACAGGAGAAAGACAGGGCAACCACAACAGCTACCTTAACCAGCCTCACAGATAAGGACATCAAATATGAATGCTACAATCCACTAGAAAACTGGAAAGCAGGTAAATCTGTTACACCTTTGCATACCCAAGGAGAGCTGTGATACTCTTCTTGGTCTTGTGTGGGTAACTGGGACCTGGCAGGGGATCCTGTCCAATAAACCACCTCAGGTACCTTCCTTCCAGGCCAGGGCCCCTTGTACAGTAGCTGACAGGGAAGACACTGAGCAGGGGAGGACCCAGGTTTTCTCCCCACTCAGAGAGGTCATGACTCAGCTGCATGCCCCAGGGGAGGTCTCAGCTCTAGGCTTACAGGCCAATAGGTCCCCGGTCTGTTCCCTGTAGCAAGCTCTCTGCCAGCCAACCTGCCCACAGCCATCCCCTAAGCCCTTCCTCATCTTGGGTCAGGAAAAGGTTCCTTACCCTCATTAACCTGGGCCATCGGACATAAGACCGTTGTGAGGGCACTAGGAGTGACTGGAAGAGGTAACAGAAGGGAAAGGAGAGTCTTTGTCTCTTCTTTTCCTCCCTCACTCAGCCTTTCTCTCAGAACTTCAGCTCCACTTTGGGGTCCTGTTAGAATCAGATCCTCTCCGAGTTGGATTCTGAGGTGCAGTCTACTAGCTTGTAAGCAAAACTATGCATCCTTTCCAGGTCTCCCTCTTACCCAGTTGGGGGACTCTCCTAACACGGCCCTCTCAGACCCATTTTTCTTTATCTTCTCTCTCAGACACAGCAGCTTCCGAGGCCTCAGTGCAGCGACTCTATTAGCACACCTGAGGCTTTGTTCTGGCCCTCTCTCCTGCTGGCCAAGGCAAACGCCCTCTGGCTTCCACAGCTCATTCCTGTACTTCCTTAGCCCCTTGCCCTGGGAATCCTTCCAACTGGAAACACTCATCCTTTCATAGCCATAGCTCTCAAACATGTTTCTGGCCCCCATCTGCTTAAGGTCCACTCCCCTGAGTGACTTGTCAGCAACCAGACATGTAAGCAGCCAAGGCTCACAAAGATGGGGAAGGGGCAGCAGTGGGGGAAGGGACCGGGGAGGCAACACTGGCCTCTCAGAATCTCAGGAAAGGGACTTCTTGCACAGAAGAAATGACCTCAGGAGATTCTGAGACACTCCTCCATCAGCGAATGGACCTGAAGTACCCTTTCATGTTGAGATTCATTTCTCCCATCGGCCTCCATGGAAAATTTTCCCAAACCCCACTCATTCATTTACTGTGTGTGTGTGTGTGTGTGTGTGTGTGTGTGTGTGTGTTATGGATTGAACTGCATCTCCCAAAAATGTGTATCAACTTGGCTAGGCCATGATTCCCACTGTTGTGTGACTGTCCACCATTTTGTCATCTGATGTGATTTTCCTCTTTGTTGTAAATCCTACCTCTGTGATATTAATGAGGCAGGATTAGAGGCAGTTATGTTAATAAGGCAGAACTCAATCTACAAGATTAGGTTGTATCTTAAATCAATCTCTTTTGAGATATAAAACAAAGAAGCGAACAGAGAGACATGGGGACCTCATACCACCAAGAAACAAGAGACAGGAGAATAGTGCACCCTTTGGACCCGGGGTCCCTGTGCTGAGAAGCTCCTCAACTGGGGAAAATTGATGACAAGGACCTTCCCCCAGAGCCGACAGAGAGAGAAAGCCTTCCCCTGGAGCTGGTGCCCTGAATTTGGTCTTCTAGCCTCCTAGACTGAGAAAATAAATTACTCTTTTTTAAAGCCATCCACTTGTGGTATTTCTGTTATAGCAGCACTACATGACTAAGACAGGGGGTGTATGCATAAATGTCTACACACACATACACATATGGTGACTGTGTTTTTGCCACACACACAAAAATCTTGATCATTTAAAATACTCAAGTCCACAATTCTGTTTCTAGTATAGAAACAGCCAACACCATCACTAGTTGCTGTGAAGTACTCCGATGCATGACAGTCCCATGTGTATCAGAATAGAACTGTGCTCCATAGAGTTTTTCAGTGGCTGATTTTTCAGAAGTATATAGCCAGGCCTTTTTTCTGAGGCACCTCTGAGTGGACTTGAACCACCAACCTTTTCGTTAGCAGCCAAGCGTGTTAACTGTTTGCACCAATCAGGGACTTAACAGAAACCTCAGCCACTATTTGTGGATTATTTTTTTAAGCCCCTGAGACAAATTTCATTGCCTCATGTCAAGTTTTCCACAAACATCGAGTCTGAAGCAGTTTATCTTCCACAGAATGGCTCTTTGGCGTAGGTTGCATTATTCTGTCACTTGGCTTAGTTGCCCCTACATTTTCTGTGAGACAATATGAAATACAAGGATCTGCCTCTCCTTGTAAATAGGGTGATCTCTTGATGATCGCCAGCAAGGGTACATACCCCCAAGTTCTGAACATCATGGTGGTGAGAATTTGTCCCCGAAAAGAGAAGCAGCAGTTACACTGCTACCTTCCCCACCTGTTGGCTCATAAGCAGGTTTGCTCAGGCTCCTGGCTTCCTCCCAAGTCACACTTCCTTCAAGAGTCATGCGTTTCTTGTGCATAGCTTCACACCACAAGCAAAACGCCTTTCCAACTTGGGCTACAATTTTCGTTCTCCATTTATGAGCACTTTTTAAACTGGCTGGTCTACTCACGAAAGTGAGAAAGCAAACAAAGTTTTCTCCTTGCTTCTAGAGAGTCTGGTGGATCTGTTATTTCATACATATGAACCACTGCCAAATTTATTTCACTATTTTCCCCAGAATTTCTAGGATATGCGTAAAAACCACCACTTACTTTAGACCTTCTCACGTTTCTTTGTTGTTGCTATTAGCTGCCATTGGGTTGCTCCCTGACTCAGTGTTATAGAGTAGAATTAAGCTCCATAGAGTTTTCTTGGCTGAAATCTTTACCAAGGCAATTTGCCAGGTCTTTCCTCTGTGGCGCCACTGGGTGGTTCTGAACCACCAGTCTTTGGGTTAGTAGCCAACTGCAAACCACTTGAGCCACCCAGGTTCCCCAATGTTTTCTTTACTTACTTACGTTAAAAACCTTGACAGTTTGGCTATCTATAGGGAGGCACTTGTATCTATGCATGTGTGCACACACACAGATTGAACACAAAGTACTTATCCTTCAACAGAAACCACAGTGCACTGGAGGGAAGTGGTGGTGGGGGGCACACCCTATTGAGATGCAGAATAATGATCATGCCAGGGTCTCAATCATCAGCTCAGTGCCTGCACTGTGGCAGTATCTCTGCAGAATAGTCAACATGAACAGCTGAAATGCCCAGGTGCCTATTACTCTTACTCATCAGGCCTGTGCTCTAGGCCTCTTTCTACATTCCTGGTAAAGAATATGGTCTGAAGGTATGCATTAGGGAAGGGATGGAAGGTCCACTGTATGAGTGTCTCTCCCATTCATCCCACATCAAGACAGTCATCACTGGTCAATCCCAACCCTAGAAACCTTCTTGATATAGCATTCCAGAAAACACCTCCAATACACAGAGCTGGAACAAAATCCATTTATCTTCCTGGAGTGCAGTTTGAGTTTATAAAAACATACCTCTCCCAAAAACTAACGTATTAAGCTGTCAGATTTTATTTGATAAAATACATTATAAAAAGAAACCTACTAAAGTGGTCATAGTCTTCCTCCTATATTTTAATTGTCCTCAGCCAGTATAAATGTTAACATTTACCAGGGTTTCCTGAGGAATCTGCAGGAGACAGGTAATTCTCCCATCCTCTCAGAGAAAGCAGAAACTTTAATTGGCCATCTTTCAGGCTGGAGGACAAGACAATGGTGACAAAGCTACCTGGCCACTTTCAGAAGATGATTCTGGTTGATTTCATTATCAAAATGAAGGCCACCTCCAGCCACCAACTCAAGGATGAACAGAGACAAGAAGCTCCACTACCCAGAGGGTGAAATGCCTAATTTTGACCAAGGAGCACTGTCTTTTTGGGGAGAGTGCTTTATTTTTTCCAGAGAAAAACTACAGAATCTTAAAGATTGTGATCCATAGGATTTTCAGTGGCTAATTTTTGGAAGTAGATCATCAGGCATTTCTTTCTAGTCTGTCTTAATCTGGAAGCTCCATTGAAACCTGTCCAGCATGGGTGACCCTGCTGAGATTTGAAATACCAGTGGCATAGCTCCCAGAATCATAGCAACATGCCAGCCACCACAGTATGACAGACTGACAGATGGGTCTTCTTTTCTGACAGAAACAACATGGTTAGTAAAGTAGAGGGCCAACAAAAACAAGGGAAACTCTCAATGAGCTAGCTTCAACTATGGACTAAAACATACCAACAATCATGAAGATGGCACAGGACTGTGCAATGTTTCATTCTGTTATACGTAAGGCTACCATGAGACAAAGTTGACTAGACAGCAACCAACAATAACAAAGGTTGTGATGTCAACTTTTCACTCAAATATAAGCCCGTAGGTAAACTCCTTACAGATGCTCAGTTGGCTCTCTAGGGTAGGAAAGACAGTGCCTTCCTCACAGGTACCTTCCTGCCCTGCATCATGGTACAGGAACATCTCCCAGTACTGAAGTGACCACTGCAGGGTAAAATGGAGTCTAGTAAGGACCCTGTGCTTACATTAAGCAGACAAAACCAACGTAGATGTTGTAGTGAGTTGATCTTTCCATCATCTAAAATCCTCAGCTCTTTCTCACATGAACTACTATAAAACCAGCTCTCACTTAGGCTGCTGTCCATATGCAAACCTTTTCAAGCTCAGTTCATTAATTTCTGTTCAAGTCTGGCGGTCTTGCATGACAGATAGCCAAGGTCTATATAAATGCTGTCTGTCAGTTGCTATCCCACCCACTTCTATGTTACCAACAATCCGAAAAGTATCCCTCTGAGTGGCCCATAAGAATGTCAAGTTCTGGCACCCTGGACACACAGGGACATCTTTGCTCCATTGCTATGAATGAGAACCCAAATGCTGAGGGAAATGTCCCTACTGGTGTTGAACCTGCCCCCCCTCCAGAGTCTCCACAGGACATTTACAAGTGACTGAAATGACTAACAGAGTAGACACACCTGTTGCCATCAAGTCGATTCCAACTCATAGGACCCTAAGAAAAGTACAAAGAGGCAACAAAATGAACGTACTCATTTTTTAAAAAGCGATTTAAGTCTTGTTAACAGTTCAGAAAAGTGATCCAACAGAATGCAGAAATTATTGAACAGTATCATTAATATCACACACAAGTAAAATTTTGCTGAAGAGCATTCAAAAGTGGCTGCAGCAGTACATTGATGAGAAACAGCTAGAAATTCAAGCTGGATTCAGAAGAGGACATGGAATGAGGGATATCGTTGCTGATGTCAGATGAATATTGATTGAAAGCAGAGAAAACCAGAAAGATGTTGTCCTGTGTTTTACTGTCTATGCAAAGGCATTCAACTGTGTGGATCATAACAAATTATGGATAACATTGCAAAGAATAGGAATTCCAGAACACTTAAGTATGCTCATGAGGAAACTGTACATAGATCAAGAGGCAGTTGTTCAAACAGAACAAGGGGATACCGTGTGGTTTAAAGTCAGGAAGGTGTGCGTCAAGGTTGTATCCTTCCACCATACTTATTGAATCTGTATGCTGAGCAAAAAATCTGAGAAGCTGCACCATATGAAGATGAAAGGGGCATCAGGATTGGTGGAAGACTCATTAACAAACTGTGATATGCAGATGACACAACCTTGCTTGCTGAAAGTGAAGAGGACTTGAAATACTGATGAAGATCAAAGACTACAGCCTTCATATGGATTACACCTTAACATAAAGAAAACAAAAATCCTCACAACTGGACCAATAAGCAACATCACGATAGATGGAGAAAGTATTGAAGTTGTCAAGGATTTCATTTTACTTGGATCCACAATCAACACCCATGGAAGCAGTAGTCAAGAAAGCAAACAACATACTGCATTGGGCAAATCTGCTGCAAAAGATTTCTTTAAAATATTAAAAAGCAGAAGACTTCTGGCAACATGGTGCTGTAGGCAGAAGCACCATGCCATCCCTCCACAGCAAAGATCCGAAAAACTAAGCCGAACAGAGAAAATAGCAATCCTGACATCCTAAACATCAAATGAAGAGATAAAGAACTCAGTCAAGCACTAAATGGAATAAGAAACCAACAGAGAACAGAGAGTGAGGAGACATACATGGAGAGGTCCCCTAACAGCTAATGCAGCACAGATCTGCCACCTTGGTCTCCTATCAGACACCAGAAAATAGGGGGTATGAGAAAGCAGCTTCACAGAGCTTCCAGCAGGAGAAAGAACAACCAGTGAACAGCGATATACACTTTCCCACCCCCCACCCTTCTTCACCCCCATTTGGCCTCCTCTGCTTCCTGCGGCCACAGTCTCTTCTCCAGGAAGCACCAGCTGCTTGGATTCCCCCTGCCCTCACTGGCCAACTCCCTAAGTGCCATTTGTTGGCTGCTGGGGTTGCTTTTTTCCACTTCTTTTGATTTCTTCCTTACCTCTCACCACCCCCACTTCCTTTTGCTCAAATACCTGGCTCTGTGTGCCATCTTTGCTTCTTCCTGCAGGGCTGTGGAGCTCTGTTCGAGTGTGGAACTGCTTCCTGGTCTGTGTTGCCACACTGGTGGGATCCCGGGGCTTTTTTTGTTTGTTTGTTTTCTTTTTCTTTTCTCGAGTTGGGAGCCCGTTCTGGCCAGGCGGTGCTGTGCAGCTTGGGACCTACCCCCTCAGCTTGCACAGACCGGCAGAGGAATCCCTGAGAGCATTTCTTTTCTTGTGTTTTTTTTTTTTCTTTCTGTTTTTTGGGGGGTTTGCTTGTTCTTCTTTTTTTTAATTTGTTTTGTTTTGTTTTCCCTCTTTTTCACTTTTGGTGTTTTTTCATTACCCAGTTTCTCTTCTCTCTATACCTTCCTTCTCTTCCTGTCCCCTGGATACCTGGCACTGAATACCTCTACACCTCCTAGTCAGGCTGTACTTCAACACCTGGGAACAACTTCCCCAGACCTTGCAGCCGCACCGGTGGGATCCCTGGGAGCTTTGCTGTTCTTTTTCTTTCTAATTTTTATTTATTCATTCCTTTCTTTTTTTCTTCTTCTTCTCCTTTTTGTTTTTCTCGATTTCATAGTCTCTCATCTCTCCACTCCAATGGCAAGTGCCCCTAGCACTCCTTTTTGTTTGTATGTACGTTTTTGGCTCCTGTTTCTCTCTCCTCTCTCACATACCCATCTTAGCTCCACACATCACAATCTCCCCCCTCCATCCTGCCTACCTGCACTGTGCGCTTAACATCACACCACCAACCAGCACAGGTGTGGCCTACCGGAACCTGCCCTGCACTGATTACCAACCTGCCCTAGGGGCTGTAGTAAGTGCAACAAACAACCCATCCCAGCAACTCCTCTTCAGCTAGACATGTCCTGCTGTACCATATCTGAGCAACTGACCCTGCCAATTGGAGAAGGAGGCGAAAATTATCATGCCCACAAATGAGCAAACAACAAAGAACACACAGCCCACCTGCTCAGACATAACCAAATTAAAAAAAAAAAAATGAAACAAACAAATCTACAATTAATAAACAAGAAAAATAACTACTGAATGCCCTGAAGACAGCAGACAATATCGAAACATTTACAAAAACAGGACAGGATGGGGCCAGTAGGCATCCAAAATAAGACACCAGATGACTTTCCAGTAGAAGAAAAGGCACTATAACTACCTGATAGGGAATTCAGATCTCGAATACTCAGAATTATCCAAGAGTTGAAGCAAAAAGCAGACAAAAATGAGGAAAAAATAGGCAAATTCATGGAAAAGGCAGACAAATTCATGGAAAATACAGACAAAAAAAAATGTAAGAATTCAGGAAAATAATGCAGGAACAAAATGCTAAAATAAATTCACAACTAGAAATAGTACAAAAACAACAATAAGAAATCCAAAAGATAAACAACAAGATTTCAGAAATGGACAGTATCGTAGAAGGGTCGAGGAGGAGATTTAAAATCGTGAAAGACAGGATCAGTGGAATTGAAGACAAACACTTGGATACAACTCTGTTTGAGGAAAACTCAGAAAAAAGAATGAAGAAAAATGAAGAGACCCTGAGAATTATGTGGGATACAATCAAAAGCAAAAATTTGCAAGTGATTGGAGTTCCAGAAGAGGGGGAGAAAACAAAAAACACAGAGAGCATCCCCAATATCATGAAAGATGAAAAGCTGACCATCCAAGAAGCTCAACAAACCCCATATAGGATAGACCTCAAAAGAAAATCACCAAGGCATATCATAAACACACTCGCCAAAACCAAAGACAAACAAAGAATCCGGAGAGCAGCTCAAGAAAAACAAAAAGTCACATACAGAGGAGAAACAATAAGACTAAGCTCAGATTATTCAGCAGAAACCATGTAGGCAAGAAGACAATGGGATGACATATATAAAACCTTGAAAGAAAAAATTGCCAGCCAAGAATAATATATCCTGCAAAACTCTCATTCAAATATGATGGTGAAATTAGGTCATTTCCAGATAAACAGAAATTAAGGGACTATGTAAAAACCAAAGCAAACTTACGAGACTTATTAAAGAAAGTCCTTCGATCTGAAAACAAACAATATCAGACCACAGGCTGAATAAAGGACACAGGACTGTACTAGCCAGATACCACCCTAGGAAATGAACTCTTAAGGACTATGAAAAACCAAAAGAACTACAAAAGGGAACCAGAGAGGTTAATCTGTAAATGACAACAGCATCAGAACAATAAAAGAGGGACTAAACAGTGTAGATATAGAACCTTTTAATGGAGAGGAAGTCAAGCAATCCCAAGTAATAATAGACTGGTTCAAATCTAGGACGATATGGGTAAATTTCAAGGCAACTACAAAGTTAACAAACCTAGTCGTCAAAATAAAGAAGAAAAAAATAAAGTCTCAGTGAGAACAAAACCTACAAAAACAAAAGAAATGAAAAAAATTCCACAAACAAAAGGAACTCAGCACAGGAGAGAAAGAGGAACAAAACTGGAGGACACTATGCTGAGTGAAATAAGTCAATCACAAAAGGACAAATATTGTATGAGACCTCTACTATACAACTCATGTAAAAGTTTGCATACAAAAAGAAACAATCTTTGTTGGTTATGAGGGATGGGAGGAGTGGGGGGGAACGAAATCGATAAGTGGTAACTTTGGTGAAGGGTAAGACAGTACACATTACTGGGGAAGCCAGCACAACTTGTACAAGGAAAGGTCATGGAAGCTCCATAGACACTTCCAAACTCCCTGAGGGACTGAATTTCTGGGAAGAGGGCTGTGAGGACCATGGTCTCGGGGAACATCTAGCTCAATTGGCATAACACAGTTTATAACGCCAATGTTCTACATGCTACCTTGGTGAGTAGCGTCTGGGGTCTTAAAAGCCTGTGAGCAGCCATCTAAGATACTCCACTGGTCTCACGCCTTCAATAGCAAGGGAGAATGAAGAGAACAAGATACAAGGAAAAGATCAGTCCAAAGAACTAATGGACCACAGATACCACGGCCTCCACCAGACTGAGTCCAGTACAGTTAGATGGTGCTTGGCTACCACCACTGACTGCTCTGACCTGGATCATAATAGAGGGTCCTGGACAGAGCTGAAAAAGGATGTAGAACAGAATTCTAACTCACACACACAAAAAAGACAAGATTTACTGGCCTGACAGACTGGAGAAACCCCGAGAGTATGGCCCCTGCACACCCTTTTAGCTCAGTGGTGAAGCCCCTCCCGAAGTTCACTGTTTAGCTGGGGATTGGACAGCCTCATAAAACAAAACAGGACTAATGAGGCACAGCAGTACAGGGACAAGGATTAGAAGGCAAGAGGGGACAGGAAAGCTGGTGATAGGGAACCCAAGGTTGAGAAGGGACAGTGCTGACATGTCACGGGATTGTTAACCATTGTCATAGGGCAATATGTGTACTAACTGTTTAATGAGAAACTATTTGTCATGCAAACCTTCATCTAAGGTACAAAAAAAAAAAAAAGAATTATCTATGTGAGATCAAATTGACAACAGCAACTCAAAAGGTTTGATGGGAAGCCTAGGGGACAGTGAGTTGAAGACAATGGTGATGGAATAATTTGGAAAAGAATAGTGAGAATAGCAGCACAACTGGAAGAATGTAATCGATGTCGCTGAATTGTACATGTAGAAACTTTCAGAATCGTGTAACTTTGGCTATGTATATTTTCACCAAAAAAAGGGTCCTCAAGGTCGAGAAGGGAGAGTGTTGACATGTCATGGGGTTGTTAACCAATGTGATAAAACAATATGTGTACTGACTGTTTAATTAGAAACTATTTGTTCTGTAAACCTTCATCTAAAGTACAATAAAAAACTTAAAATAAAATAAAATAAAATATCAAAAAGCAAAGATGTCACTCTGAGGACTAAGGTGCACCTGACCGAAGCCATGGTATTTTTAATTCACCTCATATGCATACAAAAGCTGAACAATGAATAAGGAAGACCGAAGAAGAATTGATGCTTTTGAATTACAGTTTTGGTGAAGAATATTGAATCTACCATGGACTGCTGGAAGAATGAACTGTCTTGGAAGAAGTACAGCCAGAATGCTCCTTAGAAAGGAGGACAGCGAGACTTCATCTCATGTACTTTAGACATGTTATCAGGAGGACATCATGGAGAAGGACATCATGCTTGGTAAAGTAGAAGGTCAGTGAAAAAGAGGAAGATGCTCAACGAGATGGACTGACACAGTGGCTGCCAACAATGGGCTGAAGCATAATAACGATTGTGAGGATGGCGCAGGGCCTTGCAGTGTTTTGTTCTGTTGTACGTAGTGTCACTAGGAATCAAAACCAACTTGACAACACCTAACAACAACAGTTCAGAATATATCCTTCATGAAATTGTTTGCTTCATAAAACCATACAAAGAGGTAAACAGAATACTTTTATAAGTGTTATGGGTTGATTTCTGTCCCCCAAAAAGATAAGTTTAAGTCCTAACCCCTAGTACCTGTGAATGTGACCGTGTTTGGAAGTAAGGTCTTTGCAGATGTAATTAGTTAACATGAGGTTGTAGTGGAGTAGGCTGGGTCCTAATCTGACTGATGTCCTTAAAAAAAGAGAAGAGACAGAGAGACAGAGACACAGAGGGAAGATGGCCATGTGAAGATGGAGGCAGAGATTGGAATCCAGAACATCAAGGATTGTCAGGAACCACCAAAAGCTTGAAGAGGCAATGAAGGATCCTCTCCTAGAGCCTTCAGGGAGAGCATGGCCCTGCCGACACCTTGATTTAAAACTTCTAGCCTCCACTTTTGCCCTTGGGTGGTGGCACCACAGTAAAGGGGATCTGAATCACCAGAGAAGGCATGGAACAGCTGAGAAGGATTTACGCAGCAATCACCCTCATCTCCTTTCTACTCATTTGGTAGTTTTAAGTTCTTCACCCTTTGCCTGCACCCTACCCTACCACCACCAAATCCAGTGTGTGTGTGTGTGTGTGTGTGTGTGTGTGTGTGTGTGTGTGTGTGTGTGTGTGTGTGTGTGTGTGTGTGTGTGTGTGTGTGTGTGTGTGTGTGTGTGTGTGTGTGTGTGTGTGTGTGTGTGTGTGTGTGTGTGTGTGTGTGTGTGTGTGTGTGTGTGTGTGTGTGTGTGTGTGTGTGTGTGTGTGTGTGTGTGTGTGTGTGTTGATTGGTGGGTATGTATGCACAACTGGCTGTTAGTAAAAATGATATTAGCTAAGAACAAGGAAATTGCAACTCGCTTGCTGTTTTTGACCTACTAAAACAGCTTTTTCATATGATTCCACCCAATAGGATAAACTCAAATAAAAACCCAGGTAGAAACTTTTAAAAATAAATAAATAAATAAATAAACAAATAAATAAAACTTCTAGCCTCCAGAACTCTGAGAGAATAAATTTCTGTTGTTTTAAGCCACCCAGTTTGTGGTACTATGTTATGGCAGGCCTAGGGCACTCAAACAGTGAATTACAGATGACCTGCAACAAAGTCAGGCCAAGTCCTTGATCAAGAGAAAGATATAACAAATTGTAAAACAATCACACCAGCAAAAAATCAATGTATAGATTTCCCAACTTACTTGGCTAGGACTGGCCTCTTAATCATTTCTTGAACAGCAGAAAGGGACTTACAGGCATGGCGCATGCCTGGCACAGACCCTCACACGGGGAGGGGGGAGGGGGCTGCACAGTGGATGTGCCAAGTAATGCTTTTCCCGGTTAACCAAAGACTGGCACCTTCAGTGGCCTGTGGCCATTACTGAACTCAGACATATAAGCAAAATATGTCTTTAATGATCTGATTTTGGTTTGATAGCCGACACTAACTCACATATCATATGATCTCAGAATGAAATATAGTGTCACTCAAAGCCATAATTTCTGAAGCACACCGTCTGACCTATGCCATAAAGATTTAGGTATTATTAAAGGAAATTGCTAAAATAAATATTCAAAGGCTAGAAGAGGAACATCCCAGGAGGGGCCTTCTAGTACAAAACAGATCATAAACAAACACAATGAGTGTCCCAGATATACCTGCTAATATCCGATTTCAGGTAAGAAAGAACTTAAAAAGAGGGGACCATTTTAATTATAAGTCAAATAAAAATCAATTAATTTACATTAATCAAAAAGTCCCTGTATCTGTAGCTTGCTTAATAGCTACCCTGATCCCAGCCCCATATTACCAAGGTATTTAGTGCCAGCTGGCACTACTTAACTTTTCTCCCCTCCTACCAGGCTTCCCAAATCTCCCATGCTGGCTGCTCCAACATTTACATTTGCAGGGCATTTTTTTAGGACTCATCTTTTCCTAGCATCTCTTGTGAGCACATCTGCCAGACCAAAAGCAAGAGAAAAAGTTTAGCAAACAACTACAGATTAATATTTTCAAAGATCCCCAGGTAGCTCTTTCTTTTAGTCAAATCAATTGCCATAAACTTTTTCAAAGGACGCTGCTACTTTAGCCCTAACTGTGTTTTCTATTGCTAAGGAGGAATTGGCAATAGCAAAAAGTAAATCCAAAATTAAACCTGTTTCATATAAATTAATCCATGTAAAATTAATTAAGAGCAGAAGTGTGCTTGGGAGCAGCATCTTCTCTCATCCTTGACATATGATTTGCTTTGCGGACTTGGTTGGGGTCTATCTAGCACTACTATAATAGAAATACCACACGTGGATGGCTTTAACATAGAGAAATTTATTCTCTCACAGTGTAGGAGGCTAGAAGTCTGAATTCAGGGTGCCAGCACCAGGGGAAAGCTTTCTCTCTCTGTTGGCTCTGGAGGAAGGTCTTTGTCATAAATCTTCTCCTCTGGTCTAGAAGCTTCTCATCTCAGGGATCCCAGGTCCAAATGACACACTAAACTCCGGGTTTTTCATTCTTGGTGGCATGAAGTCCCTCTGTCTCTCTGCTTGCTTCTCTCTTTTATATCCCAAAAGAGATTGTCTCAAGATACAACCTAATCCTGTAGACTGAGTTTTGCCTCATTAACATAACTGCCTCTAATACTGCCTCATTAACATCTCAACATCATAGAGGTAGGAGTTACAACACACAGGAAAATCACATCAGATGACAAAATGGTGGACAATCACACAATACTAGGAATCATGGCGTAGCCAAGTTTACACTTATTTTTAGGGACACAATTCAATCCATAACATTCTACCCTTTAGCTCCCTCCTCCCCCAAATTCATGTCCTTGCCACATGTAGAACACATTCACCCTATCATGTCATAGCAAAAGTTTTAAATCAACTCCAAGTCCAAAATCTCCTTGGGCAAAATTCCTCTTCATCTGTGAAATCCAGAATACAAGTTATCTGCTTCCAAAGTAAGATGGTGGAACAGGCACAAGGTAGACATTTCCATTACAAAGGTAGAAACTGGAGGGAAAGAAGGGATAAGAGGCACAAATCAAGTCAGCAGAACACATGACATTAGCTCTCAAGACTTGAAAATTGTCTGTTCTCTGAGACCATTTAGGCAATGGCCCTGCCCTCCAGACTCGGGGTATTGGCCACACTCTCTGGATTCCGGGTGGAGGCCCCTCAGCCCTGGGCTTCAGCTCCGCCTTCTAGGCCCACTGGCATGGTAACTCTGCTCCCTCAGATTTGGGTGGCTCCATTATCCTAGTCCATCTGAGTGGCGACCCTAACCCCTTGGCCTAGCAGGTCTCGTTCTTCTGTCCCTTGGACATGGCAGTCCCACCCCGTCAGCTTTGGGCAGTGGATCTGGCACTCATGAAATGCAGCTTCACACTCCAGAACCAAGTTGGTGAAGATCTAACTCTTTGAAACCTAAGAGGCTGTGGCCCCACCCTTTAAAACCCCAGAGGCCATGGCTCCACCTTTTGAGACCCCAGAGGTCATGGCTGTACCCTTTGAGACTGAAGCAGTTCTGCTTTCTGTATTCCTTGTATCTTCAGCTTCTGATTTCTGGTTCTTTGGCTTCTTGGCCCTTCAGGCCTTGCTGCCCACATCTGCCCCGCTGGGGCAAGTATTCCAAAGCTCTTTAGCTCCACCGATAAGTTCCTGGAGGCATGTTATTCCACCAGTAAACTCTGGCTGAAAGGCACTCAGCTTTCCTGCTCTGAGGGTCAACAAGCCTAGCTTCACCGTTAAGCGCCCGGAGGCACTCCACTTTGCCATGAAGCCTCCTGCACAAAGGCACTCAATTCTCCCACTCCACGAATCAGCTCCAGTGCTGTCTCATGCTGGTTTCCTGATTCTGCTGCTGCTATTTCTCTGCTGCTGCTTCTCACCATCTATGCTGTCTCCAGTGTAACACACTCCTTCCTTCTGAGTCCTCACCAGAATTGTCTTTGACATCTATAATTCCACCAACAGTTTCTTCAAGACAATGTAGGCTTTTATTATTAGGCACTTTAAAACTTTTCCAGCCTCTACTCACTCACAGTTTCAAAACCGCTTTCAGATTTTAGTTATCTGTTGGAGCAGAACCCTACTCCTGGTACCAAATTCTGTCTTAAGTATCTAGTGTTGCTATAACAGAAATGCCACAAGCGGATGGCTTTAACAAAGAGAACTTTATTCTCTCACAGTCTAGGAGGTTAGAAGTTTGAATTCAGGGTGCTAACTCCAGGGGAAAGCTTTCTCTTTCTGTAGGCTCTGGAAGAAGGTCCTTGTCATAAATCTTCCTCTGATCTAAAAGCTTCTCCCCTCAATTTGCTTGTATACTAATATTTTATTACAAAGGGCCTGCCTGAAAATGTGTGTTATTTAAATAAAACTACTGTAAGTTTTCTTGTTGCTGCTGTTTTTAGTTTATAGCATATTCGATTACGTAAAATCTCATATGTAAGCTTATATTCTCTTGCAAAGTAAATGGGCCATGTGACTGCTATAGTAAGTAACTCAAATAATTTCTTTGGATTCTCTATAATCAAGAAAAGGATGATATGAGAAAGTGAAAGCAGACCTGGTACGGGCCACAGTAATGTTAGGGGCAGCCAGTTGTCCAACAAAATCTATTCCCCTTTCTTTCATTTTGATATAAGTGTGATCACATGGTGGTCAGCTGAATACATTTCCTAGGCTTCCTTGCAGCTATATGTAGCTGTATCATTAATTTCTCTCCAATAAAATATGAGTGGATGTGATGAGCTTGCAACGTTCACACTCGGCCTGTAAAAGCCTCATGCACATGTCCTTTCAGGACTGTTCCCCAGCTAACAGGGATGGAGATGACTATGGCCACTGGGCTCTTGTATTGTAAAATGTCTGTGCTTCCATCCCTGAATGACTCCAACCTTGGGAGTATTATGTGAGAAAGCAATCAACTTCTAATTTAAGCCTCTGAATTTTGGGAACATATTTAGCCTCCCCTTAATAATAGCCATTGTCAAAAAAGTTTGAGTGCCATTAATATTAGCCTATATTAGAAGCCTTAAAGAAGAAAATCCACTACAGTTTTAAACTGTAGCCTTAAGTAGAAAGTCTGACAAAGTGACTGGTTGCTGAATCTGACAATGAAGAACAGGTATGGACAAGTGCTGAATGCCTTTACCAAAGCGTTATGAAACCCATATTGGAAGCAACCAACCTTCATGAGAATGACTGCAGCCTTGCAGACCTCCTGAACCCTTGGTCATAACACTGCCTACATGTTCAGCTTCCAAACAGTCTCCCAGAGCTTCATCCTCCACAGGACAGGGCCCTAGACTCGACCCCTATCAGCTCACATGACTCACTGGGCATCACTTAATGAGCAGTATCCAGTCTTCCAAGAATTACCTGACAACAACATCTTTATAGTCCATGACTTTTCATTTCTAACTACCATGCCCTAACTTCTAGTCTCATTTTCACAAAAGTAAACAGGCTTACTGCTAACCCTTCTACTCATCTCTAACCCTCTGCTCTGGTGGCAGGCCTTGGTGACGCACCACTCCTCACAGCCACAGTGGAGGATGGCTAGTCTCTGCTAGTTCCGGGAGGAGGATGTACTTCAAGCCCAAAACCACAGAGAGCAGAGACAAGTTTTGATCTGAAGATATGAAGGGGCTTTGGAAGCCTCAGAAGAAAGCTACCGTACCATTGAAACATGATCTTCTTATTCTCAATTTCTTACAATTCTCCCATTCCTAACAAAGATAATCATTATTCAAAACCTCTGCATTTAAAGTGTGGGCCAACTGGGATATATGGTATGGTTCAGCATTAATAACCTTTTTTTCTATTTGTAACCTAACTTTGCTTAAACTACTGGGAAACGTCTATCTTTAGTATACAATATAAAGTATTAACAAATTGAACCAGAAATCATTTTTCTCCACTGTACTTCTGAACACAGAAGTACATTCATTTCTTCAACAGACACTTAAGAGTTCCCTATTCTTAGTCCTAGGTCTGTACAGCTGCTAGGGATACAATCATGAATCCAAAACAATAACAACAACAGTAGCAATAATAATAAAATGGCTCCTGCTTCTCATAGAGCTTAAAGTCATTTGTCATTATTTGCTACCAGTTGTCTTTAATGTTTCAACAAAACTACGCTGTAAATAGTTATTGAGGTTAGAAGATAAACTTTAAAAAAAAGTGGAAGATGTGATTTTTGGCATAGTCAAATCAATTTAGACGACTGGAAAGAGTTATAAATTATTCATATCCAAAGTTGTAAAATGGACAAGATTTAGAAAAATGAATAAAAAGACTGTACAGTTCATACCTACTCTTGGCTTCATCTCTAAGCCCCCTTCCCCATAAATCAAGGAATACACAGAAGCTGGAAATATAAGGTGCGCGTGTTAAGTAGAGTGGTGTCCAAATGAATAAACATCCACTATAAAAGAACCTTAACAGGGGCGGAAAAGCTAGACAAATGGAAACGGGGAACCCAAAGTCAAGAAGGGGAGAGTGTTGACACATTCCAGGGTTGGTAACCAATGTCACAAAACAATATGCGTATTAATTGTTTAACGAGAAACTAACTTGCTCCGTAAACCTTCCTCTAAAGCACACACACAAAAAAAGAACCTTAATATAGTAACATTACCTGCTTAACAGAATTTAAGTTTTACTACATGAATTGTTTACAGTCAACCTAAAGCATCTATTCTAAGTTCCACTTTAATGTTTTAAATGGAGGGGAGTTCACATTATCTGTAATGAAAATGCTAACATTTAACTTCTGCCAATCTCCAGACCTCCAAACAGGATTCATATCATACTAACAGAGTGATATTAAGGAAGTTCAACGCAAATGCAAAGTATTTTTCTGTAAATCACTGTATTTTCAAAGGAATAAATTTTACTACCGTCTGCATTTATAATTTGCCTAAAATTTTTGCCATAAAGCTAGAAAATCATCCAGACAATATAATACAGAAATCCATTATACTAACGGAAAACAAATATCATAGACCATACACTCTGGAAATATGAGTGAATAGGTATTTTTTAGTTCAACCAAAATAATCTGACCAAAAAAAAAGTAAATATAAGAATATTCTTTTCAAGACATGGGGGCAAAATAATTCCTTCCTTCCTTTCTATTTTTCTTCCTTTGTTTCCACCTAGAATGTTGAAGTAGTACTTATTGTCCAACTGTAGCAAATTACCTTCGTTTGAAGCTCAGTCTCAGAATTTCTGAGATGCCTCTTCCTGGGTGGATCTCAGCATCTCCTCCAAAAGGAGAAGCAGGTTTACTAGGGTAGGACCCGGCAGGAAACATGCCCATAAATACCAGGCTTTATTAGAGGCCAACGTTCCAAAGACTTACACTCATGATGTAATTACAGATCCATAATTTATCATCTAGGGCACAAACGCTCTTAGCCAAGCAAACACAGGTCATTCTCATCATCAAATGAAAATCTCTGATCCTTCTCACCCAGAATTGAATGTCAAATATTGAGAAGTAGTAGGTTGGTTGTTAAGTTTATTTCTGCATACACATTTCCAATCTAGAATCATCAAAAACTGTCCTTGAATATTGAGCTTTTGTTATGGGTGATGGAAAAATTTGGGGACAGTTAAGGGTGATGGCTGAACAACGTGGTGAACATAATGTCACTGAATTGTACGTGTAAAGATTGTTGAAGTGGCAAATGTGTTGTTACATATGTATTTACCACAATAAAAAAAAGATGATAAAAAAAGACACACCTGCCCTTGAGTCTAACACACACGTACATACACACATAGCCACGTACACACACATATGTGCACCCACACACACATACACCATGGACAATGGCTAAGAGCATCATGGTGCACTTCCAAATTACAAAACAAGGCACTGCAAAATTGGAACTTTTATTTCTTAACTCTTCTCCTCCCCTTCCCCCTTAAATTATTTTGCATTTAAATTAGAGGCAGAGATGACCATTAAGCTGCCTTCTGACATAGGGAAAGTATGACCTTCTGGATTCACCTTTTCAATTTTCAAGTGACGTGCTGTTTCCCACACAGACCATCCTGCTCTGGCCTACTCCCTCTGCTGGAAACACTTCCTCTTAGGGTTTCCCACTGGGCATGCTCAGCTTGGCCCTCTCTGTGCAGTCTCTGTCTCTCTTCTTTCTCACAAAGACCTATGCCTCCTCAGATCTCCTCTGATCTCCTCTATCCGACTCTACCAAATCATCACGGCACTGGTCCTTGGTGAGCAAAGTGTGGCCCACTGACTGGTAGACTAGCCTCCCCTGGGAGCTCATGAGAAATGTCAAAAATCAGGCCCTGTCCCAGGTGCCCTGAATCAGAGTGTCAACAAGACTGGTGAGGATCCTGTGCACTCAGAGTTTGAGCAGTGCTGGGCTAGGGGGCGCCTTTGTGAGTATCTTTGCCAAGGGCAGGGGCTTGGTCTTAACTCCTCTCTGTATCCCAAGTGTCCTCTGGTTCACGGTGTTTCATGTGGGAGAACTCGGTAAAAGTTTATCCAGTGAGTGGCAATGTGGCCGAGGAAGAGGAAAAGGGAAAGATAGGGAGAGAGAGGCTTCAGCATGATTAGTTATTTTAGAGGAGGTACCGTGCTTGCTTTCTTTCCTCCCTTCTTCCTTCCCTCCTTCCTTCCAACTTCCTTCTCACCATGAAACTAGTTGCCTTCAAGTCAGTTTCGACTCATGGTGACCCCATGTGTGTCAGAATAGAACTGCACTCTATAGGGTTTCCAATGGCTGATTTTTTGTAAGGAGATCTCCAGGCCTTTCTTCTGAGGCGCCTCTGGGTGGACTAGAACCTCCAACCTTTCGGTTAGCAGCCAAGCGCATTAACTGTCTGCACCACCCAGAGACTCCTTTCTGACCATTAACTGTTCCTATTCTATGAGTCAAGACTCAGACTTAAAAAAGAAACCATCACGCCCATTTTTAAAGTACACAAAAAAGACTATATATATATATACACATACATACACACACACACACACACACACACACACACACACACAGCCATTGTTTATGGACAAATCCCATTCATTGTATTTATTAAAATATAAAATCTTCAAAAGAGTTATTACTCCTGGGGAGGGAAGGAGGGAATGGGATATGTTAGGGTTATATAGGCAGCATCACCTGTATTTGTATTTCTTAGAAATTAACAAACAAAAAGAAATGAAGCAAATTTATCTAAATGTTAACATTTGTTAACTGTTTATTTTATTCTGGAATTTTCTATGAATTGGAACTATGTTTAAACTTCACAAAGGAGCAGAGATATTCCAGGTGCAGTTTCTGTTTCAAGAGTGGGACCCGAAGCCCCCCAAGGTGAGTTGGAGACCAGGAACCCCCTCACACAAGCTGAGTCTACAGCCTGCAACAATCTCACAACAGGAAGAAAAAGGAAAGAATGTAGGTCAATACAGGATGAAAGCAAATGGAGTAATCAAGAAAACTATTAAACCTGAGAAGACAGAGGAGGGGCCATGTGAGGGGAGACAGGAGAAGCGAAGCATAAAGGAATAAGGGAGTATCAGGGGCTTAAAGAAAACCCCGTCTTTGGGTGGAAGAAACACCACAGCAGGCATCTGAAACATGTCCCTCAGAGCCAAGCCCTGTAACGTGTGAAAGGTCAGGGAGAATTTGTGAGGGGTGAAGACTGGGTGGAGAGAATCCTGTTCCACTGTTCAAGAAGAGGAATGGGCAGACTGCAGAAACTACAGGCTTAAAACAGTTAGCCCTGACCGCTGGAAAGGAAGTCATAACAGCTAAAAGGCAAAGATAAATTCAGGGAGAAAAATATCATCCTAAACAAAATATATCATTTTTTATCTAATTTTTGCTGCAGGGAGATCAGAAGAGTGTCAAGGATACAGCAAAGCTGGCCCTCAGCACGTCGCTCACGACATTCTCATAAGCGCAAGGTAGAAATGCAGCTAGAGGGTGGTACAAGCTAGCTAGAGTGACAGGGAACAGCACGTTTTCTGAAATAGTGTGAAACAATGGTTCAATAATAAATTGAAGGGACTTAGTTAAGGGAAGGCCACAGATTGGGGAAGCCCTATCTCACCATCAATCACCTTTTCCAGCAATTTAAACTAAGACAGAAGAAAGTGTGTCTAGGAACACAGAGGAAGCCACAGTGGGAAGAGATGACGTCAGAGGGGGACAGCGAGTCTGTGTTTGCAGAGCGGGGAAGTGCCATGATGACCTACTTTCCCTCTGAGCAGAGCAGTGACATTAAGGATCACTTAGTGTGAACAACAGTGTAGGGGCAGGATCAGCAGTAGCAAGACCAGCCAGGAGGCTGTTGGCATGGTGTTGGGGAGAGGGCATGGCCAGCAGGCCTGGACAAGGCTGGTAATGATGTGGACGTGCCAAGTCCTGAGAGTCTGGATCTGTTCTGAAGGCACGACCAAGTCTGATGATAGACTGCAGATGGAGTATGAGAACAGAGGACTCAAAGAAGAACCCAAGGTTTTGGCCTAAGCAACTGAAGACAGAGATGCCATTTCCTGGGATGGGAAAGGATGATGCTGAGGGACTGAAAGATCAGCTTCTCATCTTATCCCTGGAGTCTGAAGCAACTTAAATGCCACTCACTCCACCGATCAATATGCAGGCAGCCAAGATTCTACAGTTTTATATTTGTCTGTCAAAGAGCAGGGGAAAGCAATAAAAGAATATATAGACAGAAAAAAATTATACATCCTCATTGTCTTAGTCATCTAGTGCTGCTATAAGAGAAATACCACAAGCAGATGGCTTTAACAAAGAGAAATTTATTCTCTCACAGTCTAGAAGTCTGTTAAGTCCAAAGTCAGGGTTCCAGCTCCTGGGGAAGACTCTCTCTGTCCATTGGCTCTGGGGGAAGGTCCTTGTTATCAGTCTTCCCCTGGTCTAGGAGCTTCTCAGTGCAGGGACCCCAGGTCCAAAGGATGATCTCTGCTCCTGGCACTACTTTCTTGGTGGTATTGACGCCCCTCTGTCTCTCCACTTGCTTGTCTCTTTTATATCTCAAAAGAGATTGACTTAAAACACAACCTTAAGACAGAGATCCCCAGGCCACTGCCTCAAGCAGCGCTGCATCAGAATCCTGATTTTTTTGCTTGGCCTGGTTATGCATGAAGTTATATGTAAACCTCACTGAGCCTTGCAGTATGATTAAGAATGCTGCTGATGCACCTTGTATGAACTTCCTACTTGCAAACCCCTTAAAGGCAAGCTTCCCGCTTGCCCTTGAGGAGTAGTCTTCGCGGCGGCAGCTCTGACTGACTCCTTTCCTTGTGCAATGAAATGAAGGTGCTTTTCTGCCTTCCCACCTCAGTCTTGTTTATTGGCCAAGATGAGACATGCCGAGCAGCACCTGGGGTTTCCACCCTGGACCCACCAGTAGCAACCTAATCTTGTAGACTGAGTCCTGCCTCATTCACATAACTGTGTCTAATCCCACCTCATTAACATCGTAGAGGTAGGATATACAAAAATCACATCAGATGACAAAATGGCAGATAATTACACAATACTGGGAATCATGGACTGGCCAAGTTGACACACATTTATTAGGGGACACAATTCAACCCCTAACACTCATGTTTTAAGTAACCATAAGAAATATCCGTATTTTGAAAGGGGTATTTTTTTTACCTTTCAATAGACCTATAAACATTTTTAGTCAAGGGGTTAAAAATCTGTTTCTTCTTTTCACTTCTAGAACTAAGAATTAGCATTGGGCACTGTCAATCAACCTTTCAGGCTGTAGTTACATATCATTCCCATTGAAGAATAAACTCTTATGGAGGGAAAAATCTGCAGCTTTAAAAACAAAACCTTTCTCTGACAAATTCCTGGTTTGCATTAGAGATCATCTGGCATATGTTTTTTAAACTACTTTTAATGACTAAACAGGTATGAAAAAAACCTTAGGATTTTTTTTTTAATTACATTTTATGATCTGTTTACTTTCCACTATTTGTAAGGAGTTGTGTTTACAAGGCACTGAATCAGCAACGGAAAACTGGGTCACCATAATAAGACACTTATTTGTTGCTGGTGACAATGTTATATGTCACAATCTTTTAGGAAAACACATACTCTACTGAAAGCTATAACGTTGTTATGCTTGTTGAGTCTCTAATCCCTTTGCAAGTATCTTTCATAAGGAAATCCCCCCAAATGGAAAAAGGCTTTTGGGACAAAGATGACCATTACATTATTTATGATAACATAAAGGAGCAACAAATAAAAGGGCAGAGAGATGCAACATTGATTGAGTGCAAAGTATGTGCTCATTCCTGTGCTCAGCACTTATTTAATCTTATTTAGTCCTTATGAGAACCCTGGGTGTAAATGATTACATACCCCACTGTATACACGGAGAAGATGGGGCTCTAAGAGGTACAGAATTACTAAATGCCAAAGCCAGAACCCAAATCCAAGCAAAGAAACAAAATCCATGTTTGCCTCCTTTATGTAAGATCACACAACCTTAACAAAATTAAGAGACCATACTGTACCAGGGCAAATTGTAAATGACATGATGCTAAATGAAAAAAAAAGTCAAAACCCTAGTACATCATCGTAGGCACTATGCAAAATGCATGCATACTTTTCCAAAAAGGTTTGCGAGAACACAGAAAGTGACCATAAATTGTGTTAGACTGTTGCATTCTACGTGATTCCCCCAACCCACTTTTAAAACTTTCCATATGCTATTTGTTTTATTATTTTGAATGTAAAACAATTTCACAAGGTACAAGCTATCCTTTTAAAATAAAATATCTCTGCAAAGTTGATTTATAACAAAAATTAGCTCTACATCATAAACATGTGGCTCAGCCCCTGGGACATATTTTCCTGCTCTGAATTTGTGAACACTCCATAAACAAAGCTAATTTTAGCTTCTCTGGCCTTGACTATCAAGTTTCAGGCAGATTCGCTGAGCCTGTGAAGACACTGACACCCTGTGGCAGAAATGACTCGCCACATGCGTTCTGTAAACACTTAAAACTTCTTTATCGCCTCCTTGAGATGGGGATTTTCAACAGGCGCCTGCAAGCTGGCTGTGAACACAGGAACTCTAATAAGCATGGTAGTAAAAACAAAAAAAAAAACAAAAAAAAAACACTGCCATCATGATGATTGCGACTCTTGGCGACCCTATAGGACACAGCAGAACTGCCCCATAGGGTTTCCAAGGAGCGGCTGGTAGATTTGAACAGCTGACCTTTCAGTTAGCAGCCGAGCTCTTAGCCACTGCGCCATTAGGTAAAATGACAGAATTTCCTTCACAACTAAGTTTTTAATAACTTTTCCAAAACATGTCATTTTTACTAGTGAGCATCCTTGGAAACTTCTGGATAAAAAAACTTCTGGAAAAAAAGAAAATGCAGCTACATTTTGGAATATAGTGAATGTTAAACCCGTTGCCGTTGAGTCGATTCTGTCTCATAGTGAAACTGCCCCATAGGGTTTCCAAGGAGCACCTGGTGGATTCAATCTGCCAACCTTTTGCTTAACCACTACTCCACCAGGTGAACGTTAGTGTACTTGAAATTAGCTAACCTTTCCAGAGAAGACTGTATTAGTTTGCCTATTGTCTTGGTTATCTAGTGCTGCTATAACAAAAATATCACAAGTGGATGGCTTTAACAAACAGAAATTTCTTCTCTCACAGTTTAGGAGGCTAGAAGTCCAAATTCAGGGCGCCACCTCCAAGGTAAGGTTCCCTCTCTCTGTCAGCTCTGGGGCAAGGTCCTTGTCATCAATTTTTCCCTGGTTTAGAAGCTTCTCAATGCCGGGACCATGGGTCCAAAGGACAATCTCTATTCTTGGCTTTTCTTGCCTAGTGGTAATGAAGTGACCTCCTCTCTCTGCCCGCTTCTCTCTTTTATATCTCAAAAGAGACTGACTCAAGATACAATCTAATCCTGTAGATTGTGTCCTGCCTGATTAACATAACTGCCTCTAATCTTGCCTCATTAATATCATAGAGTTCAGGATTTACAACATATAGGTAATTACGTCAGATCACAAAATGGAGGGCAACGACACAATACTGGGAATCATGGCCTACTCAAGTTGACACACGTTTTGGGGGGACACAATTCAATCCATAACAACCATCTACATTAGGAAAATTTTTTTTTAATACAAATCTCTTCTCAAAGACTCTTCAGGTTATAGACTCGATATTGTTGTTATTGTTAGCTGCCCTAGAGTCAGCCCCTGACTCATGGTGATCCCATGCACAATGAGAGGAAATGTTGCCTAGTCCTGCGCCATCCCCATGATTGGCTGCAGACTGAATCATTGTAATCCATCGGTTTTCTCAGTCTGATTTTCAGAAATAAGCCTTAAACTTTTCTCATGGAAAAATAGTAAATAATAATGGCTGCAAACTTTCTAACAAAGCTCCAATCAAGTTTACTTACCATTCTTGAATGCTTACTATGGGTGTTAGGGGAGATACATAATTTCTAACCCTTACAGTAATCCTGCAGGTGGATATTGTATGTCCATTTTACAGATGAGGAAAGTGGAGACACAGGTTACGCAGGGTGGGCAGGGACTATAATGACGGATGCCTACACTCTGCCTCCACCATGCTATCCTCCTGCCTCTGCACCCATCAGCACAGTATCTGAATATAGCAGCTCCTTTTGGAGAGGACAGATAACCTCACAAGTATGCCTGAGTGCAGGTGGATACAACCCAGTGGAAAACGTCAGAGGAAAAGGAGCTCGGGGTCTGATGGGTCTCTGTTTCAGTGACGTGTTTACCAAGGAACCAGATGAAATTCTTCATGTAAGGTTCCCATCACTGAAAACAGGTTAAGCAAGTAACCTGGTGGCATAGCTCTCTGTCTTTGTTACCATTTCTAAAACATGAGAAAACCCTTCCAGCTGGTAGCCTTCTTATGCTAGACAACCAAAGGAAATCTTCCTCTGCAGGCAACTCCCAGACCAGGTATACAGACATAAGTTGTGTTCACAACACTCATGTTTCAAAAGCACTCCCTGTTTAACCTTTGATATCCCTAACTCTGCAAAGGGTGTACATGGCACAAAGATACACGGGGTGCCCAGGGAGGAGGGGGCTGGTGGGAGAGTGAGGCAGAGAGAGACAAACTCACCTTCACTGAGCACCTGCTCAGTTAATACCACTCCTCTTTGAGTAAGTCTTTCAAAGGCTTCCCATATGCCGCAGGATAAACTTCTTGGTGCGGATCTGGGGGCCTTTCCTGGTCTGGTCTTTGCCCACCTGCACTCTCTGTCCTCAGTTATCCCTCCCATCCAGCACACGGTGGACTCGCTTCAGTACCCTCTCTGCACGCTAGGCCCCACAGGGACCCCTCTCTACTCCTCAGTTACTAACCTCAAAAGTTGCCTCCAACAGGAGACCGCCTCTGTTGACTAGGCGTCTCCTCTCTTGAGCTCCCCCAGTATCTTGGACAAACCTCTGTGATATCACTTTTCACACAGTTGTAATTCTGTGTCTGATATCATCTTGAAATTGCAAGTTCTTCAGGAGCAGGGGACATTCTAAACAACTCCTCATTCCCAGGCCTAGGCAGAGTGCCTGGTAGAAAGTGGGACAGGCTAGATGTCTACAGAGACATCTCATTTAGTCCTCAAAGGGGCACTGGCAGGAGGAACCATGATCCTTCTGTTATAGCTACAGAAAAGTAAAGTCAGAGAGGTTCATCAACTTCCCCTGTCACATGGCCAGTACAAGGCAGAACAAGTGTTCTCTCACTCCATACCGCTCGTCCTCTCTTTTCACTAAAAGGCCAGGATAAAGATCCAAAGTATGGCTCCTAAAGAATATTTGACTTTTAAGGACTCACCCGAATGTATCAACATGACCAGAATAAACACAAGCATCTAGGTTTCCTTATACAGTCACTACAGACTTGGGCTGATTGAGTCAAAGGACCACTGCATTAAAGGCTAGAGAGGACCTTCACCACCATGAGTCCATCACCCGCTGCTGGCTGGATATTTTAAGAAAGAATCAGACAAAGTGCAAGTGATTCCTCCTACATCCTGCTGTTTTATTTTTAACTACTTTACTTACATCATCCCCAAAACTAAATGGAAAAATGATGGTGACAAATGCTTTTAAAGTTTCATAGATGCCACATGTCTCCTTCAGTCTGCATTGAGGAACTCTGGGGTCTAAGTGGAAAAGTTGTCCAAACCCTTAAGCATAGTCAAAGCACCATCAGGACCCTAGAGTCATGAGCACACCTTCAGGTAAAGAAACTGGTCAAATGGTTTTGGAGGTCATCTAGGTCAACTGGCATAACAAAGTTCATAAAGAAGATGTTCTACATCCAAGTTTGGTGAGCAGCATCTGGGGTCTTAAAAACTTTCGAGCAGCCATCTAAGATATATCTGCTAGTCCCATCTCATCCAGAGCAAAGAAGAATGAAGAAAACCAAAGACGCAAGGGAAATATTAGTCCAAAGGACTAACGGACCACAAGCACCACAGCCTCCATCAGCATGAGCCCAGAAGAACTAGATGGTGCCCAACTACCACCACTGACAGCTATGAGAGGGATCACCATAGAGGATCCCAGATAGAGTGGGAGAAAAATGTAGAATAAAATTCAAATTCACACACAAAAAACAAAAGACCAGACTTACTGGTCTGACAGTGACTGGAGGAACCCCTGAGACTGTGGCCCCCAGACACTCTGCTAACTCAGAACTGAAGCCACTCTGGAAGTTCACCCTTCAGCCAATATCAGACAGGTCTATAAAACAAATAACACAGGTGAGGAACGTGCTTCTTAGTTCAATCTTGTATAGCAGACCAAAAGGGCAACACCTGCCCAAAAGTGATGACAAGAAGGAGGGAAAGGACAGGAAAAATGGACAGATGGAAACGGGGAACCGGGGTGTGGAAGGGGAGAGTGTGGACACATTGCAGGGACTGCAACCAATGTCACAAAACAATTTGTGTATCAATTGTTGAATCAGAAACTAATTTGCTCTGTGAAGTTTTACCTAAAGCACAATTGATAAAAAAAAAAAAGGAAAGAAAGAAACTGGTCAAGATCATTACAGAAAAGTTTTCTGGGTTAATAAAGCTCAACTATAGCACTTCAGTACTAGGTCAGAGTTCTATGATGTATAAACCAAAAAAACAAAACCCGGTGCTGTGGAGTCGATTCCAACTCCTAGTGACTTTACAGGACAGAGTAGAGCTGCCCCACAGGGTCTCCAAGAAGCGGCTGGTGGATTCAAACTGCTGATCTTTTGGTTAGCAGCCTTAGCTCTTAATCACTGTGCCACCAGGGCTCCTCTATGTTGTATAGTCCAGCCTAAAGTTCAGCTGAGAAAATAAATACAAGAAGGAGAAAAACCTAAGTGATCATGTTACTGTTTCACCATAGTATAGAGAACTTGTATCAGTTTAGCAAGAGTAAGATGCCTCAGCTCCCTTATGACTCTAATAAATAGCTCTTCTGATATATTCTTCAGAGCCACCTTACAAATTAGGCGTGACTACCCTCACTGTACAGAGGAAACCAAGGAATTTAGCCCACTTTCCAAGATCTCCGGTGATGTCTAAGATCACTCAACTGGTGGCAGAGGGGAGTTAAGTGTAGGTTTTTGGAGGCAGGTGAACCTGGGTTTGGATCACTGTATGGTTTGGGAAAAATTACCTTCTTTCATTTGTCCTGGAGCCCTGGTAGCACAGTGGTTAAGTGCTCAGCTGCTAACCAAAAGGTTAGCAGTTTGAATCCACCAGCCACTCCTTGGAAACCCTGTGGGGCAGTTCTACTCTGTCCTATTGGGCTGCTATGAGTGGGAGATAACTCAATGGCAATGAGTTTTTTTTTCTCCATCTGTCCTATATGCACATTTTGCCATCTTTTTGCATCTCTGAAAATGGAGCAATTGATGCCATGTCATCATCATCATCTGCCATGAGGCAGTAATGACACAGTTTTTGCCACCTACATTGACAAGAAGTTGGTCATCCCTGTTTATGTTATCATCACCTCAACTGAATTACAGGCACTACATTACACATGTTGAGTTTAACTGCCATGGAAAATATCTTCAAAGAGATTACACTACGATTTGGCACTGAAACAAAAGTTATTGTGTTTGTACAAAGGCACAGAAGCAGTGTGGTGGTCAGCACTGTGACATCAGTGAGGCAAATATTCATCACTCCAACTCCCCGAAAACCCCAGTGCTTATGGGACTGAAGGGAGGAAGATATTCGCAAGGAGATGGAGCTGGCTTACGTTTTATTACTGGATATCTGCAAAAGGAGTTGCCTCTCACAGTCCACACAATGCAATTGAAGGAAGGAAGAAACAGAGGACCTTCAAAGAAACAAAAGGCTGGTGTGATCCATTCATGCTGATGCTTTCTTGATCAGACCTTCTGATACAATTAAGGACGCACAAACATGACAACTCGCAGACCAGAAGTCAACAGCTTGGGTGAAAATTATAAAAACAGTAAGAGTGCTCTTAAGAAATGTTACATCACCAATATGCTTGATGGAAGAGAGGATAATATCAAGCAAAAAGTAGTGGATGTTAACAAATATGATGAATAACTTGACCTCTGAAAGTTGGGAAATTCCTGCATCTATATAAAGAAGATAATTACGCTTACCTTATAGCGTTGTGGAAAGGATAAAATGAGATCATATAACTAAGCACAGAGACTAGCACAAGGCAATCATGTAGTGGCAGCTGTGGTCAACATCATCATGATCCATCATTATTTATTAAGCGCTGTCCTGCCCTAGGGTTGGAAACCCAGTACCTTCTTATTTCCAAGCCAACATCCAGGCCAACAATCTACTATATTATAGCTTCATTTATTGATTTTTGATTTACAGTAAAATTCACCCTTAAAAAAAAAAAACAAAACCTACATTCAGGAGGACAC
This sequence comes from Dugong dugon, assembly GCA_030035585.1. Lineage (NCBI taxonomy): Eukaryota > Metazoa > Chordata > Mammalia > Sirenia > Dugongidae > Dugong > Dugong dugon. The sequence continues at coordinate 23,897,996 of CM057468.1, forward strand.
TCCGTGTCAGCACATAGTGATTGTTTTCATTCCCTTTGACAGCTTCAGACTACTCAGTCATGTAGATGTGTCATAGTTTAACCTACCAATCCCCTACTAATGAGCATTTGAGTTGCTTCCAACTTTTGCTACAACAAACAATGCTGCAATAAATAGCCATGTTCAAGTATTTTATATTTTTCCCAGTGTGTTTCTGGAATACATTTCTAAAAGTAGGATTTCTGGGTCAAAGGGTAATACATATAATATATATAATTTGCCTAGCTATTGCCAAATTTCCCTCCATAAAGGTTGGAGCATTCTGCATTTTGTTCAGCAATATATGTATAAGGGCCTCATAGATTAGCCAACAGAAGGTATTGAGAAATTTTTGGATTTTTGTCAATCTAGCAGATGATAACTAGAAGTGCACTGTAGGTTTAATTTACATTTTTCACTATGAGTGAGTTTGAATGTTTTTTCCACTTATTTATGTACCACTTGCATTTTTTTTTCTGTGAACTTTCTATTCATTTCTACCTATACCAGACTGTGATCTTCTCTCTTTCCAAAAGCCCTCCATTTGTCATTTGGATTTTTACTTTACTTATAATACCCTTACTTCCTTTTTTTTTTGTCATTCAAGAGGATTTTTTTGTTTTTCAAAAAGTTAAATTTATCACTCTTTTTCCTTTATTGAATCTGGATATTGAGTCTTAGTTAAGAAAGTGCTCCTTACTCTCAGTTTATAGAAGCATTCACTCTTGTTTTCTGATAGTACTTGTTATTGTTAGGTGCTGTCGACTTACATGGTATCTATTTTTACATTTAGATTTCTGATCCACTTGGGATTTATTCCAATGCATAGTGTGAGAAACATATGAAATTTTATTTTTTCTTTATGGCTATTCAATTATCCCAACTATACTTACTAATCAGTTTATTTTTCCTCCACTGATCTGATGCATCAAATATATTACATACCATGTTTCTATATGCAATTAGCTCTAGATTTTCTATTCTGTTCCATTGATCTATTCGTATACCAATACCACACAGTTTTAATTCTAGAGGTTTTATAATATATTTTTTAAAATGAATAAGACTTACCTAACCTTCTTGCTTTTCAAGGCTTTCTTGGCTATTCTTCCTTGTTTATTTTTCCAAGTAAACTTTGATGATCAACTTATTTTGCTCTACAACACAACCTGATTGACCTTATGATGTTGAGTCTTCCTATCTAAAAAAGTTCCATTTGTATAATTCTACTGTGTTTATTTGTAGAATTTTATAATCTTCCTCATATATATTAGATATTTCATAGAAAGTTTCTGTCTAGGTATGTGTGTATGTATGAATTTACTTATTTCTATTATGAATATGTTCTTCTGTCCCATTAGTGAGGAGAAAAAAAACTCCACACAAATTAGCATTGCTCACTGCAAAATCTAGGCACTGCTTCATGCTATAGCAAAAGTTAAAATATCTGTAATAGCCAAAAGGGGAGATGCCAAGTTCTTCAGTGCAATTAAATAGATTCCCTATTCAAACACAAATGTAGTTAGTAGAAACTCATTGCCATCAAGTCAATTCTGACTCATAGCAACCCTGTAGGACAGAGTAGAACTGCCCCATAGATTTTCCAAGGAGCAGCTGGTGGATTTGAACTGCTGAGCAGTCAAGCAGCCGAGCTCTTAACCACTGCCACCAGGGCTCCATAGTTTGCAGAGCGCATAAAATATTTTAAGATGCTTTCAGCAGCTTGTGGCCAAAATGGAGACTGGAACAGATAAGCCTTACAGACTAATAAGTCAATGGACTTTTCAAATAATTCTCAGCTGATTTAAGTTTGTTTTACAGCCAAGAAAACTGTATTACTGGTGTGATTACAGAAGGTAAGGATTTGCTTAAGGGTACAAGTGAAGAAGGGATTTTCTTTAAAATCATTACATAATTTGATTCCAGTGGATTTGGATTCATGTGGGAATGGTCCTAAATATTCTTATGGACAGGCTGCTGCACTACTGGGGCCGAAGTGCAACCTCAGTGGCCAGGTTCAGGCATTAAATCCCGCTTCGAATTGGAAACACTCCTATTCACAAACCAGATCTGGCTACCATAAGAGTTGATGTTTGATTTTCACAGGGCGTTAAAACATGGCCATTAAAGAGAAAGAAAACAGTGATAAGGGTGTTAAACTCATGTGTTTTTAGAGTAGTATGTGAAGAAACAAGTACATCTCAACACAGCTACTCTTAGATTCAGCAGTGAGGTAACTGTGATGGGGACACACATGGACACCTTCTCTTAAATTAAAAAATGCAATTAGACTTTTCTTTTAAACCAGAGTAAACTGGATTTGGCTTTTGGTTGGAACAATAAGGGCTGTTTTGCCAATTAGTTTATACATAGACATTTTCCATAAACTCAAGATCTTGGCAAAAATATAGTTAAAGTTTGGAATATGATTTTTTAAAAAAATTATTTAAAAAACCACTATATTGGTAAAGGTGTGTGAAAACTAACAATATTTCAGTTTCCTCAAACCTTGATAATGATATGCTAGGTTTAAAAAAGTACCTAAGAGCAAAAGAGTAAGGAGTATAATTATCATTTGATAAGTCTTGATAAGGCTTTTTTATTTCCTTCTTCTTATCTTCTCTCAGAAGTAAACAAGTATACTGATTGTAGTCAGATGGCTTCCAAATTTTTGCTATTGGCAAATTTAAAAGAGGATCTAATCAGTTACCGATAAAAAATCATTCAAAATAATTTCTAACAAGAAGATAAAATACTTAGGAATAAATCTAACCAGAGACGTAAAAGACCTATACAATGAAAACTACAAGACACTACTGCAAGAAACCAAAAGAGACCTGCCTAAGGGAAAAACATACCTTGCTCATGGATAGGAAGACTTGACATTGTCAAAATGTCAGTTCTAGCCAAAGCGATCTATAGATACAGTGCAATCCCGATCCAAATCCCACTGGCATTCTTTAATGAGATGGAGAAACAAATTACCAACTTCATATAGAAAGGGAAGAGGACCCAAGTAAGTAAAGCATTACTCAAGAAGAAGAACAAAGTGGGAGGCCTCATACTACCTGATTTTAGAACCTATTATACCGCCATGGCAGTCAAAACAGCCTGGTACTGGTACAACAACAGATATATTTGACAAAGGCCCAAAGTCTGTTAATTGGGGAAAAAACAGTCTCTTTAACAAATGGTGCTGGCATAACTGGATATCCATCTGTAAAAAACTGAAACAAGACCCATACCTCACACCATGCACAAAAACTAATGCAAGATAGATCAAACACTTAAATATAAAATCGAAAACTATAAAGATCATGGAAGAAAAAATAGGGACAATGCTAGGAGCCCTAATACATGGCATAAATACAATACGAACCATAAGTAACAATGCGCAGGCACCAGAAGACAGACTAGATAAATGGGAGCTCCTAAAAATCAAACACTTATGCTCATCAAAAGACTTCACCAAAAGAGTAAAAAGACAACCTACAGACTGGGAAAAAAATTTTGGCTACGACAAATCTGATCAGCATCTAATCTCTAAAATCTACAAGATACTGCAAAACCTCAACAACAAAAAGACAAATAACCCAATTAAAAAATGAGAAAAGGATATGAACAGGCACTTTGCCATAGAAGATATTCAGGCAGCTAACAGACACATGAAGAAATGCTCACAATCATTAGCCATTAGAGAAATGCAGATGAAAACTACAACGAGATATCATCTTCTCACCCCAACAAGGCTAGCGTTAATCCAAAAAACACAAAACAATAAATGCTGGCAAGGTTGTGGAGAGACTGGAACACTTAGACACTGTTGGTGGGAATGTAAAATGGAAATCGATTTGGCATTTCCCTAAAAAGCTAGAAATAGAAGTACCATACGATCCAGCTATCCCACTCCTTGGAATATATCCTAGAGAAATAAGAGCCGTCACATGAATAGATACATGCACACCCATGTTCATTGCAGCACTGTTCACGATAGCAAAAAGATGGAAACAACCTAGGTGCCCATCAATGAACAAATGGATAAACAAATTATGGTATATCCACACAGTGGAATACTACACAATGATAAAGAACGATGAAGCCGTGAAACATCTTATAACATGGAGGAAACTGGAGGTCATTACGCCGAGTGAATTTATTCAGTTGCAGAAGGACAAATATTGTATAAGACCGCTATTATAAGAACTCAAGAAAAGGTTTAAAAACAGAAGAAAACATTCTTTGATGGTTACAAGGGTGGGGAGGGAGGGTGAGGGTTATTTACAAAATAATTTTTGATAACAGATTACTATCTGATTTTTGACAGATTACCCAGAAGGACTTTAAAGAATTGAAAGACACTGCTACAACAATCATATACTTACTTATGTCAAAAAGTTTTCTTGATGCTTACATAAATAAAAATGAAAAAAGACACAGAATTAATGTTGAGCCTTTTCTAGTTTCATATTTAAGTCATGTTTATTAATGGATACACGGACTAAATGAAACACAAACCAACATTCAGCTCATTAAGAGATGTCTTTTCAAGAAAAAAATTACATTTCATGTTTAACAATTATGTATCAGCATTAGTAATATATATATCATTTTCATTTATTTTGCAATTATAATAAGAACTCAATCTAGAAGAATATTTTTCTACTTAGGCTTTTATGATTACATAAAATTAAAAAAACAATTTAGATAAATGTTTTTATTTGCAAGAAATTCCATAGATCAGAATTTCTATTAATCTATAAAACTTCTATAATATATTAATCTATCTATAAAATATTTTCAAGCATAAAATATATATTGACTAGAAAAAATTATGTGGGAACTGGGATGGAAATATGAAATCAAGAAAAAAGAAATAATACAAAATTTCTTACTGTTATAGAAGGGTTTGTCCATGCAATTTATAAAGATGATGGTGAGTATCAAGTGTTTATTAGATAAGTTTAAAAATGTCTGTATTTACAACATGCTTTGAATTACATTCTTCCAAGTATTTAAGCTTATAAAGAAATATTTACAAGGCAACTTGAAGATGTGATGACATACACAGTTTTAAAATGTTCTTTCAAGGGCTACAGGAATCAAACATTAAAATAATATGGTTGCATGTTTTTTTGGAAGGTTCCAGAGTTAGTTACTGGTAGACTCAGGGCTGGAAAACAGGTTTGTTTGGATCCAAAATGTCAGGCTATGCCTGATAAGGTATGAAAGTAATTGGTAAACAGTGCGAACCCACCAGGTGCTCCTTGGAAACCCTATGGGGCACTTCTACTTTGTCCTATAGGGTCACTACAAGTTGGAATCGACTCAACAGCAACGGGTTGGTTGGTTGGTTTTAATGAGTTTTCCTGATCATGCTGACCAGTGCACAGAGAGCTAGAAACTAAAATATTCCACGTCTTCCAAATGTATAACGGACAAATAAAAAAGAAACCATCTATCTAGACTACAACAAAAACGATTCTAAAATGAATCAATAATTTCATTTTCTAGAAGATTGTGCACAGCAGCGACAAGTTCCACCAAGTTAGCAAAAGCACCTCCTGGGGGTGTTAGTACTCACGCTCAAGCCCCTTTCCGACGCTGCCTCTGAGCCGTCCTCATTGATGTCCATGCCCAACATCTCGAGCTGCTCAGCCTGGAACACAAGCATGTGCCCCAAATGTCACCATGCGCAAGTAAGTTTAGACAACAAATATCGTCCTTAGCAGTTACTAAGGCAAAAACGTATGCTTCAAGGCAGAACCTGTACCTACAGAGTTTTAATCCATGGTCAGTTCTCTTTAGTTCCTGGACTTGAGAGCTGTCCTAAAACAGACCCTAACCAAAGTGCTCACTGATTGACAATCTCATTAAGTTTTTCTTTTTTCCTTTTTCCCAAAAGAAGCTCTTTTGCTTAAAAAAAAAAAATTAAAACATTAGTGGGCCTGAGCTGATGGAACTAGACACCTTACAAACCAAATAAGTAACTGGGTTTTGAGGGTTTTTAAGTTCTGAATTCAGTTTTACCACCGCACTGGCAACTGACTGTATGTACACAGAAATAATTCACCAAATATCTCACTCCCAACCTACAGACAAGAAATGCTAATGGTATCTCACTTCAGTTTACAAGAGTGTTTTGTACATTATAGTTGTTGCCCACCAGTAACAGAATAACCTGGGGTACAATTTAAAAATACAATTCTAGGCCCCAATCTGCTGCAAAAGACCTTTTCAAAGTGTTAAAAAAGCAAAGATGTCATCTACATAACTAAGATATGCCTGACCCAAGCCATGGTATTTTCAATCACCTCATATGCATGAAAAAGCTAGACAATGAACAAAGAAGACCCAAGAAGAATTGATGCTTTTCATTTGAATTATGGCATTGATGAAGAATATTGAAAATACCATGGACTGCCAGAAGAATGAACAAATCTGTCTTGGAAGAAGTACCACCAGAATGCTCCTTAGAAGTGAGGATGGCGAGACTTCGTCTCATGTACTTTGGACATGTTATTGGGAGGGACGAGTCCCTGGAGAAGGACATCATACTTGGTAGAGGGTCAGCAAAAAAGAGGAAGACCTTCAGTGAGGTGGACTGACACAGTGGCTGTAACAATGGGATCAAGCATAGCAAGGATTGTGAGGATGGCACAGGACGGGGCAGTATCTTGTTCTGTTGTACACAGGGTCGCTATGAGTTGGAACCAACTCGACAGTACCTAACAACAGGGCCCAACCTAGCCTACTAGGACATGACCTGAGAATCCAATTGTTAACCCACATCTTAGGTGATTGTTAGATTCTTGGGTTAGGCAAACAAATACTGTTAAAATGTTATAAATTATCAAATATTTTACAAAAATATTAAAACACAAAAGATTTAAAACAAGAAAAGACATTTTCTCTTGTCTACTTCAGCCAAAATTGTATCCCTTTTAAGCTTATTAACCATTGACATACACACGTCATATAGGCAGTCCTCGGATTATGAACAAGTTCCGTTCCTAAGTCTCTCTTTAAGTTGAATTTGTACGTAAGTCAGGACAGTTAGGTATGGTTCATATCTAACGTCCATCAAATTTCTGTCTTAGTGTGTAGTATATAGTGTACCTTTCCATGCATAAAAAATTGAAGAAACACTTCCAGATATACTAAAACATCTTTAACATAATAATTCAGTAATATTAATAATAATGTTTGGATGCGTGTCTGTCACAAAGTAGCACCCATTTGTTATTACAAACCACTGTATGTACCTCAAATTTTTAAGATAATAGGCTTTATGGAGGTTGGTTCCTAACTATAGCGTGTACACAAGTTGGACATCCATAGCCTGGGACTGCCTGTACGTACGTGTGTGTGTGTGTGTGTGTATTTAAACATATAATGTCTTACATATATATATAAATATATATATTTAAATACATAATGCCTTACATGTATGTAATATATGTAACATCATATATACAATACACATACACATACATATATATATATATATATATATATACACATATACATGCACAAACATATGTACAAATGTATTTTTTTTTCCTTTTGTGGAAAAGATAGTAAGGAGCCAATTTAGCTTTAAATGCCTTGATATTTCACCGTTCTTAGTGTTCTAGTTACTGAGAGGTATGTAGACCATCTGGCATCACAGGATATGATTTCAAAAATAATTTACTCCAAATTACTAAGGCTTGTTAAGTAATGTACAATGTAAACATGTGATTAAGAGCAAGGACTACGGAAAGAAAGACCTGGGTATGAATTCTAGCATTAATTAATTCTGGCATTTACTGGCTATGATTAGCACAGAGTTGCTTAGCCTCAGTTTCTTCACCTGTAAAGGGGGGAGGATAATATCTCTCTCACCAAGTTTCTAGAAAGATTAAGTGAAGTTGTATTTAACACAGTATCTTCTATAATACAAAAGAAGAAAAATGGTGAATTAAGAAGTTAGTGCAAAATAACAATCCAGTAAGGGTAAGATCAAATAGGGGATGTGTGAAACAAAACAAAATAAAATAGAAAGTTATAAATGAAAGATGAGATATATATAACATGAAAAACAATTATGGCAGGTTCAAGACAGAGAAAAGAACTGAGTACTTCACGACAGAAAGAAAAGTCACTCCTGTCAGTGGACCCAGCTTTATCATATGCAGCATCTTCACTGATGAGTCATTCTTCCTCAATCCTTTTCACACTCTTTCAACAGGGCGTCTCCCCCAAAACTCTCAAAAGCCAAATCAGAAAGTCTCCAAATCTCCAACTCTGTAGGCTACTTTATTTTGCTTAAAACAAAAGCATTTCTAAATGATTTTTTTACTTTCTTTGCTGGTAGTTTTATCTCTCAAAGGAAGAAGACACAGGAAGAACAGCTTGAGATCAAAGTGTGAGGAATGAGGAAATGGTAAGAAATCCAGTGGGAAATGGAGGCCCAAGAAGGACAATGATGAATACAGTCCCAGCAAATTTATTTTAAAAATTTCAGGGAAAAAAATTCAGAGAGAGACAGGAAATTCAAACACAAAATTCTGGTCCTGTAATTTCAAGTAATCCCAACAGGAAATGAAAAGAAAGGAAATGAGAAGAGAGAAGAGAAGAAGTCTCAAAAGATCTTAAAGAAACATTGAGCACAGACTTTCAAAGGACAGGCAGGAACATGGGGAAAAGTATATAGAACCAGTAATAAATATACGAATCACCAAACAGTAATCAAAGCACCAGGAGAGGTAAAGAAAACATGAGTGGAGGCTTGTGAAAAACTGCTGAAGATGCTTGCTGCCTTAGTCATCTAGGGCTGCTGTAACAGAAACACTACAAGTGGATGGCTTTAACGAAGAGAAGTTTATCACAGTAAAGTAGGCTAGAAGTCCGAATTCAGGGGGTCAGCTCCAGGGGAAGTCTTTCTCTCTTTGTTGGTCTTCTCAGCAATCTTCCCCTGGACTAGGAGCTTCTCAGCACAGGGGCCCCAGGTCCAAAGGATGCACTCTGCTCCCAGCATGGTAGGAGGTCCCCAACTTTCTGGTTGCTTCCCTTTCCTTTTATCTCTTGTAATATAAAAGCTGGTGTAGGCTACATCCCAGGGAGACTCCCTTTACATTGGATCAGGGATGTGACCTTAGTAAGGGTGTTACAATCCCACCCTAATCCTCTTTAACATAAAATTACAATCACAAAATGGAGGACAACCACACAATACTGGGAATCATGGCCCAGCCAAATTGATACACACATTTTTGGGGGGACGTAATTCATTCCATGACACTTGCTAAGAAGCCTCCACTAGTTCGCACTCCTGAGTACGACCTGGACCTCCATTGTTGCCCGACTTGACGACTCTTCTTCTCACATCTGGAAACACAACAGGGCAAGTGGGGCAAGCGCTGGCTTTAACGTCAGACAGACCTGAGACCTAATCCTGGCACCCTGAGCAAGCTACTTTCTTTCTCTGAGCTCCAGTGTCCTCCTCTGCAAACGTGGGGTGAATCACCACACTGACTCCACAGGCCCCTAGAGAGCAGACAAGGTCACTCACGGAAAGCCTCCTGCACAGCTGCCCAGGTCTCCGCAAATGCAGAGATGGTGCCTAAATGTGAATACACTTTTCCTCTCGCTTCTTCTAAAATATATAGATGGTGAACACTTCCCAATTAAAGTGAAAGTATTAAAGCATAATGCTCATTAGAACATTTTTTTCTTTTTTTATCTCATTTATTGGTAAGGAAAAAATACTAGATATAAGGAAAATACATCTTTAAAATATATGATATGGATAACAAGCATTTTCTTGGTGGTTATTAGGCATTTATGGTTTTGAAAATAGTAAGTGATAGCAAAAATCTTTACTTTTATCAGAGCTCTATGATATTGTATACAAAATATGATTTTAAGATTTATTTAATAAAGACAAAAAAGATCAATAAAATGAACTTACCACGCAGTGTATTATCAAATTGTATTGGGAGGGCCAAAGAACATCTAACAATTACTAGCAAATGTACCAGTTCAACCACTGATACTCCTGTCTGCAAGAGGCCTTAAATCTAGTTTCTCAAGACTTCAGACGTTAAACAAGGTTTGAGGCTTCAGACCATTTATGGAGATGCTGTTGTTATTGTTATTAGTTGCCATCAAATTGATTCTGACTCATGGCAACCCCATGTGTGCATGGTATAACTGCTCCATAGGGTTTTCAAGGCTGTGATCTTTCAGAAGCAGATCACCAGGCCTATCTTCTGAGGTGCCTCTGGGTGGATTTGAACCACCAACCTTTTGGCTAGTAGTGGGGCATTTAACTGTTTGCACCAGCCAGGGACTCCTATTTACAGGAATACTGACTATTTAACATAAACTTAACTGTAACATGCTGTGGAATGGGGCAGTCCTAGCACACCCTGCCACCTCTCCCTGTGACCCACAAATGAACTTTGTGCTTACGACCAGATGTGTCAGCCTGGCTTCCTAGATGGTATGAGGGTGTAGGCTGACTCCCTTTTCTGGGACATCTTGATCCAAAACACATTCCATAGCAGATAGTGGCCTATCAGCACATCCCTCTCCTTTTTCCCTGAGAACATGTCAACATTCCCTGTAACTGCTTAGCCAAATGTGTGTTATACGGCACCTGGTCAATCCCACTTCTATATCTGTTCTTAGCAGGGAGAAGATGCATGCATGCAGACCATCTCCCTGTGTCCCGGGGGACTGACAGCCACTGTTGAAGCTGATATTGCTCCGTCTTTTCTCTGTGTGAGTAAACATCGCTCCTACCAGTTCCTGTTTGTAAGTGGTGTCTTTCTTGGTGACCCCAACACATGCAAACCACGGAGTGGATTACTATCATCTAGGTGATGGGACACATCCCCTGTAGGTGGTTAATAGGTGTCACTTCTCTGACATATGCATTCATTCACTCACTGATGCAAGGGATTGAGTTTTTACCACCCGCCAGGTACTGAGTATATACGAGGCAGAAGAAGGGCTCATGGCCCTGGCCTGTCCGGAGCTCACAGGCTTTGTGATCTACAGGTAAATAAAACACTGTCACCCAAGATCACTGCTTAAGGGATCAAGTTTGGAAACACAAGGCATTCATTTCAGTGCATCTGGACAGGCTCCCTTTTACTTCAAGGAATTAATATTCCTAAATATAATTATTTAGAAAAATTCCAAGATAGGCTGAGTACAGATATTTCAAGAGATTGTTTTTACTTAATGCACAACCACATGTATATTTAATCCATTACCTTACTATTGCTTCTTTTATTAACTTTGAAAAATCCCAGGAATTTTTTCTTCTCCTTATCTGTTTCATCATGGCCAAGTGATGATTTTCTAAAGGTTTCTGGGATAAAAAAAAAAAAGAAAACATTAAAGTACTAAGTACTAAGTTACCTTTCATTGTTTGAAACAAGCGATTAAATACGTTATTTTAAAAAGCTCAATGAATTCGTTCTCTACTCTTGAACTTTCAGGTGTTATAACTGTTGTTAAAACTATTTCAAGTTTTTCAAGTACCTCAAAATCTTCAGGTCCATTTAGGAAATCTCTAAAGGTTTTTACAGTCTTTTAATGATCATGTTGGTATTTTCTGTGGGTGAGGTTGGGCCCCGCATCAGAATGAAAAAAAGATGAAAGAAATGAAAAGTCTAGGGCAGTGTTGCCCAGTGAAGTTTACAATGTGAACTACATATGTAATTTTAAATTTTCTAGTAGCCACATTTGAAAAAGTAAAAAGAAAACAGGTGACATTAATTTTAATAATATATTTTATTTAACCCAATATATCCAAGGTATTATCATTCCATCATGTAATCAATATAAAAATTATTTATGAGATATTTTATTTTATTTTTTTTGGTACTAAGTCTTTTGGTACTTGGAGCCCTGGTGGCAAAGTGGTTAAGTGCTCAGCTGCTAACCAAAAGGTTGGCAGTTCGAATCTACCAGCTGCTCCCTGGAAACCCTATGGGGCAGTTCTACTCTGTCCTATACGGTAGGCTATGAGTTGGAATTGACTTGACAGCAACGGGTTTGGTTCTCTGGTTTAAGTCTTCAAAATCCAGTGTGTACTTTACACTCACAGCACATCTCAGTTTGGACCAGCCACCTTCCAAGTGCTCAGTAGCCATGTGTAGCTCGTGGCTACCAGACTGTACAGCATGGATCCAAAGACTGTGAAATCGGTGCAAACATCTGCTTTATGAATCATGAGTGCTGTAAAAACACTAATAAAATAAGTCAACACCTTTCTGATTGAAGACACCCCACTCATTTCCAGAACAGAGAATAATGGTGAGGGTGAGGGGTTTACACAGACAGTATCTGAGACAATCAAATGAGATCTTTCCAGATCCACATTTCCAGGTTTTCTTTCATCTACCTCAGCTAGAAATGTTTCCTTTTTAATTACATTCTCTAGAGGGCTGATTTTTTTTCTTCTTTTAAATGGATGTTTGGAAAGCATCTCTTGATTGTCCCCAATCTTCTCCTATCTTGGTGCTTTCTTCATCAGAATTTTAGAGCTAGAATGGACCTTTTCATTTTCCTAGTGAGAAATAGAAGCTCAGACTGGACAGGCAGCTTACAGCATAACCAAAGGCCATGGCTCACAAAGTGTGGGCGGACAGGCAGCATCATATGGGAACTTGGGAGAAATGTGAATCCTTGAGCCCACTTGAGGCCTCCCAAATCAAAAACACTGGGGACAGGGCCCAGAACTCTGTAGTTTAGCAGGCCCTTAGAGGATGCTTAAGCTGCAGTCTGGGGATCACACTTGAGAACCATTAGCACAGTGGTTAAGAGCACCTATGTCTGAGGCTTACTTCAAATTGCTTAGCCTCCTCAAGCCTTAGTTTCTTCATCTGTGTATTGGAAATGATTTGGTTGACTGTGAGAATTAGCTGAGGGACAGTACCTAGCACACACAGCTCTACATAATAATGATTATTATTTACTGACAAAGCCCTCTTTGGGCCTTTGTCATTAATTCATCCAGTTTTTCTCTTCCAAGGCATAGAATTACAACAAGAGAAGGGAACATTTAGGCATTCCTGACGGACAGGTAATTTGCCAGCATCACCACTAACTACCAGAGAGCCAGACCTCCCATCCATTGGTGGAAAGATGACGAACTGGGAGTTTACAAACGGTGACATGAGAATATAACCCAGTCCAGGTAAACATCAATTAACTTGTTTTATCTACTAATAGATAACTTCATAATCGAGTTGGAGAGCAAATGTAAAAGTCAGTGTATTAGCAGCATATAACATACATATTCACACTTATACTGTGTACCCAACAAAGCAAAAATAAAGCTCGTGCATTCTTTAAGTCATTTTATAAAGAGCGAAAGGCCTGTGTTTTAGTCACAAGAGTTGGGGCTCTTGGTTATGTGCAAGCAGCTCCAGCAGAGACATCACACACTTCCACACAAAAGGACCAGGCCTAACTGGCTAATTGTGATGCACAGAAACAGACTATATAGTCTTTCTTACACACACATGGAGTCACATTATTTCAATTAATCTTTATAAAATTCTCTATTATATACAGAGCTATAAAAAGTAAAAATATATATAACCTGTAGTATGGATAAGTATGAATATTTATGACAAATAATGTTTTGAGAACTGAGTGAAGTGTGACACATGGATATATTAAAATGGGTGCTAACATAATGCCCTCTATATAAATAAGAGACAAAACAGGTTACTGGAACACAGGCTATTGGATCAGTCACAAAAATAATGGACTGGACCAGAAAAAGTGGTAGTAGGGACAATGGCCAGTCACCACCCAACAGGGCTGAGGTCAGTCCCAGGGATGAAGGTGTAAGGACAGAACCGACACAAGTTAGTCCAAAAGGCACCTTCTCATGTCACTGAGCTTGCAGCTGTCTGGTGGTGGCAGGAGCTAAGGTTCACAGCTCTGAGCTGGGGCTTAAAGCAGCCAGGCTATTTTTAGAGATGAGGCTTTGGCTATGAACAGAGGGGGCCCCTGTGGGGCCTCTAAGACTCGGCAGATGTAGCAGAAAGATCCATTTGAGAGGTAATCAAGAGAGCTTGGTTTCCTCATAGTGTTTGTGTCAGCCATAATTTCCACAGGAAGCCCTGCTACATAATTAATGACTTACACCTCCCAGGCCTGGAGGATACATGCAATTAAGATCTAGAGTCCACTATTCCAACTGTACGATAACCTGAGCATGAAATGTACTTTGGTTGAATTTACTCAGATTTACTAAAAATTAGATATGAATACAAGTTTGGGGAATCACAGTTAATCCACAAGGAAGCATATACTGTTGTAAAGCTTTAAAATGACTGAGAAAACAATGGAGATGGATTGTGGGATGTGGAGGAAGATGAAGAAGCCCTTAAAGACCAGTCTTCCAGATGCAAAAACGGAGCATCAGAGTGGGGCATTGACCGGAACAAGGTTGCTAAGCAAGGAAATGGAAGAGGAGACGCAGGTCTGCACTTGGCAATATGTGGTTTTTGCATATACTGGACAAGTTTCTAAGTTCTGGTCACCATCGCTAGAGTACGTGTACAAAATGGTAATAAATAATCGCTCTTTGATTCACTTTTCCACTATCTCAGTCTTTCCCCAAATGTTCTCCCCTAAATCAACCAGAACAGTTAAAGCCTTCATGTGTATGAATTTTTGGCTCAAAACAACTACTCACTCATGGGGCTCCTTAAAAGAGAGTCCTAATCTTTTCATTGGTCATTTCTACTGTAAGATGGAGACAAATAACAGATAAGGAATATTAAACATGATCCAGGCTATCGTTCTCTCAGGCTCTACATCCACCTACTGTGGTTCTGATACAAATGCCAAGTTTTTCTTTCATTATTTATGTTTTCTAGAAATAAAATCTGTTGTTAAATACCTTTACAAACATGGACAGAAGTTTCTGTCACATGCAAATAAATACTCATTGGGATTTTAATGAACACTTTGGAGTATGCGTGTGTGTGCGTGAGTTATAATAAATAAGTGTCGGCAAATGCGAAATCTGTGCTAATCATTTGCGTACTAGTCTATGACAAAAAATGTTAAATTTCAAAACCCACACTGCTCCAAATGCTGCAGCATGCAAGACAGAACTCAGGGGCAGGTGAGGGTAGGCAAGCACAGGTGAAAAAGAAATAGTGTCTTTTCTACTTGAACCACTTCTTCTCTACTCTGAAATTCTGTGTTCATAAAAAGTCCTGTTTTCCATGACAGCCTTCTTCATTTCCTAGCAATTAGAACCATACAGCAAGTTCTCACACCAGGGTTACTTTTCTCCTAACCAACCAGGGAATCAAGAAACCACACCATAGCACTGTTCCAGCACAGCAAAAAATCCCAGAGGTACGGCAGCCACACTCCCATTCCTTCAGGCCTCACACACACAGGCCATCTCCGTGTATCACCCAGCCCAGAGCCATGCGAAGCGCAGCCTGATGCCATGGGGAGCAGCACTGTGGCCTTGGTGACTGTACCTCGACAGCTCAGGAAGGGCTCAGACTGAGTTTTGGTCAGAAGAACTGAAAAAGGCAGGCAGGGCAAGAATGAGGACAAGCTTCAGAACCTGCAGCAGCCCCTGTCTGTGGTCCAGCCCCCTACTCAGCCCAGATGGGTCCCCTGTATCCAAGGGCAGCATGAGGTAGGGGTAGGTCCTGGATTTCCATGCTGGATTTCCAGAGCCCTGCAAATGCTCAGAGCCACTGCAGAAGCAGGTGGCAGCAAAGCCTTCTTTTCTAGCTGCTACTGTCAGGAATTCCAGAGGAGGGCGGGCCTCTGCAGGCAGAGGGCTGAGCAGCATCTCTTCCTGCAGTGGATTCCTCTCACCCTTTCTCAAACAGCCACAGGGCCAGGGGTGGGATCCACCCCACAACCCCAACAAGTAACAACAAGAGGGACAGAGGAAAGGGCTGCTCCATGGCCTCCCAGGGCAGGCCTGCCAGGGTCAGCTGCAAAAGAGAAAGTGAACCCTAGGGACGGCCTTGGGACAATTTGAGTGTTAATACCATGGGATGAAGGCTTTGGTGTGGATGATTGTCAAGACATCTCACAACCAGTGAGGGACAGACAGCACCCAACTGAAAACGGATGAGGGCCACGGCTGGAAGGTGGTCTGTGAGCCCCCAGAGCCTCCCCTCCCACCCCCATGCCAGGTGTTAACACTTAATTTTCTACTTTGGAGAGGTCTATGGGGCCCCTGGGTGGTGCAAACAGCTAATATACTTGGCTATTAACCAAAAGGTTGACAGTACGAGCCCACCCAGAGGTGCCTCGGAAGAAAGGCCTGGCAATCTACCTCCAAAAAATCAGCCATTGAAAACCCTGTGGAGCAATTCTACTCTGATACACATGGAGTTGCCATGAGTCAGAGTCAACTTGATGGCGACTGGGTTTTGGATGGGCAGCTTCCCAAGATGGTAGAAAGGGGGACTCAGCTTGGGAGAACCATTTTCCACCAAGTTCAGAAATATTTCAACATCTGAACAGCCAGGTGGGTCACACCAGTGTGTTCTTCTGTTTCACCCTGTTTGTGGATAAAAAGGGCAGGGGACTCAACTCCTGACTGCAGGAGCATCAGGTTTCCCCACTGCAGGCTCTGGCTCCCATGTTCCCAGCAGCAGTGGGATTACTTGGGTATTATGGAACCTTTTCCAGGTAGTAGCTTCTGCATTATATCTCAATGGCTGGCATATAACTGAAATACTTGTTTGAGGAAGCCTTTTTCATTCAGATACTTAAATGTGGGACAGTCTGTGTTTCTGTCTTGCTAAGTAAACACTCTATTTCCAAAGAGTCGTGTAAACCCAATTTAAATAGAGCTGATATAGCCAGATGCACCCAGCTACAACCAGGCCAGTGCAGACAATGCTGAACGTATTTTTGTTTAAGTCTTAAAAAGGTACTGGATAAAACACAAGGCACATTGTTTTCAAATGTCAGAGTACTTGTTTGTTCTCAAGGAATATACAGCCTATGTTCCTCATAACTGATTAAGCTAAATCCCTCTTTTGATTATCAAATCAGATCCAGGACCCAGAATCTCCAGGAAGAGGTGAACTGATTTGGGATAGGGCTGGGGGCTGGACAAAGGCTCCACTACCATCATTAATTTCATGATAAATTTGGTAATAAGAAACTACATGTTCACACTATGCTATTACAAAACATTTGAAAATATTTCAGCTGGGTGCTAGAGAAGCATTTTTTTTAACTAGGAGAGTTTGGGAAAAGGCTATAGAAAACCTTGATTATGTATATATTTTTAAAAGCCCAACCTGTTCAGTATTTGTGGAATAAATAAAAAGTGAGGTAACAGATATTAAGTGAGGATATTAAAGTCATTTAAGCAGAAATTTTAAGAAGCCTATTTTAATAATTCTAAGGTCAAGGAAGAGGAGTCCTGGTGGTGCAGTGGTTAAGAGCTCGGCTGCTAACCAAAAGGTCGGCAGCTCAAATCCACCAGCTGCTCCTCGGAAACCCTTTGGGGCAGTTCCACCCTGTCCTGTAGGGTTGCTATGAGTCGAAATCAACTTGTTGGCAATAGGTTTGGAGCCCTGGTGGTGCAGTGGTTAAGCGCTTCGCTGCTAACCAGAAGGTCAGCAGTTCGAATCCACCAGCCGCTCCTTGGAAACCCTATGGGGCAGTTCTACTCTGTCCTGTAGGGTCACTATAAGTTGGAATTGACTCAACAGCCATGGGTTTGGTTTTTTTTTAAGGTCAAAGAATCTTAGAAATCTTTTTATTAGTTTGGCAGTTGTTTAAATACATACTCAGTCAATCCCCTGTATCAATCAGAAAAAATCTGCTTCCACAATAGATCAATTTTTGCACCAGCCTTCATCTTCTGCGACCTGCTGCTCTCACCTGTGGTTGTGATGGTGACCTCAACATTAAGTGCCACACTCAAATGAAGAAGATGTGTCCAGCAACAACGAGGAAGCCTAAAGCGGTACTGTGACTCTAATATGGTCGGTGTTGGGGGACAGATAAATGCATACTTGCCACTTGCTCTGGATATGAGCAAAGTGTGAAACTTGGGAGTAGTTAATGGCAACCGAAAAGGAAAGCCAAGAGAATTTCTGTAGGTGGGTTTTGAGCAGTTCTTCTAGAGTGTACTCTCCAATTTTCTTCTCATGTTTCCCCCGCTTTCATTTATCTCACCAATGCTCACAAGGAGATGGGGTAAAAGACTCATTCATGGCTGGGGTGAAAGAGGTGTACTCATAACTGAAGAGGAATTGGAACAAGCCATGTTTATTTTTTGCCCACTTCAACTCTACTTTGGACAAAGTGTGAATTGCCTGCAAACTCAACGTACACATCTCCACCTAGCATTACGGAGAGTCGGGAGGAGAGCTGACAGGTGACGTATGTATGTTTTCTCTATGTGCTTTGACAGGATGGGATGTATAAGGCACAATGAGGTCTCACCTCTTTTATTGTCCCATGCGTAGAGTTCCTTTATCCCCAACTCATTCAGGGACTTGGAAAGTTCCAGTTCCTCCCCAGCAATGTTATCCCGGAGGAGAATGACATGCTCTGGGCTGACTTCACATTTTGCACAAATGACAGGGAGAATATTCTGGAGAGGGACCTCAGGGCTCACACGTACAACGGCTTTCTGTGTTCGCAGGTAATTCACTACCAAACGTACAGATTTCTGGAAAAGCACACCAAACAAAAAGAATTCTGTAAGTACATCTTCCCACAATGGCTTCAGCTTCTGTTTTCATATGAGGATTGGGTATGGCTAGATTTTGTGTAGCTGGCATCTTTCCTCCACAAGTCCAGTGAATCAGGGGGCATAATAAATAGTGAAAAACAAACGCCTGGAAGAATAAACGTACCTGAGATCGCTCCTACTGATGAGCAGACTGTTAATAACACAGGAAATGTAACATCACTGAAGGGCTCTAAAGTTAAAATCAGTACATATACCATCTTTCAAGGATTCAGATCAGATGTGAACCCAAGTACTATGTACATTTTCTAAAGGAAAATAGTTTAGAAGTATTAGGAATAATTTTTTAAATTTATTTTTTTTATTGTGGTAATAACACATACTTGGCCTTTTCAACAATCTTCACGTGTGCCATTCAGTGACATTATCTATGTTTATCATGCTGTTCAACCATTACCATTATCCATTACCAAATTTCCCCATCACCTTTAGCAGAAGCTCAGTGTCTCCTAGGCAGTGAGTCCTCCTTTTTCCCCTCCCTCCCACTTGCCTCTGGTAACCACTAATCAACTTTGATATCTACCATTATACTTGCCTATCCCAGATATTTCATATAAGTGGAATCATATATTTGTCCCTTTGTGATTGACTTATTTCACTCAACATAATTTTTTTTCAAGGTTCATCCATGTTGTGGCATGTATCAGAACTTCACTTCTCTTTAGGGCTGAGTAATATTCCACTGGAAACCCTGGTGGTGCAGTGGTTAAGAGCTACGGCTGCTAACCAAAAGGTCGGCAGTTCGAATCCACCAGGTGCTCCTTGGAAACCCTATGGGGCAGCTCTACTCTGTTTTCTAGGGTCGCTATGAGTCGGAATCGACTAAATGGTAGCCAGTTTTTGGTTTTTAATATTCCATTGTATATATATAACACATTTTATTTAGCCATTCGTCTGTTGATGGAAAATTAGGCTGCTTCCACTATTTGGCTATTGTGAATCGTGCTGTAATGAACACTGGTGTACAATTATCTTTTTGTGTTCTTGCTTTCAATATTTTTGGGTATATACCTAGGAGTGGAATTGCTAGATCATATGGTAATTTTATGTTTAACTTTTTGAGGAACCAACCACCCAACTGTTTTTCACAGTGGCTGTACCATTTTACACCACCAGAAATCTTACCAATACCTGTTGTTTTCTGTTTTTCAGATCATAGCCATTTTAGTGGGTGTGAAATGATATCTCATTATGGTTTTGATTTGCGTCTCCCTGATACCTAATGACCTGAGTATCTTTTCATGTGCTTGTTGGCCAGTTGTATTAAGAAAAACCTTTACCAAACAAGAAATCATCAATTTTTGTTTAAGAAGCCAAAATATCCAAATATATGAATATATATATATCTATATATATAGTATGTAATTATGTGTGTGTACAAACCTATATACATAATACACACATTTTAAGCTAGAAAAAAATGAAAAAGATTTTATTTTTTATAACACTAAACCCATTACCATTGAGTTGATTCTAACTCACAGCGACCCTACAGGACAGAGTAGAACCGCCCCATAGGGTTTCTAAGGAGCAGCTGGTAGATTTGAACTGCTGACCTTTCGGTTAGCAGCCATAGCTCTTAACCAGGGCTCCTTAAAACACTAGGTATATAATAATCACGAAGAAAAACAACTGATTAGAGTTGAATCTAGGTGAGTACAGATAAAGTGGCCTATCAAAAATATGTAATATGCCAAAGCTTCATCCAGTCCACCATTATTCTTCCTTTATGATCACTCAAACTGTGCTGAGATCCCGGAGAGGTGGACACAGCAAACATGTATTGAGTCAGGCTCCCTTCCATTCTGAGGGCCAGGCTTGCTTGCCATGATGAGGGACTGTAAGAGGCAGGGCGGAACCCACCAGTCTTTTATCCTGCTTCTCCAACAGGACTCAGACACCCACCCTGGCTTCACTGCACCTGGGCTTTGTGCCTGGGAACCAAGGAAGGAAGAGAAGCCACAGGATATAAACATGTTTTCTCTTCCTTGAATTTTAATTTTACTTGAAGAATGAGGGACAAACTCCTCCTAACAGTACAGAAGGGCACCAAATACAATCTATCAGCCACCCAATCCAACGTGACTCCAAAGCCTAGAACATTCACATGAAACAGACAGTTGGCCATATTGTCGTTTTCAAAAGCAAGAAAATTTAGCAAATCTTCTGAGAATCTAAAAGAATGAAATAACACTACTTTTAACTGGAGTTAAAAGATCCACATAAAGCCTTGCTTAAAGTCCAATAAGCAGCTGGAGTTAATTTCAATTGATAAACAAAAGCCTGCAATTAACCTATGTATATGTTAAGCTACTCTCCAACCTCAATCAGTAAATATTTTAGACATAAGATTTTAATAAGGAAAAATCAGTTCTTTTTTTTCCTCTCACTAGGAAGATGGTCTAATCCTCTATATATTCAACTGTTTCCTGTGACATGAAGACCTTTAGAACTGCACTGTCTAATAGGGTAGGCACTGGCTACTTGTGGCTATTAAAATTTAAATTAATTGAAGATTCAGTTTCTCCACAGCACCACTCACATTTCAAGTGCTCAACAGCTACTTGTGGCCAGTGGCTACTATATTGGACAATGCAGAACAACAGGACAGTTCCGTCATCACAGAAAGTGCTAACGAACAACTCTGCTCTAGACTAGTTCTCTCCTATAATAACTGAAGAAGCAATGCTACAACAGTAAACATCCACCTCCTAAAATAAACTCAGCTTAGTGCCTAACTTTGCAGAGCATAGAAGTAGAAACCTCAAGCACAGATGTCTGCAGGTAGTACTTAGATATTAAGAACTCCACCCGCCCCCACTCCATACTCCCAGCACCCTCTGCTACTGGTACCCATGTATGTCATTAGATAATAAGGGTTTCCCACCCTACTGACCTCAGGCACCTTAGGTGGCCCAGGCTTAGCCTTCTCTTCAGGAACTTTTTCTTTCAGAAACACGGTGTGCACATTTAGGGTCCCAACCAAAGTATTTGGCTTAAAACTCAAAGGTTGTTGGGTTTCCAAAGACCGGATCTCAAGGGCATGGTGGGATGGATTCAGGTGGTACTGAAGGCAAAGTTCAACCAGTAGGTCCATCATTGCATGGCTGAAAAATGAAAAGAAACAAACCACAGTTATCAGGAATGACTGCACTCATTTCTGTCTAGGTGAGTAAGGGCAGAGCAAACGAATGAATGAATGAGTAAACAGGCTGTGCTTATGAAGACAACAGCAGCTCATCAACTCCTCAAGCATGAACTGTACAGCAATATTTTAACATTCTTCAATACTAATAAATAACACTACTGAAAGAGCAATCTGCATATCAAAAGCATAATAGGTGGGAAAATAGTAATATTTCTAGTTAAATCCACGAGCATGTTGAATTTTATCTTCTAAGGTCAATTAACACAAATTATATTACTCATAGGCTCATATAACTGAAAATAACTAAATTTTCAGTTATTCATATAATGTATCTTATACACCACAATTTTTAAGTTGAAGAATTTCATAACTTTCCTTTTAGCTAAAAAAGTATGCCATTTCCCACCCCAGGCAAAATACCTAAAGCAATTATCTTTTTTGAATGTCAAAAAAATTCATAATGTTTTGCATCTCTGGCAATTACTGTTGCTAAGAGAGGGGAGTAATCATCAGACTAACCCAAAAAGCAAAAATTTTCATTTACATCTGTCTTATTCATCTAGTGCTGCTATAACAGAAATACCATAAAGTGGATGGCTTTAACAAAGAGAAGTTTATTCTCTCACAGTCCGCTAGACTACAAGTCCAAATTCAGGGCATCAGCTCTAAGGGAACACTTTCTCTGCTGGCTCTGGAGGAAGGTCCATGTCATCAATCTTCCTTGGTCTCGGAGCATCTCAGCGTAGGAACCTCAGGTCCAAAGGATGCGCTTTGCTCCCAGCACTGCTTTCTTGGAAGTATGAAGTTCCCATGTGTCTCTGTTTGCTTCTTTCTTTTATATCTCAAAAGAGATTGGCTTAAGACACTATCCAATCTTGTAGACCTCATCAGTATAACTGCCGCTAATCCATCTTATTAGATCATAATGATTGAATTTACAACACATAAGGAAATCATATCAGATTACAAAATGGTACATAATTATACCATACTGGGAATCATGACCCAGACAAGTTGACAGATATTTTGGGGAGGCATACTTCAATCCAGAACATCTTTGTTTACATCTGCCTGGCAGAATGTTCTTGTATTTACAGCTGACCTCTCTTTTCCTACAAATCTCCTGAGGAGAAGTTTAGTGTAAACTTCTCACTAAGCATAGGTCCTTGTCTCTGATTTATTCCTTACTAAGTCACTTGCATGACAATTATTTCCGATCATCACTATGTTTCCCAGGTCTCACCACCTGGATGTCTGAAGATCTGTAGCTCACAGTATTGCCATAAACCCCGTAGGTCCTTGCCGGCAGCTGCTCATTCCTAAACTGAATGGTAAAGCCACAATGCAAAGCCCAAACCCTGAAAGAATACCCAAACTGTCCTAGTTCTCCTATTGCTACAAGTAAAGAATACCAATCCGCCACCTGTCTGTCAGTTTGCTGTACTGTGGTGGCTTACGTGTTTCTATTACGCTGGAAGCAGTATTTCAAATACCAAGAGGGACCCAAGGTAAGCAGGTTTCAGCAGAGCTTCCACCCTAAAGGCAGACTAGGAAGAAAGCCCCTAATGATCTACTCCAAAAATCAGCCAATGAAAACTTATGGATCACAACAGAATATTGACCACTGTAGTGCTGGAAGATGAGCCCCCTATGTTGGAAGGCATTCAAAATACGTAGTGGTTTCAACAATGGACTCAAGCATACCAATGACCATGAAGATGGCACAGGACCAGGCATCATTTCTTTCTGTTGTACATACGGTCACTATGACTAGGCGCAGACTCCATGGCAACTAACAACAAAGAATATCAATAATGCTCTAATTGTTACTAAACAACGTTGCAAAACTTATCTGCATAACAATATTTACTCCTATCAGGGATCCGAGAAGCTGGACTATATGAAGAAGAAAGAGGCATCAGGATTGGAGGAAGACTCATTAACAACCTGCGATATGCAGATGACACAACCTTGCTTGCTGAAAGTGAAGAGGACTTGAAGCACTTATCGATGAAGATCGAAGACTATAGCCTTCAGTGTGGATTATACCTCAACATAAAGAAAACAAAAATCCTCACAACTGGACCAATAAGCAACATCATGATAAACGGAAAAAAGATTGAAGTTGTCAAGGATTTCATTTTACTTGGAACCATAATCATTGCCCATGGAAGCAGCAGTGAGGAAATCAAAAGATGCATTGCATTGGGCAAATCTGCTGCAAAAGACCTCTTTAAGCTGTTGAAAAGCAAAGACGTCACCTTGAAGACTAGGGTGCGCCTGACCCAAGCCATGGTATTTTCAATAGCATCGTATGCATGCAAAAGTTGAACAGTGAATAAGGAAGACCAAAGAAGAATTGATGCCGTTGAATTATGATCTTGATGAAGAATATCGAATATACTATGGACTGCCAAAACAACAAACAAATCTGTCTTGGAGGAGGTATAGCCAGAATGCTCCTTGGAAGGAAGGATGGCGAGACTACATCTTCCATACTTTGGACATGTTGTCAGGAGGGATCAGTCCCTGGAGAAGGACATCATGCTTGGTAAAGTACAGGGTCAGCAAAACAGAGGAAGACCCTCAATGAGACGGACTGACATAGTGGCCGCAACAATAGGCTCAAGCATACCAATGATTTTGAGCATGGCACAGCACCGGGTAGTGTTTTGTTTTGTGGTGCGTGGGGTCGCTATGAGTCGGAACCAACTTGAAGGCACCTAACAACAACAACAACAACAAATCAGGAGTAACATCTTGTTTCTTAGCCAGGGCAAGTACTCAGCTGTGAGGTCTGACACTCAAGCACCCAGGCCTGCTCTCGGGAACTCTGATTGAGTCATTTGGTGGGGCCGGGACAGCTCTGACACTCGTAAGTACTGCATGAGCTCACTGGTTAATAATTGCTGTGGACTGTTATTCTTTCAGCACCTCAATAAAAATCATCTTTATATCAACAATGAGCTTAATGAAACAAAACTGGGAGTGACATTAGCAGCACAGAAAAAAGACTTATTATAGATGCTAAAACGACATGTCATTTTTGCCCTTCACTGTGCATCTATGACAGGCCAGGAGCCACAATACATTTCACCTGGCATTATTTCGTTAGCTCTGCAGGGGGTCTGAGAGATGGGGATTGCTATCCCCAGGTAACTACAAAGAGGTGCAGCTGGGATTCAAACCCTTGCTTGACAGGCTCTTTCCCTTCCCTTACCCCACCCATAGTCTATCTAAGTCAATGAATAAAACTATATCTTCAAACAAATACTTGAATTATTTTTCAAACTTAAACCACAAAGAACGTAAAGGCTACTACGGTACCTTCTGCTCTTTTAGTCCCATAACTGATCACATGTTTGAAACATCTAATTACAGGAGGTGTGTTCTTTTAGAACGGCCTAGGGCAGCTTTGGGCTGGATGAACTTGTCTCATTACCGAAAACAGATCCATCTCACCATAACTGAAGCCAGTGCTTACAGTTTAATACACTAGCAGAGTAGTGATTTATTATTTATCCCCTTTCTGAATAAATAACTGTGTCCCCAGATCTCTAGCCATGTGTCATGTGGGTCACCTCCGAAACAGGCTGATCGATAACAACAATGCAGGCCTTCGTTCTTCCCTGACCCTAAGGTGGGACACTTCTTTTCAGAGAGCACTTCTTAGAGTTAAAGCTTCAGTTAGATTTTCAACAGTAGAGGGTAGAAGCAACTTATCAACAGCATGTTTATGGGTAAAGGGAGGAAAAGAGTTCCCAAGCAGGTCTACTCAAGTTTATTATTGAGTTGGGGAGGAGTGGGGCTACACGTGCGCATGTGCGCGTGCACACACACACACACACACACACGCACTACAAGAACATGATGGTAAAGCTCAATCACCACAGACATGAGTTATAACAACCTGGAGGAACAAATCAGACAGCATCCATTCCTGGTGGTTATAACAGGTGCTTTGGACATAAGCGTTTCTACATGAAAAGTAAGGATGTCTTGGTATAATATGAGCTCAAGCTTTGATAACTATTTTGTTCTCTTTCAGGCCCTCTCTACTTGTGAATGGCAAATGGATGCAGCATTCTACTGAAGACCTGATTTGAGATGCATTTAGGAAGCCAGATATGCAAAATCTCGAACATATTATGTCATGGTTGCAAAAGGATGAACTCATCTTGCAAAGGTTCCCACAGAGTTTTCACTTCATGAGACACTTTTCCAGGCTCATTTTAAATATGATTTGATGTACTTTTCAGGAACATGGCCTTTGTAAACCAAGGTGCACGTGGCTGTTGTGACAGTGTGGTTTTTCTGCCACTTTTTAGCACACCTTGTAATCTGCTCTTGGGCTGGCATTTTAAAACTCTGAACAGTAAGCCAGTTCTTTCAAGACTCTAATGCTACTAGAGAAATTCACCCAGAAGGACAGAGGAAAACCTCAGTACCGTGACTGGAACCCAACAATGGGCAGAGATACTGAGCTCTAGCCCCTAGTGAGTTTTTGTTACAGATTCACCAGATCCCAACTTGGGTCCCATTGCGTAAGAACAAAGGAGTAACAACTTCTCTGATGTGTTCATGCATATCCTTCCACTGGCTCTTAGTAGGTCACTGGGCCACTGGGCCAAAAGAACATTCCAACTGGGCTGAAAAAGGCTGGAGCAGGGCTGGCAGTGGCTGCTTGGCCCTGCCATGACTGACTGACTCCCACACAGTCGCCTCCTGAGCCTGGCACCCCTCCTCATCTCCCACCTGCCTCTAACCTACAGCTTTGCAGATGCCTGACCCTTTCACTGGAGACTTGGTGTCTTTCCAGGCAGCAGAGTGGTTAGTGAGAGGATTCGAGGCCTGTATCACCACTCACCGCTTCTCTGACCTGTGCCCTTGGCAGAACCTCTCCTGCCTCGATTCCCTCATCTGGGACGGCCCAATGACAGTACCACCTCACAGGGCTATTAGAGTATTACGAGAATTTGCATTTGTAAGGCACGCAGCAAGGTGCCAGATATGTGGTAACTGCCATGTAAGTGTTGGCTAAATAAATTAATGTGCTCCTATCTTTTCTATTTTGAATTCTACATATGAGGATGTTACTGCCCTGGCTAGAGGCAGAGGATCACCTGTCTGTATTTGGCTGGATGCTATTTTGCCCTCAGCAGATACCAAGATATTAGAACCTTTTTAAGTAACGTTCTCGAGGCAATGCAGAATAAAGTGTCCCCAAATTTTCAAAGAACAAAATTAAGGCAATTAGACACTCTCAGAATGCCAAAGGAAAAGTCAGGTATATTAAGGAATTGGCTAGACTGTCAGTGCTATGGAGCCAAAGCCCACCCCTCCCCCCAGCCCAAGTGATTATTCCATAATTCCATGCCAGGGCCTTTCCAGGGACCTCAAGCAAATCAATCTCTCTTTCTCTCCACTTGTGTGTTTGTGTGTGTGTATTTACACACACATATATACTGTTGTTATTAAGTGCCGTCGAGTTTATTTTCGACTCATAGCAACCCCATGTGACAGTAGAACTGCCCCATAGGTTTTCTAGGCTGTAACCTTTATGGGAGCAGGCCAGTTTTCAGAGCCACTGGACGGGTTCAAACCACCCACACTTAGGTAATGCATACTTTCATATACATGCACATAAACATATATATATATTTTTTTCCAGGTTAAATCCCAGGTTCAATGAAAGAGTTAAAGATAGGAGTAAAGGGCACTAATTACCCAAAACCAAGTGAACAGGGGTGGGGGCTGTGAGGGCAGATCTTCTGATTATTTTCTCCTTTCGTTTTAAGCTTTCTGTCTCTCTATTCCTCAAATCTCTTTTAAGTGCTCGTTATGTAGAGGTCAAATGTATTTTTGGCTTTTGTTGTGATCTCTACTTTTAAATTTAAAAAGTGAGTAGAATTTTTATACTTTTTTCTTAACAAAAAAACTTGCAAATGCAAAAAACAATCTTCATGAGTCAGAGCCTTCACTAAGAAAAAACGGTCTTTTTTCAAACATAGTTGTTTCTGAAAGTCCTAGCAGAGAGAAAGACAGAAAAAATGAGTGCCCTGTCCATAGCACCCTCTCTCCCAATGCCGAAGTGCACTGCAGAGACCAGGAGACAGAGCGCAGGCAGTTAGGTGATCACACTATCGGGACACGGGAAGACAGAGAGGCCAGGTCATACTTCCACCAAACTGTAGCTGATTAGTGAATTGGCCTTCTCTAATGGACAGGGTGCACCACCCATCTGTCAGAGTGTCACCTTTCGGTGGCTTGCTTGTTGTAATGCCGGAAGCTATGCCACCATTATTTCAAATACCAGCAGGGTCACCCTTGTCAGACAAGTTTTAATGGATCTTCAAGACCAGACAGATTAAGAAGAAAGGCCTAGTGATCTACTTCCAAAAATTAGCCAATGAAAACCCTACGGATCATAGAATACTATCCAAGACTTCAACTTGCTTACTTTGCACATGTCATCAGGAGGGACTTATTATTAGAGAAGGACATCATGTTTGCAAAGTGGAGAGCCAGCAAAGATGAGGGAAACACCAGTAAGACAGACTGACAAACAACTGCAACAATGGACTCAAACATAGCAACAATCATGAAGATGGTGTAGGGCTGGCCAATGTTTACTTCTGTTAGGTCTATACGTAAGATCTCCATGAGTCAAAGGTGACTTAATGGCAAATAATAACAATTGAGGGGGTATTCCTTTCTAAATCAGAAAGATTGGTCCTAACCAGACTCTCTTACTACATTCAGTGTGGAAACAGATTAACAAATACTCTTCCTCTCTAATGATAAGGCTGCAAAAGGATCGCTCCCCCTTCAGGCCATCATGACATGAGACTCAGCTGATTCTTGGGACCGTGGGCTCATAAAAATACTCTTAAAATCCAGCAAAGCAAGTACCATGCACTATATAGCAGGGGTTCTCAAAGTTTAACATGCAACCAGAAACCTTAGGGCTTGGTATAACACAGACTGCTGGGCCCCAACCCACAGAGTTTCTGATGCAGTAGGTCTGGGCTGGACCTGCGAATGTCCATTTCTAGTAAGTTCCTGGATAATGCTGATGCTGCTGGTCCAAGAGCCACACTTTGAAAATCACTGTATTCTAAGTACTCAAGTAATGTCCACTTAGTACATACATGACTGAATAAATGGGTCACTTAGTGCCAATTTTATAAATTCCTTTAAGGTAGCTCCTTCCTGGTGCAATGTTAAACTTCATCTCATTACACTGTCAAATCTTAAGGCAGTCCTACATGGCCTAGTTTCTTATGTGGGACCAGGTCCAGAATGTGGCCTTAATCCCTGGGTGAGGCAACATATGGTATAACCAGGGCGGCAGCCAGCCCTGGAAGAATGTCCAGTCTGACAGCATAGTATGGCATCAAACAGGCATGGCAAGATGCCAAGTAGGTCCTCCACAAGGCGGTCCAACACAGAAAAACATGCAGGCAGAATATGAAAAAGGACAATTGAGAGAGGCAGGTGACCTGAAGAAGCCCACACTGGGGAAGACTGCCAGCCATATTCGAGGCTGGGGACACCAGCAAGAATCCAAATGTTACAGAAGTCTGGGATCCTAGGCCCATCAACTGAGGCAGGAGGGCACAAGGCAGCAGATAAATGGCCAGGGGTGCCTGCATCTCAGGTACAAGTCAGAAGACCAGTTATCAGAATGGAACCAAAATTAATGAGAGGGACGATCAGATGGCAGTGTTGCATCCCAGAGAGTTGGCCAGACCCTAACAAAACCCAAATGCCTTCTGGGGCTAGGAAGCTACCACAAGTGTGTGTTGGGTCTGAATGGAGGTGGGGATTGTTGCTAATGGAGGGCACACGCCTCCTTTATGGGCCCTCAAGTTTGGTAAGTGTCTAAAAGTCATAGCTAGTTGGAGCTGGTGTGGGGAGAGCGGATATGCAGAAACTGAACCCTGGAGAGCCTGCAGTTGTCCTACCAGAACTGATAGCATGAGCTGTGTTACTGAGAGGCTTCACGTGGACAGCTGGTCATGTGATGGGTGCGTTCTGGTTAAGATTGGACATTAAAGGCACCCCTTTTTTGACAGTGAGAACTTGTGCTCTTTTTTAACTCTGGCCTCATCATCTTTTGATGTAACCTCGGAGGTCATCTTATTTCAGAACCTGGTGCCTCCCATGCCCAGTTTATAAGGAGTTAGGCCTTTCCACGTGCTTCTCAATTGGCAGCTGAGAGTTAACAGTACCCGCAGGGGATGTGGAACACTGCCCAGTGATCTTTGAAGTCACCAGTTGGTATTTATCTTAAAAAAGCATGTGAATTTTGCATTCTACTTTTAATAATTTTCTTATCTTTGAGGAAAACGAATGCTCTGGTGCTCCGTACTTTTCTCGTGACTTGTCTAGCGCTAGGATACTCTCTCATATACTGGTGGTATGGGGACTTTTGAGACCCATGGGTCTACAGAGTGGCCTATAAGACTCTTCAGGACAGGGCCACCCCAAGCATCCAGGCCCAATGCCCCTTCTCAACTTAGGTTCAAGTAATATTAACCTACCCACTTCTTGCACTAACTGGTCATTTTGCAAATACTATTTATTTCCCTCTGCTTGCTGGGATGTTCTCTTCCCAGTACCTTGGAAAGTCAGTAATTCAATACACATTTTGCTTAATGAACAAACATTTTCATAATCTATCAAAATCCTACAAAATGAGACTTCATCTCTGTATGACTGGTGTGACAATAATATCAGGAAAAAAAAAAATAACAGCATTTTCTGTAACCTGTTACTCCTAAGCCAAACAAACAATGCCTTAATGATGCAGAAACATTTAGAGGAGGTAGTCATTGAAAGGAGCCCCTGGGTGATGCAAACCATTAATGCACTCAGCTGCTAACTGAATGGCTGGCTGTTCAAGTCCACCCAGAGGCACCCTGAAAGAAAAGCCTGGGGATCTACTTTTGAAAAATCAGCCACTGAAAACCCTGTGGAGCACGTTTCTACTCTGACACACATGGGGTCGCCATGACTCAGAGTTGACTGCAGAGCAACTGGTATTGGTAGTCACTTACAAAATCTGCTGCTGTCAAGTCAATTCCAACTCACAGCAACCCTATACCCGAAATCAAGCCCATTGCTGTTCAGTTGATTCTGACTCATAGCGACCCCAGAGGACAGAGTAGAATTGCCCCATAGGGTAGCCAAGGAGCAGCTGGTGGATCCGAACTGCCAACCTTTCGGTTAGCAGCTGAGCTATTAACCACGGTGCCACCAGGGCTCCATAGCGACCCTATAGGACAGTGTAAAAACTGTCCCACAGGGCTTCCAAGGCTGTAAATCTTTATGGAAGCAGACTGCCACATCTTTCTCTGCAGAGTGACTGGTGGGTTCAAACCACCAACCTTTCGGTTAGCAGCTGAGTGCTTAACCACTCCACCACCAGGGTTTCTTTTGGTAGTCACTAGAAACAGTGAGTTAGAACCGTGATGATGAACTTCATTACAAGGACTGAGAAGAAAGCCTGTTCCAGGAGGTTTGCCACTAGCAAATGCTACCAATATGGGCTTCGTGTCCCATAAATTTAAGTAAAAGAGTTATTTTCTTCAAATGAAAATTTAAACATAACACAACAAAAGCTGTTAGTCCTGTTATTTAGAGAACGGTCTTCTTCTGGCAGTCCCCAGGACCTGGCATCGAAACTGCCATTTCTAACTTCACGTCCTTAACTCACTTTCTCCTCTTTCTGGGCCACTGGAGGGCTAAGTCAGAGCCAGCTTTGTCGGCCCCTGGAGCCGTGAGCTCACCATCCAGATCAAACTCAAGCCCACAGGCCCTTGCAAACTGTGAGCAGAGCACACATCTGCCCCCTTGACAACTTCAGACCCAGTGGGGTCCCCAAGCCACCTCAGAGACTTCACCAACACCATGCTGGAAGGGGTCCAAAAAAGAACTAACCAGGGCTGATGATCCTCCCCTTCCCCTTGGTCTTAGAAAGGGTGAGCTCTCTCCACAAGCAACCTGGAGCCCTGAATCTGCCCCCATAAGAGTCCTCGCTATTTTCAGGGACTGATGTCTAAATTTCCCTGCACAGTTGTAAACTACTGTCTATCGCAAAAGGAGTGTGACAGCCCTCAGCATCAGAGTCACAGGACTGAGTACGGAGGGAGATTTCCTCCATGTTGCAAAGGAAATGTTTGGTTCTTTCCTGCCCTGACCACTGGATATATGTGAGCCTAACTGGACATAACTAATTCACCACATCAAAATGACATGCCCCAAAAACTCTAAATGCCTGACACACTTTTATGAAGCTCCCTTTTGGCTGAGGGTGTTGTCTCTTCAAAGATCTTCTCTGTGTTTGTGCCCCAATTAAAGCAATTGGATTGGTGGCCTCCTTCCAGCAGCCATCTGTGTGTTGGTATCACTGCTCCTAAAAGGATGCCAGGGCATTTTCCTCCAGAACAGCCCAGGACGCCAGTTCCCATGGCTATATCTCTGTAAGAACGTAAGAACAGACTTGGATTTATATTTATGCTTCTAAATCCAAGAGAAGCTAAAACAAAAAACAAAAAAACAAAACAAAAAAAAAAAACCTCATGTGATACCCAGAATGAGATTCTCATAATCCAGTTACTAGTGGGTTTTGTTTATGAGAAATCTTTCATGTGAGGAAATAACACAGTTAAGAGGCTGAGGATAAATTATAAACAACTCACTTATCCTGTGAAAAGGTGTGTGTGCCCTTTGCTAAACCCAGAATTTAATAGCAGAAGAGAAACAACATTGGCAACAACAACAACAAAAAAATAGATCTATTTTAAGCAAGCTTCAGGAATTTAGCGTCAGCCTACTCTTGTGTTATTAAAGAGTATGATACGGAAAACCAATTCCCTGAGCAAGAAGCTGCTGCGTCAGCAATATTTATCATCCCAGCCTCCACTTAAGAAGCTTATGGGCTGCTCTCAATCTTACAGGAAATCTTGGAGGCGGGATTATCATTTACTACTTGGAAAGAGAAAATTATGGTAATACTCTAACATTACACCTAGTCTTAGTAACCATACTCCAAAACTACACAATGGTGACTTCTCTTTTATAAGGGAAAAAAAGAAAGTAAAAATACATGACAAGAATTACAACAGTTTTCATTTTCATATGAAAAGTGTTTAGTATTTTTCAGGTGGGTATTCTGTTTACCTTCACATTGTTTATAAAACTGGATGCATGCTGTACTCACGTCTTTAAGAGGTCACCTGCAATGCCATTTCCTGATAAAATACATAACTAGAAATTGGGCCTCTGAGGTGCAGCTCTTTCCCAACCTCCCAGTCCCTCGACGAGGGGGGCATTAAGTGAAGAGAAATGAAAATCGGCCTCTCCTCACCACTTATGCGGTATTCAACATTGGCGCGCCCTCTTCTGGGATATTCCACATGTGGTCATTCTTCAGCTCACAATATTTTTATCAGTAGGGAGAGTTTTCACAGATTTTTTTTTTTTTTTGAATCCAACTGTCCCTTTGTTACTACTAAAACCATACCCAGCTTTTAGTAGGTAAATGAAAAGAAAAATTAGCAATCTCAATAAAAAGAATTGAAATAAATATTGAGCCAGAAAACTGATTTAAAAGTCAACACTTGTTTTATTTTAAAACTGCAACACAGGGTAAGATACTATTCCAATCAGAATCATATTCACTGTAGTTATCAGAGGTGTTCCCGGGGATTTAAGATGCTGGGGGCAGGGGTGGGAGGGGAGGGCTGACCTTTTCCTTGTTCATTTTCATTTCTGTCACAGAGCCTGGGGATTGGTCAGCCACATGTAGACGGCAGCTATCATCATTAGCATTAGTAGGGTTAATTATAACATCAGGATTATAATTTTTTTAAATATTCAAATAATTTGACTGGTAATTCTACATCTGGGAATCTATGCTGAGGAAGTATTTTGATATCTGGGGGAAAAAAGCTTTAGGTGCAAAGCACTGTTTATGACAGCAAAACAAACAAAAAAATACTGGAAATGACCTAAATGCTCCAAAATATCAGAATGGTAAATAAATCATAATACACTCACTGATAAAACTGTACACACGTTAAAGTAACTGTTAAAACTACGATAATGTGATACACTTCTCAAGTTATAAAGTTAAAAGGGAAATGGATACGTACAAGCGCCACTACTCCATAAAACAGAAACAGACGGCCCTAATTATAGAGGATAGCTGGGGAGCTCTAGTTTCAGAAGAAGATCTGGCAAGAGAACTCAAAAAACCTTCCCACCACAACAGAACACCTAAAAATGCTGTGAAAAAAAAATGTTTTTTTAATTAAATGCATGATTAGGCCAAAAATAAAGCTGGAGAGATCCCCGTAGACCAAAATTATGAAAGGAAGAGGAACTGGAGAGGCAAGCAATCCCTGAAACAGGTGGCTGCCTGGGCCTCTGTTGCTGAGAACTAATGCTCTGTTGCCTAGAACTTAGATTTTAATAGCCTTGCAGGAGTTAGGAGACAACATCTAAGGCTGTGCAAGAGTTGGATCCTCACCTAAAACTGGAACTACTAACGCTAAGCTCTTAGTGAAAGAGTGAACTAATAAGAGGAAAATACTTGGTTAGGAGCCAGTGATGGAAGTAAAAAGTGGGGGCAAACAAGTGCTCCTCTGAACTGGATGCACACCACCAGTGCTAGCAAAAATCTCGAAGAGGAGAATCAAGGTCAGTGCAGCCCCAGATTAGTGGTGTCCCAGGAAACTGGAAGAATCAAAGATAAATCCTCTCTGGATAAAAGCATCTTTAATTCACGCCCAAAAGGTGGCCCTCAGATAAGAATTCCCATATATATGTGATTATTATTTTAAAAAATTTTAAAAGGCCTCACAAGGAACGTAGCACCATGAGTGAAAATCAACTGGGGGGTGGGGGGATGATAGATCTAATTTTTTTCTTATATTGAAATTATCAGATACAGAATATAAAATATTATTTAAAAAGTGAAAAGGGAATTGATACCATAAATATGGCAGAAGAGGCTCTCAAAAATAGCCAGAAAGATTTCAAAAAAAAAACCAAACAGAGCTACCAGATAAGAAGATTTTAATTTTTGAAATAAAAATTAAGGGGGCGGGTCAAGTAGCAGATAAAACTAATATGAAGAGCTAGCAAACTGAAAGAACTGAAGAAAATATCCAGAAGTCATCACAGAATGACTAAGAGATGGAACATACAGAATCTGAAGGTAAGAGATGGAGAATGGGGAAAGAAATTTCCAGAAATCGATCGAGGAGGAGAGGAGCAAGACTAAAAGTGATGAAGTAATACTAAAAGTGGTTTAAAAATTTCCTGCAAGTGATAAAATATATAAATCTTCATATTTGGAAAACACAATGGATTCGAGTTAGACTGTAGTAATAGTGCAGAACATCAAAGATAAAATCAGGCAGAGGAAAAAAAAAGAGAGATTACTTACAAAGAAATGATAATTAGGCTGACAGCTGACTTTTCAGTAATTATATGGAAACCAGAAGACAGCATAACTGTATCTTCAAAGCTTAATAAAATATAATTGTTAACCCAGAATTGTACAAATAGCAAACTATTTTGCCATTTGACTGAGGGAAAATTGAAGGCAGTTTCAAACAAACTGAGTATTAGGCACTGACAGACCCTCATTAAAGGAACTTCTAAAGTATATATTTCAGAAAGAAGATGAATAATTCCCAAAGAAAGATCTGAGATGCCACAAGGAACACGGAGCAAAGAAATATGTAAAGGTGTAGGCTAATCTTTTTAAAAAAGACTGGCAATATAAAACAATAATGATGTCTGATCTTAGAGATTATAAAAGATAAATATCTCTCCCATTTTAAACTGGAAGAAATGATTGAATCGAATTAAAATATTTTAAGAACCTTATATTGTTCAGGAACATAGTAGTTAAATCATGTATTCAAATTATAATCTCCAGAGTAGTCAGTAAGATAATAGCAACAGGGTTAGAAAAAGAGATAAAAAATTCAATCAATCCAAAAAAAAAAAAAAAAAAAAAAAGGCAAAAGAGAGTAAAAATATAGGAAAGCAAACAATAAGAAAGTGTATGGCTTTTCACAAATTATTTTAAAGAATTTAAAAGAGGTTAATCACATCCAACTAATTTTATGAGGCTTAAACAACCTTGACTCCACAACCAGACAAGGCAATATAAGACAGGAATGTTACAGTAAATCTCACTGATGGACATTGATACAAAAATTGTAAACAAAAGATTAGAAAACTTAACAAGAGTAATGTAGAATAAAAAGATAATACATAACAAGCAAGTTGGGTTTATCCCAGTAATACAAGGTTGGTTTACTAATAAAAACTCTGTTACTATATTTCACCAAATTAACAGACTGAAGAAACCTCTACTTGAAAATATGACCTCTGGTTGACTTTTTAGCTATCTTTTAACAACATGATAAACTGGTATGTTACCTATGTTGCTAGGCAACATTACTTATAATAAAAATGACCCCTGATTGGTAAATTGCATGAAAACTGATGAGACTTTCATAGCTTTGGATTCCCCATCTGCTGTGACTCTTGTAACTGGTATACCTCTTCTGGAAACCCTGGAAGGTATGCCTATGGAACTACTACAAGAAACACTGGCTCCTGTGGGTTATGAGGCTTCAAGCCAGGGCACCTCCTGCCTGAATACAGATCTCATCTTTCACCTGGGCCCTGCCTCTGTCAGAATTGCTGCAAGCATGATTCCCATGGAAGAGGAATGCCAGATGCTACCCTGGTGGCACCACTTTGGAAAACAGTTTGGCATCCCCTTGTAGAGTGGACCACCGCCCACCTGTCAGTTTGTCATACTATGGTAGCTTGTGTGTTGCTGTGATGTCAGAAGCTATGCCACTTAAAAAAATGTTTTTAAATACCAGAAGGGTCATCCATGGTGGGCAGGTTTCAGCAGGGCTTCTAGACTAAGACTAGAAAGAAAGGCCTGGCAATCTACTCCAAAAATTAGTCAATGAAAACTTTGTGGATCACAACAGAACACTGTCCAATTCACTTGCTTTGGACATGCCATCAGGAGAAATCAATCACTAGAAGACATCAAGTTTGGTGAAATAGAGGGCAAATGAGAGCATGGAAGACCCCTGGTGAGAAGGAATGGCATAATAGCCAAAACAATGGACTTGAAAATGTTAGTGATTGTGAGAATGGTGCAGGACTGGGCAATGTTTCATTCTGTTGTACATAGGTTCTCCATGTACATAGGGTCAGAGTTGATTCAACAGCAGCTAACAACAGCATAGGTGAAGAGGTGTGTATCCCAACACTCAACAGTTCCAGCCCTAGCTATATACCTAGATCCGGAGCAATGTTCTTCAAGTTTTTGTTCACATATCCTATAAAATAATTTTTTTTTGTAAATATGTAGCCCTTTGCCCACTAAGCTGTTATCTAGAATTTTTCATTATAAAGTTTAAATATTCAAAAGATCTGATTTCAGGTATAACCAAAATACTTATATTGTACAGTAAAACTTTCATAGTACCCCTGTAAATGTATTCATCACAATAAAAACATCCAGAGTGATGGATATCCACCATTATCAATTTTAAATATATGCGAATAAACTCCTTTGTAAGAATCAAAAATTTTGTATCATTTATTGTTCTCCTTGTTTTCCTAGAAATATTATTTCCATTCACTTCCCTATCAGAGTTACACAAATATATTTTTATGCTTGACAGGTTTTGTAACTGATCACTTTATCATACTCCTCTACAGCAAAAATATGTATAAACATTTATTTCCTGTGACTGACTAAACTTTTTTATTACAGATTGAGTTACTAGAAATAGTAATACTAGTAGTAGAAAATTAATCAAACAACATAATTATGATACATTTTGATAAATACTAAACATAAAATTAAAAATTCTATTGGCAATAGAGCTCTTAACACTGCTTGAAGGAGGCTCTGACAATATTTCAAATTGTCCCTTTTGTGAGTGAAGTAGGAAAAGGAAGTGGCCCACAGGCATACTCATAGGCTTCGAAAAGATACATGTGGGAACTGAGGATCTGGAAATTGATTCCCTTAAATCTTTCAAGAGGTCCCAACGTGGTGTAAGCAGTTTATGCTTGACTGATAACCAAAAGGTTGGTGGTTCAATCCAGCCTGTGGTATGGAGGAAGAAAATTCCTGGTGATCTGCTTCCATTAAGAATCCCCAAAACTACTGCCCTGAGACAACCTTTAAAATTCAAACCAAAAATATCTTTAAACTTAACAATAGTTTAACTTAACCAGTAAAGAATGTCTGCCTTGAGCGCTGTGCTCTTTTAAGAACTATCTATATGGGATAAAACTGACAACAGCAACTTGAAAGATTAGATACAAACCTTAGGCGGCAGTGAGTTTATGTTGGTGAGGGAGGAACAACTCAGAAAAAGAGGTTGAGAATGGTTGCACAACTTGGGGAATGTAATCAGTGTCACTGAGTTGTACAGGTAGAAATTTTGAATTGGTATATGTTCTGCTGTATGTATTCTAACAACAACGAAACACTATGGAGCAGTTCCACTCTGCATACGTGGAGTTGCCAGGAGTCGGAACTGACTTGACAGCAACCAACAACAACAACATGTGTTGGGGGGCTGGGGCCTGGGAGGTAGGGCGAGGAGAAGACGGACAGAATTTCTCCCAAGCTTCCCTAATCCCAACGTAAGCGCAGAGGGTAACACAGAGGGTGAAGGAATCATTACACTTTATGACTCCAGCATCAAGTTTAAAGGTTCAGTGCCTACTCACCCATCTCTACCCTCACAAATAGGGACTGTACCATTTCTGTGTTCATATGCTCTTTTAACAGTTGGAATAAAAGCTAAATAATCACTTCCTGGAAAAATTCATATTTACGTTCAATATTCTGATTACAGTTGCAGGGGGTTTGTAGACCTCCTGAACCAAGTTCTACTCTGCCCTATAGGGTCGCTATGAGTCAGAATCGACTTGACGACAACGGGTTTGTTTCGGATTTTAGCATAATATGTGTTTAGTGTGAATCAGCTACGAATGCTAAGTGATTTAATTCTTTAATTATCACTTATTATTTAATATTAATATTAAAAACAACAACAACCTCATTGCTGTCAAGTCAATTCTGACTGAATAATGATCCAAGTGTAATAATTATTAAGATGTAATAATTTATGTTTAATATTAATAGTAAACATTAAAGTTCAGATATATAATTATTATTAATTTAGACATTATATTTAATTAAATAGTAAATAAAATACAGATAATTGTTAATATTAATAATTTAATATTTAAATAAGAATTAATTAATGTGGTGATTTATTTCATCCTGTCAACAAGCCTAATCAACTTTCAAGTCACACAGCTAACAGGAAGGGGAGCTGGGACCGAAATCTTAGCAGTCTGGTTCCAGGACTCATACTCTTACCAGCTACTCTCTCAGCCTGTCTAAAAGTTTCCTGGGCAATTTTATGCCCCAGAAGTGTAGGAAGTAACTTTGACAGAACTTGAGGCACAGCTGTCCACATCCTGGCAAGAACCCCGGCATCCCCGCAGTTTCCAGGTGCAGAAAATAACCGTGGAAGATTTTGAAATGGCCAAATGAGATTATTGGGTATCATCCTGAGGGAATTCTGGAGCCTCGAGGGATTGTATAGGTCCTGTGTCTGGTGAAATGCCATTAATCATTGCTTGCCCTGTGACTACAGAACAGTTTCTCCCCTTTTACATTCATTTGTAAATTCATTTCAGCATTCCTCAACTGACAATATAAGTGCAGTTATTTCGAGCTCTCCTTTGAACTAGTTGTAATATCTTACTGGTTTCTTCATTAATGAGTTAAATAAAACCTATGGCATGCTTATTTTAGTTTTTAAATTACAGCCAAGAAAACTCTATGGAACAGTTCTGCTGTAATACATGGGGTCACCATGAGTTGCAATCAACTTGATGGCAAGTAACAACAACTTCAACTCATGGTGATCCCATGTGTGCAGATTAAACTGTGCTCCACAGAATTCTTTTTTTTATTAATTTTTTTTTTAATTGTATTTCAGGTGAAGGCTTACAGAACAAATAGTTTCTCATGAAACAGCAGTACACATGTTGTTTTATGACATTGGTTAACAACCCCACAACATATCAACCTTCTAAATTCTCAACCTTTTTTTTTTTGGTGAAAATACACATAGCCAAAGATACACCATTTCAAAAATTTCTACATGCACAGTTCAGTGACATTGACTACACTCTTCCAATTGTGCTGTTATTCTCACTTAAGATGAAGGCTTACAGAACAAATTAGTTTCTCATTTAACAGTTACTACAAATGTTGCCCTATGACAATGGTTAACAATCTCACAACACATCAACAATATCCTTACTCAACCTTGTGTTCCCTATCACCAGCTTCCTTGTTCCCTTCTGCCTTCTGGCCCTTGTCACTGGACTCCTGTACCTCGTTAGCCTCAATTGGTTTTACGGGGCTGTCCACTCCCAGGCTGAACAGTGAACCTCAGAGGTAACTTCACCACTGAGCTAAAAGGGTGTCTGGGGGCCATACTCTCGGGGTTTCTCCAGTCTCCTTTAGGCCAGTAAATCTGGTCCTTTTTTTTGTGAGTTAAAGTTATACTCTACATCCTTCTCCAGCTCTGTCCAGAACCCTCCATTGTGATCCTGGTCAGAGCAGTTGATGGTAGCTGGGCACCATCTAGCTGTACTGGATTCAGTCCAGTGGAGGCCTTGGTAGCTGTGGACAATTAGTCCTCCGGACTAATCTTTTCCTTGTATCCTGTTCTCTTCATTCTCCCTTGCTCCGGTAGGGATGAGACCAGTGGAGTATTAGATGGCCGCTCACAGGCTTTTAAGACCCCAGACACTACTCACCAAGGTAGAATGCAGAGCATTGTCTTTATAAGCTGTGCCATGCCAGTTGAGCTAGATGTTCCCTGAGACCATGGTCCTGACAGCCCTCCACCCAGCAATTCAGTCCCTCAGGGAGTTTGGATGTGTCTATGGGACTTCCATGACCTTTCCTTGTACAAGTTGTGCTAGTTTCCCTTGTATTGTGTACTGTCTCACCCTTCACCCAAGATACCACTTATCTATTGCCTATTTAGTATTCCTCCCCCTACCCCTCCCATCCCTGGTAACCAACAAAGATTGTTACATTTTGTGTGTGAACGTTTTCATGGGTTTTTACAATAGAGGTCTCATACAATATTTGTGCTTTTGTCATTGACTTATTTCACTCAGCATAATGTCCTCCAGTTTCATCCATGTTATGAGATAGTTCACAGATTCATTGTTGTTCTTTCTCATTGCATAGTACTCCATTGTGTGTATGTACCATAGTTTGTTTATCCATTCATATGTTGATGGGCATTTAGGTTGATTCCATCGTTTTGCTATTGTGAACAATGCTGCCATGAACATAGGTGTGCATATGTCTATTCGAGTGACGACTCTTATTTTTCTAGGATATATTCCTAGGAGTGGGATTGCTGGATCGAATGGTATGTCTGTTTCTAGCATTCTGAGGGAGTGCCATATCATTTTCCAAAATGGTTGTATCATTTTGCATTCCCACCAGCAGTGCATAAGAGTTCCCATCTCCCTGCAGCCCCTCCAACATTTGTTATTTCAAGTGTTTTTGATTCGTGCCAGTAATGCTGGGGTGAGATGGTATCTCATTGTGGTTTTAATTTGCGTTTCTCTAACAGCTAGAGATCGGGAGCATTTCCTCATGTGTCTGTTGGCCATTTGAATGTCTTCTTTGGTGAACTATCTGTTCATTACCTTTGCCCATGTTTTAATAGGATTATTTGTCTTTTTGTTGTAGAGGTGTTGGATTTTCTTGTAGATTATGGAGATTAGATCTTTGTCTGACTTGTACTGTCCAAAAATTTATTCCCAGTCTGTAGGTTCTCTTTTGACTCTTTTGGTGAAGTCTTTGAAGAGCATAGGTGTTTGATTTTTAGAAGATCACAGTTATCTAGCTTATCTATTGGGGTTTGTGCGTTGATGGTTATGGTTTGTATCCTGTTAATGCCATGTATTAAGGCCTGAAGTGTTGGCCCTATTTTTTCTTCTATGAACTTTATAGTTTTAAGGATTTATATTCAGGTCTTTGATCCATTTTGAAGTAGTTTTTGTATATGGTGTGAGCTATGGGTCCTGTTTCATTTTTTTGCAGATGGCTATTCAGTTTTGCCAGCACCATTTGTTAAAAAGACTGTCTTTTCCCCATTTGATGGACTTTGGGCCCTTGTCGAAAATGAGGTGACCGCAGGTGGATGGATTTACATCTGGATTATCAATTCTGTTCCATTGGTCAATGTATCTGTCTTTGTACCAGTACCAGGCTGTTTTGACTACTGTAGCTGTGTAGTAGGTTCTGAAGTCAGGTAGTGTGAGTCCTCCAACTTTATTCTTCTTCTTCAGTAGTGCTTTACTTATTCGGGGCTTCTTCCCTTTCCATATAAAGTTAATGATTAGTTTTTCCATCTCTTTGAAGAATGGTGTTGGTATTTGGATCGGGACTGCATTGTATTTGTAAATTGCTCTGGGTAGAATTGATATTTTCACAATGTTGAGTCTGCCTATCCATGAGCATGGTATGTTTTTCCATTTATGTAGATACTTTTGGGTTTCTTGCAGTAGTGTTTTGTAGTTTTCCTTATATAGGTCTTTTACATCCCTGGTCAGATTTATTCCTAAGTATTTTATCTTTTTAGGGGCTATTGAAAATGGTATTGTTTTCCTGATTTCCTTTTCATCGTTCTCCTTATTGGTGTATAGGAACCCAACTGATTTTTGAATGTTTATCTTGTATTCTGCTACTCTGCTGAATCTTTGTATTAGTTCCAGTAGATTTCTCGTGGAGTCTTTAGGGTTTTCTACATATAGTATCATATCATCTGCAAACAGGGAGAGTTTAACTTCTTCATTACCAATTTGGATGCCCTTTATTTCTTTTTCTTGCCTTACTGCTCTAGCTAGAACTTCCAGCACAATGTTAAATAGGAGTGGTGATAAAGGCCATCCTTGTCTTCTTCCTGTTTTCAACGGGAATGTTTTCAGCCTCTCTCCATTAAGAATGATGTTGGCCATTGGTTTTGCATAGATGCCCTTTATTATCTTGAGAAATTTTCCTTCTATACCTATTTTATTGAGAGTTTTTATCAGGAATGGGTGTTGGACTTTGTCAAATGCCTTTTCTGCGTCAATTGAGATGATCATGTGATTTTTTTCCTTCCTTCTATTTATGTGGTGGATTACTTTGATTGATTTTCTAATGTTGAACCATCCTTGCATACCTGGTATGTATCCTACTTGGTTGTGGTGTATTATTTTCTTGATGTGATGCTAGAATTTTGTTCAGAATTTTTGCATCTATATTCATGAGAGATATTGGTCTGTAATCTTCTTTTTTTGTGACGTCTTTGCCTGGTTTTGGTATCAGCATTATGCTGGCTTCATAGAATGAATTTGGAAGTGTTGCTTCCTGTTCTATGCTCTGAAATAGCTTGAGTAGTACTGGTACAAGCTCTTCTGTAAATGTTTTGTAGAATTCTCCTGTGAAGCCATCTGGGCCAGGGCTTTTTTTTGGTTGGGAGTTTTTTTTATTACCTTTTCAATCTCTTCTCTCGTTATGGGTCTGTTCAGATTTTCAACATCACTTTGTTGTAGTTTGGGTAGGCCATGTGTTTCTAGAAATTTATCCATTTCCTCTAGGTTTTCAAATTGTTGGAGTAGAGTTTTTCATAATATTCTGTTATAATCCTTTTCATTTCAGTTGGGTCTGTTGTAATGTCCCCCATTTCATTTCTTATTTGGGTTAGTTGTGTCCTCTGCTGTTTTTCTTTTGTCAGTCTGGCCAGTGGTTTGTCGATTTTGTT
Organism: Dugong dugon; assembly: GCA_030035585.1. NCBI lineage: Eukaryota > Metazoa > Chordata > Mammalia > Sirenia > Dugongidae > Dugong > Dugong dugon. Next base: position 23,941,872 of record CM057468.1, read on the forward strand.
GATTCTTTAAAAGAACCAACTTTTGGTTTTGCTGATTCTTTCTATTGTTTTTCTGTTCTCTATTTCATTTATTTCTGCTCTGATCTTTACTATTTCCTTTCTTCTAGTGGTTGTGGGCTTTTTTTGCTGTTCTGTTTCTATTTGTTTGAGCTCTGTAGTTAATGTTTTGATTTTGTCCCTTTCTTCTTTTTTGATATGTGCATCTATTGCTATAAATTGCCCTTGAGGACTGCCTTTGCTGTGTCCCAAAGGTTTTGGTGTGATGTGTTTTCATTCTCATTTGATTCTAGGAATTTTTTGATTCTATCTCTGATTTCTTCTATTACCCGGTGATGTGTAAGCAGGGTGTTATTCAGTTTCCATGTAGTTGATATTTTTTCCTTGCTCTTTCTAGTGTTAATTTCTACCTTGATGGCATTGTGGTCAGAGAAGATACTTTGAGTTATGTCAGCGTTTTGGATCTTGTTGAGGATTGCTTTGTGGCCTGAGGATTGCTTTGTGGCCTGAGATGTGGTCTATTCTGGAGAACGTTCCATGTGCTTTGGAAAAGAATGTGTACTTTGCAGTGGTTGGATGGAGTGTTCTATATATGTTTATGAGGTCCAGTTGGCTGATTGTGCCCTTTAGGTCTTCTGTATCTTTGCTGAGTTTCTTCTTAGTTGTTCTGTCCTTTACTGAGAGTGGTGTGTTGAAGTCTCCTACTATTATTGTGGAACTGTCTATTTCTCTTTTCAGTGTTGTCAGAGTTTGTTTTATGTATTTTGGAGCCCTGTCATTCGGTGTGTAGATGTTTATTATGGTTATGTCTTCATGATGGATCGTCCCCTTAATCATTATATGGTGTCCTTCTTTATCTTTTATGGTAGATTTTGTTTTAAAGTCTATTTTATCTGAGATTAGAATTGCCACTCCTGCTCTTTTTTGGTAGTTGTTAGCTTGATATATTTTTTTCCAACCTTTGACTTTTAATAAATGCACATCTTTGTTTCTAAGGTGAGTCTCTTGTAGACAGCATATTGATGGATCCTGTTTTCTTATCCATTCTGTCACTCTCTGTCTCTTTATGTGTGCGTTAAGTCCACTTACATTCAGTGTAATTATTGATAGATGTGAGTTTGTTGCTGTCATTTTGTAGTGCTTTTCTTTGCAGTGTTGAAGTTTTCTTTGTTCTTCTTACTCTCTTGTGCTGAGTTACTTTTGTTTGTGGATTTTGTTTTCATTTCGTTTTTCTAGGTTTTTTTTTTGCTGAGACTTTATGTTTTTCCTTTTTTTGATGAATATGTCTGTTAACTTTCTTTGTTGTTACCATGAATTTTACCTTTATCTTGCTAAGTTTGAAGCAGTCTATCATTACTTGGTATCGCCTTTCCCTCCTCTCCATTAGAAGGTTCTATACCTATGCCATTTATTCCCTCTTTTATTGTTTTGATGTTGTTGTAATTTACTGATTAACTGCTCTGATTCCCTGTTGTATTTCTTTTAGTTTTGCATAGTCATTGAGAGGTCATTTCCTAGATTGCTATCTGGCTGGTACGATCCTGCATCCTAGCTTCTGCCTGTGAGCTGAAGCTGTTTGTCCTCAGATCGAAGAACTCCCTTTAATAATTCTTGTAAGTTTGGTTTGACTTGTACATATTCCCTTACTTTCTGTTTATTTGGAAATCACCTAATTTCGCCATCATATCTGAACGAGAATTTTGCAGGATATAGTATTCTTGGCTGGCAATTTTTTTCTTTCAAGATTTTATATATGTCATCCCATTGCCTTCTAATCTGCATGGTTTCTGCCGAATAATCTGAGCTTAGTCTTATTGTTTCTCCATTGTCTGTGACTTCTTGTTTTTCATGAGCTGCTCTCAGGATTCTTTGTTTGTCTTTGGTTTTGGCGAGTGTGAATATGATATGCCTTGGTGATTTTCTTTTGGGGTCTCTTCTATATGGGGTTCGTTGAGCTTCTTGGATGGCCAGCTTTTCATCTTTCATGATATTGGGGAAGTTTTCTGTCAGGAGTTCTTCAATGCTCCTCTCTGTTTTCTGTTTTCTCCCCCTGTTCTGGAATTCCAATCACTCGAAAATTTTTGCTTTTGATTGAGTCCAACGTAATTCTCAGGGTCTCTTCATTTTTCTTTGTTGTTTTTTTCTGAGTTTTCCTCAAACAGAGTTGTATGCAAGTGTTTATCTTCAATTCCACTGATCCTGTCTTCCACCATTTCAAATCTGCTTCTCAGCCCTTATATGACACTGTCCATCTCTGAAATCTTGTTGTTTATCTTTTGGATTTCTAATTGTTGTCTTTGTATAATTTCTAGTTGTGAATTTATTTTGGCATTTTGTTCCTGAATTATTTTCTGGAATTCTTCAAATTTTTTGTCTGTATTTTCCATGGATTTGCCTATTTTTTCTTCATATTTGTCAGCTTTTTGCCTCAGTTCTTTGAGAATTCTGAGTATTAGAGATTTGAATTCCCTATCAGGTAGTTCTAGTGCATTTTCTTCCAGAGGAGAGGCATCTGGTGTTTTATTTTAGACGCCTACTAGAACCATCCTGTCTTGTTTTTGTAAATGTTTTGATATTGTCTGCTGTCTTCAGGGCATTCAGTAGTTATTTTTCTCGTTTATTGACTGTAGATTTGTGTGTTTCGTCAATTTTTTTCTTTTAAATTTGAGTATGTCTGAGCAGGCAGACTGTGTGTTCTTTGTTGTTTGCTCGTCTGTGGGCACAATACTTTTCACCTCCTTCTCCAATTGGCAGGGTCAGTCACTCAGATATGGTACAGCAGGGCAGGTCTCGATGAAGAGGAGTTACTGGGATGGGTTGTTTATGGCCCTTACTAGAGCCACCAGAGCGGGTCCGTAATCAGTGCAGGGCAGGTTCCAGTAGGCTGTGCGTGTGGTGCTTGGTGGTGTGATGTCAAGTGCACGGTGTAGGTAGGTAGGTTGCAGTGGGGAGATTGTTATGTGTGGAGCTAAGATGGATATGGGAGAGAGGAAAGAGGAACAGGAGTCAAAAACATACAAACAAACAAAAAAGAATGCTAGGGGAGCTTGCCGTTGGAGTGGAGAGATGAGAGACTATGAAATGGAGAAAAACAGAAAGGGGAAGAGGAAGAAAAGAATGAATAAATAAAAATCAGAAAGGTTAAAGAACCGCAAAGTTCCCAGGGATCCCACCAGTGCAGCTACGAGGTCTGGGAAGTCACTCTCAGGTGTTGCAGTACAGACTGGCTAGAAGGCGTAGAGGTATACAACGCCAGGTATTCACGGAACAGAAAGAGAAGGAAGATGTAGACAGATGAGAAACTGAGCAGTGAAGAAAGACAAAAAGAGAAAAGAAAACAAACAAACAAAAAGAATAAGAAAGGCCCCTAAAAAACAAAACAAAACAAAAAAAACAACCAAAAAAGAAATGCCTCCAGGATCCCTCTGCATGTCTGTGCAAGCCGTGGGGGAGTCTCCTTGCCATCCATCTCCGCCTGGCCAGAAAGGGCTCCCAACTCAAGAAAAGGAAAAGAAAACAAAGAAACAATTCAAAACAAACAAATGAACAAAAGCCCCAGGATCGCACCAGCATGGCAGCCCAGACCAGGAAGCAGCTCCACACTCGAATGGAGCTCTGCAGCCACTCAGGAAGAACCAAAGATGGTGCACGAAGCCAGGTACTCGAGCAAAAGGAGGGGGAGGTGGTGAGAGGCAAGGAAGAAATCAAAAGCAGAAAAAAAAAAAAAAAGCAACATCAGCAGCCAACAAATGGCACTCAGAGAGTCAGCCAGTGCAGGCTGGTGTTTCTGGACAAGAGACTGTGTCCACGGGAAGCAGAGGGGACTGAGTGTGGGTGAAGAAGGGTAGGGATTGGGAAAGCATATATCACAAATTACCGGAGTGCTGCAGCCTCTCAGTAAGAAGCAAAGATGGCACACAGAGCCAGGCACTCAAGCAAAAGGAGGCGGAGGTGGCAAGGGGCAAGGAAGAAATCAACACAAGCGGAAAAAGGCAACACCAGTAGCCAACAAATGGCACCCAGAGAGCTGCCCATTTGGGTATGTGGAATCCAAGCAGCCAGTGTTTCCCGGTCAAGAGACTGTGGCCACGGAAAGCAGAGGAGACCGAGTCGGGGTGAAGAAGTGTGGGCAGTGGGAAAGCGTATATCGCAAATTACTGGTTGTTTTGTCTCCTGCTGGATGCTCTGTGAGGCTGCTTTCTCGTACCCCCTGTTTGCCGGTCTCCGATAGGACTCCAAGGTGGTGGATCCGCGCTGCATTAGCTGGTAGGGGACCTCTGCATGAGTCTCTCCCCACTCTCCGTTGTCTGTCAGTTTTCTCACTCCATTTGGTGCTTAGCTGAGTTCTTTATCTCTTCGTTTGATGTTTTAGGGTTTCAGGATTGTTGTATTCTCTGTTCGGCTTAGTTTTTCAATCTTTGCTGTGGAGGGACGGCATAGTGCTTCTGCCTAGAGCACCATTTTGCCGGATTCTGGAGTAAGGGCTGATTTTTCAAAAGTAGGTGGCCAGGCCTTTCTTCCAAGGCATCTCTGGCTGGATTCGAACCCCCCAACATTTTGGTGAGCAGCTGACCATGTTAACAGTTTGCACTACCCAAGGTCTCAAGCCACCTACAACCCCCTCGGAAAGTCTTCTTACATCTTGAAGGTACACACACCCCAATGTGAAAAACACTGCCCTAGAGAAATCATTGCACTTTTCCCAAGAGGCATGCACAAGAGCCTTCACAACATTAGGGAGACCAAAAATTAGAAACCACAGCAACCGCCACTACCATATCCAAGGAGAATGCACGAACAAAGTGTGCTATATCCACACAACGTGATACCAGGCAGAAAAAATAGCAGAACTACTGATACATGCGTGAACAATGACACATTTCACAAACAAAATACTGAGATTAAAAAAAAAAAAAAGCAAGTCTCAGAAGAATCACATAGAAAGACCATTTCTATAAATTTCAAATCCATGCAATATATCATTTAAGGATATATGCATAAGTGGCAAAAACTATATAGAAAAGTAGAGGAATTAGAAACACAAAATTCTAAGGATGGATAGATGGGGGTATAACCTGGGAGGGACACCTAAGGTGGGATTATTGTTCCCTTCTTTAAACTTTATGATGGGCACAAAACCGAGTTGATTTCGACTCATAGCAACCCTGAAGGACAGAGTAGAACTGCCTCACAGGGTTTCCAAGGAACAGATGGTGGATCTGAACGGCCAACCTTTAGTTAGCAGCCATAGCACTTAACCACTTAGCCACCAGGGCTCCATGGATGGGCACAGGGTATATTTAAAATTCCTTTGTATTTATATCATACATGCATATACATACATACATACATCCATAAATTCTTCTGTGTGTATTAAATAGTTCATAATATTTTAAAGGAAAACCATAAATGTGACTAATTATCTCCTAAAGGCAGGGTTTGTGGTGAATTTTTCTTTTATTTTTCTGCATTTTGGCAAAATGTTAAGAATAAGTGCTATTGTATTGCCTGATAATGACTTTTAATGAAAAATATTATGCATGCACTCCATCCTGAAGTCAAATATTGATCTACTGTTCTACGTCCTGAAAGCACAAATGATTAGAATTTAGCAAATTTTCTTTATCCAAACAATTTGCTTTAAGCTTTAGAGATATCCTTTCTCATTTCAACAAACTTTATAAAGTGTACCATTTACCCTATCGCTGATTTCATTTTGCATATGTTCCTTTCAACCATTGTCCATGGGGATAGATATGAATATCATTATTTCCTAACTTCTGGCTCTATCACCTCAAGACATATGCCGCACTCAGAAAAGAACCAGGTGGTCTTCTACATCCAAAAAAGGAAATTAGGTCTACATAATGGTGAACCAGAATCAACGGCTGCATTTTCTTCTTCCTGTAGATTTTGTAATTTGTATAAACCAACCAGTCACCATGTGTAGTTTATTCATTTGTCCACTTTCTATCCATTCCACACACACAATCTTTAAACAGTAGAACCTTGAATTTATGCCCAGCTAAAATATTTTCCCGTCTTACTTTTGCAGCTAAAGAGGTAAAGGCAGAAGTTGTAGGTAGGGCTTTTAGGATGGATTTTAAATAGAAAACTAGCTGACACTGTTCCTTTGTGCCTTTCTGCCAGACTCCTGCATGGCGCCTCAGTGGCCACCATGGACCACTGGCTGATATATTAAGGATACATCTCAATGCTGAGGAAGATGAAACACAAATCAAAGAGGTATGGATTCCTGCCAACTTTGATAGGATGGACTGCCAACCTCTAGATTTATTTTATGTGAGTCTTGTTACTAGCAGTTGAACACAATTCCTAACGGAAGACCCTTTTTTATTTTCTACAACACATTATCCCTTCAGACCTAGAGACAATGTATACACCTTCAGATTAATGTACACAAACTATACCTACATATTATCCTGGTGCAGTCATAGTTAAATCATGGATTGGATGTTATTTCTTAATCTAAACTTGAATTGTTTTCACTTGAAAGAGCTGATTGTCGATTGTATTTATATATATGCTCTATAGGTCAAGAAAGCAGCAGTCAAGAAATCAAAAGACGTATTGCACTGGAGAAATCTACTGCAAAAGAACTTTTTAACGTGTTAAAAAGCAAAGATGTTACTTTGTGAACTAAGGTGTGCCTGACCCAAGCCATGGTATTTTCAATCACCTCATATGCATGTGAAAGCTGGACAACGAATAAGGAAGACCAAAAGAAGAATTGATGCCTTTGAATTGTGATGCTGGCGAAGAATACTGAATATACTATGGACTGTCCTAAGAATGAACTAATCTGCCTTGGAAGAAGTACAGCCAGAAAGCTCCTTAGAAGTGAGGATGGCAAGACTTTGTCTCATGTACTTTGTACATGTTATCTGGAGGGATCAGTCCCTGGAGAAGGACATCATGCTTGCTCAAGTAGAGGGTTAATGAAAGAGAGGAAGATCTTCAACAAGATGGACTGACACAGTGGCTGCAACAACAGGCTCAAGCACAGCAATGGTTGTGAGGATGGCACAGGATCAGGCAGTGTTTTGTTCTGTTGTACACAGGGTTGCTTTGTGTCGGAACTCACCTGAAGGCACCTAACATCAACAACAACATAGTCAGTTTATAACTGGATATTTGAATGATTAATTCAGGAGACTGCCCTCCAGGCTGTATAATTCTGAAGCAAAAGATACCAGCAAATTCTGGTCTCAGGTTTGAACCTGGGCATGTTGGTCACCTTACTTGGAGTTGCATAAGGAACTCCACACCTGACCTTCTTTCTGAGTTGCTGTCTAACACAGTGGGCGGTAGAATCTTTGTCATCCTAAGGATTATGGTGAGCCTTGATCAGACCCAGCAGCACATACTTATTTCAGGTGAGACATTTCAGGTTGTCCTAGATTGCTACCTAGGCCCAGATTTATACTCAAGAGGCCTACCAAGTCAAACTTAACATAGAAGGAAGTGCAATACATCAGAATCCACTCTTCAGTTCTCCTCCTTATACCTGCAAATAGAAATACAATGACTTCTCCCTGAAACACCCTTTCTCTTACCTCCCACTGACCACACTCTTCTTCTCCAGCCCACTGGGGAGAACCACGGTGATATCCACCATACTGTTCCGCAGATTTTCCTTCATGTTGATAAGGTTCTGCTGAGGGCTAAGGCCCAAATCTCTGCTAGGTTTCCGTTCACCATGAACATTCAAAGTAGCAGGCTTTCCAGGAGGAGGGGGAGCCTGAGCCTTCATCTTCCTCCTTGAAAATGACAACAAAAGGATTGAATGAAGTAGCAGTTTTCAACATAACATGTTAATACAATCACCTAATAACATTCATCAGCTTTTAAGTACCTTCATCATAATAATTCTTCCTTATAAAATAGTTTTCCTCTCCTTAGACATGCCTCCTGAGTTGCACAGCCCTTTTAAAATCAGCATGTCAGCACTCCGCACTGCTAACAGAAATTTACAATATTATATCCTCCCTGAACAGTGAAAATAAGAACAGAGGAAGCACTTCTGAAAGGAGGTGTTTCTGGGAAAAAACATCCTAAAAACACATTCACAACTGAGAATGGCACTACCATACTTTTTACAGCTGAGCAAGATGTGGGTTATTATAGCAGAGCTTGATTGGACCAGCCCTTTCTGAATCACTGGGTGGACTGCAAATCACAACTAATTAAGTGGGTTCCACTAATAGTCTGAAGTTCTGTAGTTTAAATCCCTGTCCCAGCTCTGGATCCATGGACCCATGATACTGAAGGTATTTTGAGGTCTTATCAAGACATACTAACTGGATCCAAGGATCTATGATACTGGAGATATGTTGGGACCATATAACGACATACTAAATTAGCCAGAACACCAATCAGACCAACACTTGTCGATGCAGGACATTGGGGAGGTAGAGACATGTAGCTGTTTGGCACAGAAAAAAGTGAGTTATCATGTCTTAATGTAGTTTGTTTTCACATTATTTCCAACTGTGCTTTGAATGTTCGACACACCGTGTAGGAGATTTCTAAATGAGCCACCTGACAATGAATCATAGACTCTGGTGAACATTTTTAGAAATTCTTGTCTACTCCAGACTAGTCAGGGAAGGCCACGGACCTTATAAAACACTGGATATTTATAATAATAATAATAAAAAAACCAAAAACCAAACCAGTTTCCGTTCAGTTAATTCCAACTCATAGTGATCCCATGTGTATCATAGTCGAACTGTGCTCCATAGGGTTTTCAAGACTGTGATTTTTCAGAAGCAGACTGTCAGGTCTTTCTTCCGAGGTGTTGCTGGGTGGGTTTGAACTGCCAGCCCTTCGGTTAGTAGTCAAATGCTTAACCATTTGTACCATCCAGGAGAACTTAATAATGTTATCTAGCATTTATTCAGCACTTAAAATTCACTAGGATTTATGCAAGTAACATAAGCTTACCTCATGCAGTCCTCAAAATATTTTGGAGCTAAAAAAACTGAGTCTCAGAGAGATAAGCAGCTTAGCTAACATCATACAATTATCCAGTGTCAGAGCTGAGGTGGAAACCCAATAGGGCTGACTCCAAAGAACTTACTCTTGCCCACCTTACTCTCCTACCTCTGACCATACTCTAGTTAAAGGATCCACAAAGAAGCAATGAGCTCTCAAAGCCATTTAAATTCTACTGGTAGAGAATCTTCTTGATGGCACTTTGACATAAGGTATCAGAGACACAGTAATTCCAATTCTAGAAATTTATCCTAAATAACCTCACAAGAGCACACTGCTGAAGGTTCAAAGATGCTCATTACAACATAACTTAAAATGGAAAACAAGGGAAAAAAATAATCTGACTATACATCAATGAGACAATTACAATAAATTATGGTACTTGAAAAAAATGTTATACTGGTAGCCATTAAATATACTTTAAAAGTATATAATTTGATGTGCAAAAATGCTTGGTACAGATTTTTTAAAAAAAACAAGTGTCAAAACATTGCTTGTTTAGGAAAATTTCATATTGTAAAGAAGAAGTATACATTATAGCAATAATCATAAAACAGTCTAGAAAGATAAATGTTGCTGTTGTTGTTAGGTGCTGTCGAGTTGGTTCCAACTCATAGCGACCCTACGTACAACAGAAGGAAACATGAAACAGGTAAGTTCTATGAAACAGGATGCTATGTGATTTGGACTTTGTGTGAACACCATGTTATATACTTAGCAAAGCTATATGGCATATCTTTTGTTTCACTTCCAAATTGATACTTCTCCTTTGCCTCTTGCTGCTGCTATCACTGCTAGCTAAGTATGATCTGGGAGCCATGATGCACTTCACAGTAATATTTTTGAAATAAAATTAAACACACAGATAACATTACAACACTCCGGAGACGTGCAATATACAAGATTGGATGCTGCTGCCCAAGAGTCAAAGCCTACACTGTTATATGGTAAACTTCCTACTTGTAAGTAGGGAAAGTTCACATTAAAATAACATTATGAAGTACAGTACACTATATACATAAGCCAGTAACATAGGCATTTATTATGACTACCAAGGCACATGTATTATATGTTATATATGCACTGTACCATTAGACACCTGGCAGTGCAATTGCTTTGTATACAAGACACGTGAGATACATGTGTTGGTGCGGGAAGCTGCAGCCTTCTCTACATCTAGTTATGTCCGCTATGTCCTGTTCTCTGATCAGGATTTCCGAACTCTATTATAACCTTATGGGACCACGGACATACATGCGGTTGAACTTTTCCCTAACGTTATGTGGTGCATGACTGCAATATGTGGCACATGACTGTAATTACTTCTGGGTGGTGAGGTAATAGGACTTTTGTTATTTTTATTTCTCTGAATTTCCTAATTTTTCTATAATATCACTTGTATATGTATTACTTGAAAAATGAAAAAAAACAAAAACAAAAACAAAATAAAACTCACTGCTGTTGAGTCTATTCCGACTAATAGCAACCCAAAGGACAGAGTAGAACTGCCCCAAAGAGTTTCCAAGGAGCAGCTGGTGGATTCAAACTGCCGACCTTTTTGGTTAACAGCCATAGCACTTAACCACTATGCCACCAGGGCTCAAAATAAAAGAGCTCATATAAAAATGTGGAAAAACAGCAAGACGGATTCAGATGAGACTGTAAACTTACTGTCACTGGTCAAATACAATGTCCCTGATTAATACAGGACTTGGGAATAACATTCAGGTCTCGTCCTCCACCATGATAAGTAGATTTAATTCTTTTTTTATGTTAAAAACTTTACACTGATATAAATATATTTAGTTTTTTCTATATCCTCATCTATTTATATACTCTTCTTTCCATCCAAAGGATAAAAACAAAATAGTCAATATCTATTGCACTATTCTAAGGGCATACATTTACTAATTCATTTATTTCTCATAGTGACATCATGAGGAGATACTATTGTTATTCCCATTTTACAGATGAGCAAGTTTGGGCACAGAGAGCTTAAGTCACCTTTGCAATAATTTTCCAGACGATTTGGCTCCAAAGTCTGAAATTTTCACTACTATATTATTTGGCCTCTATTAGGAAGAACAGATGTCACCCCACTATACAGATGAGAAAAATCAAGGCAGAGAGAAACAGTTACGGAGTCTTCAGTTAATCAACGTTGGGTCTAGGGCTAGAACTCAGTCTCGGAGCAGCCCTCCTGCCAGCAGTGTTACCCTTCAAAGGTATTTTCAGGGGAAAAAAGTGTTTATTTTATAATTTTTAGGAAATGAATATATTTTCGAGGTTAGTTATATGCTTATTTCTGGTTATAAAGAAAGCTGGCTTGAGTTCCTTTAGAACATACTGAACCAAAAAAAAAAGTAGCTACTGATCTTTTTATTCATCCATTGCAGGAACAAGAGGCTGGAAAGAGGTAGATGATGTTGGACGTCCCCCTCTCCAAATAAGCAATCTGTCACTAACTACCCAGAGCTACACTTTGTGAAGTCATTTTCACCCACCCTTTCCTATGCACGTCCACTGTCACCATCCTGCCCAAACTTCATCTCTAATGTCTGCACCAATTCTAGGGTCTTGTGACAAAGCTCTCTTCCTACAACCTACCCTCCTCTCAATTAACTCTGTTTCCTGCCTAGATTCTTTTACTCCACATTTACTGGGTGTTGCCCATGAGGACTGCTATCTCCTCATGCGCCACCTGAATACAGCCCACCCTGTCCTCACACACCTATTAGAGAGGCCCACTTCTGGCCACAGTGGAGCTGCAAAGAGCAGGCTGCAAGGTACCCAGGAGGGTTCGTTGTTTGTCCAGCACAGCAGTGTGTGTGTGCGTGTGTGCACGTGCATGCGTGTGCATATGTTTATGTGAGCCAAAATTTTAAAAAATGGGATATTTCACAATAATAAAATTAATTTCTGGTTCTTTTAGAAAAAATGAAAATATCTGATAAAGCCCTGAGCACCTTCAGAGCAAAGCTGTGTGCTGGCATTTGGACCTATTAACTCACTGGTATTACCTATCTATCCCCTTGTAGGGCTGTGAGTGACATCCAGACCACTGAATGAGCCTGAAAACCAGGACTCTCCCCTGACCCCCAATCTTCTTCGACTCTGCTGGCAATTCTGGTCCACAGTTCACTGGACAAATAGCAATGTGTGAGCACTCAGAGACTCCAGAATACGTGTCTCAAAGAATACCCTGGAGTTCTCACCCTCAGAACCATCCCCTTGCAAAGGAATGCCAAGTACTCCTGCTTTCCAGGCTCTCAACAGCAGCCGCGTGGGATTATTACGTGCAGTCTACAGGCTATGAGAAAGTGAAGAGGAGGGAGGGAAACACAATGAACTCGATTCTGGCCTGAGCTTGGCTACTTTCTAGTCTTGGGTTGGCAAGTAGATTTCCTTCCTCAATTTCACCTCATTCCTGAATGACTAGCCACCACATCTGGATGTGGTGCTGAAATTATTCCTGAGGTCACATCTGGACCCAGCAGAAAAGGACATCACCACTGTCTGTGCGGGTGTCGTTCTGCATGTCGGGGATGTGCTGTCTAAGACAAGGGTCATCTCAGGGAATCTCTTCTTTCTGAATTCAGCTTCCCCATTGATGGATCAGGGATTAGAATTCTCTTCTAGCTCTAATATTCTAAACCATAGAAAAATATTAATCCAAAACCACACTGTTAAAGTAAATTTTAATTAGAGTTAGATTTTTTTATCCTAATAGTTTTATTAGTTCATAAATCAAACCAAATCCATTGCTGTTGAGTAGATTCCAACTCACAGTGACCCTACAGGGCAGCGTAGAACTGCCCCATAGGGTTTCCAAGGAGCAGCTGGTGGATTCAAATTGCCGACCTTTTAATTAGCAGCTGAGTTCTTAACCACTGCACCACCAGGGCTCCTTTATCAGTTCATACTTCTAAGTAATTCTTATTCTCAGGATAGTCTATACTCTTTTCTCTTTTGGGAATCCTCTGCCTCCTCCTCCCATGTCCCCTTCAGAAGAAGCCTCTTTTGCCAAAGGCGCTGTATGAGGAGAGTGTGGGTGCTAAGCTAACCAGGGTGGAGGGAGCAGCACTGGAAACTGCCCCTCACAGGAAGAGGGGGTGGGGTAAGGCTGGGTCCCTCCAGGGGAGTTATCTGGAGAGGGAGCACCTGGTGGAGAGGCCAGGTCGATAAAACGTTGCTGTGTGTGGACGTGCTGTAACCCTTTCCCCTACACCCCCTTGGAACCTCCTCCAGCAGCACATTATCTGGGGCACCACTTTTGGAGTTGGGTTTGTTTATCGAGGCTGCAATAACGTGTCTATAAGGGAGCAGAAGCAGCCCATGTGGACCAATGCTAGTCGCCTGAACTAAGCCTCATTCACGGTACCAGCAGGCAGGCTCAGCTTCCTCTACCCCGTGAGTGGCTCAGCTGTGGGGAATAACAGCTGTCCCTCAAACAGGGCCCAAGTCATCTTTGCTAAGTCACGAAAAACCCTTAGTGTCATCAAGAAGCTTGTAGGTCTGTTTTGATTTTGTTCCGAATCTAATTAAGATGAAGGGATGTACGGTCAGGTAAAAAGATCAGGCTTTCTCAAGCCTAAGGAAGCCATTCTGCACTTGGGCTGGCCCAGTGCCCTGTTCCCCATGGACACACCCATGGCAGGGGCTCCCAGCTGGCCCCATGCAATGCAGACACCTCTGAGCTGGGGCTCTCCTTCCTCTCAACCCACCAGCAGGTATCAGGCGGAGCTTCAAGGTGGGGTTCAGCAGTGAGGAATCATTAAACTGTAACTCATACTCCCTTTACTCCCTCCAGGTTAAAAAAGCTGGGTGTGCCACGGCAGGAGCTCCTTATGAAATAGATATAAAACCACTTCTGGAACATCAGATGCCAGCAATCATATTTCCAAATGGTTTTAGCTTAAAATCATCACACACTTACTGTCTAAATTTCAGGGAAATGCTTACTAATTCCCGTAACACCTTAGCCAGCAATGTTCATCCAAACAGAAGGCTGGGCCGCTCCCAGTTGCGTGTTCATTCTGAGATCTCATCCATGTGCAGCATACGCTTGGCATCTGCTCAGTAGAAAGCCAGAGGACTATGACAACATGGCCTGCACATCCAAGTACACCTGGTCTTGGTGAATGCAAATCTCAGTAGGGCCCAGGCAGCTGGATTAAATGAGCCCAGCTGGAGAAGGCTGGCAGGCAGGGTCAGTGGACTAGAAAGAAAATTCATGCATTTCTATGCTTACAAATATCCAGAGCCCAAAGACCACTCCGGTTTATATTTCTCTGTCTCTCAAATCAGAATAGTCATCTGTTGACATGACAGCATAATATTTTCTTACTATCAAGGGAAGGCAGGCACTGAAATGAAGAGTTATGTGGATGCCAGCTCACTGAAATGGCACGGCTACATGACTTATGCCCATTTACCACGTTGGCTGCACCAGCAGGCTGCTCATAAACAGTATCTACTGAAATGGAATTTCAGAGAAACCAGACACGCCCTGGCACCTCCTAGTTCCTGATGCCCTGTAAAGTGCACTCTGATTAAATGGCCCGTGTAGCCTGCAGAAGGAGCCTTGTGGTACAGTGGTTGAGCACTTGGCTGCTAACCAAAAGGTTGGTGGTTCGAACCCACCAGCCGCTCTGTGGGAGCAAGATGTGGCAGTCTGCTTCTGTAAAGATTTACAGCCTTGGAAACCCTATGGGGACAGTTCTACTCTGTCCTATAGGGCCACTATTGAGTCGAAATTGACTCCATGGCAGTGGGTTTGGTTTTGGTTAAGCTGCAGACAGACAGGAGTTGGCCATCCTCTCCCTGAGGTTCTTCAGCAGAAGGAGGTTTGCTCTCCTTGGGAGGGAGTTTGGAAGTTGTCTACAGCTGCATCAGGTTCCAAGGATCATTTCATTCTCAGTATGACCCTCACTCCTCCTGTGAGCAGACCGGATGAACAAGGCTTCTACTCAACCCTACAGAGGGGGCAGCCCAGGGGCTGCGAGATGATTCTCTGTAAGAAGTCTGTACACCTCCTGCTTGGGAATCCTCACACTACTGATTAAAAAAAATTCAGGCTTTGAGGACTTATACCCCACACCTCCTGAATCTAACTATGCATTTAAATAAGCTCCAGGTGCTTCCTGGTGCATTAACATCTGAGAACCCCTGCTTTAGGTAGGGGAAGCATTGAAGAAAGGACAGAAATTACAGGATATTAGTAATGATCAAATCAAACATTATTTAGCCTTTCCTACAAGGAGTGGGAAGACATCACTCATCAAACAAATATTTGGCTAGCACCTTTTAAGTCCCAATGGTCCCTGCCCTCAAGAAGTTCACAGTCTGGGAGGGCAGACTGATATTAAACAGATAACAGCACAAATAAATATTTTTAAAACAGATGATGGCAAAACTCTGATGGGTATAATGAAGGACAAGAAGAAACGTTATTAAAGAATTGTAAAGGAATCCTGTATATTCCAATAAGCAACATCAGGATAAATGGAGAAAATATTGAAGCTGTCAAAAATTTGATTTTACTTGGACCCACAATCAATGACCATGGAAGCAGCAGTCAAGAAATCAAAAGACGTATTATTGCATTGGTCAAATCAGCTGCAAAAGAGCTCTTTAAAGTGTTAAAAAGCAAAGATGTCACCTTGAGGACTAAGGTGTACCTGACCCAAGCCATGATATTTTCATTCACCTCCTATGCATGCGAAAGCTAGATGATGAATAAGGAAGACCAAAGAAGAACTGATGCCTTTGAATTATGGTGTTGGCAAAGGATACTGAATATACCATGGACTGTCAGAAGAACAAACAAGTCTATCTTGGAAGAAGTACAGCCAGAATGTTCCTTAGAAGCAAGGACAGCAAGACTTTATCTCATGTACTCTGGACATGTTATCAGGAGGGACTAGTCCCTGGCCAAAGACATCATGCCTGCTAAAGTAAAGTAGAGGGTTAGAAAAGAGAGGAAGACTCTCAATGAAATGGATTGACACAATGGCTGCAATGATGGACTCAAGCACAGCAACAATTGTGAGGATGGCACAGGATCGGACAGCATTTCACTCTGTTGTACACAAGGCTGCTATGTGTCAGAACTGACTTGACAGCACTTAACAACTACAACAACAACAAAGGAATCCTGATTAAGTTCAGGAAGTTTTGGGAGGTGACTTCAGTGGTGATTTGAAAAGTAAGTAGGAGGTAGCAAGAGAAAGAGTGACATGGGGGTGTCCCTGGCAGGGAAGGGTGTTCTGGTGGCACTGAGGTGAAGAGAAGCTTGGGATGCAGGAAAAAATATAGGAAGCCTGGAGCGTAGGGAACCTGAGGGAAGGTGGCTTGAAATGAGGTTGGAGGGTAAGCACAGACTAGATTAGTTGAGGTGTTGGCACCCTGGCAAGAACTTTGGGGTTTTCCCACAGACAAAGATGAACAAAATATAGTGTCTGCCCTTGAGGAGTATGCACATGCATACGTGCACACACATGTGCATTGTCTCATACTTGAGTTCAGGAAGGTAAGTTTACAAACAAGTGCGATCCAAGGCAGCTGATAATCAAATCTATGTTCGGTCCAAAGGAGAGAGAGAGAGGTAAAGAAACGGCACTGTGGCTCAGTCGTTAAAGATGCATAGGATTTTCACAGCCAGCTACAAGAGAGGGAAGGGGGTAGCAAGAATTAGAAGGATCTACATGAGCAAGACTCCAGAAAAACTAGAAACACGTCCTAAGAACAGTATGCACCTCAGTTTGGTGAAGGTCTCATGTTTGTATTAGAAGCTAATGAGAAAGGAGCCTGAGTACAGGTTACAATCCGAAAGAGAGGGTCTCAAAGAATGCTAGCCCTCATAATGGAAATTCTTAGAGAGGAAGATGTCAAGAGAAAAGAACCCAGATTCTTGTGAACTCGGCACCAGCTATAGCCCCACCCCACCCGTACATCCCACCTTAAAGGAGAGGCCCTTTCCCAGAAGCCTCAAGTGTGCAGTCTTAGGCTTCACACTGTATTTACAGTTTGGCCAGAAGTCAGAAAGCAAGAACTGTGGGTCACGTTGCTCCTTCATGCAGCTCAGGCTGGGTGCTGGGATCTCCCGGGCTCCTCAATCACAGCCTCCACACCTCTGTGGCTTTACATCAGCCTCGCCCCCTCCAAACCCATGCCTGAGGTCTTAGATTTCAGAGACGGCCTTCAGATTTCCTGATACTTCAGGATAATGCCCAGCAAAGAGGCTTGCAACATACATTTACAATTTGATAAAGAAATTCAATGAAAGTGTAGACATAACAGGAATCTGCCCTGTGACTGAGGCAGTATATGTGGAGGGCAGAGAAGCTCTAGGACCAGTGAGAATCAGGCCTTTTGCTGACACTGACTTTGATCTCCTGTTTATGCTTTAAGTGATAAATAAAATTTCAGGAGAAAGTAGAACAAAGGCATCAGACCCCAAAAGTCAATCACTAGGAATAGACTCATTTAATTGACAGAAATGAGGGGAAATTTTGTAAAAGATAAAATACCATGGAAATAGCCAGGATGGGGAAGGATGTTCTTCACAGCTATCCTTGGATATCTGAAGCAACAATACACAGAGTGATGAGTACGTTGTTCTTCCTCTCCACCAAGACCAGGAGCAAAGGACAGGGTGTGGCATTGCTGCTAATAGGACTTTTCTCCCGAATGGGACAGAGAAATGAGCCCTGGTGGTGCAGTGACTAAGTGCTGTGCTACTAACTGAAAGGCTGTGGGTTCAAACCCACCAGCAGCTCTGCAGGAGAAAGATGTGGCAGTGTTTCCATAAAGATTATAGCCTTGGAAACCCTATGGGGCAGTTTGACTCTGCCCTATAGAGTTGTTATGAGTCAGAATCAACTTGACAGCAATGGGTTTTTGGTTTATGGGACTCAGAAGGAAATATTCCAAAAAGTTCTGGAGTGGTTTAGATGGAATCCAGACTGGAAACAAGGTGAAGAATTTGCTGCTATGAGACAAAATTCCCACTCATGATCTCCAGATGCTTCTATAGATTCTTTCCCACCCCTCACCACTTGCTTCCTTCTGATGGGTTCTGCCTAAGAACTACCTTTTTAAAACATAAATCACAATATGTATTAAGCCCTTGCTTAAAACTCTTTAGTGCCTTTCAATGTACTTTTAGTAAAATAAAACACCTTATCATGGCTTTGATGGCTCTAAGTTCACACTTCATCCACCTGCCTACCTCCACTTTTCAAGTCCTCTCAGCTCCTACCACCCCATCTTCCTGCCAAGCTCTCCTACCTCAAGGCCTTTGCACATGCTTTCCCCTTGCTTGAAATGTTCTTCCCACCCAACTCCTTTTCATCCTTCATGACCCACACTTAAATGTCCATCCTCGGAAAGGCCTTTGCTCAAATTCCCAACGCGGTCCCCCTGTTATTCCCTACAAGGGCACCTTACTGGTTTGCTTCAAGGCACTTCTTCCACTTCCCATTTACAAACTGCTGTTTGCTGTTCATGGCCAGCCATGGCTCTAGACTCAAACTCCAAGAGGACAGGGACATGACTTTTCTGTTCATCACTGACAAGCAGAGGGCCAGGCACGTAGAAGGCATCTTGGGAACTATTTGTTGTTTGTGTGAGTGAGTGAATGAGTTCATATCAACTGGGATTCAGCTGCCCAATTTTGTTAGCAACTAAAGGAAAAGTGAATGTCTAGAAAGTCAGGCCAAACACCAAGAAGACAGTCAGAGTGCTACTGAAGGCAGGTAGTACAGGCTGCCAAAGAGGCCAATGAGTATACCTCCCTCCCACCCAGCACCAGGTCCCCACATCTCCAAAGTTAACATTAATCTCTTATTCTTGTTTTTGAACGCTTAACATGTCAGCCACTGTGCCAAACACATAACATATGTTACTTCTTTTAATCTTCACAACTTTCTATGACAAGTTTACTCCTCCCATTTCACAGATGAGATAACTGAGGATCAGACAGGTTAAGTCACTTGCATGAACACATGGCTGGTAAGAACAGAACACCAGCCAAGGTCTTTCTGAGTCTGGGACACTGCCCTAACCATTATGCACCACTGCCCTCTCCTTAATTATTTCTTGAACACAAAAATCCCGGGGTATCTGGCAGAATGGCCTTGATATGTGCACACTCTGAGGTCTTGATCTAGAATGTTGGTGCCCTGTGGTGGCGGCTGTCATGAGAGTGGGTAGAGAGCACCTTTCTGCACAGGTTTCCAGGCACAGACGTAGAGACTGCTCCAACGCGGTCCTTATTCCAAGTCGGAGTTCAAGCCCTCAGTGCTGCTCAAGTTCCATGTGGTCCAGACAGAATCACAGGAGCTGTGTTCAACCCCCTCATGGAGCAGAGGAGCAGGTGGCAGAGACACTGACAGATGAAAGGTAGGTGGCTGAGCTGCAGCAGGCTCCAGGCCAGTTCTCACTATTCCTAAACATCTTTAGGGTCTGGGGCTCACTGAGGACCCTCTTCCCAGGCAAGATACACCCAGGCATGTTCATGCACACATGATTTCTGCAAACCATTTCGGGAGCTTGGGGACCCCAGGATAAGAGTTCCTGTAATGCCTTCTCTCAGAGTTCTGCACCTCTCAAGGTCAGGTATATTCAAGAAAGAACTACTTCTAATAGAGAAGAGAAATCAGGACAGTCTCTCTGATGCTTTCTATACTCTTTGCCCTTAAAAACAAAACTTAAAACCAGAGGAACATTTAACAGATCTAGATGAGGGCTTAAATGTATACCTATGAAGCATTTAAATTCAGAGGCTATATTGTTATGGAAATGACCACTCAGTAGCAGCTTGAAGGAAAAGCTTGGCATAAAGACAATAGGGAAACACCCCACACTGTTCCAGTAAACCAGGGGGAATGGCTCTACCATAAAAATGCTGCCTTTCAGGGTAGCACCTAGGCACAGTCTTTTGGAAGTCTGTCCCAGGACATGTTTTTACAGCTGCAAATCATCTCCCCAAGCCCCAGTCCATGCCCTGGATTCAGAAAAATTTAAGTTCAAATCTAGCTACAATATGAGGCAGTGGTAGTTCAGTGGTGATTCAGTGATAGAATTCTTGCCTTCCATGTGGAAGTCCCGGGTTCAATTCGCAGCCAATACACCTCATGCTCAGCCACCACCCTCTGTCGGTGGAGGCTTGTGTGTTGCTATGATGCTCAACAGGTTTCAGTGGAGCTTCTAGACTAAGATGGAATGGGAAGAAAGGCCTGGCGATCTATATTCAAAAATCAGCCAGTGGAAACCCTATGGATCACAAAAGACTGATTCACTACTGATCATGGGGATGGCATAGGACTCAGCAGTGTTTTGTTCTGTTGTGCACGGGGTCACCATGAGTCAGGGGCCAGCTCAATAGCAGCTAAGAATAACTACTAGCTACAGTACTGATGAGCTGTACATGCTCCAGCAGGTTACTTTATTTGTGCAAGTTACTGTAATTTGAAAGCCTCAGTTTCCTCCAGAGCTGAGCAGAGAGAGATTTCAGCATTTATCTAATGGAGTTATCGTGAGGTTTCAATGAGACAACAGATGTAAACTTTGGCATGCTTTTGGTACACCATCAGTGCTCAATAACTGTGGCTATTATAATTATTTTTTATTATTTTTAGCAGGATCACTCCTTGGGAATAAAAAAAAAGCACTCAGTGAGCCTTCTGTCTCCATGAGGGTAGAGTAGAAGCTAGCTCCTCAAGATGCCTAATGAAACCTCATTTATGCCGCAAATCAATCAAACTGACGCTAAGAAATCCTACTCACAACAGAATTTCACAGGTTTGACCTGGAGGTGGTGGAAGCTTTTTGTAATTCAACATAAAAAGATTAGCGTTCTCGATAGGATTCTCAAAGACATAATAACGAAAGCTATCCACCACTCTTGGCAAACTCTAAACTCAGGCGCCTGTCTATATGGGAAGGCCGATATCTCCCCATCCATCAAGCAAATATTCAAAGTAACATTTGAGAATGGAGTCCCACAGCTATTACCCAACTCCCAGGAAGGTAAAAGCCTGTAGGTGTGGACCATTTAACTATCAGCAAATACTCAACCCTGAAGCTGAGCGCAGTAGCTCATGATGCCAGTATCAGATAAAAACAAGTTACTGCATTGTTGAAAGTTACATAAAGAAGATATCTCTTTCCCCAAAATAGGTGGTGCTAGTTTACTGAGATCTGAACGTTATCAAATTGAATAGATGAGATGAGAAAACTTACTGGTTCCCAAACCACCTGGCCATGTTTTCATACATCACAGGCTGGTCCTGGCCCCAGTCTCGAGGGTACTCACTTGGCACCTTCAAGAGGAGAACAAGGAGCCCCTCTCTATGGTGTAGCCAAGGCAATCCCAGGAGCTAAAGGGGAGAAGCAGTTCCTGGGGCTTCCCTGGGTTAGGAGCTCGGAGGTGAAGCCGTGCCGTGAGAATCAGCCAAGGCCTCTGATCCGACCCAGCCTAGTGACTTATTAATAAAGGTGCCACCCGATGCAGCTCTCCCCAACCAGCCCGGAGCCCAGCAGCTGCCCCGGATGCACCCAAGTGCCCCATGATGTATGCATTTCCAGAAAACTAAATTAAGTTGTTTTGCAGAAAGGCAGTGGAGGCAATTTTCTTGCTTCATGTATTCAGTCACAAACATTCTAAACCAGAAAAATGAAAATCAAAAAGGAAGCATTACTAAGAAGGAGAAGCAGAAGGTACCACTCAAAGGACAGGTGGCTGGCACAGCCGTGCTCTGCCTTCCATAGTGCACCTACTCGTCGCAGGGTTCATCAGTGTGGTAGGCCTCAGAGGAGAAACCAAAAAAATAACCCAAACCCATTGCTGTCGAGTCGATTCCAACTCATAGCTACCCTACAGGACACAGCAGAACTACCCCTATAGGGTTTCCAAGGAGCGCCTGGTGGATTCGAACTGCCGACGTTTTGGTTACCAGCCGAGCTGTTAACCACTAAGCCACCAGGGCCTGGCTAACCTTAAGATATAAGTCGGATCTTCAAGCTGGCCAACCAACCTTGTATAAAGTGGCCCTTGCCATCTCCTTGGCATGATTTACCACTTTTTTTCCCTGAAGGAGTTTTGATTTTTCTCCCCAACCCCTGCACTCCATCAAAAAACAATAATCAAAACTATGTGACCAGAAACTCACTGTTTTCTTGCAGCCAGTCTCTGACAGCGTGTTTTCTCAAGCTTGCAGGCCATATTCAGTTTCTACCAAACGCCACTGTCTCAGGACTACAACCAATGCTGCCAAACAGATAAACTCACACAGAGAGACGCCTGAGAACTGACATGCCTAAGGCTCTGGTCCAAGCCAAGGGCTGTGGATCCCAACAAAAGCACAGCAGGTTTGGGGATGAGGGGTCTGGCAGCCAGGTCCCAGCCCCCTGCAATCCTCTGTGTGGGGCTGCAGGGTCCCCTGAGTTAAACATGTCCCTGACGGTAGCCCCTGAGCTCTGGCTGACTTTCCTCTCCCATTGGGAGGCAAGGGCAGTCTGGCACAGCTCCAAGGAAGGATGGAGTGTGAGCCTACTAGGTGCTTTCCAGGAAGATGCCTGCCTTCTTCTCTTTCCCACTGCACAGAGGCTACCTGGTCATGGCCTTGCTCCTATGACATTGAGACCTGAACAATCTGCTGATGCCAGACATCTGCGGAAGTGCTCTTCTACGCAACACTGCCCCTCCTGCCTCTCAGTTTGGGCCAGTGGCTTCACTATTTGCCAAGGTTGCCTCCTCACAGTCATCTCGGACTCCTCCTCCCGCACCCCCTGAACCCAGTACCTATGCCAGGTGGACGTGCACTCTGCCCAGGCACAGTGCATGCCTATCCCTTCCTTCCTACTCCTTTGCCACCATCTTTGTTCACCTGTTGCCATCTCTCTCCCAGACAGGAGACTCCTAAGGGATCTCTGCCATCACTTCCCACAGCCTCTCGAGTCCCACCTTTGCAAACATCCCGAGGGCATCCCACTGACCCTGGGTTAAGTGACAATTTTCTGCCTGCTTGTAAGGTCTTTGGGACTTGCTGCCAGGGTTCAAATCTCAGCACCTCTACTACCTAGAGGAATGACCTTACATAATTTGTCTAACTTCCTACAGTCTCCATTTCTTCATCTGTATAACGGGGATAATGGCACCTTTCCATAGGATCGTATAGAAATTTAGTGGTTTCATTCTAGTAAAGCTTCATGCTGTAGTGCCTGGCATATAAGCCCTCAGTATCACTATGTGACACAGTGCAGGACCGAAGCCTCAATGTGGAGACATGCATGCCCATACTCCAGATGCTCAAAACACCACTGCAGGTGCTAGCATAAGAAACCCCCAGTCTCCCAACAACTGTTGCCCAACTCCTCTCTTGCATATTAAAGACTAGAGACCAAAAAGAAAAGGAAGAGTCACCATGGCCCAGCACGTCGGTCTAAGAAGGATACCACAATATCTCTTCCCCTTGGCTGATTCTCCTCCCTCCCCAAAACTAGGCAGGGGCCCCAGGAGAACCACACATGGGGCTGGGTGGGGTGGCAGAGGAGGTGGAGACTGGATTCCCAGCCCCATCAATGTTCACAGAGCTGCACAACTACAGGCCTAGGGCTGCCTGGAGCACAGTGAGGCCTCCTGAGCTTGAGCTTTGGGGATCACCACTCAGGTCCCTGGGGTTTGGGGAGGACAGGAACAGAAACCAATGCCTGTTCCTGCCTACAGAATTTTGAAGGAGGAGAGAGGGGGGCTGGCCCGAGCTGCCCATATCAGCAGTTGGGAAGCATGCAGGTCCACTCTCCAGCACATGGATGCCATGCTCCAGAGGCAGGAAGATGCTGCAAGGTGCAGGAGCCCCAGGAGGCTTTGAAGAAACTTGGACACAAGGTCTATGGCTGTCTGCTGGGCCTGGGCTGGAAGGGGCTGCAGGACCATACAGGCAGGAGTGACGGCACCTCAGGGTGGTCCTTGCACACTCACAAGCCAACCTGCGTTTGGGTGCCAGCCACACTGGAGGGTGCCTTGACCACAACGAGAGAGCATCAGAAGCAGAAAAACATTTGCCCTTGGCCCTTACTGCCTCCTTCCCCAGCCCTGGGCCATGGACACACCAGCTGCAGTACCCTAAGGGGGAGAAGGACTCTGAAAGAGTAAATGGTGCAGGCTTCTCCAGCCCAGGCTCCTGAGCCACAGTTAGGCCTGAGCAGGGTGGGAGGGGTGAGAAAGTAAAAAGCTTCAGGTGGATATGGAATAAGCATCAGGTGGATATGGAATTGCAGTTTTGATTTAGTTCAGGCTAAACTTGTGAAGGAGTCCTGGTGGTGCAGTGGTTAAAAGCTTGGCAGAGACCAAAAGGTTCAGCCATTCAAATCTACCGGCTACTCCTTGGAAACCCTATGGGGCAGTTCTACTCTGTCCTATAGGGTCACTATGAGTCGGAATTGATTTGACGGCAATGGATTTGTTTCCTCGGGTGTGGGGAGTTTATTTGTTTTTTGGTTTTTTTTTTTTTTGGGGGGGGGGGGGGTAAACTTTTAAAAATCTGAAAAATGAGGCCATATTCTAGTAGTACATGATACAGGCTATAGGATCTGCCCAACACATCTTCCAGGAAAAGAGAATCGGCAGAGATACGATTTTAATCCACTGAGTCCAATTCATTCAAGAAATGGGCTGATTAACAGGGGTGGATTATCCAATAAGTGAGGTAAGCCTAAGCATGGGCTCACTTGTGCTTACTTACTAATCTGTAGTGAACAATTTCACATTTTTTCACCACATCAGACTCTGCTTCTAGGTATGGCTGGCATCTGTCTCTCTCCCAATCCCACAGCACCTTCCTACAGAACCAAAGCCTCTTTTCAAATTGACAATCCCTGACAGGGGCAGACGACCCAGTAAGCAAGGTAAGCACGGGCTTACTTGTGCTTACTTACTAATGTGTAGTGAATAACTTCATGTGGGTTTCATCACTACATTAATAAGTAAGCACAAGTAAGCCTGTGTTTACCTCGCTTATTGGATAATACACCCGCCGGCTACATGGCATCATTTTCATCCTTATTGTCATTTACTTGGTCAAAATGGAAATGGTCAGAAAAAAGAGTGAGAAGAGAGAAGTAAAAAAACAAAACAAACAAAAAAAGTGAAGAGACATCATACAAGACTGAGTTCCTTCCTATTCCCCTTTTCTGGGGGACCTGAAATATGAGAGGTGGGCAGAATTTAGAATCCCTCAGGATCCATCTGCCTGCAAATTCTGGAAAGAAAGGAAATGAAGCCACAGCTCAGGGCCTGAGAGATGATGCCAGAGCAAGATTGACCCATCTCCCCATATTCCTAAATGGAGATTTGGGTAGCAAGGGGTATTTTTGTTTCCATATAAAAATACTGACCAGATATTTTATGACTTTTTCCTAAATGTTTATTAAATTTCTTCCTCGGCTGTTTGGCTATCAGTAGCCATATCTCATGGAACCACCAGGGGAGTTGTGTGTGAGTTCACTGATTAAGGCATTAAATAATAGATAAGTATGGAAATGACAGAGTCCCTGGTGGTGCAAATAGTTAATGTGCTCGGCTGCTCACCGAAAAGTCAGAGGTTCCAGTCCACCCAGAGGCACCTTGGAAGAAAGGTCTAGCAATCTACTCCTGAAAAATCAGCCACTGAAAACCGTATGGAGCATAGTTCTACTCTGACACTCCATGATTTGGAGTTGACTGACAGCAATTGGTATCACTACTGATATGGAAATGACCAGGAGTAAATCACAAAGGCGTAACTGTAGAAATGGTGGTGTAAGAGAAAATAAATGCAAACAGCAATTAAGTTCTTCAATATACCAGACTAAAACTTTGTAAAAATTAATTAAAAATGCAATTCTTAATACTGTCATCACATTTTGGAAGTACTCAATACATCCAAGTATTTATAATGCTCGGTTTTACATTAGCATCCCAGAAGACTGCTGGCCAAATTAGCACTGGTTTCAGGTCAAAAGGCCTGTGGCAAAACCTAGAGATTTCATCTTGCTTCGCTAACAGAACTTATAGAATGCAAGAAAAATTAATAACTCATAGCCTCCTTCCTTGGGTTGAACACTAGAGATGTCGAACTTAGGAAGACAAGAAAATATTAAGAGAGTCATTTGCTTTCAACAAGCTCAACAATGTTTTCTTTCTCTCTCTTTGGTGGGAAAAAAGGGAGAGGAGTATTAAGTTCCCCCCCAGCAAAGTGTGAAAAAGAAAGAACAAACTCGAGTTGGGATCCTAAGATAAAAACTGCAGGACAAGAAGTTATATAGAAAGCCATACACTCTGAAATGCATCACAGCTGCTTACTGATAAGCCCATTCTATTTCTATGTACTTTTGTAAATAACTGAAAAGCAGTGAAATCTGACTTCCCAGCTTTTAATACAAGCCCATAACTGATTGGAGCAGAGCAGAGCTCTGAAAGTTCTCAGGAAAATGAACCCAAATCCCTTCACTTGGGGCCATGAACTCATAAAATCATGGTTCAGAGAAAGACAATAGAGGTGATGGCCCCCACACCTGATGTCTTACAGAGCACATCTGATTTCTGTACCTGTATTATGACTAGGCAGTACTTCATTAGAATCGAGAAGTTACCACTACAACTGGTGTATATTTGCTAAACAATGTTTTTAGTAAAAGCCAGCTGCTGTAGGGTTGGCCCTACTCATGGTGACCCATGTGTATCAGAGAAGAACTGTGCTCCATAGGGTTTTCAATGGCTGATTTTTCAGAAGTAGATCACCATGGCTTTCTTCTGAGGCCTTTCGGTTAGCAGATGAGTGCTTTAACCATTTGCACCACCTAGGGACTCCAAACCATATATTTATACCTCAGATGTAATCACTTAATAATCTTATTTCTGTCTCTGCTAATAAACAAAACTTTCACTACCAAAAATAAATGGAAATGACACTTTATTTAGGATGACTTTAATTAAAGATATCCTTAGCAAAAAACAGCAGCCAGTACCTTACTTCCACAGAGGTCGAAAGACGTGAAAACACATGCAGAAATACAGCCTGAGCCACTGTGTTTCAATATGAGCATTTTCCGAGCTAGGAGCTATGCCTCAGGTGCCTTTAATTCTCTGCTGAAAATATGACACTTGATAACCTCTTCGTGAACTGCTTCTTAAAATAGGGACGGGGCCTCCCAGTGGATCCCTGGACTTCAGAAACCTGAGCCATGTGGGCTCTGGTGGCGCAGCCCCAGGCGTTGCCTCTCCTATCCCTCCCAATCCTCCTCCTTCAGACCTCAGCCCTCCACCCCGGAGCTCAAACTGCCCAGCAAAGCCACACGGAGCCAGCAGGCTCTGGGCCTACATCGCAATCAGCACTAATAATGAAGAGTTAAAGACAAAGAAAACTAACCATAGGAAGTCTGGAAAATGCCATGCTGGATTCAACTGAAGGCATACGTCTCAGATCCATCTGGACTTACTAGCTGATCAAGCACTGGACTTGGGGCCTTGTAAGGGGCAACTGGCCTTCCTGCGCCTCGTTTCCTTTTGTAAAAAAAAGGAAGGAAGGAAGGGAGGTAGAGAGGAAGAAAGGAGAGCAAGGAGGGGGGAGGGACTGGATTCTATTTCCAAGGGCTAATCCACCCTAAAAGCTCTGCCTCCCCTCACCCTTATCTCTACTAGTTCTAAGGGACAATTTACAGACTTCAAAAAGTTCCTGATTATACTTAAAGATTTTTATCCTAAACATTGCATTTTCCTCCTCCATTTATCTGTATTTCCAGTCTCTACCACTCTATTAAGCAAATTACGTCCAATCTATCTACAACTCAAAAAGAAGCACACTACCTTTTTTATTTGTCATAACACTACACAGATCTACAAGTTAATTCCTGTAAGTTTCATACTGTGAAGGAGCCCTGGTGGTGCAGTGGTTAAGTGTTTGGCTGCTAACCAAAAGGTCAGTGGTTGGAACCCACCAGCTGCTCCATAGGAGAAAGATGTGGCAGTCTGCTTCCATAAAGATTTACAGCCTTAGAAACCCTATGGGGCAGGTTCTACTCTGTCCTACAGGGTCACTATGAGTTGGAATCAACTCGATGGCAATGGGTTCATATCGTGATGCCCCAGATTCGGCAGGCAGGTTCATCCTTGTGGCGTCCATGTTGTTCCTGATTTGACAGAGGAATCCAGGTATTGGTATGTCATTCCAGGACATACGAAAAGGCATGGGATCTGAAGTAAGCTCCTCTGTGATGTTACTAAGCCAGCCCAGCTCCTTAAGTTCTTTTTCTACTCCAAGGAACTTGGGCCCTGCTTTTAGCCCCACCCACCTCAAACAACAAAATATAAAAGCTGTTTTGGGTTACAGAATCTTTATTGCATGTTTGTAATTTCCAACTAGACCAGTTGCCATTGAGTTGACTTCCACTTATGGTAACCCCATGTGTGTCAGAGTAGAACTGTGCTCTACAGAGTTTTCAGTGGCTGATTTTTCAGAAGAAGACTGATGGGCCTTTCTTCAGAGGTGCCTCTGGGTGGACTCAAGCCTCCAACTTTTTGGTTAGCAGCCAAGCACATTAACTGTCTGCACCACTGAGGGACACCTTGTGATTTCCAGGAAGTGATTTTATCACCTCAACCCAAAACCAAACAGTTAAAGAGGAGCCTTTGATTACCTATGATCTTTAAAAAGCCTTCCAACTGCCCACCACCAACCAGGATTTCTCCCTGTATACTCCAAACTTAGGGGCATCCAGGTTTAGAGGGACCCATAGATTAACAGTCTGGGGCTGTATTTAAGAGAAAGGTCACAAAAGTACAATACAAAATTAAGTGGGAACACAGATGTGGCCATGTCTCAGCAGCCTCAGGAAATGGGCACAGCAGCCCTTCCTACCTCAGCTCCCTTCCATCCCAATCCACCACGCTGCCACTCTTCAGGCCTCAGATGCCCCTCACCCCAATTTCAAGTTCTTCTCACTCCAAAATGCTTCAGTGTGGCTGAACAAAAGAGCCATTTACTTCCTTAGCATCAAAGAAAGGCTGAGCAGAAACTTGGAAATTTCCTTTCATAGGAACTGCTGTTCTGGTGGTTGTTTTTAGCCCCAAGTAGGCCCCCAACTCATGGCGATTCCATGCACAACATAAAAATACAGCCCAGTCAAGCACCCTCCCCACAGTCAGTTGGGGATCAAATCTTGTGATCCGTGGGTTTTTACTGGCTGATATTTGGAAGTAGATCATGAGGCCTTTCTTCGAAGTCCGACGTAGTCTGAGAGCTCCTGAAACCTGTTCAGTATCACAGCAACACTCAAGCCTCCACTGACAGAAAGGTGGTGGCTGTGCCTGAGGTGACTGACCAGGAACCAAACCCGGGTCTCCCTCATGGAAGGTGGGAATTCTGCCACTGAACCAATGAATCCCTTAAATTGGAACTGTTGTTATTGTTGTGTGCCGTTGAGTTAATTCCAATTCATACTGACCCCACGTGACAGAGAAGAACTGGGCTGTAATCTTTATAGAGGAGCCCTGGAGGCACAATAGTTTAACACTAGGCTGTTAATCAAAAGATTGGTAGCTTGAATCCACCAGCTACTCTATGGGAGGAAAGACCTCGTGATCTGGACCCATAAAGATTTTGTTGTTAGGTGCTGTCGAGTCAGTTGTGACTCATAGCAACCCTATGTACAACAGAATGAAATGCTGACTGGTCCTCCACCATCCTCACAATCGTTGCTATGTTTCAATCACTTGTTGCAGCCCCTATGTCAATCCATCTTGTTAAGGGTCTTCCTCTTGTTTGCTGACCCTCTACTTTACCAAGCATGAGGTCCTTCTCCAGTGACTTGTTCCTCTTGATAACATGTCCAAAGTATATGAGATAAATTCTTGCTATCTTTGCTTCTCAGGAGCATTCTAGCTGTACTTCTTCCAAGACAGATGTGTTCATTCTTCTGGCAGTCCATAGTATATTCAGTATTCTTTGCCAACACCTTAATTCAAAGACATCAATTCTTCAGTCTTCCTTATTTGTTCTCCAGCTTTCGCATGCATATGAGGCGATAGAAAACACCATGGCTTGGGTCAGGTGCACTTTAGGCCTCAAAGTGACATCTTTGCTTTTTAGCATTTTAAAGAGATCCTTTGCAGAAGATCTGCCCGATGCAATACGTTGTTTGATGTCATACCTGCTGCTTCTATGGGTGTTGATTGTGGATCCAAGTAAAATGAAATCCTTGACAACTTCAATATTTTCTCCATTTATCACGATGTTGCTTATTGGTCCAGTTGTGAGGATTTTTGTTTTCTTTATGTTGAGGTGTAATCCATACCTAAGGTCTAGTCTTTGCTCTTTGTCAGTAAGTGCTTCAAATTCTCTTCACTATCAGCAAGTAAGGTTGTGTCATTTGCATATTGCAAGTTGTTAATGAGTCTCCAATCCTGACGTTGCATTCTTCTCCATACAGTCCAGCTTCTCGGATTATTTGCTCAGCATACAGATTGAATAAATATGGCAAAAGGGTACAACCCAGATGCACATCTCTCCTGACTTTAAACCACTCAGTATCCCCTTGTTCTGTTCGCACTGCCCCTTGGTCTATGTACAAGTTCTGCATGAGCACAATGAAGTGTTCTGGAATTCCCAGTCTTCACAGTGTTATCTATAATTTGTCATCGTAAAGATTCACAGCCTAGGAAACCCTGTGGGGCGGTTCTACTCTGTCCTCCAGGGTTGCTATGAGTTGGAACCAACTCGATGGCACACAACAACAGTCTTTACAGGAGCAGAGAGCCAGATCTTTTCTCTTGTGGCACCGTTAACCTTTCGGTTAGCAGTCGAGCGCTTAACCATTGCACCACCAGGGCTCCTAAATAGGAACAAACAAAAAAAAAACAAACCCACTGCCATCAAGGTGATTCTGACTCATAGCAACCCTACAGGACAGAGCAGAACTTCTCCATAGGGTTTCCAAGGCTGTAATCTTTACAGAAGCCAATTGCCACATCGTTCTCCCATGGAGCAGCTGGTGGTTCAAACCACTGACCTTTCAGTTAGCAGCCAGGCACTTAACCACTGTGCCACCAGGGCTCTTTTAAATAGGGACTATACTCCCCTGGTGTCGCAGTTGATATGAGCTATGGCTACTAACCAAAAGGATGGCAGTTCGAATCCACCAGCCACTCCCTGGAAACCCTATGGGGAGGCTCTACTCTGATCTATAGGGTCGCTATGATTCGGAATCGAGTCAACAGACAGCAACAGGTTTTGTTTTGTTTTGTTTTTTTTTTACACTCCTCAAAGGCAGTTATGTTTTCAAATCAGTTCTTCCCTTTTATGAAGACACGAGCCATAGTCTCACTCAATTTGCCTCCAAAGGGAGAAGGAAACTAACGTTACTGAGACTTACAGTGTACCAATGTTGGAGGTATTTTACATGGCCCAGGCAGGAATTATCATCCTCACTTCACAGATGAGGAAATAAAAGGCTCAGAAGAGTCAAGGTGACTTACTGGATGTCCAACACAGAATGTGTGGTGGGAAGATCCAAAAATAACCCCCGTTTCTGTCGAAAAGTAACTTAAAATATACTAGGGGACTTAGACATGAAAAAATAAATAGTATAACAGGTGCTAGACAGAGAAACAAGAAATCTTATGCGACATGCAAAGGAAAAAAATAATTCTTCTGGAGGAGCCCCAGTAAAGCTTCACAAGAGAGCGATCCTCAAGCAGTGACTAGAATCACTGGATTGATAAGGTGAGGCAGTGGACTCCAGGTCAGAGGAGGTCTGAGGAAGGGGCAGGTCCCAACAAGGTGTGAGCAGCCAGGTGGTCTGGGCTGGGTTTATTCATACCCCCTGGTGAACAAGGCTTCCAAAGGAGAGCTTAGGAATTTTTACCCACAGCTCATAATTGGCACCTTATAATTTTTACTGCTTATTGTTCATACAGCCCTGGTTGGTGAGTGGTTAAGAGCTTGGATGCTAACCAAAAGGTCGGCAGTTCAAATCTACCAGCTCCTCCTTGGAAACCCTATGGGGCAGTTCTACTCTGTCCTCTAGGGTCACTGTAAGTCAGAATCAACTCGATGGCAACGGGTTTGTTTGTTTGTTTGTTTGTTTTGGTATTGCCCATACATGCCAGTCCAAATTAAAAGTTTTTTACTTAAGCTTAAATTCAGAGTAAAAAATCAGTTGCTTTGGAGTTGAATCTGACTTATAGCAATCCCATGTGTGTCAGAGTAGAACTGTACTCCACAGGGTTTTCAATGACTGACGTTTTCAAAAGTAGATCACCGGGCCTTTTTTCCAAGGCATCTCTGAGTGGACTTGAACCCTCAACCACTTGGTTAGTAGCTGAGCATGTTAACCATTTGCACCACCCACGGACTCCAAATTCAGAGTAGTAACCATGAAAAAAGAGTGTGAGTGTTGAGGTGGGAGCAATGTAGGTTGAAATCTTGGGTTAGTTACTTACAACTTTCTGCAGCTCAGATTCTTCACCTGTAAAAGGGGAATACAAATACCTATTTCCAAGGGAGGCGAGTATTATATAAAACAATGCGTTGAAGGCAACTGGTACACAAAACACACACACACAGAGTTGTTCACAGTGAATGCAGCTGCAGTTAGCTTTCTAAACTACACCTCGGACTTATCTTCGTCCTGTAACCCTCAGACTCCACTCTCTGGCCAGTCAGGGCCCCCACCACATTCTCTCTCCAGCACCGTGGTCACGTTTAGACTCAGGGTGCCAGGGGTCTGGCTCTTACAATTGGAGCTTGGGCTGGCCCAGCGTCTACAGGAAATCACTCATCTGCCCACGTGCTCAGGCTTATCTGCACCAGGTGCCAACCTGCCTCTGCCCTGGGTCTGCATGCTGTAGTCCCAGCCAGATCCAGGAATATCCCCTTTCTTGTACTTTCTGACAGCCTGTTCCTTGCCATTTCCTTCTTTCAAATCAAAACACAAATGGTGAAGCAAAATTCCCACCTCAGGGCCTTGTGTATGGACGTTACTCAATATGGTAGGCTAAACGGTGTTCCCTCCAGTCCACCCAGGAATCCACCATCCAGTCCCAAGTAGTCTTCTATGCTTCCACGTAGCTCTCAGCAAAATGTGTAACTCTTTATTTTCAATATCATCGTATGACATTTTCAAAGTTAAAACTCAAAAAAATTTTTTAGCTTAATTCTAACCTATTAATAACAAGAATTTAAGCAAATAAAGCAGTCGCCCTTCTCTACATTCTCATAACAATTTATCTAAAGACAGATTTGTACTCTCTAGGTTCAACCAAAAATTATACTGAGACATCACAAAAATCATTTAAAACACAAACAGCAATAATGTTAAAAAACACATTCTGCTAAAATGTATCAGCTTAATTATATTTAAGCTTTGTTGATCTCAATACACATAACTGTAACAAGATCAATTAAGTTTCTTCACTAATTTTTTTTAACGTTATAAAATAGAAGTGGCTACAGTACAAATTATGCCACATCTGTACAGTTTCGTCAGGAGCTTTTGAAATCTTACTGTGTGGTATTACTAAAAAAGGACAGCATCATTACTGTATTTTCTCCATTCTAAGCTGCCTTTTACTACGTGACATGCCCTTATTAAAAAAAAAAAAAAAAATCTTTCAATGCAGGAATTCTAAGAGCCACCTCTATTTCAGAAACATTAACATGTTAGTAAGAAAACAAAAGATGTATTAGACTGAAGAAATAGAGTCATGGACAGGTCCCCAAAAAGGCACTACGGGACGGAAGTACTGGAAGCTCTGGCATTCACCTTTCTCTCTGACAGCTGTGAGCATCTGCTCAGACCCACAGACCCAGTCCAGACAGTGGTGGCTGATGTCACAGGTGGCTTTGTTGACACCTGAGGGCTGCCAGATCCACAGCCCTTTGTGATATCCCCCTCAGATACCAAAGGCAAATGAGGAAGGCAAAGGAGATTCCACCCATACGTTCTGACCAGCAGGCCGGGCGAGCCACCAGACTGACAGCTGACCTTGTCCAACAGAGGACTCTGGGGCTATTTCTGCTGCTCAGGTCAGGGGTCAACTTCTCAGAGAGGGTGGAGTCCACACACTTGTGCCCACAGGTGTGGAGGGTCTGCCACAGCCACCATGAGGCCCTCAATGATACTAGTTTGCTTTAAATATGCTAAACTTGGTCATCTAACTTGGTCATTTAAAAAAACCAAAACCCATTGCAGCTGAGTCGATTCCAACTCATAGCGACCCTGCAGGACAGAGTAGAACTGCCCCATAGAGTTTCCAAGGAGCACCTGGTGGATTCAAACTGCTGATGTTTTGGTTAGCAGCTGTAGCACTTAACCACTACACCACTAGGGTTTCCATCCAACATTTAAGTATCTTAAAAATATGGGCGTTAGGTGAATATCTCTCACACAAGGGGCAAAGGAATAGCGCTCTCCTCTGGAGCAAGGTTAGCTGTACTAGAGAAAACACCTCCACTTTTTGGTCCGTCTTATTCATCCACTCCACAAGCCGGGTCCCACGAGGGCAACAGCCCTGCCCAAGCCTCAGTTTTCAGTAAGATGCCCCAAGTCAATGCAACTTGAAGGAGAGCCACTCTAACAATAGAGGGGAGCCGATTTCTCATTTTTCCTGTAAAAGCCCCTTTTCAGCTTTACAAAGCAGCATCCCAGGGCAGATAAGCCCCCGGGCACTCACAGTGCAGACCAGCTGAAACCCACACCAACTGCTTCTTTAAAGGCCTCCCAACTTTGTATTTTCTTCTAATTTTCATGAGAGTGGGATATGAGGAAATGCTGGAAGCGGGCAGGAAAGACAAACAGGGCCGCGAGGGGACTCCATGAACTAAGCGCCCGGGACTTTTTGTCACTTGAAGCATTATTCAGACTGAGAAGATGGGTGTGGTGACCCCATCCTGGGTGTAGTAACACTCATACCATATTTCTTTACAAAACAGAAATAAACTGCATCTTTTCTCAAATTAAAGCAAAAGCAAAGAAATCAAAACAAAACATGTTGGTTTTGAATATACACCAGCTGCAGTCTTTTTTTTGTACTTTACTCAAGGCATCAGTTTAGGATGTATCCAGTAGCCACTTCCCACCAGCCCTTCTGAACCCGCAACATTCCAGTGTACTGAAGTCATGGTACCCTTGCTACCACCAACCCAGTATCTGCCATTTCCTCTGCAGAGAATTCTCACCTCTTGCTCCCCTGGCAACTCTGCCTTATCCCTAAAGGTCCAGCTCAGGAAATCCTTCTTCCATGAAGCCTTCTATGCAGATTCCCACATACAGGAAGCTACTCTTCCCCCAGGCCCGTAGCCCTCCACCCTGCCTGCACCCCTAACCAGGGGTGCCCTGGTGTTGGCTCACACTGGCTTATGAGAGCCAAATGTTAAACTTTCAGGAATGTTAGTAAGGTGCTCATTATTTAAAATGACATTGTATTCAAGGGGAGGGATGAACAGGTGAAGCACGGGATTTTTAGGGCAGTGAAACTATGCTTCATGATACTGTAATGGTGGACACATGACATTTGCATTTGTGAAACCCACAGAACTATACAACACAAAGAGTAATCCCTAATGTAAACTATGGACTTTGGTTAATAGTAATGTATCGATATTGGTTTATCAGTTGTAACAAATTTAAGAGGTTGATAACAGGAGCAAATGTGTCCAAGGGGGAGGGGAGGAATGGGAAACTGGGTACTTTCTGCTCTGGGTACTTTTTCTGTAAACGTAAAATGGTTCTAAAAATAATCTATTAAAAATTAAGCATCAACTTATGATTAAACATATTATATTAAAAATAAAACTAATAAACTCTGAGCACTCGGCACTTCCTAATTATTTTAGTTTTACCTATGCATTTGAGGTGGTCAGCATCTATGGTACCTGTAGGGTAGACATATGAGGTAATGTGTACTGTGTGCTGCACTCTCCTTCCAAATCTGCACTCACTGACCTCACATTGGTGGTTTGAAAATGACCACGGTATTTTCACCACAGAAATCAGCAAACACTAACACATCACGGAAATCAGCAAACACTACACATCAGGGCATGCTTTATTGCTTTGATGATCTGGTAGAGCAGAGAGCAGAGATCAGCAAACACATTCTGTGAACAGACAGACAGTAAAAATTTTAGGCTTTATGATCCATATGGTCTCTGTTACAGTTCTTCAGCCTTGCCATTGCAGCATAAGAGCAATGCATAAATGAATGAACTTGGCTGTGTTTCAATAAAATTTCATTTATGGACATAGAACTTTGAACTTCATATAATTTTCCTATGTCACAAAATATTATTCCTCTTTTGATTTTTTAAAAACTATTTAAAAACATAAAACCGTCCTTAAACTGAGGGCTGAATCAAAACGGGCAGCAGGACAGATCTGGCCTACTGACTGTAGGTGGTGCAGCAGTTAAAGTGATCGACTGCTAACTGAAAGGTCATTGGTTTGAAACCACCAGCGGCTCTGTGGGACAAAGATGTGGCAGTCTGCTTCCATAGAGAGTTACAGCCTTGGAAACCCTATGGTGTCGCTATGAGTCGGAATCAACTCAATGGCAGTGGGTTTGGTTTTGGGTTTTTTTTTGGTCTAGACTTAAGAAAGCAACAGAGGAAATCTTAATAATGCAGCTCAAACTTAAAAGTGTGTCATGTCTGTAGCCATTACACTGTGAATAGCACAAAAAAATTGACAAAACATCATCCAAGTATTCATAAACTGTTACCAATTCAGCAAAGAAGTCTCTCACATCACTGAAGAAAGTGTCAAGTTCCAACATTAATTTTTTTCACTTCTGCCTTATCATTGTAATCATAAAGGAAAATATCACTCAACCTTCATGTCACAACTACTTGTTTGTCAGTTGCAACCATAGATTGGCTATGGATTCAAGAATTTGACAAAAATCAACAACAGCATCCTGTGATAATCAATGTGCATTATGGAATTTACAGTATTGCATATTTTATTATTATTTTGAATTATGTACTATACATCCTTTATGTAAAGTAAAATTTATAATAGACTACATTTTGCAGAGAGCTGGTTGTTAAGTACTTACCAGCACACCACTGCCAGATCCCAGTATATCTAACTGTGGAATGGCCTTGCTGTCTCACCCACTTCCAGGCAGTGAGGTCCTTAAGGGTAGGGCTGAGTCTGAATAGCCTTTTACTCCCCCTAGAAAAGTACCTGATGAACATCTGGCTGATGTTTAGGTTGAATGAATAAATGAACAAATGAAAGAACAAAAGAACCTAAGTTCTCCCTGAAACATCAAGCCATTCACTATCCCCTGCCTTCTAGGGATAATTACAGATAATAAATCCAGTCCTGAACATGGTACTTTTTTCATTTGAATCCTAATGATGTTTTGCACACCCTGGTGGCACAGTGGTTAAGAGCTCAGGCTGCTAACCCAGAGGTTGGCAGTTCTAATCCACCAGCCACTCCTTGGAAACCTGACGGGGCAGTTCTACTCTATCCTATAGGCTGGCCTTGAGTCGGAATCGACTCGATGGCAATGGGTTTGGTGTTTGGTTTTTTACTAAGGACAACAATTCCATGTCTAAACTCATTTCAAAACCTTAATGACCCAAATGCAAATGTAAATGATGCTATACCTAGGCATTTAGAACCCGGTGATGGTTAAATGCATGTTAAACCTGTTGCCATTCAGTTGATTCCGACTCATGGTGACCCCATGTGTTACAGGGTAGAACTGCTCCACAGGGTGTTCTTGTCGGTAATCTTCAGAGAAGCAGACTGCCAGGCCCTTCTTCTGCGGTGCTTATGGGTGGGTTCCAAGCGCCAACCTTCAGGTTAGCAGCGGACTGCAAAACCACTTGTGCCCCAGGGACCTAAATGCCTTTCAGAAGCCCTAAATGCTCAGACAATGCGCATGCTAATAAGAAACTACATTCAGGCAGCTGCTCGACCACATTTCCATAATTACTGACTCACATTTTAAACAAATGCTTAAGGAAGCGCAGCAATAAGCTACTTTCCTTTTTAAAAATAATCATGCATAGATATAATTAATAAGAAGAGCAAATTTTAAGAGCTGGAACTCCTGGTATTTGACAAACTAAAACATGTGACAAGGAGAGAAAGAAACAGGTTCAATACTTTTGCAGCCACTTACTGTCATACACAGAAATTTCCTCATTCCACACAATTTAAAAAGGTAATGAGGTACTTGGAAGCCTCTTTGTCTTCATTCCACAGGTTCCCACTGGAACCAACTGCTATTGAAGTGCTGTTCATTCTTGCCGTGGGCTATGACAGGCCTGCCCTTGCTGTATTCACCTCCACGTAGAAAGGCAGAAGCGTCAGTGTTCTCTGACAGAGTTCCAAAGTGACAGTGAATTGGCCACCTGGAGACTGCCCACCAGCTGCGTGAACCTGGCCTGGGCACTGACCCCTCTGTGCCTCCAACTCCTCGCCCATATATTATCTCCTTGATTGTTAAGGTCATCTACTTGCTGCTAACTGAAAGGTTGGCAGTTCAAATCCACCCAGCAGCTCTGTGGGAGAAAGACTTGAGAATCTGTTTCCACAGATTACAGCCAAGAAAATCCTATGAGGCAGTTCTACTCAGTCACATGGGGCTGTAATACGTTGGGAATCGACTCAAAGGCACCTAACAACAACAATAAAGTTCACAAAAAAACAAAACATGCTAACTTGGGATGTGAACATAGCTGGCAAACCCTTCCAGGACTTGAAGTCAGTAGCAATTTTGTAGATATTTACGATTATCTTTCATGCCACATGTGAACGAAGTCAACACCAGCCTCCACCACCTCCAGCTTGTCCTCAGAGCCAGGCTGCCCTTAGTCACAGGCCTGCCTGCCCATGACAGCTTCTTTAACTGTGCCTTTGAGAAGCTTCCTCTCCAGCAGCCCTTGTTGGATGCCAACATGAGCTCCCCCACGTGAGTGCACCCACGCGGGCGCCTCCACACAAACACCTCCACAGGAACTAATGTATCAAATGTGGCACCCAGCACAGAGAACATGGTAGTTGTTCGTTGCTGTGGAGCTGGCTCTGATTCATGGTAACTTTATCTATAACAGAATAAAATGTTGCTCGGTTCTGTTCCATTTTCACTATCCTTGGTATGTCTGAGTCCCACTGTT
Source organism: Dugong dugon (assembly GCA_030035585.1). Classification (NCBI taxonomy): domain Eukaryota; kingdom Metazoa; phylum Chordata; class Mammalia; order Sirenia; family Dugongidae; genus Dugong; species Dugong dugon. The sequence continues at coordinate 23,981,063 of CM057468.1, forward strand.
GTGGCTGCTGTGTCAATCCATCTCATCGAAGGTTTCCCTCATTTTCGCTGACCCTCTAACTTTATAGCATATGTGATGTCTTTTTCCAGCGATGGATCTTTCAGCCCTGAGTAACCACTGAAAAGGAAGTCCAGGCCCAAAAGAAGCAGGATGGGGTGATTTCCATTAAATAGCACAGGTTCATCAAGTACCCAGGAATGCATGGCAAGATACGAAGGAGACACAGGGCTGGGACCAAATTAACTTTCTACACTTGGCCATTCTGCTTGGCTTGGCACTGCTTAGATCAGAAAACAAGTTCCCTTTGGTCCCACAAAGGATGGATGGGCAAAATACAGCATGTATTTATGTAAAAGATGGAGAACAAGGGTTGAGCAAATGTGTAGAGGTAGAGGATCTATTCTGGAAGCTATTCCATGACACTGACACTGTTTTATCCCTTTGTTTCACCAAGTCTGAGAGTCAGGAGAGGGATCAGAGTGTGGGCTCTGGAGCCATAGCTGTGGGTTTGACTCCCTGTCCTCTAGTGACCAGTTTAGTGACCTCCTGTGTGAATCCCTTCACCTCTCTGTGCCTTAGTTCCTACTCTTTAAACAGGGGTAACTGTAACATTACCTCCCTCTCAGGGCTGGGAGCATTAAATGAGTACTTGCAAAGCACTCCACGTAAATACTGAACACCAAACCAAAACCAATCCAGTTGCCACCAAGTTGATTCCATCTCATGGCAACCCCCTGTGTGCAGAGAAGAGCTGTGCTCCTTAGGGTTTTCAAGGCTGTGATCTTTCGGAAGCAGATCACCAGGCGTTTCTTCTGAGGTGCCTCTGACTGGATTTGAACTACCAACCTTTCAGTTAGTAACTGAGTGCTTAACCATGTGCATCACTCAGGGACCCTTAATGTAAATATCAGCTTCTATTACTTTCCCTGTTTACTGAAAGTGAAGAGGACTTGAAGCACTTACTGATGAAGATCAAAGACTACAGCCTTCAGTGTGGATTATACCTCAACATAAAGAAAACAAAAATCCTCATGACTGGACCAATAAGCAACATCATGATAAATGGAGAAAAGACTGAAGTTGTCAAGGATTTCATTTTACTTGGATCCACCATCAACGCCCAAGGAAGCAGCAGTTAAGAAATCAAACACGTATTGCATTGGGCAAATCTGCTGCAAAAGACCTCTTTAAAGTGTTAAAAAGCAAAAATGTCACTTTGAGCACCAAGGTGTGCCTTACCCAAGCCATGGTGTTTTCAGTCGCCTCATATGCATGCAAAAGCTGGACAATGAATAAGGAAGACCAAAGAATAACTGATGCATTTGAATTATGGTGTTGCTGAAGAATACTGAATATACCATGGACTGCCAGAAAAGCAAACAAATCTGTCTTGGAAGAAGTACAGCCAGAATGCTCCTTAGAAGTAAGGACGGTGAGACTCCGTCTCACATAACTTTGGACATGTTATCTGGAGGGACCAGTCCCTGGAGAAGGACATCATGCTTGGTAAAGCAGAGGGTCAGCAAAAAAGAGGAAGACCCTCAGTGAGATGGAGTGACACAGTGGCTGCAAGAATGAGCTCAAACAGCAATGACTATGAGGACGGCACAGGACTGGGCAGCGTTTCATTGTTGTACACAGGATCGCCGTGAGTTGGAACCGTCTCAATGGCACCTAACAATGACATTATTTTATCTATTGGAAATTTTAAATTATATGCTCAGCATACAAATGTAAACAAGGTAGAAGTGAATGAAACTTTAAAAACTGAAGTCCCACTCTCATTTTCCCCTAATCCATTTCCTCAGAAACAACTAATGTTAATGGGTTTTTTTTTTCCCTTCCAGACTTTTTCCTAGGGTTATACAAATGTGTGTGTATTTTTTTTTTTTTTTTTACTAATGAAGTATATACCAAATCAAAACCAAACAACTTGCCATCAAATCGGTTCCTGTTCATGATGACTTCATGTGTTGCAGAGAAGAACTCTGCTCCCTAGGGTTTTTTGGCTGTAAACTTTCAGAAGCAGATTGCCACAGAATACAATAAAACAGACCAAAGGAGAGGGCTACTGTTTTGATTCTTTCTGCGCCCGGCCACTAAGAACACACCAGAGAGGAGAAAAGAATGACCAGGTCTTCCTCCCAAGCTTCCTTCCTGGGAGGGCTGTCTCCACACCTCTAACTGCAGGGCCCATAAGTAGGCAACCTTACTACAGAAGCCTAAAGATACCTGCATTTGTTTCCGTGAATGTAATTTACTAGTTTTGTCCAACAGCAAAATGCAGAATTTTCTCAGTGTAGTTTTTTTTCCCCCGTCATTTTCCAATGAAAATGCTAATAAAGTTCTTTGAGAATCATTTTATCACTGAACAGCAACAAAGGGCTGACCCTCCCCACTAGTGAAGGGAATGTCCCCCTCACCTCACCATCCACCAATTCACTAACCTGTAGAATCCTACACCCCACTGCTCCCCATTCCTAGGCCCCTCACTTTTTTTATTCTTCCCAGTCCCCCGATAAGGTCACTGCCAAGCCGAGAAGCAACTCCTGGATTGCTCCTTACTAGGTACGATCCTTGTATCATGTTGCCCTCACGCTAACAGCTCCGAGACTCAGGTCTTCAAATTCAAGGCAGGGAGAAGGTAGGGTGGATTAACAAAACATCAAGATGAATTAAACTCGGGCTTTCTTCAAATAACATGCACCACTCAAGAGAATGGAATTAACACCAAGGGAAGGAAATGCTGCCATTGCTTTTAGACATTGTCTTTCACTGATAACATCAATTATATAATTGTTGAGCAGAGCCAAATGGAATTCCATTTTTTAAATTTATAAAGATTTTGAAGACATTTGTAATCCACTTGCCGAGCAAACTAAAAAAAAAAAAAAAGGTAACTTGGGCTTTCACATGACTCACAGCCCAGCATGAAGGCTGCCTTCTATGGGAGGCCAGAATGGTGTGGCTGTGTATCGTGGTCCACACTGTAAAAGCAAACATTGGGTCAGATGTGGAATGCCCTCTCGCCTCCATTTGATTCTTTTTCCTGTTCATTCATCCTCCTCACCTCCACCTGTTGTTCTTGTTAGGTGCCATCAAGTCAGTTCCGACTCATGGCAACCCTGTGTACAACAGAACAAAACACTGCCCAGTCCTGTGTCATCCTCACAATCGTTGCTATGTTTGAGTCCATTGTTGCAGCCACTGTGTCAATCTATCTTATCAAGGGTCTTCCTCTTTTTCACTGAAGCTTTACCTTATGAAGCATGATGTCCTTTCTCCAGGAACTGTTCCCTCCTGGTAACATGTCCAAAATATGTGAGACAAAGTCTCGCCATCCTCTCTTCCATGAAGCATTTGGAATTTCTTTCGAGACAGACTTGTTCATTCTTCTGGCAGTCCACGGTATATTCAATATTCTTCGCCAACACCATAATTCAAAGGCATCAATTCTTCTCTGGTCTTCTTTATTCATTGTGTAGCTTTCGCATGCATATGAGGCAAACGTAAATATCATGGCTTGGGTCAGGTGCACCTTAGTCCTCAAAGTGACATCCTTGCTTTTCAACACTCTAAAGAAGTCTTTTGCAGCAGATACGCCCAGTGCAATACATCGTTTGATTTCTTGACTGCTGCTTCCATGGGTGTTAACTATAGATCTAAGTAAAATGAAATCCTTGACAACTTCCATATTTTCTCCGTTTATCATGATGTTGCTTATTGGTCTGGTTATGAGCATTTTTGTTTTCTTTATGTTGAGGTGTAATCCATACCGAAGGCTGTAGTCTTTGATCTTTATCAGTAAGTGTGTCAAGTCCTCTTCACTTTCAGCAAGCAAGGTTGTATCATCTGCATATTGCAGGTTGTTAATGAGTCTTCCACCAATCCTGATGCCACATTCTTCTTCATACAGTCCAGCTTTAAGGATTATTTGTTCAGCATACAGATTGAATAAATTGTATTTTGAGTGCCTTCCAACCTGAGGGGCTCATCTTCCAGCACTATATGAGGCAATGTCCCACTGCTATTCATAAGGTTTTCACTGGCCAATTTTTTCAAAAGTAGACTACCAGGTCCTTCTTCCTAGTCTTAGTCTGGAAGCTCTGCTGAAACCTGTCCACCAGGGTGACCATGGTGGTATGTGAAATACTGGTGGCCTAACTTCCAGTATTACAGCAACATGTAAGCCACCACAGTATGACAAACTGACAGACACGGGGTGGCAGCTCTGCCTACCCCTGCCAAAACTGGACTTTCTGCAACCTCTAAAGTATGATTCCAATTTTGTGGTACCAAGCACCTTTTCAATATCTCTGCAATTATTTTTATACTGATCTCTCCACTCTGCTGGAGTGAAAGCTTTTTCCTCTTACTGTACTCTGGAACCACCAGAGGAATTAACAACAGCTTACTGAAAGTAAGTGCTCAGTATTTAGCTGTACAATGAACCAATTATATCCATCTGTTGCCATCGACCTGATTCTGACTCATCGTGACCCTACAGGACAGGGTAGACATACCCCCATATGGTTTCCAGCACCATAGCAACACGCAAGCCCCCACAGTACGACAAACTGACAGACACGTAGGGATAAGAAGCTTATAGTCTATTAGAAGTGATGACACAGAGACAAGTATCTACAATAAAAAGAAAAACAAACAATGAAACAGTGCTGTAGAGTCAATTTTGACTGATGGTGAATCCATGTGTGTCACAGTAGAACTGTGCTCCGTAGGGTTTTCAATGGCTGATTTTTTGGAAGTAGAACATCAGCCCTTTCTTCCAAGTGGCCTCTGAGTGGTCTTGAACCACCAACCCTTTGGTTAGCAGCCAAGTTTATTAACTGTTTGCAACACCCAGGGACTCCAATAAAAGTAAGCATGTGATTAAATAACGTAAGATATGCAAAAAGCACTTTGGACACGCTAAAGCACTCTTCAAATGTTGGTATTTTCAAAATATTATTATTATCATAAGTATGCAAAGTACTATGAGCAAAACAAAATTAGGTAAGAGTCAATTCCTGCCTGCAGTTACTTAAAGTTTAGTACGAAAATTATTTTAATATCAATTGTACTTTATGCAAGGGCTTAATTTTTAATATGGCAAATATCTCCACAAATGAAAGATAAGACATTTATGAATTATACCACGTAGTCTGCATGTGTCATTAAGTGGGAAGGACTAAAAATATCTAGTAACATTTAGAAAATAGTTCACACTTCTTTTTATCACTCCATGAATAATTTTAAAAAATTAAACAGTCTACTCTTAATGCAGGAAAGAAGGTGAAGCATCTAAATCTCCTACTTGAAATAAAAGGATGATATCAAAAATAGATAGCACTTCACTCTATAGATTTGGTCCAGGGAGGCAAATGCCTGCAGCACGTCTATGCAGGGAGGAGCTGAAAAAAGCAGGGCCATACTCTTTCCTCCTTGTCCCTGGCAGCACTGGAGCCCAAACAGCAAGGCAGCCTTGCCCAGCACTGCATTTCTCCCAGTCACCCGTTGTAAATAGGATGCATTTACCAAACAACTCCTGACAATCCCCACCAACATTTTCTTCCCTCATCTGTGGTTCTTGCCAGTCCTCTGCTTCCCCCTCCATTCATGAGTCACTCTCTAAAACTCCAGCAGCGAACCTCGCCACTGTCCTCCAGGCCGCACCTGTGGCATCCAGCCCTGCCCTGGCCCTGACCTTGCTCCCAGCCCCAGCAGCGGCAGGAGACTGATGCCTGTATACAACGTGCCACATGGGTGTGGCATTGGATCGTGGCCACATAACTCCTCATCACCCTAACAAAATGCATTAAATGCTGAGGAAGTGTTAAAAGTGTTTATGAGGGAAAAGAAAATCTGTTATTGTGGTTGTCACCCTAAGAAGTCCTTGACTTGACTGTGGTTCCTGTCACTGATAAGCATATGGCCTTATTTGTAGAACTCTTCTAAAGTTTGGTAAGAACCCACGGGCTTTTGTCATTCAGGTGACTCATTTACATTTTTAATTATTTTAGCATTACCTAAGAAATGAATACATTGGGGGATGATTAAGAGAAAAATTCATGCGTTCTCCCCATATAGCTCCCAGGCAGAGAAGGCAGCTTTGGGATTATTGAGGTTTTCACATCATGAAAACTGGAGGGCAAGAAGGGCTGTCTCTATGGCTGTGGAGGGTGGCAGGGCTGGGCTGTAATTCAGGCTCCTAATCCCACAGTGAACTGCACCCCACACTGACTCTGTACCTATGCTATACCAGGCCCTTGCATGGAGGTCATCTCATTGAACCCTCCTACTAGGTATTTTAAATTGTGCTAATTTGGACATGGAGAGTCAGCCAAGCTAAGAAACTTTACGTAAAACATTACACTAAGTGAGTACATCAGGGCCAGTGCTCCTGTTACCTCCCCTCTTAAGGCATAAGAACAGGCAAGCCCAACCAAACCTGTTGCCATCGAGTTGATTCTGACTCATTGCAACCCTGTAGGACAGAGCAGAACTGCCCCATAGGGTTTCCAAGGAGCAGCTGGTGGATTTGAACTGCCGACCTTTTGGTTAGCAACCTCGCTCCTAACCACTGTGCCACCAGGGATCCAAAAGGACAGGAGGAAGCACTTTTTGCCTCCAGATAGGTTTTGATCCTTGGAATAGTATCATCTGGCCAATGAGTCTCTCTGGTCCTAGTAGAATAGTGTAGAAGAATCATTTCCTCCCATAGGCATGCTTCTCAGTACCCTTGAAAAGATACAAAGATGTAGTTCTTGCAGACAAATAAGTTTATTCATCATACAAGAATTTTTCTCCATTTCAATGAAAAAAGGGCTCCCTCCATGTATCTGTCCGCACTACAGATTTATCGTAATTGGAACACATGTCATTCAGTAGCCCTCCATTTATAGACCAGACAGTCATCACTCATGGAAATACAAGTCCCAATGACAAGAAGGGAATCCGTTAGTTTCAAACGAAGCAAAACAGATATGATAGCTGGCACCTACCATGTATGTGCCAAGCCAAGTGCTAGGTTCTGGGAATACAGAAATAAAAGGACATGGCTCCTCCTCCCAAGGAGCTGAAGGTTCACAGGCGATCGATGAAAATGAGATTAAATGAGTGCTCCTGTGAGGCTGTGAAGGGCATGGGCTTCGCACTCTGACTGCCACAGCTCCTATTTCAGGCCCACGACCACCACCAACATAATCCCGGGTAAGAAGTCTGATGTCTCTCGGCCTAGGGTTTAGAGTACCAACCTCACAGGACTGTTCTGAGGATCAACTGAATTAATACACTGAAGAGAACCAACTTAACAGCACCTGGCAAATAATAAGCCCTCCACTGATGTAGCTATCATAGGATAAGGTAGTCAGGGTTTGTTAAAGGTTGACTTTCAATACGACAAAAATGGAAACATTTCAGAAGGTAAAAAAATCTGAGACAGATACGTAACTATGTCTAAGGAAAGCTTGCAAAAAGGGACCCTATGATAGGAGCATATAGTTTGGTCCCAAGGAAGGCATTCCAAGACCCAAGAGAGCATGAAGAGTGGAGCCTGATGAAACCAGGCTCAAGACCAGTGAACAAGGACAGCTGCAAGATCAGACACGCAGAAAAGATTCAGCATTAAACCTGGGCAATCACAACCACTGAGTTAAAAGCAGAAAAAACACCGAACTGAAAACCAAGCGCCAAAAGCTACAAGTAACTATGATGCTTTGCAAAACTGCAAGAGGTCTCAGGAACAGCAGGAAACAGATCTCTCCAGCTAAAGCTCAGACGTCTCGGGCATGCAGGAAGCAATGAGTCCACTTTAATATTTCCCCTCGAAGCTGTACTATCTGTGCCAAGGATAAGGGATTGGCTGACATTTTTTATTTAGCCTGAGCCCCCAGTAGTAGAGGGGCTTTACTACTAAGATGCCAGGTGACTGAACAAACCTCCCACGGGCCACACTGGCCCTTTGTGAGGTGGAATATGCTTCCAGGGGTCTGAAGTGGAGATGGAACTGTGCATCCATAACTCAGACAAATAGAACTTGCCAGATCTTATTAAACTGGAGTCCCTAGTAGGTTAATTTCCTATTATAAGGTAGGTTCTTTTTCAGCAATGGGAGTCACTCTGTACTAATAAACTGTAGACAACCTGGTAAAGAAAAGCAAACTTCCAGAACTTAAAACAAACAAACAAAAAAAACCCCATTGCCTTCAAGTCAATTCAGACTCCTAGCGACCCTATAGGACAGAGTAGGACTGCCCTATACGGTTTCCAAGCAGTGCCTGGTGGATTCAAACTGCCAACCTTTTGGTTAGCAGCTGCAGCTCTTAACCACTATGCCACCAGGGTAGGGACTAAATAAAAATGGACTTGAGACTTAGCTGGCAAGCCAAACACATGGCCAGTTATTTGCACAAGAAGGAGAGAAATGTTTTTCCCGTACCCTCTGAACTGGCTCTGTCAACATGCAATAATATTTAATCAGTGCCTTCTTGCTTCTGCACAATAATTAAACTGACGTTGTACGCTAGAAATTCATTTCAGATCAGCTTCAATTCACGTGGGGGAAGTTATCTAAGCATTTTAATTATTCTGGCTGGATAGTATATTTAAAACCCAGAGAGGAGCCCCTGAGTCCTAAGCATTAGGGCCCCGTGTGCCCCTACTAACTCATCTGTGCCAGCCCACGCTCAGCATCTCTGCAAACAGCAAGCACACCAGGCCTTTAGGGATCAGTGTCTTCCATGACCAGCTGACACCTCTGAACATCTGCCTCTCACAGAAGCACACAGCTCAGACATCCCTCAACACCTGAGGAAGGAGATCCTCCTCCTTCCACCTCCCGTCTGCCAAGCTAAACCACAGGCCTTGTACCCCACAGACCAGAGGCCATGGATGCAGTTCAGGAAATAACGGGGCTGCTGCTAGCACGAGTGACTCTCAGAAAAACTATGAACTTGAATGTTTTTGTTCCTCATTTGCTGGGCTCTTTTACCTTCTCACTGGTGTCGCCCCTTCATCTCACCCATACCCAGTGGGATCACGTTCTCTGCTCCTTCTCAACTATCAAAACATGCTTTTGGTATAGGATCTCCAGAGGTTCTTTCTAGGAAGGTATAAATGAGAGAAATGACTATACCTCCCCTGGGAGAGCTGCAGATTTAAAAGGGAATAGGAATTAATTTTTAAATTTTTAGACTTTGAGACAGAACTAGCTAGCTGGTTGAAAGAGGCTGTAGCTTTTTTTTTCTTTTTTTGAGGTAAGTGCACAAAAGTGGACACCTTGGACAGGTAGAGGCAAGGTGGCCTGTAAAAGCATCTGTGAATCATCCCATTGATGAGGCTCTTGCTCCCCTACCTCTTGTAAAATGAAGACATTTCTGGGGCATTATATGTCTTTCTCCTTGACCTACCTGAGGTGGATCTCTAGAAGTCTGCATTGCTATGGTGGATTCTTATCATTTTCATGCTAATGAAATCATTGTGAGGAGACTCCTCACTTGAGTTACTATTAATTAAGACCAAAAAAGGGTCTTTTATTTAAGTTTTTTAAAAGCATGCTTTGCACACTAAAATCTGCTACCTTGAAGCATGTAAACACACAAGTGTTTAATGTAAAGAAAAATTAATATTCTTGCATGTGGCTAGGATGCTATGAGCTGCCGGACTAAAATGGATTAGGAAGAAATGCCTGGAGATCTACTTCCCAAAATCAAGCAGTGAAAACCAGTGGAACATAACAGTCTGATCCACAACCGATCATGGGGATGGTGCAGGACGGGGCTGTGTTTCATTCCGGCGTGCGCAGTGTCGTCATGAGTTGGGGGCTGACTCGACGGAATTGTAAGGATTTTAAGAATTGTAAGAATTGTACGCTCTGTTTATGAAGCAGTACTGCTCTGTCCTTGGTGTATAATATGAAATAGGAGATGTCTTTTTATGGGGAAAACTCCACTTATTTGGAATCCATGTGGATAAAGAACGCCTGACCCACAGGGCTTACAGCTCCTCAAGCAAACAGAAGAAAGCACTTCAGAACAGCTCAGCAAGCTATATCCCAGCTCAGAAAACTGTAAGACTGTCTGCCTGCTCTTTTTATCCATCCTCACACTAAGTTGGAAGGCATAAGATGGACTGCAGGGATCTAAAATGGGAATCGAGAAAGCATGCAATACGCAAATGGAGAACAAACTCTTTTTTGGAGATTGTTTTCTAATAACACAAAATATCTTCACTTGCTGTTTCTATCAGTTTTCATACTTCTTAACCTAGTCCGTCTTTGTAAACATGCAAATATGCATTTAAATCTAGAAGAACTGGAAAAAAATACTTGTAATTGTAAAAATATTTTGGAAATAAAAATAAAAGAAGACTCAGAATAATTGCCATAGACACAAAACTGTTGCCTAGTGATTAGGCTAGATGTGAAGGAGCAAATTATTCAATTCATCCCAAAAGCTACAGAAATATCACAAATAAAAACTGTATTAAAACCAATTTTACAACCTTTATCTCACTGAAAATGATTCACCTTTTCCAGGTGTTATAGCTGGTCATATCCCAATGACCTGATATTTGTAAAATATGCTGGGATAAACTGAGTTGACTAAGACTCATTCTGAATGTGAGCTTAAGCATTTATTTATCAAAGTCAGCTTTTATGCCTACCCAATAAATTTAAATGATGGAACTTTTGAACCAATTTGTTCTCTTATCTCAAATGGACTGCTCTGTATCAGATCCGGATAGAGGATATTTCTGAAAGGAGGCAAGTGAGGGAGGGAGTGGGAGGGAGGCTCTATCCACAAGGCCATTACAGGGTTCCTGCAATACCAACAGGAGACATCAGGACATGACGCCCAGAAAGAAGGGGTTTAATCGTGTCTCAGAAAATGGAATCTTTGATAGGGAAGGGAATGAGGTGAAAACAACAAACAAACAAAACTGACTGCTGAACCTTAAGTGTGAGACGTTCCTGGAAATTCTCTTTCCACATCCTTCCCACAGGACATATGCCTGAAAAGCTGGACATAAATCCATTTTTATACAGTGAGTCACGTTTTAAATGTGGGCAGAGGAAGGAATCCTGAAATGAATCTTTGTTAATTCTTTCAATGGTAGATCATCTGAATCACATAATAACAGATTCGAATGTCACTCCCCTTAAATTACGTTTTCCTTAAAGTAATAAAGTTTATAACTTTTTTCTTCAACAGAACACATTTCTTTACAACGTCCTGTGCTTCCTGCTTTTATTGTTCTATTGCTCATCTCTAAAAGCTTTAATTTACCATTGTCATCACCCAATCACGTGAACAATGTGATTCCAGACGATGTGACAGGAGTCAGAGGCTGATATTCACAGCCTCTTACAAATGAGTTGGCGTGGCAAAAACCTATTCAATGACAACCCTGAAGATCAACACTAACTTCAGCAAATAAAGCGCAGAGTGGCCGCTCCTTTCACCATCTCCACTGAATGGTAAGCCAGACGCAGCAAATCACCCCACTCTGTGCTCAGCGCCGGGACTGTGTGCACCCACCCCTGCAGCTAGGGTGACTCCAACGTGCTCAGAGAATCTTCCCTCCAGCTGGCTTTTATGATGACCAGAGCAAAGCTGTTTCTGCTTCCATACTTATTTATGTCAGTTGTCCACACTGTTGCAATTATATAATTTTGTAAACTGATGAAATGTAAGTTTGACAATAAAAATAGTGGATGTTTCCATGAAAACAATGTTAAATACTTTGAATAGATTTGATAATTATTATCATCTTTGTTTGGCTAAGAGCTATGGCTGCTAACCAAAAGGTTGGTAGTTTGAATCCACATCCCACTCATTGGAAACCCTATGGGGACGTTCTACTCTAGCTTACAGGGTTGCTATGAGTTGGAATTGACTTGACAGCAACAAGTTTTTTTTTTTTTTTTTTAAACCATCTTTGTTTAAAAACATATTCTTGAATTAGATGTAGGCAAGAAAACTATAAAACACAGACTGGGAGGAATTGTAAAAATTTAAAAGGATTTGTTACTTAGATTTAGGTGCAGGTATCTTTATATTTTCTCCCTATACCTTAAAGGAAGTGAAACTAAAATTTCTACTCCATTCATTAATGAAGCTGTTTACAAAAGATGCTTCTAAATTGGAACAAGGCAGCTATCCTTGATGCAAACAAGGCTCCGAAGCCGATGCCTGGCTTGATGAGCGGAGACAGGCTGGATTTCAACCCCAAGGGTGCCCCCCTGGCTGGGATTTCAACCCCAAGGGTACCCCATTATGTCAGGAACCACAGCAAATTGATAAAGCAGCTCTGCCCCATACTCAAAGAGAAGACCTGAGTGCCACCTCAAAGGATTGGTCAATAAACATATCTCCACATATTTTAAGTTAAAAATAAAATAATTAAGGTATATATGGGTCACATTTTATGACTCTCCGCTATAAATGACTTTAAAATAACTGACCAAGTACTGGTCATGTTTGTGATACAGTGGTTTTTACAGTGCTATTAAATGTACCTAATTATTAAAAAAAAAAACAAAAATAATTGCCATTAAGTCTATTCCAATTCATGGAGATCCCATGTGTGTCAGAGTAGAGCTGTGCTCTTCAGGGCTTTCAATCGCTGAGTTTTCAGAAGTAGATCACCAGGCCTTTCTTCCAAGGTGCCTCTGGGTGGACTCAAACTTTCCTTTCAGTTAGCAGCCAAGTGTGTTAAACGTGCACCATCCAGGGATAGTCATATTCTAATAACAGACTGTAGTATACTTTAGAAATTTAAATCGTTAATAATATCTTGAGCAGTGACTGATAAAAGTTACCAGGATGGCAGAGGGCTTGGTAACACCTGAAATTAGGACATATAAAATATACTGAGGAAAAGACATCACAAGAGCTTTGTATAATGACATGTCAGGTATCTTGTTTTCCTGTACACTACATAGTACTTTATTCTAGGAGCTCAAAAAACAAAATGTATCCTGCATCTTATTAGCTCTTAAGAGTCCAGGGGTGAAGGCCAAATGTTCACAGCTTTGTGCTAAAAACAGGAAACTGCTGATGACAGAGGGATCCCACACTCATATCAAGATGCTGCTGGCTACATGAAGGTGTGCCAACTCACACTGCTCAAGTGTGAGCATTCTCAAACAACCTACACCAAAGGATGCAAACCAAGCCACTACTTGACTTAAAATAGTTTAGATTCACTGAGAATTTATTTTTAACACTGGTTATCAAGATTTAGATATATCTACATCAAACTCCTTGATGGGAGTTATCACATCTCTAAATTATATTGAATTCTCAATACTTGATAAAGTACCACATGGCATGGATATCACTATACTTTCCTTTATGAATGTAACTAGCCTTGAGGCAAGAGGGTCATTCAAACCCCAAATACTCAGATCCCAGTACCAGGCATACAGTAAAACCAACCAAACCCACTGCCATCAAGTTGATTCCGACTCATAGCAACCCTATAAGATAGAGTAGAACTGCTCTATGAGGTTTCCAAGAAGTGGCTGGTGGATTTGAACTGCCTACCTTTTGGTTAGCAGCGATAGCTCTTAATCACTGCACCGCCAGGGCTCCTAGATATAGTAGGTACTTGTTATGGATTGAATTGTGTCCCCCAAAATAACATGCTGAAGTCCTAAGCCCCGGTACCTGTGAATGTGACCTTGTTTGGAAAAAGAATCTTTTACTGAATCTTAAACCATTCTGAATGACTCTCTATAAAAGACACACAGACAGACACAGAGGGATGATGGTCATGTGAAGATGCACTTACAAGCCAAGGAAAGCCTGGAGCTACCAGAAGTTGAGAGAGACAAGAGAAGATCTTCCCCTAGGGCCTTTGGAAAGAACACGGATGGCCCTGAAAACACCTTCAATTTGGACTTCTAGCCTCCAGAACTGTGACACAACAGATTTCTGTTGTTTAAAGCTACCGATCGTGTGGTACTTTGTTATGGCAGCCCTAGGAAACTAATACAGCACTCAATAAATTTCTGCTACATTAAACTGAAACACTGATGCAAAGCAATTGAAATTTTCAAACTTACAAAAATGGTGAATGATCAGTACAATGAATATTTGTATGCAGGTAGTTGCCGACTTTCGATAGGGTTCCGTTCCAACGATTCTGTCGTAAGTCGGTACTGACGTAAGTCAAACATCTCCTTTTTTTTTTTCATTACTACTGCCTTTTATTATCAGTATCTTTATAAATCCAATCTTTATTTGTCTTTGGGGGTTGGAAACATTACATACAAACATCTGAGAGTGAATATCTGAAAATGATAACATCAGCAAATTATGAGCGCCAACATTGTATGTAGTACATATTACTAATGATAAGATGTACGTCAACAAAAAAAAGGTCGTTAAGTGTGGTTCATTGTAACTCAAATACATCGTATGTCCGAGACTACCTGCACTCTCCAACTAAACTACAAAATAAACTAATTTGCCAAGCATCAAAGTAAATCCAAATATAATCTTGTACTGTCTTTCATCCACCTTTTTTCCCATCTTCTTTGCTGTAATCTGTAGATGACAGCCTCCTAATCCCTCTCCACCACTCTTCTAGACCAGATTCCAGAACGACTGACTGACGAGATTCTCTGGAAAGTGGTCTTCTGATTGCCCGAGATTCTGTTGCTGAGAGACAGCGATCTCTATGGCCCTTGGCCCTTTCATAAACATCACGGCACCATCTGACCTCAGCAGGGAGATTACATAAGGCAAAACGCCAACCCCTGGGAGGCTAACTCAATTGTTTTTATACTTCTTCATGATTTTGCTCAGACCTTAGCACAGTGCTCAGGAAAATGTGGTTGACTTCTGATGAACAGATAAGCAAAATGTGGTCCATCCATACAATGTGATATTACTTAGCCATAAAAAGAAATGAATCTTGAAAAAATTATGCCGAGTGAAATAAGTGGGACACAAAAGTACAAATAATATGTGATCCTACTTATATGAAACATCTAGAACAGGCAACCACCACCTACCTGTCAGTTTGTCATTCTGTGGTGGCCTGCATGTTCCTATGATGCTGGAAGCTATGCCAACAGTATTTCAAATTCCAATAGGGGCACCCATGGAGCCAGTGGAGCTTCCAGACTAAGGTAAACTAGGAAGAAAGGCCTGGGGATGCACTTCTGAAAATTAGGCAATGAAAACTTTGTTTCACCACAAAATACTGTCCAACTTGCTTGCTTTAGACACATCATCATCAGGGAACAATTGCTGAAGAAGAACATCTATTTGGTGAAAAGGAGGGACAGTGAGGGAGAGTGGGACCCTCAGTGAGATGGACTGGCACAACAGCCGTAATGATCCAGCCTGCTGGTGATTGTGAGGATGATGCAGGACCAGGTAACATTTTGTTCTGTTGTACACAGGACCGCCACAGGAGTCAACTCAACAGCAGTTAACAACAACAGAATAGGCAAATGCATAGTGACAAAGGGCGTTAGTGGTTACCAGGGGCTGGGGGCAGGAGGGAATAAATGGATACTGGCAATGGTAGCACAACACGGTAAATGTAATTAATATCACCGATTTCTACATTTAAAATGATGAAAATGACTTTTGGTTATATATATTTCACCACAAAAAAATTTTTTTTTAAAAAAAGAAGACCAGACTTACTGACCTGAGAGACTGGAGAAACCCGGAGAGTATGGCCCCCGGACACTCTTTTATCTCAGTAATGAAGTCACTCCTGAGGTTCACCCTTTAGCCAAAGATTAGAAAGGCCCATAAAAGAAAATGAGACTAAATGGGCACACAAGCCCAGGGACAAGGACTAGAAGGCAGGAGGGGACAGGAAAGCTGATAACAGGGAACCCAAGGTCAAGAAGGGAGAGTGCTGACATGTTGTGGGGTTGTTAACCAATGTCATAAAACAATATGTGTACTAATTGTTTAATGAGAAGCTAGTTTGTTCTCTAAACCTTCATTTAAGGTAACAGAAATAAATTTTTTTTTAATATGGTTGAATTATATTTGTTTCTATGTCTTTGGGTAATATTAAAGTTTCTAACTGTATTTAAAAGGTGACCTACTATGAAAGACTGCAATTTCTACTTATTCCTCTCACTTTAATTAAAATGTACTTTGTGTATATATAGTTCAAGCTCTTGGCGAAACATGTCCAAACAGGCATTATTTATTAAAGCTACTAATAAGAAACTAAATCACAGCATCCATGTCAAACTTGAATCAAACTGAATATTTTATTCTATTTCTGGCCTTGCTATTTAGGATATGCCAATTCCTTCACCTAAGAATAACTGTTTAAAATGTACAATGTAATTAAATAAGGGCTAATCCTAGCTACCCCAAAAAGCTGTCATGCAGACTAAATGAAAAAATGTTTGTAAAATTGCCTGAGATACTCCTGGGTGTACAGTAAGCTTGCAGCCAATTCATGTGGACTTTTCCCCACCCTCTTCTGGGAAAACTAATGTCAAATAGTCACGCTGTGACCTCTCCTGTATCTCCTCTTCCAAACGTTACTACTGACCAGACATGATCCAAGGCCTCGTTGATTTTTAGGTAGAAGAGTTCCCTTTTAATTCTCATGGTTTGCCCTTCCAAAACATGAGCTTTGGAAGGCAGGACATGACTTCTCACAGGTTGGAGTGACATGGTCAGAAGTCTGGTTGTGCATGGGCTTACCCATCAAAAAGACAAATAAGAAGAGTTAGCATTTTCTGGAAATTACTGAGGGTTGGACCAGGGAAAATTCTCTTATTGAAGCAGTGTAAGATGAGACCTAGTTCCTACAGGCAAGGACAAAGGGCCTACATGCTTTAGGGTGGCAAGAAGGGGACTCACATTGAATCATGGCCTGCTGTGAGCCAAATACTTCAGAATATACTGCCTCGTTGTAGCAGCTGAATGGCGGCCCCTCAAATACATGTCCATGTCCTAATTCCTGGAATATCATCTTATGTGGCAATAAGTATTACCTTGCATGACAAAAGATATGATTAAGTTAAGGATCTTGAGAAAAGGAGCTTACCCTAGGTTATCAGGAGGGGCCCCAAATGCAATCACATGTATCCTTACAAGAGACAGACAAGGAGATTTAAGACAGAGAAGACACACACAGAGGGGAAGACTAGGTGAAAACAGAGGCACCGACTGGAGTGAGGAGAACACAAGCCAAGAAATGCCAAGGATAGCTGACAATCACCAGAAGCTTAAAACAGCATGGATGAGATTCTCCCCTAATGCCTCTGTACGGAGCACGCCCCCACAAACACCTTGATTTCAGACTTCAGCCTCCAGAATTTTGAGAGAACAAATTCCTGTTGTTTCAGGCCACCAGGTTTCTGGTAATTTGCTAAAACAGGTGTAGGAAGCTAACACTGGTGAAATCCTAATGCCTACAAAGCAAGGTGAGCAGCTGACCATTCACTGCAATTGCAGCCCAGCCCGGCTCTGCCCCCTGCACCCATGGAAGTGTGAGCAGCACAGCAAGTGAGCATGGCCTTACACCCCAATCCCAGGGCCAGCATGCAGACACAGCTCCACACGAGCTCCCATGGCTGTCTTTAATCCTTGCTCTAATATACCCTCAGCTAAAAGGATTTCTGCAATGTGCTCTGGAAAGATACAGGGCTAGCTAAGACCTAGGATTTCTCATAGCTGGTGGCATGGTGGCAGCTGTCCAGTCGTCTCCAGCACAAAGACACAGTGTTCCCAAGTGACACGCCCAACACTCCAGTCCTTTAAATTGCCTCCTGCTTCATGCCGCCCTGGATATTTTATTTGACTAAGAACTAATTAGCATTCTCAATCTATATATACTTGAGCAATCTACAGGGCTGAGGCCAATGCACAAAAGGTGTGGCCGTGAAATCCCTGCCGGAGCCCCACCAGAGCCTTGCTTTTCTTAGTGATCCTTTGAAAGCTCACTCTCAGTGCCACAAGCAAGCCTTTGTGCTCCAGAAAAGCCCACTGTTTGGCATTTCAGCACACGCAACAACTCGTAGGCAGTAACCAATTTTAGAATGAGATGTAGCGGCAATGATCACATCAGTGGGGCTATATGTGTTTATTTAGAAATTAGAGTCACATGAGAAAGAAACCATGGAAGACTGGCCCTTTATCAGTATCATTACTTGGATGAGCATTCTCTTTGGATCACCCCAGTGACACCTCCTCTTTGCACTCTTTCCAGCCTGCAAATGGTTTCTCCCATGCTCCTTCACAGCAACCCCAGGAGGCAGTAAGGCCAGTGTCATAACCACCATTTATTTACTAGGGAGGAAACCAAAGTTCGAAGAAACAACGGGACTTGATCAAGATCACCAACTGGTGGGACAATGGAATCATATTCAGCCCCCAGCTGTTGTCTTATCCTGGGACACTTGAACTTTCAATCTGGCTATGCTTCTCATCTTTACTTTGACCACCAGGAAGCTCAGAATCTTATCTTGCTACTGCATTAGGAGAAGTTTCATTATTTCACTGTATTGTTAAGGCAGAACTATTTCCCGTCTGACATGCCGTTTTCCTAATTTACTGCTTAAGGTGAATGATAAGCTCCTTTCAAGACCTGGAGTTTACATTCAGCATGGAAGCACAGGTAAAGTTTTCTTTACCAGCTTTACTCACTCATTCATTATATTGTATATACAGTAAAACCTACAAAAGCTAGAACCTGTGTAAGCTGGAAACCTGTCAGAGAAGGCAAACTCAAATATTTTCTATTTATACAGAGCAATAAATAGAAAAGTGCTAAGACTGTGCCCTGTCAACGGCAGAAAACTTGTGAGACCCGGAAAAACAAGGCAGTCCTGCAGAGTTCTGGCTCTCACAGATTTTACTGTACTACACACAAGATTTTTAAAAGGGAATGCAGAGGCCCATAAAAACAGAAACTAAACTAAAATCCACGATAAGTTTACTATACCATGCTGCATACTCTTTGGCTTTCCGCAGTAGCAAGATAAAGTTCTGAGCTTCCTGGTGGTCAAAGTAAAGATGAGAAGCATAGCCAGATTCAAAGTTCAAGTATCCCAAGATAAGACAAGCCAGTCCTCTTAGAGGAACACTTTTTTTGGTAATGAGAGGTAGCATCTCTTATGCGGCACTCTTCGTGAGGACACCATGTGGAATAGTGAATTACGTGCATAATAACATGCTGTATAAACAAAAGGTGCCGTAGCAATTGTCAAACAGCTACTTCTCTCCTCAATAAAATGGATATTGCAACACAAAGTCACAATTCAGTAAAGCAATTCTATTCAGAGTCCAAGCAAGGCAGTCAAATACACAACTGTCTTATAGTCTGGATCAAGAGTGAAAGCGTTTCTCAAGAAAGCGTAGGATTTCTCAAGGAAGAGAAGGACTATCACAGTGGATGTGTACATTGGACTATAAAAAGCAACACCAATATCTTATGAACTACGGAATTAATTTGGTATATTCAGAACACTGGTAAGCAATATACAAAGGGTATTCTTTACAAACTTATAAACTTAATATTTAAATTGAATATGCTTTCATTAAAGAACTCATTATTTATTCTGAGATTATTATAGATAAAACTGTAAATGTATAGGTAGCTGTAAAATGTACAAACAAAATATATTTCAGTTAAAATTCTGTTTTATAATAATATTATTAATATTCAGCATTAATCACACAAAATATGAAACCAAAGAAATTAGAGATATTTTAATGTTTGGTAAAATAACTTGCCTATCTAAAGAAAAACAGATACACTATCAAAAGTACTAAATTTCACTTATATTGGACTAAATCTCCCCTCTCCATTCCTTTAATAAAGAAACTACAATTAGAGGGCAATAACAACGAAGAAACGATATTTTTTATGAAATTAAACTTCAAAGCTAAGCATTCAGGACCTTGTGTATTCATTATAACAGAACAAACACACATACCAAAAAAAAAAAAAAACTTATTGCCATCGAGTTGATTCCAACTCATAGTGACCCTATAGGACGGAGTAGAACTGCCCCACAGGGTTTCCAAACAGCAGCTGGTGGATTCGAATTGCCAACCTTCTGGTTAGCAGCTGAGCTCTTAATCACTGTGTCACCAGGGCTCCCATTACAACAAAGGACATGTGTATTTATTTTCCTACAATATAATGTATATATTTGATCATTTTGAAATTATTTTTCCTGGAAATAAGATAGCTCTTTTTAAAATTCATTTTCTTATAGTTAGAAACAAACTTTTAGTCATTACTCTTACTTAATTCCTGAAGATAGTTATAATTTACTATCCTAAACAAATGGAATACATTATTATTTAAAAGTATACAGTTCTTGAAGTTTAAACCATCATAGTATTGTTTTCTCAGTTTTTTAAAATTTTATTGTCATACTTTAAGTGAAAGTTTACAATTCAAGTTAGTCTCTCATACAAAAATTTATACATTCACTGTTATGTGGCCCTAATTGCTCTTCCTATACTGTGACAGCACACTCCTCCTTTCCACTCTTGATTTCCCATGTCCATTCAACCAGTTCCTGACCCTCTCTGCCTTCTCATCTCACCTTCGGATAGGAGCTGCCCATTTAGTCTCATGTATCTACTTGAGCTAAGAAGCACACTCTTCACAAGTATCATTTTATGTCCCGTAGTCCTGTCTAATCTTTGTCTGAAGAGTTGGCCTCGGGAATGGTTTTAGTTCTGGGCTGATAGAGAATCCGGGGGTCATGCTTTCTGGGATTCCTCCAGTCTCAGTCAGACCATTAAGTCTGGTCTTTTAACTAGAATTTGAGTTCTGCACCCCACTTCTCTCCTGCTCCATCAGGAGCTCTCTGTTGTGTTCCTGTCAGGGCGGTCATTGGTGGTAGCCAGGCACCATCTAGTTCTTCTGGTCTCAGGCCGATGAAGTCTCTGGTTTATGTGGCCCTTTCTGTCTCTTGGGCTAATACTTTCCTTGTGTCTTTGGTGTTCTTCATTCTCCTTTACTCGAGGTAGGTTGGGACCAATTGATGCGTCTTAGACGGCCACTTGCTAGCTTTAAGACCCCAGACGCCACTCACCAAAGTAGGATGCAGAACATTCTCTTAATAAACTTTGTTATGCCAATTGACCTAGATGTCCTCTAAAAGCATGGTCCCCAGACCCCGGCCCCTGCTACTCTGTCCCTCTAGGTGTTTGGTTGTATTCAGGAAACTTCTTAGCTTTGGTTTAGTCCAGTTGTGCTGACTTCCCCTGTAGTGTGTGCTGTCCTACCTTTCACCTAAGATAATTCTTGTCTACTATCTAGTTAGTGAACAAACTTCTCACTCTCTCCCGAACCTCGTATCATCAAAGAATGTTTTTTTCTGTGTTAAAACCTCTTCTTCTGTTCTTATGATAGCAGTCTTATACAATATTTGTCCCTCTGTGACTGACAAAATTCACTCAGCATAATGCCTTCCAGATTCCTCCATGTTATAAGATGTTTCATGGATTCATCGTTGTTCTTCATCGTTGCAAAGTATTCCATTGTATGAATATACCATAATTTATCTACTCGTCCATTGATGGGCATCTAGGTTGTTTCCATCTTTTTGCTATCGTGAAGTGCTGCAGTGAACATAGGTGTGCATATATCTATTTGTATGATGGCTCTTATTTCTCTGGGATATATTCCAAGGAGTGGGATTGCTGCATCATATGGTATTTCTATTTCTAGCTTTTTAAGAAAGCGCCAAATCAATTTCCAAAGTGGCTGTACCATTTTACATTCCCACCAACAGTGTATAAGTGTTCCAGTCTCTCCACAACCTCTCCAACATTTATTATTTTGTGTTTTTTGGATTGATGCTAGCCTTGTTGGTGTGAGATGATATCTCATTGTAGTTTTGATTTGCACTTCTCTAATGGCTAATGATAGTGAGCATTTCTTCACGTGTCTGTTAGCCGCTTGAACATCTTCTTTGGTGAAGTGCCTGTTCATATCCTTTGCCATTTTTAATTGGGTTATTTGTCTTTTTGTTGTTGAGGTTTTGCAGTATATCATAGATTTCAGAGATTAGATGCTGATCAGATTTGTGTAACCAAATTTTTTTTCCCAGTCTGTAGGTTGTCTTTGGACTCTTTTGGTGAAGTCTTTTGATGAGCACAAGTGTTTGATTTTTAGGAGCTCCCAATTATCTAGCTCCTCTTCTGGTGTTTGTGCATTGTTACTTATGGTTTGTATTCTGTTTATGCCATGTATTAGGGCTCCTAGCATTGTCCCAATTTTCTATTCCATGATCTTTATTGTTTTCGATTTTATATTTAGGTCTTTGATCCATTTTGAGTTAGTTGTTGTGCATGGTGTAAAGTATGGTCTTGTTTCAGTTTTTTGCAGATGGATACTCAGTTATACCAGAACCATTTGTTAAAGAGACTGTCTTTTCCCCAATTAATGGACTTTGGGTCTTTGTCAAATTATCAGCTGCTTATAGGTGGATGGCTTTATGTCTGGATTCTCAATTCTGTTCCACTGGTCTATGCATCTGTTGTTGTACCAGTACCAGGCTTTTTGACTACCATGGCGGTATAATATAAACCATCATAGTATTTTTAAACATCTCAAATACATTTAAAAATTGCTCTTGTATACCATATTTTTACTAAAATAACATATGCATTCAATGTTTATTTGCCAACTGCTCCCTCCCCCCACGAGATATTTTCATAAGCGTGCTATGCTCATTTTTTTACAGCAACATGTAAAAAAAAAACTGGCATAGCAGCAGTTATGGAAATACCTCATGGGAGGAGGGAGCGGCTGGCAAACAAATGAGAAGGTGCATGTTATTTGCATAGAAATACAGTACCTTATTTACAGAGCTGTATAATATCTAAATTTTGCACTGAAACTGGAAAAGGAGAAAAATTACATGATTTTTATTCATGCATGTATTCAAGTGATATTTGTATTTATCTTCTATGGGTCAGTCTCTGGGAAGATTCTGGAAATCTACAAATATGGAAGGCATGGTCCCTTCCTGGTATAGTCCAGTGTCTGGTAGGGGATGCAGAGCCACAAACCTCTACTAGCCAACATAGCTGGTGCTATGACAAAGCTCACATAATGCTCTTGGAGCTCAAGATTGTTCTCCCTTTCTGCCTGAGAGAGGGTGGTGGTCTCAGGGAATGAATGACTCCAGAGGAGGTGCTGGTTGAGAAAGTGTTGAAGAATGGGAGAGATAACAGCCAACCAGAGAGAAAGGTATGTGCTGGGAGAAGACAGACTAGAAGGTGGGCTATGTGGAGAACTGAGATTACAGGGACTTTAATGGCTGGGAACTGACAGTGTGCAGTGGGGCAGCAGTGGAAGGGGCACAGGGGCCAGGCACAAGAGCCTGGAATTTGTCACAGAGGTGACAAGAAGCCCATGGAGAACTTCAGGCAGGGGAATAATATGATCACATTTGCATTTAGCTGTAATATCCTTGGTGGTGTGAGGAGGGTGGGTTTAGATCAATCATAACCTGCCTTTGCTTAGAACCCTTTGAAAGAATCCCATCCATCAGCCTTAGAAAAAATCCACACCCACATCTACACTAGCCACCTTGCCTACCTCACCTCCTGGCAATCTCTTCACAGCTCAGCTACTCTGGCCATGCTGACTACCTTCCCCGTCTCACATCTTCCGCATGCCAATTTGAGGCCCACCTCAGGGCGTTTGCACATGCCACCCTACAGCCCAACATGGCTTATTCTTCTCTTCATTCAGGTCTGTGCACAATGAAACCACAAGGAAGTTTCCCATTACAACTCTCTATTCCAATTCAGTTATCATTTCCTGAAATCATATATGTGTTTGAGTATTTACTGTCAGTCTTCCCCACTAGAATATAAAGTGTTGCAGAGGGGATGGAAGAGACCTTATCTATAATATTTATGGCTGTATCCCAAGGGTATAAACCATTGGTGAATGGTAGGTCCACAATAAATACCTAGTAAACGAATGAATCAATGAAAGGGAGACTGGAGTTAGAAAACTACTGCAAAAGTCCAAAACGCCAACAGTGGTTTTGTCTAAACTAAGAGAATGGCAGTGTGGCTAGGTAAGAAGAAATATATTTGAAAGCTATTAGGCAGAAGAGTTGATGTGGGAAGTGAATGAAGGAATACAGGTCTGCTTACACACTTCCTCCTTGGTTGATAGGGAGGATGGCATGGCACCATTCTTCAAGCCAAAGCACTCATTAGGACTGAGTGGTGCAGTAAGAGGTTCAGTTTGGGGTGTGCTGAGTTATAGGTCCATGGGGCACCCATGTGAAGTTGTCTTGGAAATGCAAGTCTAAAGCTTCTTAGGTGAGACGTGATGGATAGAGCTACAGCTTTGCGTGCGGTGATTGTTGAAGTCATAGGAATAATAAAACTATGCTTACAAAGGATCCAAGATGATAAAAGGCTCTTTCCAAATCTTATTACACTGTATTCTCACTACACCCTAACCACTGAGAGGTTACTGACTCGCTCCAGGTCACCCGACAGGAAAGTGGTTTCTGACAACACGCCCTGCACCCATGGGAGGTAACACCACCAAGGCAGAATGTAAGGAATGAGAAGGGATACTGGCTGAGGAAGAAACCTAGGGAAACACCAATATTTAAGGTATGGGTAAAAGAAGAAAAAGAGATTCTTCAAAGGAATCAGAAAAAAAAGCAGAAAGACAGAAGAAAAATGAGAGAGAGAGTATTGAAGGAGTTCACAGAAGAGGGAGTTTCAAGGAAGAAATAGTTGTAACAGTCACGTGCTGTAGAGAGAGCAAGTAAAATCAGGATTGAGTTGAGTGTTCCACAGTGGGTTGCCATTGGGAAGGACTCCATGACTTAAAGAGTGAGTCTGCAAACAAGGACAAAGGGCTCCATTAGGGAGAGATGAGGCATGATTAGAGATGAGCACATTCACAGGAAGGTTGGACTTTAGAAAAATCATCAGAAGCGAAGTCAAGTTGCTGTGCATGCAATCTGATACAGCACTGAGATCAATATTCTCCCCATAATCACCATGGTATCAAAGTTTGAAAAAATAGTCTGTGGTATGCATATATATATCACAAAATTATATGTAAAGCACACTGGCACAAGTTTTAAGGCATGCTTGTATAAAACCCTAATGAGCAACTGGAAACTCAGTCACTGAGCATTTATTAAGTCTCTGCTAAGTGCCAAAGGAGCCCTGATGGCTCAGTAGTTAAGCGCTTGGCTGCTAACTGAAAGGTCAGCAGTTTGAACCCACCAGTCGTTCTGTGGGAGAAAGATATGGCAGTCAGCTTCCATAAAGATTTACAACCTTGGGAACTCTATAGGGCAGTCCTACTCTGTCCTATAGTGTCGCTATGAGTTGGAATCGACTCAGCAGTAAGGGTTAAGTGCCAAGTCCTAAGAGCCAAATATGAATAAGGTATTGTCTTGCCCTCGTGGGGTGTATAGTCCAATAGAAGGAGAGATGTGAACAGGTGGGTGAAAGCATAGTTGAGCTCTAACAGAAGTTCATGGTGGGCACAAAGAGGGCACAAGACAATTCTACTGAGGGGTTTGAGAAGAGGCTTCATGAAGCAGTGACCCTTGGGCTAGTCGTGAAAGATGAGGCAGTGTTCAACCAGGTAGGCTGTTCAGGGCCAGACCCTGTAACAGTGATGAGTCAGAGGCTCCAGGGCAAAATAGGGAAGAGCCTCCTCTTCTAAATGAAGGCAAATAGAATTTACACTGTCAACCAGGGTGCCGCTATCCACTGTGCCACACCCAGTGGGTATGACACAAGCAACATTCTTATTAGTAGCAAAGTGATAGTGCATAGAATTACTACCGTTCACCAGAAGTGCCCGAAAACCCAGAGTGTGACCCTTGGAGAGTCCTGCCTGTGAGCATCATCTGTCATCTATGTTCCGGCGGGGGAAAGGTCAAGAACCAGTGTTACAGGCCAGGCCTTCTGAGAGTGTGCATGATAATCTCCTGGAGGGCTTGTCAAAATACAGATTGCTGGGCCCCACTCTCAGAGATCTGATTCAGTAGGTCTGGGGCAAAACCCATGTATTTGCATTCTAGCAAGTTCCCCAGTGGTCCTGATGCTATTATACTTTGAGTAACCTTATTATGGAGAATGGATGAGAAAGGTATAAGATGAGAGACAAGGAAATCAGAGAGTATTTCAGTTGTTCAGGGAAGAACTGACAAGTGCCTGAACCAAGAGTCAAGGCAGTACAAACGGGAACAGAGAGTACATTGCCCATACAAGAGACATTGAGTCTAATATCACCTTCAGGAGTCTAGCTGGATGACGTGTGGATGGTGAATTCTGGGCCTCAATTGATCCAGCTACAAAATGAGGTGGCAGAGATGCTCTCTAAGGTTTCTTCCCAATGCCCTCTTCTGACTGTTCTCTGCTTCAGGCATCTGCAAGCTGCTACAACACAGCTACAGACCACAGTGCAGCCAGCATCCCATGTGGGATGTCCCTGGGTCAGCCACTCTCAATAAGACCTTAAATTAGTTAAAGGATCAAATTTTTGCATTGTTAACGACTACTTGGAGGTTTAGATTAAGGGTTAAATGAACTGATTACAGAGACAATCTGGGGGAAAATGTCCATCTGTAACTTTTACATAGACAAGAAGAAAAAAACCTTGTTTTGTTGGTTAGTGAACTGGTCTTAATGTTTTTCTAGACAGCAGCTGGACGTCCCCACTTTCTAAGTTAATGGTAAATTGTGGAGCCCACTCCACAATGCTTTGAGTTGAAATCTCAATACCTTTCAAGAGGAGAAGTTTCCCAGGTGTGGCTGTGGGCTAACTGGTTTTAGTGTCAACCAGCCTGACTAAGTTCAAGGACCTGGGCTGGAAAGGCCAGGGAGACAGAACCTGCCAAACTGGTTTTGTTGGTTTGTATCGCTGATCATGACACAAATCTTCACGTCACTGAACACCTTTGTGGCAATTACCAAACATTTGTGTAATGATTTCCTATCAAGAAGTAGCTTGACAGAACTATTATCCCCATTTCAAACAAGGGGAAGAAGATAATTAATATTTATGGAATGTGAACTATGAGTCTGGTACTATAGTGGGCCCTTAAATACACTGTCTCATCTAATTTTCATAATAGCTCACAAGGTAGGTGCTATAACCCCCATTTTATAGAACATGAAACTGAGACTTAGACTAAGTAATTGTCAAAAGACACCACAACCAGTAAGTGATGGAGCCGGGACTCAAGCCCTGCCTGTCTGAGCTCAACAGTCATGGTCTGCTCTCCCTACATAAATCCCAGACTCTCAGAATCACTGGGTCAAAACTGAGGGCAGCAGAGGACCTGTGCAAAAGGCTATTCACCAAAGATCAGTTTGTGATAATAAAAGTAGTAAAGAGTAGAAACAGCTTGTCTTAGTTATCTAGTGCTGCTATAACAGAAATACTACAAGTGGATGGCTTTAACAGAAGTTTATTCTCTCACAGTTTAGGAGGCTAAAAATCCAAATTTAGGGTGCTAGCTCCAAGGGAAGACTTTCTCTCTGTGTCAGCTCTGGAGGAAGGTACCTCCCATCAGTCTTTGCCTGGTCCAGGAACTTCTCAGCACAGGGACCCAGGTCCAAAGGATGCCCTCTGTTTCTGGTGCTTCTTTCTTGATGGTATGAGGTCCCTATCTCTCTGCTCACTTCTCTCTCCTTTTATCTCTTATAAGATAGAAGGTGATACAGACCACACACCAGGGAAACTCCCCTTACAATGGATCAGGGCTGTGACCTGGGTAAGGGTGTTGCATCCCACCCTAATCCTCCTTAACATAACCTAATCTTGCCTCATTAACCACAGGCAGAGATTAGGATTTACAACACATAGGATATTCTCATCAGATTACATAATGGTGGACAATCACACAGTACAGGGAATCATGACCTAGCCAAGTTGGTACACATTTTAGGGAGACACAATTCAATCCATAATATTCCACACTTTGGTCCCCAAAATTCATGTCCTTGCCACATGCAAAACACATTCACCCCATCCTATCATAGCAAAAGTCTTCAATCAACTCCAAGTCCAAAATTTCATCATCTACAAAATTCCTTTTCAACTGCGAAATCTAGAATACAAGTTACCTGCTTCCAAAGCACAATGGTGCAACAGGCACAAGGTAGGCATTTCCATTACAAATGGGAGAAACTGGAGGGAAAGAGGGGATAAAAGGCACCAAGCATGTAAGCAGAACACATTACATCTGCTCTCAAGGCTTGAAAATAATCCTCTGTTCTCTGAGACCATTTAGGCAATGGCCCTGCCCTCCAGACTCTGAGTGTTGGTCACACTCTCTGGATTCTGGGTGGAGGGCCCTCGGTCATGGGCTTCAGCTCCACCTTCCAGGCCCACTGAGACAGCAGCTCTGCTCCCTCGGATTTGGGCAGCCCCATTCTCCTAGTCCGTCTAAGTGGTCACCTTACCCGCTCGATGCTGGCAGGCCCTGTTCTTCTGCCCCTTGGGCATGGCAGCCCCACTCTGCCAGGAAGCCTCTTGCTCAAAAGCACTCAGCTCTCTCACTCCATGGGTCAGCTCCTGCACTGTCACATGCACATCTGGTTCTGCTGCTGCCGTTTCTCTGCTGCTGCTTCTCGCCATCTGCACTGTCTCCGGTGTTACAGCTCTCCTCACTTCCTTCCGAGTCTTCGCCAGAATTGTCTTTGATGTCCATAATTCCACCAACAGTCTCTTCAAGGCAATCTAGGCTTTTACAATTAACATCTTAAAACTCTTCCAGCTCCGCTGATTCACAGTTTCAAAACTGCTTCCACATTTTAGGTATCTATTAGAGCAGCACCCCGCTCTCCCAGTACCAAATTCTGTCTTAGTCATCTAGTGCTGCTACAACAGAAATACCACAAGGGGATGGCTTTAACAAACAGAAGTTTATTCTCTCACAGTTTAGGAGGCTAGAAGTCCAAATTCAGGACTCTAGGGGAAGGAGTTTGTCATCAATCTTCCCTTGGTCTATGAGCTTCTCAGCACAGGGACCCTGAGTCCAAAGGACATGCTCCAGTCCCAGCTCTTCTTTCTTGGTGGTATGAGGTCCCACTCTCTCTGCTTGCTTCCCTCTCCTTTTATCTCTTTTAAGATAAAAGTTGATGCAGGCCACACCCTAGGTAAACTCTCGGTATATTGGATCAGGGCTGTGACCTGACTAAGGGTGTTGCATCCCACCCTAATTCTCTTTAACATAACCTAATCTTGCCTCATTAACCACAGGCAGATATTAGGATTTACAACACATAGGATAATCACATCGGATCACAAAACGGTGGACAACAACACAATACCGGGAATCATGGCCTAGCTAAGTTGATACACATTTTGGGGGGATAAGAATCAATCCATAATATAGCTCAAAGTCCATCTCCAGGGGACTAGTTGGATAAACTATGATGCTTCCACACAGTGGGGTACTATGCAGCTGAGCACAGGAATGAAGAAGAGCTATGCAAAAGTAGATGTTTTATATAATTGTTGAACAAAATAATATAATAAAAAATCAGTCCCTAAATTTGTAGCAAAATGAATCTAACTATGCATTAAGTTGGTGACACCATAACACGCTTGTTGGGCTGGGGAAGCAACTGGTACATAGACGAAACAAAATAGGCCATGCTGAATCACATGGGGGTTCATTACACTGTTCTCTCTACTGTTCGTGAGTATGTATGTGTTTGTGCATATGTATATGTGTGTATATATGTATAATTATATACATGTACACATATATATACACTCCCACACATATGTACACACATATATGTATGTGTATATACATAAACACACACACACACGCATATATAGAATTTTCCATAATTAAACATTATTTTTAATTGTGGGAATGGAAGAAGCCTCAGATACCAAGTCCTTCCCCTTCTAGTCCCAGGATCGCGTCTATAGGGTCTTCCTCCAGAAGGCCCTATACTGTCAGTCCGTCAGTCCCAGCTCTTGTCTCAGGCATGAAGTTCTCTGAGGAGTCATGTGATTGTGGCTCAATGCCTTATGATCAACAGCAACACTTACAATGGCGCCCTCAAGAAAATCCATGTGTGGTTCATCTACCAAGTAGAACCTCAGAGTGATGTCTTATCCTAGTTGTATCTCCAGTGCTTTACCAGTCATGTGCTCATCTGTTTCAGCTCCACTGTGGCTGTCTGAGGCTAGCACTCCCTCTTCAGACATGGAGGGGCCTGGGTGGTGCAAGCAGTTTGTGATCGGCTGCTAACCTAAAGGTTGGTGGTTCGAACCCACCCAATGGCTCCATGGAAGAAAGTCCTGGTGATCTGCTTCCGAAAGACCACAGCCATTGAAAACCCTATAGAGCGCAGTTCTACTCTGTAACACATCAGGTCACCATAACTCAGATCAACTAGACAGCAGCTAACAACAATAACAACAATTCAGACATGGGAACTAGGGGTCAGGGGTTAGCAGCTCTGCAGGAGAGCCAAGTCAGAGAACTGTGTCTGGAGAAACTCCAGAGAAGGAACTGACCCCCCAGCGCCAGACTCCATTACAATGGGCCATGCCCAGAGGGCAAAACGCCAAGGCAAGCTGGGCAAATAAAGCTGACAGCAGAGAGATTCAGAGCCAGAAAGATCACCAGGTGTTGGCTGGACAGTGACCGACCTTGGCAAGAGTTTACCTTTGCTCATGCAGGGACGCAATGGCAGTGAGGCACACTGATTTTCAGCACATGGAACAGAACTTATCCTAGTCCAAAGATCCAAAGCACATGTCCTAGGAGAGAGAGGAAGGAATCGGGGTGGGGAAGAGAAGTCAGCCGCAACACCACCCTCAACATCACCCTGGCATATGACAAGTATGCCTGGTGTGCCCAGACAGAAGGAAGGGCGGGGCACCGAATTCTTTTTACAGTTTCTCTTGCCAGAGTGGCTTGTTTGTTTGGTTTGCAATTCTCCCTGAATTTCTCTAGCTCACTTGCTTTCTATTATGAGTTGAAAGGCCATGTGGACCCATTGCCAGGTGACAGATGTTTTACCATATGAGAAAACGCACATTTACTAACACGACCCAAAGAAATGTCCGCCATCACATGTGAGAACACACCTCCGAATTCATCACAAAAACTAGGGCCAAATGTGAGTCAGCGGGACCAAGGTTTCCAACCTCTTTTGACTCACAATCTCCTCCCACAGTAATATATAACCTTATTACAAGTCCCCTTGAGAATTATTTAGTCTAATATTTAATAATATTCATTAGCCATAAAGATAAATTTTAACCTCTTTTTATTTAACAAGTGATGTGTACTGTTAAAATACTTTAAGTTTGTGAGAAATGACCTGATATGTGGGTAATCTAATTACAAAATGATAAATTACTTCATTTTCTGTATGGAAACCGAATGCATGTTAAAATGTAGGCTGACATTTAACTATGTATTACAGGCAAGGACTATTCTTATGAGCTGAATGTTTGACATTTTTCTTTCTTTTTTTGCTTTAAAAATCAAATGGCTCTTATTTTAAATGACAAAATGAGAAAAGGTTTTCAGATAGTATTGGCAAGTACTTTTGCACAAAGTGTGTAAGGACAGGCTCTATTCCCACAAATGAAAACAATTAAGAGATTTTAGGACACAGGCACCAGCATGTGTGTATAAATATAAATATATATATATTTTATATATATATATATAAAATACATATATGAGGTAAATATATATATACATGAGGATGGAGAAAGACTGGATAGTGTTTCATTCTGTTGTACATAGCGACACTGTGAGTCGGCACTGACTCGACAGCACCTAACAACAACAACATATATACATGGAGCAGTGGTTGAGAGCTATGACTGCTAACCAAAAGGCCAACAGTTCGATTCCTCCAGCTGCTCCTTGGAAACACTATGAGGAAGCTCTACTGTCCTATAGGGTCACTATGAGTCAGAATTGACTAGATGGCAATGGGTTTGGTTTGGTTTATATATATATGTATATATATGTGTATATATATGCATATATATTATATATTTTATATATATAGTAATAGTAGTCCCAAGTTATTAAGTGCAAACACTGTACAAGGTGGTATTGTTCTCGCGTGCCATCCATTCAGTTCTGACTCATAGCGACCCCATGTGACAGAGTATAATTGCCCCACAGAGTTTTCTAGGCTGAAATCTTTACAGGAACAGATAACCAGATCTTTTTTCCCCCGCAGAGCCTTTCAGTTAGCAGCCTAGTGCTTAACCATTGTGCCAGTAGGGCTCTTACAAAGTAGAACATGTATTTAAATTATTTGATGTCCACAGCTCTAAGAAGTAGGAGTATCATAACCCCCTCTTACAGATGAGGAATCAAGAATATAAGGTGTCTTAATCGTGTTCCCCAGAAACAGAGCTTGAGGCAAAGCTTCGGTGTTAACCCTCTAATGGGCAGTAAAAACTCAGGAAAGCAAAAGGGCGGGGAAAAGGGAGTGAGGCTGGGAGGGAAGAAGAGCACATATGAGTGAGCACGTTATCCAGCTGCAACAATGGGCTCAAGCATAACAACAATTGTGAGGATGGCAAAGGACCAGGCACTGTTTCATTCTGTAGTACATAGGGTTGCCATGAGTTGGAACTGACTCGACGGCACCTAACAACAACATTATCCAGCTGCCTAGAGCTCTGAGCTAATTGCTCAGTGTCATTTCAGAAAGGCTCTGCAAAGCTGTTGTGTCTCCAAGTAACCTATGGGGGGGGCCAAAGGAAGAAGCTTTTATCCTCACAATGAAGGGGTCCTAAGTCATTTCATACATCAATGGCCCCAGGAATGGAAGAGATAAAGGTGCACTATGGGAATGAGACCGGGGTTGTCATGTTGTGCTCATCAGTGACATCAGGGACAGTACACAACCCCCACACCGGGTCCCTGGTCTGCAGCGGTGGTGGCAGCAGCTCTGAAAAAGTGTAAGGCATTGCCAGGGTGGCTTGTGCCAGACAGCAGAGCCTGTGTGCAGATCTGGAGTGGCATACATGTTGGCTCTGGTCAGGGAGGGGTTAAAACTACACGTCCATGCCTGCACACTTGCTCACAACGAGCAGGGATTCAAACCCAGAAGTGCTTCACCCCAGAGCTGTCATCTTTCTCCAGCACTCCATTACTTCCCCATGGCACAGCTCCCTTTGTGTCACTAGACAAGACTGAGCTTAAATCAAAGGACAGCAAATGCAATTGTTGCTGTGTCTCACCGTAATCACCCTTCATTTTGTTAAAGCCACTGTCAGGAAAGGGAAATCGCTTTTTAATAGTTTCCTTACAAAAATGTTCTATTAGTTTCTTTAGAGTTTCAATTAGAAAATTGATGCTCACAGTTAAACCAAAGAATCTTTGGTCAAGAAACAACAATGTATGCTCTGTCTTGCCTGGTGGAAGATGTGGCAGAAAATAAAGCACCAAAGAAAATCCTAAACTAAATTAGTTGAACATTGTTCTTACACAGGACAGAACATCCCCTTTATGAGCTGCTTTTCCACCCTGAAGGCTGGGCTTGATCAAGTTGGCAAATTAAGAAAATATGGAGAAGCCAAAAAGTTCCCAACATACACATTTCCATCTAAGGCGTATTCATACACTCTCTGAAATGGACTTAGGTTTTAAAGCACCTGTGTTGTCTTAGAAACACATGTGCCAAGTATAACCTGTGGACAGTAGCCGACTCCGGACACCTGTCTAAGCATACATGGCTGACCTGGAGCAAAATAAAATGCACCCTTTTAAGAGGGGAAGAGAAAACATTTACTCTAAAAAGGTTCCTTTATTAAGCCCAAATATAGTAGCGTTCAGAGCCAGGGCTGGCTCTGAGGTGGTGAATAGCAATAGTTCAGTTCAAGCAACACTTCAAAACAAGATTTCCTCTAAGGATGCAAATTCTTGGGTAGGGGCCTGAATGTTCTCAATAGGCTCATTCATCCACACAGTTATTATATGCCTACTATGTGCCAGGCTCTGTTCTCAGGAGTCTCATGGGAAAGAGTGGGCAAGGGAAGGTAGAGCAAACGCTGGCATGAGACAAAACCAACAGCCATGCACTTCTGGCTTCCTTACATTTTTAAAAGAACAATGTTTTTCATCTGATATATAAAGATACCGGATAAATAACATACTGACGTAAGTCAAATAACCATTATCAGATCCCATCTTGAGGCTGGAGTTTAATAGGGAAATACTTCTAGTGAACATGAGAGGTGCCAACAGGCAGAAGAATAAACACAGAAACAAACGTTACACAAAGGGATTTCTGAGAGACCCAGAGGTCTTTTTCCTCAATATTGATTCGATGGCAATTTACTGAATATTTACTAGGTGCCCAACTACAATTTTATCGTCCAATTTTTATAAATAAGAATCTGAGATGTGAGAAATCTGCAAGAATGAATGTGTCATCCCAAGATATTTACTGAAATCAGATTAATTTTTTATTAAATTTAATTATTTTTATAGTGACACTATGGAAGTTTATTAGCTAAAGAATATGGACAGGCCAATTTTCCTCCTTGTCATCAGTATAAATCCTACTCATCCTTTATGGCCCACACAGAGTACTCCCACTCCCAAGAATCCCTACGGGATCACCAGTCAGATCTGATTTATCTCCATACTGGTGGAGAGGGTGCTGGTTCACAAGATTTGGTGTGTCAAAGACTTCCCTGAAGAGCCTCTTATAAATGTAGGTTCCCCACCAGATGCTGATTTCTGAATATTTAAGAAGTATCCTGGTTGATGCTGATGCCTTTAGCTGGACACACTTCGAGGATCACTCGGAGCTAAAGGAACAGAGCCAAGACCAAGCAGATGGAAGAGCAGTTATTTATCATAGGTCTGATCTACTTAATTAATCTCAGCCTCCTTTCTGTAACATTTAAATCCACGTATTTAGAAAAGGATGGACTGAAATTAAGATGTCAACTGCCTCCTCTGCCATGAGATCCGAAGAACTGGATGGTGCCTGGCTACGATTACTAAACGTTTTGATCAAGGATTCTATAGAGGAATCCTGATCAAAAGGGTGGAAAATATGAAGCAGAATTTCACATTTTCAATGAAATCTAGACTTTCTCGAGCTACTGAGATTGGATAAGCCCCCCAAACTACTGTCCTGAGATAATCTTTAAGCTTTAAACCTTAAACCAAACCATCCCCTGAAGTCTTCATAGAACCATAAAAATAGTTTATATTAATTTGTAAAGTACACCTCCTTTGATCACTGTGTTATTTTAAAGAACTACCTATGTGAGAAAAAACTGAAATGGCAACTCAAAAGGCTGGAAAGGAAACTTAGGGCGAAGCGAGTTTAAGATAATGGTGGTGGAATAATGTGGAAAAGGATAGTGGGAACAGCAGCACAACTTAAAGAATGTAATCGATGTTACTGAACTGTACATAGAAATTGTTGTAATGGTTAATTTTTAGCTGTGTATACTTTCACAAAAACATATATTTTTTTAAATAAGTACACTAACAATAGGATACTGCTTATTGTTTGGACTTGATTTTGATTCACCTTGTTCAATTACATGCCCTACAAAGGAAGGGATCCAGTCTATCTCAGGGGTCGGCAAACTCTAGCCCACCGTGTTTTTGTACAGCCAGAAAGCTAAGAAAGCTTTTCACAATTTTTAAATGGCTAGGAAACAAAAAAACAAAACAAGAAGAATATCTTTAGGTGCAATTACACAAAATTAAACTTCAGTGACCATAAATAAAGTGTCACAAAACCACCAGCATTTTTTCGTTTGACCATAAATAAAGCTTTACCACAACAGAGTCATGCCCATATATTGTCTCTGGTGCTACACTGGCAGAGTTGAGTAGTCTTGATAGAAATCATATGGGCCATAAAATTGAAAATTTTTACTATCTGGGCCTTTACAGAAAAAGTTTGCTTACCCCTGACTTATAGGACAAAACCTGAAAGCCTTTGCAGGCCAAGAGCTGGGCCTCCCTACCTTTACAATCTCACTCTCTCAATGTCCCACTTCATTCCATACTTGACTTACTTCTTTCCCCAGCTGATCCTGGGAGCCCGCAGGCCACTGACTCCCAGTAAACGAGCCAGACCACTTATGTTCCCACCAGCCTCAGCATATTCTTACCTGGAGGCCATTGTGTTATTCCCAAATAGTTATGCCAGTAGTGCTTATAGCTGTAATGATGTAATTTAAATACAATTTTACAGAATATAATGGGTATAAAGAGAAAGAGATTACTATTTTCCTGAAGCCTAAATTAAATGTTTAAGGAAAACAAAGGTGAGTTGCTAAAAATAACAAATAGATAAATAAATATAAGTTTACTTAGGTGATGAAGCGGCTACTATAAAGATTGAGGAGGGGAAAAAAAAAACAACCTAAATATCAGGAGGATTCTGCCCTCAGATTTTATCGAAATTGTCTTCAAGTTCTTGGTTGACTTCAGAGAAACTGAAACTGGAAACAGAAGACAATGAACTCTGCGTGTGGCACTGCATCACAAGACTGCAAAATAAACATAAATGCAAATGTTTTAAAGCATTTAATGTTTTTTAACTAACTCATTCCATTAAGTGACTAACCACTAGTCCCAATCAGTTTAGGAACTGAAAACTGCAGTTCCTTAAACTCTCTGCTGTTTTCACATAGATGCCTAGCTCAAGCTATGCCTTTTCCCAATAGGGTAAATTTTTTTTTTTTTTTTTTGGTACTTTAGATGAAGGTTTACAGAACTAGCTTCTCATTAAACAATTAGTACACAAACTGTTTTGTGACATTGGTTGCCAACCCCATGACATGTCAACAATCTCCCCTTCTCGACCTTGGGTTCCCTATTACCAGCCTTCCTGTCCCCTCCTGCCTTCTCGTCCTTGCCCCTGGGCTGGTTGCTGTGCCCCTTTAGTCTCATTTTGTTTTATGGGTCTGTCTAATCTTTGGCTGAAGGGTGAACTTAAGGAGTGACTTCATTACTGAGCTAAAAGGGTATCTGGGGGCCATACTCTCAGGGTTTCTCCAGTCTCTGTTAGCCAAGTAAGTCTTGTCTCTCTCTCTCTCTCTTTTTTTTGTGAGTTAGGATTTTGTTCTACCTTTTTCTCCAGCTCTGTCCAGGACCCTCTATTGTGATCCCTGACAGAGCAGTCAGTGGTGGTAGCCGCGCACCATCTAGTTGTGCTGGACTCAGTCTGGTGGAGGCTGTGGTAGTTGTGCTCCATTAGTCCTTTGGACTATTCTTTCCCCAATAGGGTAGATTTTATCCCCATCTTACAGACGATGGACTGAGCTTGGGTTGAAATAACTGAACCAAAGTCACACAGCCCTTAAGTGGTATGGCCAGCGCTAGGCAGTCCAACTCCAGGACTATATTCTTAACTACACTATTATTCGGACTCCAGAGAAACCACAACTAAAAAGTGTTTAAAATGATAAGAATTATAAATAGTTTGGGTGTTTAACACTCAACTATGGAGTATGCAAGAAAACAGTTCATTTAATTTTGCAATGTTGAAATGAAAATTCAGACTACTGAGAATAAACACCCCCAGGAAAGAGACTAACCAGAGGACCTCCAAGTTCCATCCTGGATCCTAAAATATCAGAGAGATTGTGCTCAGACATCCAAAACACTTAAATAAGCAAAGAGCTGCAAAAGTTGGACACACAGGGCTTGAGGCCTCCATTCAATGACGCTTTTTTTCACACCAAAGCTAGTACTTTAGACGGCTCCGCATGTGTGAATTACCGTGCAAAACAGGCCAGTGAGCTCAGACACATAATAGGAATCAAACTTCTGCCACAGTCTGGAGTTAAGGGGCAAAACCATGCAACTTAATGTAGCAACTGGTCCAGCCACTTCTCTCTCCGCCTCTTTGTGCCTAAGCTTTTATCTACAGAACACAATAGCAGCAGTAACAACAATTCTCTTCTGGAGAATGTAAGTCAAACAATGCACAGCTGAAAAGTAACCTCAAAATAGAAAGCTATAGACTCTGGCATTTTTAATGTATATCCTAGCTTGTTTCAAAAGCGTATGGGGCAATACAGCAGGCACCAGTATTTAAAATTTCCTATTTACCGATAAACCCGTATCTGGAATGACATTCCTGAGAAAAGTATTCTAGATCTCAGGTAATGAGACTGACTTGGAGGACTGAGACAGACTTACCATCCACACCTGCTTCTGCTTTTAGGCTGCAAATTATCCTTTAACAGTAGGTTTTGCTGGTCTGAGGGATGGGGCAGCTACATTTGCAGCATATTTACAGTAGCTAGATTTATCCGGCATTTAAAATCAAGACTAAAAAAGAATGATAAGTTTTGCCAAAGGTACAAACTAATTTTACTTAGTTGAAAATAGTTAACTTGTCTAAATGTCTTAATAATCAAATAAGATTCCCAAAATACTTAAAACACTTAGTGGTTTTGGAATCCCAGCACCTCATAAACCCTATTTTAGGTATTTATTTTTAAAAGTGTCCCTGCACATCTCAATTCACGTGCACAGGATTCCTTTCTCTGGCAATGCCAACTCCACCTGTAGCTCTCTGACCTCTACCTCCCAAAAATGCAAACTTCCTCTGTAATTTGTTCTTGACCCTCTTCTCTTCCCCTACCTGTACCCCTCTTCCAGCATCCTATGATATCATGGTCTCAAATACTACCTCCTTTGCCTTAACTCCCAAACCCATGTATCAACCTGGGCACCTCGCCTCTTCTCTAGCTTAAGACTGTCATCCGCCTGCTGGGTAGTAGCTCCAAGGATCACCTCCATCCCTCACTGCCCCCACCCCCACCAAACCAGGACTTCAAACTCACATCCAACCTTATTTGAACATCTTCCCTCTAAAATGCACTCCTCTTCTTGGGTTCTGTATTCCTGTTAATGTCATCCCCACCTTTGCTGTCTCCCAGGAGAATACAACCAGCCACTTTCAATCGTTCCTTCTTGTCCCACATCCAAAAGTTGGCCAAGGCTCGTGACTGCACCTTTGTAAGAACCACAACCATGCCCTTTCTTATTTCTCACTACTAAAACTCTAATCGAGTTCCTCTTTGTCTCCTGCTTCCATTACTACAATGGGCTACAAACTGCATTCTACCTTTTGGTCTTTTGCTTTTGAGGGTTACACATCAGACAAGTCAAGACCATTATTATCTGCAGAAGAAGGAAAAAAAATAATGCCCCACACAGTAGATGTCTGGTATTGAGCATATAAGTCAAATTTTGCATGTATTCAGTTATTTTCCTCTGGAAAGCTCAACCTAAACAGCTCAACAGGAGTAGTGTTGCACCCATCATTAAGTACAATTTTGTGCACATCAAAATGTTCCTTCAAATTTGCACAGCTGATGACTTTTATAAAACAAATGACTTTTATATAGGAACCCCATATTTGGGGACATCAAGCCTCATACAACAGACTTACTGTAGAAAATATGAGTGTAAGCCTTACTTTCTGCAAACCAGTCATTTTATTTTATTTATTTTTTATTGTGCTTTAGGTGAAAGTTTATAGCTCAAGTTAATTTCTCATTCAAAAATTTATACACATATTGTTTTGTGACATTGGTCGCAATCCCCACAATGTGACAGCATGCTCCCACTTTCCACCTCGGGTTCCCTGTGTCCATTCATCCAGTTCCTGTCCCTTCCTGCTTTCTCGTCTTGCTTTTGTACAGGAGTTGCCCATTTAGTCTTGTATATTTGATTGAACTAATAAGCACATTCCTCAAGTGTGTTATTTTTTTGTTTTATAGGCCTGTCTAATCTTTAGCTGAAAAGCGGGCTTCGGGAATGGTTTCAGTTCTGGGTTAGCAGAGTGTCCGGGGGCCATAGTTTTCGGGATTCCTCCAGTCTGGTCGTTTTTTGTGAATTTGAATTCTGTTCTACATTTTCCTCCCGCTCTGTCCAAGACTCTCTGTTGTGATCCCTGTCAGAGCAATCGTTGGTGGTAGCCAGGCACCATCTAGTTCTATAAACCAGTCACATTTTAAATATAAGATAGAAGATCAGTATTTTAAGGGACTGAAGAAAATGTAAGTGCTCTCTGAGGGACTGAGATACTTTTATTAAAAGCATTCTTCTTTGATGCAAATAATTTGACTCTTTTTTTAGGTCTGCATTTTACATACATAACATTTTACATACATAACAAATTAAAATACAAATGATCTGGCTGTGCACTTAAGTAAACTCTTTTCTGCCTAAGCCCCTGGCTTCCAGCAGGACAGAGTGTGTGAAGTGATGAAAGCAGGACTGAAGGGAAGAGGATCCAGGGCAAGTGGGGACGGGAGGCATATGGAATAGCTAAATGTTTGTTCCACTTGAGATACATGGCAGCAACTTGGAGACGCCAGAGGAGGGCAGATGGGAGGGGTGCCGGAGAGTTGCCACATGCAGAGCTAGCTTGCACCAGGACCCAAGCCTCCTCTATCTGCAGAACACGGCTCTGTGGCGCATTAGGGAGATGCAAGGAGTAGGCTAAGTTTTTATAAATTATGAAGCATAAATTACCTTGACTCTCCTATTTGTTTTCTTCTCTACCAGTAATATCACCCGCCTGTCAATTTGTTGTACTGTGGTGGCATATGTATCGCTGTGAAGTTGGAAGCTGTGCCACTGGTATTTCAAATACCAGCAAGGTCACCCATGGTGGACAGGTTTCAGTGGAGCTTCCAGACTAAGGCAGACTAGGAAGAAAGGCCTGGCAACCTACGTCCAAAAATTAGCCAATGGAAACCTTATCCTACTTGCTTGGTTTGGGTACATCTTCAGAAGGAATCATTCACTAGAGGAGGACATCATGTTTGGTAAAGCAGAGGGCCAATAAGGGCAAGGGAGACGCTCAGTGAGATTGATTAGCTGCAACGATGGATTCATACATGTTAGCGACCATGAGGATGACATAGAACCAGGCAACGTTTTGTTTTCATTGCACATAAGGTTGCCATGAGCTGGAGTTGAATAGATGGCTGCCATCTATCTACTAGCAATGCTGTGAGAAACTGAAGAACATTTTCAGGGTCAAGGTTCAGAAT
Organism: Dugong dugon; assembly: GCA_030035585.1. Classification (NCBI taxonomy): domain Eukaryota; kingdom Metazoa; phylum Chordata; class Mammalia; order Sirenia; family Dugongidae; genus Dugong; species Dugong dugon. Next base: position 24,022,097 of record CM057468.1, read on the forward strand.
TTCCTTTTTACAATTAGGATTTTGTTTTTTTAAGATTGTCATTGAACTGTTTCTTCCAGATCTGTCTGACAGGGTGATGTTCGATAGGGCCTGGCTGTCCTTTCATACGGCCCATGTACCAGCTGTCTCCCCACTTCCTGGAGCAGACCTGTGGAGGGAGCAGGCAGGATAGAAGTCTCCACCAGAGAAAGAGGCTGAATTAGAAGATGGGAGGAAAAGTCCACTTATGAGAGGAAACACCCAAAGCAAAGCAGAAACCAAGTGTCCCACCACCCCGAAGTGCAAGATGGAATGACACACTCACAGATGTCCTCAGCAATTGGCCATCCATTAAAATCACTTGGGAAACTTCTAAAGAAAACTGACATCCAGACTACCTCCAGCCTCAGTCCCTGTGGCGAACTGAGGTGCAGCCCTCACCCTCACCCAACCATGCGGAGCCCTTGGCATGTGGGCTGATGACAGCAACCCAAACCAACATCTACTTCACTCAGGAGGTCTCTATGACTTCCTCAGATGTCCCTACCTGGGTCAGCCAACCATCACAGCAAAGTTAAAAACAAAGTCATCCCAGGAGTGGAGAAAGTCCATCTTTACCCTCACAGTGCAAAACAAAAAGCAACAGCCACCATTTTTTCTGATGAGAATGTTTTTTGAGCCTGACTAAATGCTGTAGCCCTGCCTCTCCCCCACTTGTATTTTCTTTTTCCTCTAATCTGTCCTGCTTGAGTCTGCTGGGTTTGTCTGTTTGAATAATGAAACTTTTATCTTCTTATTTACTCTTCAATGGCAGTAATCCCTGTTCTCTTTCCTAGGAAACACCCTTTGGGTTCTACAATAAAACCCATTGCTAAGAATGATCAGGGAAGAGTTCTTCAAAGAAACAAATATCAAGCAACACCACACAGCTCACAAATTAAAATATGCCAGCAGGTTAGACAACAGGCTGAGCACCTTCCCTGAGCCAGAGAGATGATTCTACCATCAAGAGTGCTGGCAGGGACGAGGCCATCTCTGCTTCCATAGAGGCCAAAGATGCTCTGGGATCCAAGTAAATATCTGACTGAATCAACAACTGCTGGATTTGCTCTTGTGAAGTTATGGGTCAGTCCCAGGGCCCTGGAGGTGCCCCCATGGCTCTTCCTCACAGTGTGAAGGGTGCTGCATGTGAAGTCAACAGCGTCTGTTGCTCAACACCCAGCCCACATCTCCACCCACATGTAAGTTTAGGTGCACAGTTAGCAGCTCTGCATCCTCCCTTCTCAACAGCTTTCCCTCTCAAACATTTTCACTACTGGTTCCCCTGGAGAATGTCACTAGTAAAATCCCTATAAGAAGCTTTATTAAACTTTCTGCCCCAAAAGACACTGATGAAAGAGAGATGTGAGCCAGTAGTTGAGCTTACAATGAAGAGCTTCTAGCCTGAAATTATTTGAAGTCGTCTTTTATCTTAAAAGTTCATGGAAATAAACAGGTGAATTGTATGGTATGTGAATTATACCCTGATGAAGTTGTTATGTTTTTTAAAAATTGTGGAAATAGAATGTTTATTTCAATGTAAATTTTTCAACCTAGTAAAAGCTCTAAACTTCCAAAGTAAATTTCAAAATCTCTTAGATCTTCACATATGGGCACAACCTTCATTATTAAAGTGGAAAATAAAGCTTCTTTGAAAAGGTACTTGTCCCTTCCCTTCCTTACTTTTTTTTTTTCCTTTAAAAATAATTGATCAAGGTGGATGTCTTAGGCTGGGTTCTCTAGAGAAGCAAAACCAGTAAAGTGTATAAATATATATATATAGTAGAGAGAGATTATATCAAGGAAACTGCTCACATGACTGTAGAGGCTAGAACGTCCCAAGTCCGTGGATCAGGGTAGAGGCCTCTTCCAAGTCACACAACTGCAGAAGCTGGCAAGCCCAAGATCAACCGGTCGGAGAGCAGGGCTCCCACTCACAGGCTGTGCAGATCGACGAATCCCAGGTTCAGCAGATAAGCTGGCAGCTCAAGTCCCAAGAACGGGAGAACAGATGAAAGGAAGTAGCCGCAGGATCCAGAGAGAGCAAAAAGCCAGAATGTCTGCTTATATACAGATGCAGGCCACACCCTCAAAGACACTCCCTTTCATCTGATTGGTTACTCACAGTATAGTCAATCATGGGAGTGATTACATTAAAACACAAAGAATCATGGCCCAGCCAAGTTGACATACAATCTTAACCATCACAGTGGACAAGGAGGTGACTACATGGCTGAGGGTTGATTGTATATGCAGGATTGGGCAAATACATTGAGGATAATGGAAGCCAAGTTCCTTAACGTCAAAGAAAGGATTTATAATACAGAAAATGGAAAGGTCAGCATAAACCAGTGATGTTGAACTTGGAGCCATCATCTGAACTGTGAACTCATTTATACACACCCCCCCCCCACACACACACAGAGATATATATATTTATGAGCCCTGGTGTCATAGCAGTTAAGAGCTTGGCTGCGAACAAAAAGGTTGGCAGTTCGAATCCACCAGCTGCTCCTTGGAAACCCTATGGGGGCAGTTCTACTCTGTCCTATACAGGGTTGCTATGAGTTGGAATCGACTTGACGGTAACAGGAGTTTTTTTTTGTTTATATACATACATATACATCTTGCTCTAAAAGAGAAATAAATATACGTACATACATACATGCATATATATGCATATGCGTGTACATATATATATATGGATATAAGGAAGAGGGAGAAAGATGGTAGAGCAAATGTTGTGTTAACAATTAGGGAATCTGCGTGAAGGTATAAGGAAATGTTCTGTATTAATCTTGAAACTTTTTGTAGAATTGAAATCATTTCAAAATAAAAAGTCAAAATCTATGCTGGTAAAATTCATACTCTCAGAATTTTATCTGTCAGCAATGGAGAAAGGACTACTAATCCACGCAATGATAAAGGAGGGAGTTTCTGTTCCATACCCACAGCCCACAGGCAGGAAGAGTAGTTCCACCCAGCAACACACCTCTGTCCTCTCCCACACCTTCTCTGTTCCTGCCACAGTTCCTCCTGGCCTCAGGTCTGTTGTGTCTCTGTCTGACTCTCTCCCCTTCTCCCTGCCCTCCACCGTCTTACTTTCATTCTTTCTCTGCCTCTATCTTTGTCTCTCTCTCCCTCTTTCTCTCTTTTTCCTGGCACCCTACTCCCTACCAACCAAATAAAGATTTCAATTTCCAAATGGATTGGGAGCGTATTGTTAATTAATTATTAGGATGTGTAAGTTACAAGTATATGAGAATTTGAAAAACTTTATTATTTGAAATAACTTATATTTTCCTGAATAAGAGATATGCTTACATTTTTTTAAATTGTAGAAGTATATGAGTGAAAAGGTGTTTTTATTTTTCTGTCTGGATAACAAATACAATTATAATTTTTATTATATATTTTTACTTCTTATGTGGCTTTTTTTCCCCTTTGTGGGTCAGCTGTCCTTAATTTTTTTTTTTAAAAAAGTCTGTGACTTGGCTAATTTACCTCAATGACCTATGGGTATTTAACTATTAATAAACAACAGTGATAGGTGGATGGATGAATAGATGGATGGGTGGAATGCTGGATACACACAAAAAGAACACTCTTTTTCTATTGCAGTTTCTGTACCGTCAAATGGAGGTGACAGCAATGCCATCATTACAGGGCTGCTGCAAGAATTCAGGAATTTAACATATTGTGAAAGCACAGAGCCTGATACGTAACAAGCATTCAATAACAATTGCAGATGGGCGGACAGATCATCTCACTTCTAGTCCAGGCTCTCAAAATACTTCTAGAACTCCCAGCAATATTCCAAACCTGCTTCTAAGGAACTCAGGGAGTGAAGGAGGAGCATTTTTCAACATTACAGCGTGTTATTTACTGATTCTTCTCTGTGCCTAAATGACAGGCAACAGAGAGACATATAAAATAAGAAATGCAGTCCCTGGAGACTCCTAAAGCACAATCGTATTTCTGTACTAAAAACTTACTGGCCAACCTGGAGTGCCAGCACTGCAAATACTAGAACTGAAACACCCATATCAGATGATAAACAAATTTAGAAGCTCCACATTCACAGAAACTCCCACACACACACACCCAAAACAGGGTAAATTTGATCTGGAGATTATCTTAATTGAGAACTTGGCCAAGTGAGAGAGAGTAAGCATAGCAAGAGCTCAGAGATCAGAGGACAACGAAGCCCCCCCCATTTATGGTCACGCATATCCCCTTCTTCCACCCACCAAGAGACAACAGTGCTATATTTAGATAGGTCTGTTATTCCAGACACTTAAGCCAATGAATTTCATGCTGGCCTCTTCTGTCTACTATTCTCCCATAAGCAAACACAATAACAGCAAACACAATAACAAAATAAAAATGACACCTGTAATTAAAAAAAAAAACAAAAAACCAAACATGCAAGGCCTGTGTTTCTAGATGATTTCAATTTGGGGATAATTGACAATCACAGAAATAGCAAGACCTCTGAACACACTGAACATGTTGACTCTTCATGCGCTGCACATTCTGACTAATCCCTGCGCCCACGCAACATGCGGTGGGGAAATGCTGTCTCCCAAGACACTTGTAGTCCTGTGAGGAATGATACAGCTGTTGTCATTCTCATGTTACATCAGACCCCGCCTTGTGTACCAGGAGCACCGAGAGCCTGGTAATCGTATGGCTTAGCTTTTTCAAAACCCAATGATTTATTGAGAGGCCACATGACAAATTCATGTGAAAGGCATTGTACACATTTTAAATCCTTCATGAAGTTTAACATCTTTAAAATTATCTGCTACAACCCAGATGATTCTAATATGGAATAAAGCCCAGAAGAGGGATGGAAGAACCTAATTAACAGTTATGCCCTCACTACTGAAGGATAAATGAAATGTCTGCCATGTACTGTGCGCACGTGTCTCTAAAGTGTACTTTACTATCATTGCTTTGATTACAATTTTTTTTTGCTTTTGTTTTTTCACTTGTAGTAAATATATATGTTACAAAGCACTTGCTATTTCAGCAATCTTCATATGTACAGTTCACTGATACTAATTATGTTCATCATTATAAAATACCCAAATACCCGATATTTTCAATTATATTTACCTGGCCCTCCTATTATTTAACATGAAATCCTTTGGCCCAAGCATTTTGGCCCACACATTTTAAAAGGAAAAGAAAAAGGGTTCCAGTGGATTAAACACACTCTACCCTGTCTGTCCCACTGAGTGCAGCTATAAAACCAGGACAGAATGCATGGAGCAGCTATTTGAGGATTCTGAAAAGTAAACAGTAGCAGACAGATTGGAGAAGAAGACTGGAATTTGAAGTCCACCAAACTAGCACTGAGCTTACCATTTTTTTTGCAGGCCTGGACTCAGTGCAGTCTGAAACCAGACAGTTGACAATCGCATGGACAGAGAGAGCTCCAGGAGAAACCCTCCGGTGCTGGCTCAAACAGGATCAACCTAATGTTCAGAGAGAACGAGGGAATTCCCCATTTAGGTTCTTCCCTCTCTTCTCATGAGCCTCACCCTTGTGATCCTGTGGTGGCAGAGGTGGCAGCAGCAATGGGGGCCCACAGGAGCCTATAACTCTAAGGGAGAAAACTTGCCTCTTTGGTCAGAGGAGTTGTCATCCCAAGAGGGTGAAGTAAAGCCCCACTGCTTTTCTTCTCTCTCTGTTTTTTCATTACTTGACCCCAAAAGTGGGTAAAGTGACTGAAGTGTGTATCAAAGCAAGGTAAATAAAGCCCGAGTTTTCTGGCTGGACAATAACTTTGTGGATGAGAATCAGCATAAAGTCAATCCCAGGAGGCAGAGATCAATCATGGCACCACTTTTCTACTCCTTCATAATTTCTGACACTAGCCAGCCACATGGCTCGCTAGCACTCGCTCTCTCTGTCTCTGTCCCTAGCCACCAGCGGGTAGGTCAGACCTTACAAGTTAAGACACTGTCCTTGGGTTCATTAATTCGCTGGAACAACTCACAGAACCCACGGAAGATACTATGACTACCAGTTTTATTACAGTAAAAGGATATAAATCAGGCTCATCACAAGATAGAGATGCATGGGCCAGGTCTGGTAAGGTTCCCATTGTGGGGCTGTTGTCTCTCAGAGAGGGCACGTCACCCTCTCTTCACTGACCAGGAAGCTCTCTGAGCCTTCGCGTTCTGAACTTTCACTGGCCAGTGCTGCATGATAGGCTAAACCATGCCTCTTGAGACTAGTTGATGTTGGCCTCCCTGGTGAGTGTTTTCTGTTCTGTCCAGCCCACACTCACCAGCACAAATCCTCTGGTGTGGCCTGGAAGTCCAAGACCAAGTCACCTCAGTTACTCCAAGGCACCCCTAATTACTCCTTACTTAGGGTAAAACTAGATCTTTTACCTCACAAAAGGAAATAACAAAGATCAGAAATCAATGAAAATGGAAACAAAATGGCAATGGAGAATAGAACCAATGACTAATGGAAGGTGGGTCTTTGTAAAGATCATTAAAATTGATAAAAACCTATAGCAAGACTGACAAAGAAGAGGGAAGATATGAATTACTAATATGAAGAATGAAAAAAGACATCACTACAAAGACCGCAAACACTGAAGGAACGATAAGAGAATATTAGGAATATTTGCATGTATGCAAATTCAATAACTTAAAGAAGAAATAGATCAATTCCTTGAAATCACAAACTACCAAAACTCCCTCATGATAAAATATATAATCTAAATATAATGATTTAAAAAATTGAATTTGTAGTTAAGAACATGAAGAAAATAAATTTTCAGGTTCATATGGTTTCATGGAAAATTCTACCAAACATTTAAAGAAGAAATAACACCAATTCTGCAAAATCTCTTCAAAAAACCTAAAAGGAGAGAACATTTGCCAAATCATTTTATGATGCCAACATTATCCTAACATTAAAATCACACAAAGAGAGCAGAAGAAAACTACAGATCAATATCCCTCATAAACACAGATGCACATATGTTCAATAAAATATCAGTGAACAGAATTCACAATACATAAAAAGAATAATATACCATAATCAAGTGGGTTTTATTTCGAGAACGCAAGGTTGACTCAAAATTCAAAATCAATTAATGTAATTCACCATATTAACAGTCTAAAGAAGAAAAACCACAGAATGTATCAACTGATGCAAAAAGAAAAAAGAAAAAGCATATGACATAATCCAAAATCACTCTCAGAAAACTAAGAATAGGAGGGAACTTCCTTAACCTGTTAAAAGACATCTAAAAAATCTACAGTCAACATCACACTTAAAGGTGAAAGACTGAGTGCTTTCCCCCTACATTTGAGAACGAGGAGGATGTCTACTCTGACTACTCCTACTCAGCCTCATACCCTAAGTATTACACTGTGCAATATGACAATAAAAAGCATTAAGAGTGGAAATAAATGAATAAAACCATACCTATTTTCTAGGCATACATATAAACTCCCAAAGAATATGCAAAACAAAACCTCTCACAGAACTAAAATAAGCTAGTTTAGCAAGGCCACAGGATATAAGGTCAACACACAAAAATCAGTCTTATTTCTATACTAACAATGAATAATTAGAAACTAAAATTTTAAAGTATCATTTACAGGGGATACCAAAAAAAAAAAAAAAAAAAAAAACACCAAAAATGGACAGAATCTGTATGCTGAAAACTATAAAACACATATGAAAGAAATTAAAGAAGATCTAGCTAAATGAAGAGACATATCATGTTCATGGACTGGAAGACTCAAATCGATCTACAGATTTAACAGAATTTCAATCAAAACAGCACATTTCTTTTTGTAGATATAGATATGCTGATTCTAAAATCTTGGAAAAGAAAGGAATCAGAATATCAAAAAAAAATTTGAAAAAGGATGTTGTAGAAATCACACTACCCAATTTTAAGACTCACTATAGCAGTTAAGATAGTCTTGAAAAAAAGAGACAACCTTATATGGATGATCAGATACAGACAACCTTATATGGATGATCAGATACAGGCCAATTAAACAAAAAAGACTCAAGATATAGATCCAGAAAAATATGGTCAACTGATTTTCTGATGAAGGTGCAAAGGAAATTCAATGGACAAGTAATAGTTTTTTCATTTGGACATCCATATGTGCCAAAAAAAAAAAAAAAGAAGAAAAGAATCAACCTAAATCTCACACCTTTGACTAAAATAACTCTAAATGGATCACACATCTAAATGTAAAAGCAAAGCTATATAAAAGTTAATAGAAAATATAGAAGAAACTCTTCATGCTTGGGGTTAGGCAAGACTTCATAGAAATGACACCCAAAAATCAAACCAAACCTTATGCCATTAAGTTGATTCCGACTCGTAGCAACCTTGTAGGACAGAGGAGAACTGCCCTATAGCGTTTCCAAGGAGCTGCTGGTGGATTTGAAGTGCCAGCCTTTTGGTTAGCAGCCTCAGCTCTTAACCACTGCACCAGCAGGGCTCAAAGCATGGTCCATAATAGAAAACCTTGATAAACTGGACTTCCTCACAATTAAAAACTTCTGCTCTTCTAAAGACACTGTTTAAAGAATAAAAAGACAAGCTACAGACTGGGAGAAAAATATTTGCAAATCATTTATATGACCAAGGAACTGAATCCAGATTATTTAAAGAATCCTAAACCTTCAATGTAAGAAAACAATCAAATTAAAAAACAATAATAATAAGCAACAGACTTGAACAGAAATTTCACAAAAGATGATGTATGAATGGAAAATAAGCATGTGAAACATGATCATCACCACTAGCCATCAGGAAAACACAAGTTAAAACCATGATATGATACCACTATACACCAGTAAGAATGGCTAAAAAAAAATTTAAAAACCTCTTGAGAATACCAAGTTCTGATAAAGATACTGAGCAACTACCAAAACCAAACCAAACCCTTTGCTGTCGAGTCAATTCCGACTCATAGTGACCGTACAGGACAGAGTAGAACTGCTCCATAGAGTTGTCAAGGATCGGCTGATGGATTCGAACTGCCGACCTTTTTGTTAGCAGCCAAGCTCTAGAACTCTCAAAATTAGTGGTAAGAATGCAAAATGGTAGAGCAACTCTGGAAAACAGGTTGAATTTCTTATAAAGTTAAACACACACCATATGACCCAGCAATCTCATTCCTGGGTATTTACCCTAGAAAAATAAAAGGTTAAATTCACACAAACATCTGTACACAAATGTCTATAGCAGCTCTATTAACAATTACAGAAAACTGAAAACTGCCCAGATGTCCTTCAGTGGGTGAATGGATAAAACAAACTGTGGTGAATTCATACAATGGAATAGTACTCAGCACTCAGCAACAGAAATGAATGAACTATACTTTCATAAGGGTTAGGCATATGGGATTAGGCAAGCATTCTTAGACATGACACCCAAAGCAAGGTCCATAAAAGAAAAATACATGAAAGAAGTTGGATGAATCTCAATGGCATTCTGCCGAGTGAAAGAAGTCAATCTCAAAGGCATACATGCTGTATAATTCTATTTGTATGACATTCTCAAAAGTAGAATTATAGTCACAGAAAACAGAGCAGTGGCTGACAGGGGTTAAGGGTGGGAGGAAGGTCTGAATATGAACAGATAATACAAGTGAGTTTTCTGGTATGATAGAACTGTTCTGTATCCTTACTATGGTGGTCTTTACACAAATCTATACATGTGTTAAAATTCACAGAACTGTACACCAAAAGAAATCACTTTTACTCTATGATAATTTTAAAAATAAAATTTTACAAATACAAATAGAAAATAAGAAGTGGATTCAAACACGGGTCATAAAAAACCCACTGCTGTCGAGTTGGTTCCAACTCATAGCAACCCTATAGGACAGGGTAGAACTGGCCCATAGAGTTTCCAAGGAGCAGCTGGTGGATTTGACCTGCTGATCTTTTGGTTAGCCGCTGAACTCTTAACCACTACGACACCAGGGTGCTAAATGAGTGACTATTAATAAGAAATAACAATGGGTGTCCATGGCTATCCCTCCCCCACACTTAATTCTGTATAACTTAATTTACTCAGACTATCCTTTGTTTTTCAAGAACAATATAAAATGAGCACTGGGGGTCAAAACCTATTGATTTCTCTTGTGAATAACAATGGCATATAGACACTGCCAGAGTAAGAAATACAGCAGAGAAATGTATGTTGTATTAATAGATCCTCCTTCCAGCATGATCATTCCATCTGGGGTTCCGAATTCGTCTGCAAGTTACCAGATTTCAGGGAGAAATGGATAGCAACTAATTGACTCATGACAGCTGATTTTAACTTATTATTCTTCCCCAAATAAGGAAAGTGTCTAATGCTTGTTTAGTTTGCAAGATATTCTACCCTATTTTCCTCCTTCCCTTTAGGCACTTTTATTCAATAACCATCCCTTTGTTCTCTCACTATTTGTGTTTCTAATTCCATGGCAATCTAGCTTCCGGCACCACATCAGTGAAAGTGTGTTCACTGAAGTCACAGACAGCTCCCTCCTATCGACAACTCCAAAACTTACAATTCCACTCAGTTCTCATCTGGCCCAAGGTCCTGCACCACCTGACACTGCCCCTCAAACTGTCCTTCCCTCTTTCTCAATATCTGCTGCCTGAACTTTCTCAGGTGCTGATGTTCGTCACAAGGCTACCTCTGCCCTCCACTCTTACTCAGGTACACACTTCCAGAGTTATAACCACGAGAGTGAGCAAGAACCCAGGGGGAAGTGTCACAATGGAAAACCAGCCAATTTGGGCCTCAGAGGTTTTATAGGTTGTAATCTTGGTTCTGTGACCCTAGAAGGACAATAAATAAAAATACAGAACAACCAGTTAAATGCGAATTTCAGATAAGCAATGAATACTTAGGACATACTTCTACTAAAAATATTTGTTGTGTATCTGACATTCACATTTAACTGTGTGTGCTATATTTTATCTGGCCACGGTATCCTTGGAAAATGGGGCAGGAATACCTATCAGCTAGGTCAATTATGAAGATGAACGATGTCCTAACAGTGGAAAGCCACTTCTCACTGTGGCATTAGCAGGTATTTAATCAAGGTGCACCTGACTCAAGCCATGGTCTTTTCAATTGCCTCATATGCAATTGCCTCATAAGCTGGACAATGAGAAAGGAAGACAGAAGAAGAATTGATGTACTTGAACTATAGTGCTGGTGAAGAATACTGAATGTACTGTGGACTGTCAGAAGAACAGACCAGTCAGTCTTAGATGAAATACAGCCAGAATGCTCCTTAGAAGCAAGGGTGGTGAGACTTCACCTTGCTTACTTTGGACATGTCATCAGGAAAGACCAATCACTAGAAAAGGACATCATGGCTGGTAAAATAGAGGATCAGAGAAACTGAGGGAAACCCTCAATGAAAATGGATTGACACAATAACTACAACAATGGACTCAGTTATACTAATGATGATGAAGATGGCTCAGGACTGGGCAATGGTTCATTCTGTTATACATTTATGGTCACCATGGGTCTGAGCCAAATCAACAGCAACTAATAACAACCACAATCAAAGTGAGTCCCTGCTCCACCTTGATGAATGTCAAAACCAGTCTTAAAGCCAGGTCTCTGTCTGTGTGCAGCAAAGACCTGCATGTAAGCAAGTTCTTCCACTCCTGTGAGCTGGCTGTCCCTCAGCAGCGCCTTCATTGCCTCCTCATCCAAGTAAAAGCTGGTATTTTGCTCCTTACTCCAAACAAATCGCTCTAGATTCCAGATTGTACTTGATCAACCACCCGGGGGCCCACAGAGTTCAAGAAGCTGGGTTTGAGGCTGGGTTCTGCCCCTCTGGCTACATGACTTCAATCAAGTCTCTGAATCCCACAGAGCAGCACATGAAAATTGAGGCTAATAGGACCTGGCCTGCCTTCTCCACAGGAGTCTTCTGAGATCAAAGTACAATGCTGGCAAAAGTGATTTGTTAACTGCTGCTCTTACTATCTTCATTATCTACCAAGTCACACCATCTAGAAATCCAAAGTCATCTTTTTCCCCCTATTCTGCATCTGCAACTGGTCGCAATGTCCTATAGATCCTGTCACTGACATGGCTCTTAAATTCCTTCCTCATCCACCTCTCAGCATCTCTTCCTCTCTTACCTGGACCCTCCAATTGCCTCCTACCTGGTCTGTCTCCCCAGCTCCAGCCTTGCCCTCTCCAGTTTCTTCTTCACACAGCTAGCAGAGCTAGTTTTCTCAAGCAAGATCTGGTGAGGCTGAAGTTGAGGACTGCAGCATGTCCTAGCTCCTCCACTGCCTGTGGTAGGGTTTCCAATGCCCTACACGACATAAAAGCTCTTCATAGGCTGGCCCTGGCCTAAAGGATCATGCCATTCACCTCCACTAGCTGGTCTACCAACTCTCTCATCATCCCAGAAACAAGTCATGGTCTCTCACACCTTCATGCCTTACTCCTGCCATTCCCTTTATTTAGAATAGCTGATCCCTGATCTTCTACCTGTCATTCATATTCCTTGATCTCCCAGATGGTCCTAGGCTCACACCTCTCAGGTGCTCACCTGGCACTCTATGCCAATAGTAATTTGGCCACATGTCCGATTCCCTCTATTATTCCCAGTCACTAATATTGTACTCAGCACATAGTAGGTGCTCTAACAATGTTTCATAATTATCATGAGCATTGCCAGCGAGCTGCAGAATGTAAGTGGGCACAGTGACCAGAATAAACAACAGTGATCAATGATCTATTTAGTGCCAGAAAAAATGATGCCTCCTTTGAGGAGCTGGAAATTGTCCTACTTTCAATAATGAGAACTATGTAAGTTATTGTCTACCTTCTTGCTCAGCTTGTCAGAAAACACAAAGGCAGCACTGATGCTCATTCACAGCACATGTACTTGTTCTCTTGATTAATGTGTCTCCTCCCTCTGCCTCTCCATGTCCTGATTTTCTGTTTCTTACTGCATACAGGCCCTTTATCAAGGCCTCTGTATCCCAAGATGGGATACAAAGAAAAATGGCAGCACAAGAAGAGAGAGCTGGAGATACCCCATAAGAAGGTGATGGAAAATTAAGTGTTCACTTGAGCAGTAGTAACCATAGGTTGGTCATATTTTCAATTCAAACTGGAGAGGCAATGACTGTACAAAATCAATACTTTTACTTGAACACAGACAATCAAATATATCCACTATATCATGGAAACACAATAGGACAGGAAAGTCACCATGAAAATTGTATAAATTATGTGCTATTAGTTACTAGAAGACAACGAGTGCCACCAACATATCTCATGTATCTTACTTTGAAATCCCAATTGTTAATCACAGGAAACTGGAGTTCTGAAGCACCAGGTAAACCAGACAGCCAGGCCAGGCCAGATGATCACCAAGGTCCTTCCCAGAAGATTATGTGAAACCTGAGATGTCACAACTCAATTAGTAAGCTTGGGAAAAAGAGCCTATAATGTAAACTGACTTGTCATGCTTTTCTTTAAATCTTGTCTTAACCCAGAAGTTAGTTTAACCTCCAAAATGAACACAGATACAAAGACAAAGGGGCCACGAAGGATGGGAGTCATCTTTCTAAAACTCAAATTTCACCATGTCACAGCCCTGCCTACACCTTTCCGTGGATCCCTACTGTCCCTGACTACCTCCCTGGCTTATTTCTTCCCAGCATGAGGCCCCTCCCTCCCTTCTAAGCTTCAGTCAAACTAACTTACTAAAATACTACATTAATCACTGCTATGGACTGAATTGTGTCCCCCAAAACAATATGCTGAAGTCCTAACCCCTGATACCTGTGAACGCGACCTTGCTTGGAAATAGGGTATTTAAATATGGTACCAGTTAACATGAGGTTACACTGGCGTAGGGCGGGTCCTATCCTTAAATAAAAAAAGAAGAGACGCACATACAGAGAGAGAGGATGGAGGCAGAGATCGGAGTGATGTACAAGCCAAGGAAGGACCAAGGATTGCCGGCCAACTTGAGAAGCCAGGAGAGAGGCATGGAACAGATTCTTCCTCAGAGCCCTCAGAAGAATTCAACATTGCCAATACACTGAATTCAGACTCCTAACCTCCAGAAGTAGGAAACAATACATTTCTGCTCTTATGAGTCACCCACTTTGTGGTACAGGCATACCTCGTTCTATTGCACTTCACTTTATTGTGCTTCCCAGATAGTGTTTTTTACAAATTGAAGGTATGTGGCAACCCTTCGCCGAGTAAGACTATCAGTGCCATTTTTCCAACAGCATGTGCTCACTTCATATCTCTGTGTCACATTTTGGTAATTCTCACAATATTTCAAACTTTTTCATTATTATTATATCTGTATGGTGATCTGTGATCAGTGATCTTTGATGTTACTATTGTAGTTGTTTCGGGGCGGTGCCATGAACCACACCCATATAAGAGCAAAGAACTTGATCGATAAATGTGTGTGTTCTGACTATTCCACCAACCAGCCATTCCCCCATCTCTCCCTCTCTTCAGGCCTCCCTATTCCCTGAGACACAACAATACTGAAATTAGGCCAATTAATAACCCTATAACAATCTCTAAGTGTTCAAATGAAAGAAGAGTCAGTCAAAGTGGCAAACTTTATTGTCGTCTTATTTTAATAAATTGCCAGTCTCCCCACCTTCAGCAACCACCACAGCAATCAGTCAGCAGCCATCAACACTGAAGCAAGACCCTCCACCAGCCAAAAGATTACAGCTTGCTGAAGGCTCAGTTGATGGTTAGCCTTTTTTAGCAATAAAGTATTTTTAAATTAAGACGTGCATTTTTTTAGACATAATACTATTGAACACTTAATAGACTACAGTATAGTGTAAACATAACTTTTATATGCACTGGAAAACCAAAAAATCCATGTGACTCGATTTGTTGTGACATTTGCTTTACTGCGGTGGTCTGGAACAGAACCCACAACATCTCTGAGGTATGCCTGTACTTTGTTACAGCAGCCACAGGAAATTAAGACACTCTCACTTTCCCAAGGATGTGTGGGCTGGCCACTGTCTCCAAAAAAGCCTTCCCTGGAATCTGTATCCACCCCCTGCTCCTCTGGGCCTGTCTCAGACATGGCACCATCACACTGAACTCAATCATATGTCTTCCTCTTTCAATCCTTCTCCAAGACGGCAGAGCCTATAGTGTAAAATGTCTCCCCGAACCCCGCACCGTGTCCAACTTACAGCAGAGGGTTGGCAAAAGCTCGGGCATGAATGAACAAACAGATAAATGACTAATGCAAGAAGTGCCAAGGGAAGGAGAGGGGGCAGCTTCAGCTCAAGGAGATCAGCCATCAGCCACTGTGAGAAAGAGAGCCCACGGCGAAGAGAAGCTTCCTCACAAACGCACGGGTGCAAGCACACAGCACACACCGCAGAGAAGCTGGGCAAGGACACAGAGGAAAACATGGTGCTGGGGGACCACAGCAAGCTGAGACACACTGACACATACAAAGACAGTTTGAGTGGCAAGAAGATACAGAGAAGAAACATGAGGGAAGATATATAGTGACAAGAACAAAAAGGAGAATAACTAAGAAGGCAAAAAAAAACCAGTTGTAACTAAGAAGGTAAAAAAAAAACCAGTTGCAGTGGACTCCAACCCATGGCAACTCCACATAGTCAGAGTAGAACTGTGCTTCAGAGGATTTTCGATAGTGGGATTTTCTGAAGTAGATTGCCAGGCCTTTCTCCCAAGGTGCCTCTGGGAGGACTCAAACCTCCAACCTTTCAGTCAGTAGCCAAGCACATTAACTGTTTGTACCCCAGAGACTCCAAGAAGGGCAAAACTGATGCCAAATGCTATTTTTTATAATCTCAACCCATAGGTTCAGTTTAAGAATCATTTTTACAACTGTAAAAGAATACCTTTGAGAATCTGGGAAATTTAAATATAGACAGGAAATTAAATGCTATTAAGGAATTAATGTTAATTGATTTAGGCAGAATGAGAGGATGGCCATTAAAAAAAAAAGGTAATTCTTATCAGTTATCGACGCAAACAGAAGTATTTATTTGGAAAGGCCAGCAGGTGGGCTTCTGCTTTATAAAACTAAAGTTAAAAAAAAAAAAAAAAGTGGGAGGCTAGAGGAAACTAAATTGGCAAAACACTAGTAATTGCCGAAGCTTGATAATAGGCACATGGGGGCCCTGTAGTATGTTTTCTACTTTCATGTATGTTTGAAATTTTCCATAATCTTCTTTTTAAACAAAAAATAGCTTGTCTTTGTCACTTAGAGACATCAACTGAATGGAATTAACTGAGTCTGCAAATCAATGGCTATTTAGGAAAGCCCCTGGAAAGTGATCTATTCCCAAATTATCTTATTTTTTAAGAATCTGACCATTTGGGGTACATAATATTTAAAAATGAGTGATGACAGTGTAGAAACAAATTAATGAATCAGAAGCTAGAAAAGCCTAATTCTGCTAACCTACCCAAACCCAAACCTAACTCTTTGCCATCAAGTCAACTGTGACTCACAGTGACCCTATAGGACAGGGGAGAACTGCCCTAAAGGGTTTCCAAGGCTATAAATCTTTATGGAAGCAGACTGTCACATCTTTCTCCCTCAGAATGGCTGGTGGGTTCAAACCACAAACCTTTTGGTGAGCAGCCAAGTACTTAACCACTGCACCATCCAGGGTTCCTCTGCCAACCTAACCCAATTTATATTCTTTATATGGCCCCTTTACTCCATTAAACTGGACATGAGAAAGTAGAATATCTTATTTGTTGAAGCACACAACGTTTATATGATGGTCCTATCCAGGAGGATGGAAGGATTGATGGTGTCTGGCCCCTCCACTCTGCCCAGCCTTCCTTCACACTAGAGCCCAGGCAAGGGAAGCTCCTCCCAGAGCCTGGTGGCTTACTGAACACCAGTGATTTCCAATCCTGCCTTACCCCAAGGGATTCCCACAGAGATGCCCCACACAGGAGTCAGTGAGGCCTCAAAGGTCTGGTGCAGGAAGCTCTCATTATTCACTCCCAAGGGGAGTGCTTCCACTTCCCCCTAAGTGCAATAACTGAAGAGGTAAGCTACTAAACATATGTGATGCCCCAACTCGAATGTTTACATTAAAAGTCACATTAGAATGGCAAAAACTACAGACTGACCAACCAACTGGAGCTCTCGTGCATGGCTGGTGAAAATGGTGCAGCTGCTATGAAAAACAGTTCAACAGCTCGGTTTAACTTTCTTAAAAAGTTAAACATACACCTACCATTCCATCCATCCTATAGTGATGAAGCATATCAATGGCTGCCCTGGGACAGGAGGAGGGAGGAATGGGTTGTAAAAGGCACACAGAAACTTGGAGGTGATGGAAGTACTCTGGATCTTGGTTGTAGTGATGGTTTCATGGGTGTAAACATGTCAAATTCATCAAGCTGTACACTATAAACATGTGCAGTTTATTGTACATAAATATACTTTAATGAAGTAATTCTAAAAATTCAGCACACCTTCTCAATACACAGAGGAAAAAGAATAAATTCCTTAAAAGAACCTAATCTTCAAATAATAAGAACAGCAGGAGCGAGACAATTCATAACCAAGAAATAACAGAAACTCCAGCTATGTCTTAGTCATCTAGTGCTCTATAACAGAAATAACACAAGTGGATGGCTTTAACAAAGAAAAGTTTATTTTCTGACAGTCTAGGAGGCTAGAAGTCCGAATTCAGGGTGCCAGCTCCAGGGGAAGGCTTTCTCTCTCTGTTGGCTCTAGGGGAAGGTCTTTGTCATCTATCTTCCCCTGGTTGAGGAGCTTCTCAGCTCTGAGTCCAAGGGACACACGCTCCTGGCTCTACTTTCTTGGTGGTATGAGGTCCACATGTCTCTCTGCTAGATTCTTTTATATCTCAAAAGAGATTGGCTCAAAATACAATCTAATCTTGTAGATTGAGTCCTGCTTCATTAGCATAACTGCCACTAATGCCATCTCATCAACATCATAGAGATAGGATCTACAACACATAGGAAAATCACATCAGATGACAAAATGGCGGACAATCACACAATACTGGGAATCATGGCCTAGCCAAATTGATACACATATTTTTGGGGGACACAATTTAATCCAAGACAAGCTAGAAGACTATTCTTGTAATAAACTCTAGCTATTCCATACCTGGCATTGGGTCAATGTATAAAGTACAGTTCTTAAATCTGTAGTAAATCGGCTAAGTTTTTCATCAGTCAATAACTATTTTCACTCTAACTTTGTCTTCATAAATGGTTAATATTTTCTTATAACCTGCTCATACCTGCTTCTAACTAAACCATGCCATCTTTAGGGGAATATGTTCGTATCTTGTACCTCCTACAGATCTAGCAAGAAGCCCTGGCGGTGCAGTGGTTAAAGCGCTCGGCTGAAAACCAAAAGGTTGGCAGTTTGAATCCACCAGCTACTCCTTGGGAGAAAGATGTGGCAGTGTGCGTCTGTAAAGATTTACAGCCTTGGAAACCCTATGGGGCAGTTTTACTCTGTCCTATAGGGTCACTATGAGTTGGAATCGACTCGATGGCAGGGGCTTTGTAGATCTACCATTGTCCTTGCACATGGTCTGTGCTCGATATATGTAAAATTAAAAGGATCACTCAAATCACTTGTTCAATCCAAGTCAGAATTTCTTTTTTTTTTTTAATTTTACCCAATTACATAGAATCAGAGAGATAATACTGACAGTGCTGGACTTGTGCACAGCCACTGAGGCAGACCTGTCCGTGGGACTGTCCCTGATGGGGAGCCTCACTGCAAGGGCTTGACCCATCCAGCAACACAAACAGTATGTGGTGAGGACAACAGGGCCTCCCACTGCTGTGGTGAAGCAGTTCATAGTCTTCATGAACGGTAAGGTGACTCTCGCTTTTTCCAGGTTTCTCTCATGTGTCCAAAAAGTGCCACCAAAGCCCGAGGAGCTGTGGTACAACCAGATCCCTCAGCTTTCTTATTAACCTCTCTAAACAATTTCACATCCTCACAAGCTTCACAGATATTTGCCCTTTCCACACCTTCTTACTCTCGTTTTTGACCATTTAAATAAATTAAAAAAAAAAAAAATCCCTACTGAATAAGCCTTCTCCAGGTATCTATTTACATAAGCTAATCTTGGAGTGATATTTACAGCTCCTTTTCCCTGGCCCCTGTGTGTGTCTGGAAGGAGTATTATATTTAAGGATTGCTTCAGCAAAACCATTTTCTGAGACGCTGTTTCATAAAAATAAACCTGACTTATCTTCACCCCACCCTACAAGCAGAACTAATTGCTCCTTCTTTTCTGGGTGTTCCCAAAGCACTTTGTACATGTCTTTTTATAGTATTTGTCATAATTATTTGTTTAGAGAGCTGTCTGCATGCATTTCTATACTGTGGGATTTGTCACAGCAGGGACAAATGATCCACATCTAAGATACCAGCACACAGATGAATTATGATTAATGCTTATTAAAAAAATTCATGAGCCAATTAACTGAATAAATTTTAATATACTCCCACATCAGTAAAAATGGATCAATTCATTTTAAAAACAACATAATATGCAGAGAAATATGACAAACATGTAACAGGACAGAGATAATCATACATATCTCATTTTACCTTAGAATTTGCCCTAAAATTCATAACATGTTTTGATGAAATGAGGGCAATTAAAAAAATTAAGTTGGTTCAACTTCCCTTCTTTTTTTCTTTTTGTTTGTTTATTTCTTTCTATTTTTACCAAAGTATTATTTTACAAAAGTTAAACTGTTCATTTCTTTTTTAATCAGCGACTTACAACCATTTTGATGTTGCTGACTGCTCATAGCCAGTGCTAAGTATAGTACGAGAGCCTACTTGCAATCTGGCCTGACTGCCTTTTCCAAGGCAGCTTGGTTAAACCTCTGAACAGGACATTTTTGTAACAGAGAACATTTGTGCTCTGTATACATGCTTCTTTTAGACTAAACAGAACTCCCCAGGCTGACCTCCTCGAGAGCTGGAACAATACCTTTTTTAGTACACACTTCAGGAATTGGTACAGATGAATTATTGAATGGATGAATGTTTAACCAGCTCTGAAAATCTGAATCACCAGGGAATCCCTTTCAAGGACTCCTACTAGAGTCGCACCCCACACTGGCTGAATCAGAATCTCTCAGGAAGGGGCGTAGGCATGGCTTTATACAAAAGCTTCCCTGGTGATTCTGATGCACACCCCTGGTTAATAAGCACTAGGACAGAAGGGAGCTCTTTATGTTTATTGAGATAAACTCAGTATCCAGGCTGACTGATCATTACATTTATAGTCCCAACAGGAATAATCCAATAAGTACAATGAGTGTTCTTAGGAATTACACCAGAACCAAAAAAAAAAAATTGGGACTGTCCCAAATGGAGACATGTGGTCACTCTGGTACCTGAGGTCTGTCTTTTTAAAAATGATGAGTACAGATTAATAGCTTTGACAATCTTTATAAACAACAACACACACTTGTATAAAGGAAACTGCTGTCTGTATCCTTTGGTAAATGAAGAAGCCAACTACCAGAAAGGTTATCCCAGCACCATCACTTCCAGTGGAGCATGGTAACACAAATCTCCTCTTCAGAGGCCCCCTGAAGTACACTTTTGACACACTTAAGTAGTGGTTTAACCAAGTTGCTTTGGGAAAAGGCCATCCAGGTCAGACTGCCCTATAGCCATTTCAAAAGATGTCCATAATTTTTTACACTATTCCCTTCAACAGGTGGAATCTAATTCCCCTTCCTCGAGTGTGGAATGGACTTAGTGACTTGCTTCAACAAACAGAATATAATGACAGTGGGTGGCTTCTATGACTAAGTAATAAAAGGCATTGCAACTCCCTCCTTGCACTCTCTCGGAACACTTGTTTAATAGGAAGGAGGCCACTTGCCTTGTTGTGAGGACACTCCAGCAGGCATATGGAAAGGTCCATGTGGCAAGGAACTGAGGCCCCCTGACCAAAGCTATGCAACAACTGAGTGAGCTATATTGAAAGGGAGTCTTCCAGTAACTTTATAAGATTGCATGCCCCAGTCTACCTCATGACTGCAACCTCATGAAAGACCCCGGGTCAGAACCACCCAGCAAAGCCATTTCTGCTTTAAGCCACTAAGTTTTGGGGCAATCTGTTAGGCAGCAATAGATAACTACTACACCTGCATTCTTTAACCTGGTCACTCTGTGATTAAGGCCATGCTTTCATGAGCTAGCTCATTATTCAGGGATAATTGTGCAGCTGTTGCCTATACTGCTTCTGCAATGATCTTCCCCATCATGACCAAACTCTAAGCCACCATACACATGGGCCCCGGCCACAGGCAGCCAGCCTGAGGGGCAGTGTGCTACGGGGCCCAGCCCACATCAGAAGATGCAGTCCTTTCTTGCTGTGGCAAGTCAGGCTACTCTTCATCACCACATAGAATCATACCCTCTATTTGGAAAATGGGAGAGAAATGCCTTCCTGCAACCTCACAGACTTGTCATGAAATTTAAATGAAAATGTAGACAATGGTACTCTGAAAGCTGAAAAATGGCACAGAGATGTAAACTATCATTAAATAGAATCTATCACTTTATGTACTATTGTCTTAACCTAATTCATGAAATAACAGTGATTACTCCTACCACCAACACTCACAGAGCACCTTCCATGCCAAGGACACTATGCTGGACCATTTAAAGTCATAAGCAAGCCTAAGTTTCCTTAATGATCTCTGTACAGAAGACACTGAAGCGCAGGATACAAATACCCTTGTCCCAGGACAGTGGTCTTCCAGGAGTAACTCCTTCCTCACATCTCAGCTCTTTGTTCCCCACCCCTATACCGAGATATTCTCCAGCCAGACTCCCCCAACCATGATGCATGTCTGTGGAGTAAATGATGCACCACCGAATGGCATTCCCTAAACTTTAATCAGTCTAGGCAAGAAGGTCAAGGGGGTTAGAGTTATTGGAAACACCTAGCACCTCTGTGCCCTCTCTGAGGCCAGGCAGGCTGCACAGTGCACCCACGCTGAAGATAAGCAGACACAACCTTTCACAGTCTGTATACACACACACGCACACACTCCTCACAGGGCTAGGCATTCTTTTTTTTTTTTTTTTTGAATCATGGTAAAAGTATATACAACAAAACATTTGACAATTCAACAATTCTAACATGTACAATTCAGTGACATCAATCACATTCATCATGGTGTGCCAACACTACCACTATCCTCCCAAATTATTCCACCACCATTCACAGAAACTTAGTAGGGCTGGGCGTTCTTAAGACATGGAGGCACTTAATGTGGCTGCTGGCAAATGTCACCCGAAGCCATGTTTCACTGACAGATGCCTGGGAGGTGGAGAGTTGGCTGTTAAGAAAGAAATAGATTACAAAGAATTTTTGTAAATCCCTTGCTTCAACACTGCTGTGGAACAGAAAAGAAGATAAATCAATGGAGCCTATAAAACTCTAGATTTTGCTGATCTTCCTCTATCTGTCTCTCTTTCCTCCCAAAGTCACAAGCTTCAAGCTGGCTGTAGGTCTAACAAACCCCCATGGTAACATCCCAGTTCCAGTAGGATGGACCAGGAGCTTGGCTGGAACTTCCCATGCCCAGTCAGAGCATTCTAATGAGGATGGGAGCTGCAGCCCAAGACACCTACTGAAGGTGAGGTTATTGGGTTGGGGGGAAGCCAGCAGGAAGCTGGTGGTCATGTTCACAGAAAAAACAATGAACACACTCTGATGACACATATTAGTAACTGACACAGTGCAGAGGGAGAGGCATTGCACTGTTTCCTGGTTCCTGGTGTGGGCTCTGTAATCCTGAGCAAGTTACTTAACTTCTCCAAAATGATGACAATGATGGTACCTACTTACAGGTATACTGAGGGGAATAAATGATACAATGTACAAAAAGCACATAGGGCCACCAGTGGCTCCCGTGACCATTCCACAAGACTAAAGTCATCTATACTCTGTTCAACGAGGCAATTTTGCAGACCATATGGCTGAGATGTTGCAGCAATGTCAACCTGCTACAACGGTTTCCAAATGCTCCCTCCCAATTCCATACTTTCCTCATTGCAGACAGGTCCACAGATGCACTTTGAGTCGTTCTTGCCTCCTGGACAGCCACAACACAAGGCCATGTGTCTCTGACCACCAAAGCACAGCGAACTGGCCTTGTTTCTTTCTGACTTTGTTATTACAAGGGTTATTGTTTGCCTTGAATTTCAGACTAAAAATTCCAGTTATTAAAGCACTGAAGGCTCACACGCCTGGAGAGGGTTCACTGGCACATCCACTGTGTCACATGGTGTGTCAGAAAAGGCAGTCTGAGCTCCAGAGACCTATGTCTGAATCTCAGTGTCCCGAGGACACCACCTGTGTGACATGGGAAGGTGGCTTAGACTCACCGTGCTCAGTGATTAAATGGGTAAAACATTTTCTCATAGAGGAACTGCTGGAAATTAAGTGTCTAGCACCCAAAGGTTCTTGTCCATCTCTCCATCCTCACTCATGAAACCTCGATCTCCAATCACAGTTCACAGAGAATAACAGAAAGATGTTTACCTGTGTTTTATTGAGTATGTAAAGTCATTTGACTGTCTGGATCATAATAAAATATGGATAACACTGAGAAGAACATGAATTCCAGATCACTTAATTATGCTCATGTGGAACCTATACATAGACAAAGAGGCAGTTGTTCAAACAGAACAAGGGTATACTGTGTAGTTTAAAATCAAGATAGGTGTATGACAGGGTTGTAACCTTTCACTATACTTATTCAATCTATATGTTGGGCAAATAATCCGAGAAGCTAGAATATATGAAGAAGAACACAGTATCAAGATTGGAGGAAGACTCATTAACAACCTGCCATATGCAGAGGACATAATCTTGCTTGCTGAAGGCAAATAGAACTTGAAGCGCTTACTGATGAAGATTAAAGATTATAGCCTTCAGTATGGATTACATCTCAACATAAAACAAAAATCATCACAACTGGACAAATAAGCAACAGCATGATAAATGAAGAAAATATGGAAGCTGTTAAGGATTTCATTTTAGTTGGATTCACAATCAACGCCCATGGAAGCAGCAGAGAAGAATCAAACGTCATATGCATGAGGCAAATCTGGTGCAAAAGACCACTTTAAAGTGTTAAAAAACAAAGATGTCACTATGAGGACTAAGGTATGCCTGACCGAAGCCATGGTATTTTCAATCACCTCATATGTATGCAAAAGCTGGACAATGAATATGGAAGTCCAAAGAATTATGGTATTGGTGAAGAATACTGAACATACTATGGACTACCAGAGGAATGAGCAAATCTATATTAAAAAACGTATAGCCAGAATGCTCCTCAGAAGCGAGGCTTGTGAGACTTTTTCTCTTGTACTTTGGACATGTTATTGAGAGGAACCAGTCCCTGGAGAAGGACATCATGCTTGGTAAAGTAGAGGGTCATGAAAAAAAAAGGAAGAGGAGAGGCGAGACCAAGATGGTGGAGTAGGCAGACGCTTCCAGTTGTCCCTCTTACAAAGACCCCCACAAAAAACTCAATCAATTATATATTACAATCTAAGATCCCTGAACATCAAAGGCAAAGTTGAGGAATCAGACTGAGTGGCAGGGGGAGGAAGAGACAGTTCAGAAGCAGCAAGGAGTTGCCAGACCTGATTCGGTGGGAGCCAGTGCTCTGCAGGCCGGACTGGCTGGCGTTGGAGGTGAGGCAAGTAGTGGCACCTGGGAGGTGTCTTCCACACTGGGAGAGACTCAGCAGCAAAGAGTCTACTCAGGCCTCCAGAGCCAATCAAAAACGATGCTCAATCAGCAAAAGATAAGTACGTGCGTCGGACCTACTTCGTGGATCAAAAAACACCCCCTTCGGGAAAAACCTCTCTCCCATTTACCTGTCCCCTCCCTACTCCGCACTGGGTCCTGGGCTCCCCTAGGCCAGAAGTAGGAACCATCAAGCACCCTGAGCCATTCTCCTGGCCTTGGAGCAGGAACAAATTAACAAACAGGAAAAAATAATCCACCACCTCCCCTAAGCTGGGAACTCAGTGTAGGCACAGCTCTTTTTCCTAGGTACAGGCATAAGAGGTCCATGGAATTTGCCTTTCACCCCTGCATACACCTGTGTGGGCCCATTTCAACAGCACAGGCCCTCATTACCGCAGTACAACAGAGTATATACCTGAAACCTAACTTCAACTGTTATCAGCTATATGGTGGAGTGGCAGGTTCGTGACATATGACACCACTCTGCCCATTAAGCAAGGTCCTCACCTACCCATATCAGGGGCCTGAGGACTGGTGGCTCCACCTATGCCACCGAGCCACCCACAACAGGGGTCCGAGAATAAGTGGTGCCTGCCAGTACTTACAGAAAACAGCATTGTGTGCCCATAGTCCAGCTGTAAAACCTACCTAAGCACTCTAGGGAAAAGGCACACACTTCCCTCCCAGCCACTCAGGGGCAGCCGTCAGTCCCCTGCCTTGCTCAGAACGTGACCCCCTACTTCAGCCAGATACCTGTGCCTACACCAATAACCCCTCCCCATCTAGGACTGTAGGTGAGATCCTGCACCACTGGACCAACTAACTGGACAATTGAGCTGAATCCATACTAGAAAAGTAAATGGACTCCTGGGCTCACATACCTAGTAACAGATCTGACTACCTGGTGACAGGACGTTAGAGCTTCAAAGGTGCCATTAATCAGCCTAGCTCATACGAGCAGCCTATTTGGGTATATCAAAACAAAACAAGAAGCGAGGACACAGTGAACAAACATAAAATAAATATAATACACTGATGGCTCGGAGACAACAGTCAATATCAAATCACATAAACAGGCAGATCATGATGGCTTCAGCAAGCTCCCAAAACAAACAATCAAGAAATCTTCCAGAGAAAGAAAACTTCTTGGAATTACCAGAGGCAGAATACAAAATATTAATATACAGAACTCTTCAAGATATCAGGAAGGAGATCAGACAAAACACAAACAAGCCAAGGAACACATAGAAAAAGCAACAGATGAACTTAAAAAGATTATAGAAGAGCATAATGACAAATTTAACAGGCTGCAAGAATCCATAGAGAGACAGCAATCAAAAATCTAGAAGATTAACAATAAAATTTCAGAATTAGACAACTCAATAGAAAGTCACAGGAGCAGAATTGAGGCACCAGAAGTCAGAATTAGTAAGGCTGAAGATAAAGCACTTGACACTAACTTATTTGAGGAAAAATCAGATAAAAGAATTTAAAGAAATGAAAAAACGCTAAGAATTATGTGGGACTGTATCAAGAATAACCTACAAGTGACTGGAGTACCAAAACAGGGGTGGGGGCGATTACAGAAAATACAGAGAGAATAGTTGAAGATTTGTTGGCAGAAAACTTCCCTGATATCATGAAAGATGACAAGATATCTATCCAAGATGCTCATCAAACCTCACTTACCTGAAATCACCAAGACATATTATAATCAAACTTGCCAAAACCAAAGATAGAGAATTTTAAGAGTGGCTAGGGATAAACAAAAAGTCAACTGCAAAGGAGAGTCAATAAGGCTAAGCTTGGACTACTCAGCAGAAACCATGCAGGCAAGAAGGCAATGGGATGACATTTATAAAGCCCTAAAGGAAAAGAATTGCCAGCTAAGAATTATATATCCAGCAAAATGGTCTCTCAAATATGATGGCAAAATTAGGGTGTTTCCAGATAAACAGAAGTTTAGGGAATTTGCAAAATTACAAGAAACACTAAAGGGAGTTCTCCAGTTAGAAAATCAATAACATCAGAAAACAACCCAAGTCTAGAACACAGGACAGAGCAACCAGGTATCAACCCAGATATGGAAGCACAAAAATAAATCAAAGCTAAAACACAGAAAATAGGGAAACAGAGATGTCAATATGTAAAATATAACAACATCAGAACAAAAAGGAGAGACTAAAAAATGTAGTCATAGATCTTTCATACGGAGAGGAAGTCAAGGCAGTATAAAGAAATAAAAGACTGGTTTAAACTTAGAAAAATAGGGGTAAATATTAAGGCAACCATAAATGAAACTAACAATCCTACACATCAAAATAAAAAACAAGAAAAACATAAAGACTCAGCAAATAGAAAATCAACAACAATGAAAAAGATGAAAAGAAAATACGTTAAGAAAAACGACTCAGCAGAGAAAATTAAGTGGAACAGAGAAACTGTCAACAACACACAAAAAAAGACATCAAAATAACAGCACTAAACACATATGTATCAGTAATTACACTGAATGTAAATGGATTAAATGCACCAATAGAAACAAAGAGAGTGGCAAAATGGATAAAAAAACATGATCTGTCTATATGATGCCTAAAAGAGACACACCTTAGACTTAAAGACACAAACAACTAAAACTCAAAGGATGGAAAAAAATACATCAAATAACACTCAAAACAGAGCAGGTGGCAATATTAATCTCCAAAAAATAGATTTTAAAGTAAAATCCACCACAAAGGATAAGGAAGGACACTATATAATGATTAAAAAGTCAATACACCAGGAGGACATAACCATAATAAATATTTACACATCCAAAAACAGGGCTCCAAAATACGTAAAACAAACTCTAAGAGCATTGAAAAGAGAAACAGCTCCACAATAACAGTAGAAGACTTCAACACACCATTTTCAGTGAAGTACAGAACATCCAGAAAGTTTAATAAAGACATGGAAGATCTAAATGCCACAATCAACCAACTTGATCTCATAGACATATACAGAATACTCCACCCAACAGCAGCCAAGTATACCTTCTTTTCCAAAACACATGGAATATTCCCTAGAACAGACCACATATTAGGCCATAAAGCAAGCTTTAACAAAATCCAAAGCATTGAAACATTACAAAACAGCTTTTCTGACCATAAAGCTATAAAAATAGAAATCAATAACAGAAAAAGCAAAGAAAAAATATCCAACACATGAAAACTGAACAACATCTTACTCAAAATTTACTGGGTTATAGAAGATATTAAGGATGGAATAAAGAAATTCACAGAATCGAGTGAAAATGAAAACACATCTTACCAGAAGCTTTGCAACACAGCAAAAGCAATGCTCAAAGGTCAATTTATAGTCACATATGCACACATCAAAAAAGAAGAAAGGGACAAAATCAAAACATGAATCCTACAACTTGAACAGATAGAAAGAGAGCAGCAAAAGAAGCCCTCAGGTGCCAGAAGAAAGGAAATAAATAAAAATTAGAGCAGAATTAAATGAAATTGAAAACAAAAACAACTGAAAGAGTTAACAAGACCAAAAGCTGGTTCTTTGAAAAGATCAACAAAATTGATAAACCATTGGCCAGACTGACAAAAGAAAAACAGGAGAGCAAGCAAATAACCTGAATAAGAAATGAGATGGGTGATATCTCAACAGACCCAAATGAAATTAAAAGAATCATAACAGAATACTATAAAAAATTGTACTCTAGCAAATTTGAAAACCTAGAGGAAATGGACAAATTTCTAGAAATACACTACCTACCTAAACTAACACAAACAGAAGTAGAACAACTAAATAAACCTAAAACAAAAGAAGAAATTGAAAAGGTAATTAAAAAACTCCCAACAAACAAAAGCCCTGGCCCTGACAGTTTCACTGGAGAATTTTACCAAACTTTCAGAGAAGAGTTAACACCACTACTACTAAAGGTATTTCAGAGCCCAGAAAAGGATGGAAATATTCCCAAACTCATTCTATGAAGCCAGCTTAACCCTGATACCCAAACCAGGTAAAGATACCACAAAAAAAGAAAATTACAGACCAATATACCTCATGAACATTGATGCAAAAATCCTCAACAAAATTGTAGCCAATAGAATTCAGTAACATATCAAAAAAATAATTCACCATGATTAAGTGGGATTTATACCAGGTATGCAGGGATGGTTCAATATTAGAAAAACAATAAATGTAATCCATTACATTGATAAAACAAAAGACAAGAACCACATGATCTTATCAATTGATGCAGAAAAGGCATTTGACAAAGTCCAACACCCATTAGTGACAAAAACTCTCAGAAAAATAAGAATAGAAGGGAAATTCCTCAGCATAATTAAGGGCATTTATACAAAGCCAACAGCCAACATCATTCTAAATGGAGAGAGTCTGAAGGCATTCCCCTTGAGAACCGGACCAGACAAGGACGCCCTTTATCACCACTTTTATTCAACATTGTGCTGGAGGTCCTAGCCAGAGCAATTAGGCTAGAAAAGAAAATAAAGGGCATCCAAATTGGTAAGGAAGAAGTACAAGTATCTCTATTTGCAGATGATATGATCTTATACACAGAAAACCCCAAAGAATCCACAAGAAAATTAGTGGAACTAATAGAAGATTTCAGCAAATTATCAGGATACAAGATAAATATACAAAAATCAGTGGGATTCCTCTATACCAACAAAGAGAACTTCGAAGAGGAAATTACCAAATCAATACCATTTACAATAGCCCCCAAGAAAATAAGCTACTTAGGAATAAATCTAACCAGAGATGTAAAAGACTTATATAAAGAAAACTACAGGACACTAATGCAAAAGAGACCTGCATAAGTGGAAAATCATACCTCGCTCATGAATAGGAAGACTTAACTTTGTGAAAATGTCAATTCTACCCAAAGTGATCTACAGATACAATGCAATCCCGATCCAAATTACACCAGCATTTTTCAACGAGATGGAGAAACAAATCACCAACTTCATATGGAAAGGGAAGGGGCCCCAGATAAGTAAAGCATTACTGAAGAAGAAGAACAAAGTGGGAGGCCTCACACTACCTGATTTTAGGACCTATTATACTGCCATGGTAGTCAAAACAGCCTGGTACTGGTACAACAACAGATACATAGACCAATGGAACAGAATTGAGAATCCAGACATAAATTCTTCCATCTATGAGCAGCTGACATTTGACACAGGCCCAAAGTCCATCAAAAGGGGAAAAGACAGTCTCTTTAACAAATAGTGCTGGCATAACTGGTTATCCATTTGCAAAAAAATGAAGCAAGACCCACACCTCACACCATGCAAAAAAACTAACTCAAAATGGATCAAAGATCTAATTATAAAATCTAAAACGATAAAGATCATAGAAGAAAAAATAGAGACAATGTTAGGAGTCCTAATACATGGCATAAACTGCATACAAACCATAAGTAACAATGCACAAACACCAGAAGAGAAACTAGATCACTGGGAGCTCCTAAGAATCAAACACTTATGCTCATCAAAAGACTTCACCAGAAGAGTAAAAGAACAACCTAGAGACTGGGAAAAAAATTTTGGCTACGACAAATCCGATCAGGGTTTAATCTCTAAAATCTACAAGATACTGCAAAACTTCAACAACAAAAAACCCAATTTAAAAATGAGCAAAGGATACGAACAGACACTTTACCAAAAAAGACATTCAGGCAGCTAACAGACACATAAGGAAATGCTCCAAAAAACACAAAATAATAAATGCTGGAGAGGTTGTGGAGAGACTGGAACACTTATACACTGTTCGTGGGAATGTAAAATGGACAACTACTTTGGAAATCAATTGGCACTTCCTTAAAAAGCTAGAAATAGAAGTACCATACAATCCAGCAATCCAACTCCTTGGAATATATCCTAGAGAAATAAGAGCCATCACACGAATAGATATATGTACACCCATGTTCACTGAAACACTATTCACAATAGCAAAAAGATGGAAACAACCTAGGTGTCCATCAATGGAAAAATGGATAAACAAATAATGGTATATTCACACAATGGAATACTACACAACGATAAAGAACAACAATGAATCTGTGAAAGATCTCATAACATGGATGAATCTGAAGGCATTATGCTGAATGAATTTAGTCAGTTGCAAAAGGACAAATACTGTATAAGACCACTATTATAAGAACTCAAGAAAAGGTTTAAACACAGAAGAAAACATCCTTTGATGGTCATGAGGGTGGGGAGGGAGAGGGGTTTTCACTAACTAGATAGTAGACTAGAATTATCTTAGGTGAAGGGAAGGACAACACACACTACAGGGGAAGTCACCACAACTGGACTAAACCAAAAACTAATAAGTTTCCTAAATACAACCAAACACTTCAAAGGACAGAGTAGCAGGAGCAGGGGTCTGGGGACCATGCTTTCAGGGGACATCTAGGTCAACTGGCATAACAAAGTTTATTAAGACAATGTTCTGCATCCTACTTTGGTGAGTGATGTCTGGGGTCTTAAAAGTTAGCAAGCGGCCATCTAAGATGCATCAATTGGTCCTAACCCACTTGGAGCAAAGGAGAATGAAGAACACCGAAGACACAAGGAAAGTATTAGCCCAAGAGACAGAAAGGGTCATAAACCAGAGACTTCATCAGCCTGAGACCAGAAGAACTAGATGGTGCCCAGCTACCACCAATGACTGCCCTGACAGGGAACACAACAGAAAGTCCCTGACAAAGCAGGAGAAAAGTGGGGTTCAGAACACAAATTGTAGTAAAAAGACCAGACTTAATGGTTTGAGTGAGACTGGAGGGACCTCAGAAGACATGGTCCCTGGACTTCCTGTTAGCCCCAAACTGAAACCATTCCCTAGGACAACTCTTCAGATAAAGATTAGACTGTAGTACAAGACATAAAATGATACATGTGAAGAGTGTGCTTCTTAGCTCAAGTAGATACATGAAACTAAATGGGGAGCTCCCGTACAGAGGCGAACAATGTGTGTGTAAATTTTTGTATGAGAAACTAACTTGAATTGTAAACTTTCACTTAAAGCACAATAAAAGAAAAAAGAAAAAAACAAAGATCCTCAACATGATGGATTGACTTAGTGGTTGCAACAATGGGCTTAAACATAGCAAGGACTATGAGGATGGCACAGGATCCGGCAGTGTTTTAATCTGCTGTACACAGGGACACAGTGAGTCAGGACAGACTTGACAGAACCTAACAACAACAAGATGGCTGGGTAAGAAACCCCTAACACAAATGTTTAACACACTCAGCTGGTAACTGAAAGTTTGTCAGTTTGAACCTAAACCCAGAAAGGCCTGGTGAGCTGCTTCCGAAATATGTGCCACTGAAAACCCTACGATGCACAGTTCTACTCTGCACACATGGGATCATTATGAGTTGAGGTGAACTTGACAATAACTGGTTTGTTTTTTGTTGTTGTTTTGGTCGACTGGGTAAAAGCACAAGCTGGGCCGTGTGATGGCTAAGTCAGACCTGGTGCTAGCTGATCTTAGTCAAGTGGCTTAACCTCTCTGGGTCTCACGTTCCTCATTTTTAAAATGGGAGAAATAACAGTACCTACCCCATGGGTTATTGTAAGGATGAAATAATGTAAACAGGGCCTGGCCCCTGGGAGGCACCCACTAATGTTGACTACTGTTATTAAGTAAGAACTTGATGTGTAGTAGAAGGTATGACACATCTTTGTCTTCAGAGAGCCTGCTGGCTGCCCTCTCTAGGTGGAGGTCCTCTCTCAGGCCCTGAACTGGTGCTCACTCTTCCTCCTCTGCACTTCCCTGCCCTTGGGTGTCAAGCAGATGAGTCATGTACAGCTCCTATCTAGCTGAAGCATCCGGAAGACAGAATCCTGCCTGATTCATCTTTTATCCTTTTCTCAGCAATGCCATACCCATAGTAAACACTCAATACTTGGGCAAATGAAAGGTATATGAACGGCCAAAACAATGTACTCCTTTCTTCCAAACTCCCCCCCACCCCCACCCCTCAATACCAGCTCTCACCTTCCTCTTTCTCCTAAGGATCCGGCCCTGCATCCAGTTTCCAGCTCTGAAGCCTCTGAGGCATTCTTCCCTCCTCCCTTGGTCTGGAGCTTCCTCACCACCCAGTAACCTGTAACTCGCCAAGTCTTGCTTTATGATGTTTGTGACACTGCCCTTCTCTTCCATTTACATTGCAGGCACTGGGGTCAAGCCATAATCACTTGGGCCTGGGCTCCTGTAATGTTGGCTGTCCCAGCAGGGCCCTGGACTCTTCTCCTTCACTGATTTCTCCTGCTCCCTGGCACAATCTAATTTTCTTAGAATGACCTCTGTCCATAAGAATGATACTCTCCTCCTCAGAAACCTTTGACTGATGTCGTTTCATCAAGATAAAATCAAGACTCCCCAAGCTGGCCTGGTAGATCACCGAAACGTGGTCCCAAACTACCTACTCGGGCATCTAAACTCTATGCCTTCCTCAGTCTCCCCCTTTAGCACACTGGGGGTCTTTCTATCCCACTTTAGTCTGTCCATCCCTCTGTGATGGGAACAAGCCTTGTGCCTCCCTCCGTCCTCACGCTTCCATGCCTGGCAGGCCTCTCCTAGAATGCCCATCTCTGCCTCTCCACCTAGCCATATTTCATCCCATTGTCAATCCTCAGCTCACAATCTGACCAGCTTTCCCTCATTCCCTAGCTTCAAAGGCCTACCCCTTCTTACTAGTTACAGTTGCAAGACTTTTGTTTTGGTTGGTCTTGACTTGTCCTAAATGTCACGGCCTCATTGTGGTCTCAGGGTCGGAGGGCAGGGATCCTAGGATGCACTTCTCTGTGCCCTCAACCGCTGCACTGGGCATACTTACGAAATACTCATAGGCTGTCTGCCTGGCTAATAAGAGTCAAAACTCGGCTTCACCTACTGCCTTATACATTTGGAGGGATCATATTAATAAAGCAATGGCACCATGATTTCCAAACTTATAAGTTTGATGAGAAATTCTACTTAAAGATATTCTATTGCTAAAATAAATACGTAAGTCCATTTATTTTATT
This sequence comes from Dugong dugon, assembly GCA_030035585.1. Taxonomy (NCBI): domain Eukaryota; kingdom Metazoa; phylum Chordata; class Mammalia; order Sirenia; family Dugongidae; genus Dugong; species Dugong dugon. The sequence goes on from CM057468.1 coordinate 24,056,030, forward strand.
TATTTTTTTCTGAAGAGTCAAAATTCTGGTGATACTAGTGTTCTCAGAACATAGGAACTTAACCCAAGTTCATTTTCACTCCTTGATAATTAACTACTACAACTACGTTAAAAAGAAGGTATCACGGAGAGGGGCAAGATGGCGCTCTAGGCAGAAACACCACGCCGTCCCTCCACAGCAAAGATCCGAAAAACTAAGCCTAACAGAGAATCAACAATCCTGAAACCCTAGAACACCAAATGAAGAGATAAAGAACTCAGCCAAACACCAAACGGAGTGAGAATACTAAAAGAGAACGGAGAGCGAGGAGAGACTCAGGCAGAGATTCCTTACCAGCTAACGCAGCGCGGATCCACCATCTTGGATTCCTATCAGAGACCAGCAAACGGGAGAACAGCCTTGCAGAGCATCTGGTCGGAGACAGAACGACCGGTAAACTGCGGTGCGCGCTCTCCCACCACCCACCCCTCTCCGCCTCAGCTGGGGATCCCCTGCTTTCCGTGGCCAGGGTCTCTGGGCTGGGGGGTGCTGGTGCTTGGATTCCGCGCGCCTGGGCTGGCGGCTTTCTGGGAGCCATTTGCTGGCAGCTAGCGAACCTTTCTCTGCCGCCTCCCCCTCCTTTTGCCTGGGTGCCTGGTTCCGAGTGCCGTCTCTGCTCTCTCCTGCGGGGCTGTAGGGCTGCGTGCGGGCGTGTGGCTGTTTCTGGGTCTGGGCTCCCGCGTGGGTGGGATCCCGGGGCCTTTGTTCGTTCGCCCCTCTGCTTTCCGTGGCCGGGGTCCCTGGGCGGGGGGGCGCCGGTGCTTGGGTTCCGCGCGCCCGGGCTGGGGGCTTTCTGGGAGCCGTTTGCTGGCACCTAGCGGACCTTTTTCTGCCGCCTCCCCCTCCTTTTGCCTGGGTGCCTGGGTCCGGGTGCTGTCTCTGCTCTCTCCTGCGGGGCTGTGGAGCTGCGTGCGGGCGTGTGGCTGTTTCTGGGTCTGGGCTCCCGCGTGGGTGGGATCCCGGGGCCTTTGTTCGTTCACCCCTCTGCTTTCCGTGGCCGGGGTCCCTGGGCGGGGGGGGCGCCGGTGCTTGGGTTCCGCGCGCCCGGGCTGGGGGCTTTCTGGGAGCCGTTTGCTGGCACCTAGCGGAACTTTTCCTGCCGCCTCCCCCTCCTTTTGCCTGGGTGCCTGGTTCCGAGGGCCGTCTCTGCTCTCTCCTGCGGGGCTGTAGGGCTGCGTTCGGGCGTGTGGCTGTTTCCAGGTCTGGGCTCCCGCGCGGGTGGGATCCTGGGGCCTTTGTTCGTTGGCCCCTCTGCTTCCTGTGGCCACGGTCACTTAACCCCGAGACTATCGGCTTCTTGGAATTAGCGCCCCTGAGTGGGGGCTCTCTGGGTCCCATTTGTAGGCACTGACTGCTGGTGTTGCCCTTTTTTTTTTTTTTTTCTCAATTTTATTTTTCTTCCTTTTTTGATTAGTTTTGTCATATTTTACCTCTTTTTCTCTTTTGTCTTTCTTCATTGCTTAATTTCTTGTCCCTCTATCTCTTCCTTCTCTTTCTGATCCCTGAATACCAGGCGATGTATGCCTCTGTACCTTCTGACCAGGCTGAGCTGTGAAAATTGAGACCGACTCCCCCAGACCTCATAGCTGCATCGGTGCGATCCCTGGGAACTCTGCAGTTTTTTAACTTTTCTGATTTTCATTTGGTCATTCTTTCCTTTTCTTTCTCTTCCCCCTTCTGGTTTCCTCCATCCCATAGTCTCTCATCTGTACATTCCAACGACAAACTCCTCTAGCATTCTTTTATGTTTGTACGCTTTTTGCTCCTCCTCCTCTCTCCTCTCTCCCATATCCAGCTTAGCTTCACACATAACCATCTTCCCGCTGCACCCTACCTACCTGCACCGTGCACTAGACATCACATCACCAAGCGGTGCAGGCACGCCCTATTGGAACCTGCCCAGCACTGACTACCGACCGTCCTGGTGGCTGCGGTGAGTGCCACAAGCAACCCATCCCAGTGGCTCCTCCTCAACTAGATCTGTCCAGCTGTACCACAAGAACGAAAAAAAAAAAAAAAAAATCTACAATCAATAAACGAGAGAAATATTTACTGAATGCCCCGAAAACAGCAAACAATATCAAAACATTTACAAAAACAAGACAAGATGGCTCCAATAGGCGTCCAAATTAAAACACCAGATAACTCTCCTGTGGAAGAAAATGCACTAGAAGTACCTGATACGGAACTCAAATCACTAATACTCGGAATTTTCCAAGAACTGAGGCAAAAAGCTGACAAACATGAGGAAAAAATAGACAAATTTATGGAAAATACAGACAAAAAATTGGAAGAATTCAGGAAGATGATGCAAGAACAAAATGCCAAAATAAATTCACGACTCGAAATTATACAAAAACAACAATTAGAAATCCAAAAGATAAACAACAAGATTTCAGAAATGGACGGTGTCATAGAAGGGCTGAGAAGTAGATTTGAAACCATGGAAGACAGGATCAGTGGAACTGAAGACAAACACTTGGATACAACTCTGTTTCAGGAAAACTCAGAAAAAAGAACAAAGAAAAATGAAGAGACCCTGAGAGTTATGTGGGACACAATTAAAAGCAAAAACTTACGAGTGATTGGCATACCAGAACAGGGGAAGAAAACAGAAAACACAGAGAGGATCATTGAGGAACTGCTGACAGAAAACTTTCCCAATATCATGAAAGATGAAAAGCTGGTCATCCAAGAAGCTCAACGAACCCCATATAGAATAGACCCCAAAAGAAAATCACCAAGACATATCATATTCACACTCGCTAAAACTAAAGACTAACAAAGAATCCTGAGAGCAGCTCGGGAAAAACAAGAAGTCACATACAGAGGAGAAACAATAAGACTAAGCTCAGATTATTCAGCAGAAACCATGCAGGCAAGAAGGCAAATGGGATGACATATATAAAATCTTGAAAGAAAAAAATTGTCAGCCAAGAATAATATATCCTGCAAAACTCTCATTCAGATTTGATGGTGAAATTAGGTCATTTCCAGATAAACAGAAACTAAAGGAATATGCAAAAGTCAAACCAAACTTACAAGAATTATTAAAGGGAGTTCTTCGATCTGAGGACAAACAGCTTAAGCCCTCAGGCAGGACCTAGGACCTAGGATGCAGGTTAACATGAACCAGATACCATTCTAGGAACTGAACTACAGACGACTTTCCAAAAACAAAAGATATACAACAGGGAATCAGAGAAATCAATCAAAGGATGACAACAACATCAAAACAATGAAAGAGGGAACAAACGGCATAGGTATAGAACCTTCTAAAGGAGAAGAAGGCAAGGCAATACCAAGTAACGGTAGACTGCTTCAAAATTATAAAGATAAGGGTAAAATTCATGGTAACCACAAAAAAAGTTAACAAACCAACTCATAAAAATAAAGACGAAAAACATAAAGTCTCAACAAAAACAAAACCTACAAAAACAAAAGAAATGAACACAAAATCCACAAACAAAAGGAACTCAGCACAAGAGAGTAAGAAGAACAAAGAAAACTTCAGCATCACAAAAAAAAGCACTACAAAATGACAGCAACAAACTCACATCTATCAATAATTACACTGAACGTAAATGGACTCAATGCACCCATAAAGCGACGGAGAGTGGCAGAATGGATAAGAAAACAGGATCCATCTATTTGCTGTCTACAAGAGACACATCTTAGAAACAAAGATGTGAATTTATTAAAAATCAAAGGTTGGAAAAAAATATATCAAGCTAACAACTATCAAAAAAGAGCAGGAGTGGCAATTCTAATCTCAGATAAAATAGACTTTAAAACAAAATCTACCATAAAAGACAAAGAAGGACACTATATAATGATTAAGGGGATGATCCATCATGAAGACATAACCATAATAAATATCTATGCACCCAATGACAGGGCTCCAAAATACATAAAAAAAACTCTAACAGCACTGAAAAGAGAAATTGACAGTTCCACAATAATAGTAGGAGACTTCAACACACCATTCTCAGTAAAGGACAGAACAACTAAAAAGAAACTCAGCAAAGATACAGAAGACCTAAAGGACACAATCAGCCAACTGGACCTCATAGACATATATAGAACACTCCATCCAACCGCTGCAAAGTACACATTCTTTTCCAATGCACATGGAACGTTCTCCAGAATAGACCACATCTTAGGCCACAGAGCAATCCTCAACAAGATCCAAAATGCTGAGATAATTCACAGTATCTTCTCTGACCACAATGCCATCAAGGTAGAAATTAACACTAGAAAGAGCAAGGAAAAAAAATCAAACACATGGAAACTGAATAATAATCTGCTTACACATCAATGGGTAATAGAAGAAATCAGAGATGGAATTAAAAAATTCCTAGAATCAAATGAAAATGAAAACACATCATACCAAAACCTTTGGGACACAGCAAAGGCAGTCCTCAGAGGACAATTTATAGCAATAGATGCACATATCAAAAAAGAAGAAAGGGACAAAATCAAAACATTAACTACAGAACTCAAACAAATAGAAAGAGAACAGCAAAAAAAGCCTACAACCACCGGAAGAAAGGAAATAGTAAAGATCAGAGCAGAAATCAATGAAATAGAGAACAGAAAAACAATAGAAAGAATCAACAAAACCAAAAGTTGGTTCTTTGAAAGAATCAACAAAATCGACAAACCACTGGCCAGACTGACAAAAGAAAAACAGCAGAGGGCACAAATAACCCAAATAAGAAATGAAATGGGGGACATTACAACAGACCCAACTGAAATAAAAAGGATTATAACAGAATATTATGAAAAACTATATTCCAACAAATTTGAAAACCTAGAGGAAATGGATAAATTTCTAGAAACATACGGCCTACCCAAACTACAACAAAGTGATATTGAAAATCTGAACAGACCCATAACAAGAGAAGAGATTGAAAAGGTAATAAAAAAACTCCCAACCAAAAAAAGCCCTGGCCCAGATGGCTTCACTGGAGAATTCTACAAAACATTTACAGAAGAGCTCGTACCAGTTCTACTCAAGTTATTTCAGAGCATAGAAGAGGAAGCAACACTTCCAAATTCATTCTATGAAGCCAGCATAACGCTGATACCAAAACCAGGCAAAGACATCACAAAAAAAGAAAATTACAGACCAATATCTCTCATGAATATAGATGCAAAAATTCTGAACAAAATTTTAGCCAATAGAATTCAGTATCATATCAAAAAAATAATACACCACGACCAAGTAGGATTCATACCAGGTATGCAAGGATGGTTTAACATTAGAAAATCCATCAACGTAATCCACCACATAAATAAAAGGAAAGAAAAAAATCACATGATTATCTCAATTGATGCAGAAAAGGCATTTGACAAAGTCCAACACCCATTCCTGATAAAAGCTCTCAATAAAATAGGTATAGAAGGGAAATTTCTCAACATCATAAAGGGCATCTATGCAAAACCAACAGCCAACATCATTCTTAATGGAGAAAGGCTGAAAACATTCCCCCTGAAAACAGGAACAAGACAAGGATGCCCTTTATCACCACTCCTATTTAACATTGTGCTGGAAGTTCTCGCTAGAGCAGTAAGGCAAGAGAAAGAAATAAAGGGCATCCAAATTGGTAATGAAGAAGTTAAACTCTCCCTGTTTGCAGATGATATGATACTATACATAGAAAACCCTAAAGACTCCACGAGAAATTTACTGGAACTAATAGAAAGATTCAGCAGAGTAGCAGGATACAAGATAAACATTCAAAAATCAGTTGGATTCCTATACACCAGTAAAGAGAAGGATGAAAAGGAGATCAGGAAATCAATACCATTTTCAATAGCCCCTAAAAAGATAAAATACTTGGGAATAAATCTGACCAGGAATATAAAAGACCTATACAAAGAAAACTACAAAACACTGCTGCATGAAACCCAAAGGGATCTACATAAATGGAAAAACATACCATGCTCATGGATAGGCAGACTCAACATTGTGAAAATGGCAATTCTACCTAAAGCAATTTACAAATACAATGCAATTCCGATACAAATACCAACAACATTCTTCAAAGAGATGGAAAAACTAATTATTAACTTTATATGGAAAGGGAAGAAACCCCGAATAAGTAAAGCACTACTGAAGAAGAAGAATAAAGTTGGAGGACTCACACTACCTGACTTGAGAACCTACTATACAGCTACAGTACTCAAAACAGCCTGGTACTGGTACAACAACAGAGACATTGACCAATGGAACAGAATTGAGAACTCAGATGTAAATCCATCCACCTATGGTCACCTGATTTTTGACAAGGGCCCAAAATACATCAAATGGGGAAAAGACAGTCTTTTTAACAAATGGTGCTGGCAAAACTGGATATCCATTTGTAGAAAAATGAAACAGGACCCATACCTCACACCATATACAAAAACTACTTCAAAATGGATCAAAGACCTGAATATAAAGCCTCAAACTATAAAATTCATAGAAGAAAAAATAGGACCAACACTTCAGACCTTAATACATGGCATTAACAGGATACAAACCATAAACATCAACACAAAAAACCCAACAGATAAACTAGATAATTGGGATCTTCTAAAAATCAAACATCTATGCTCTTCAAAAGATTTCACCAAAAGAGTTAAAAGAGAACCTACAGACTGGGAAAAAATTTTTGGACAGTACAAGTCAGACAAAGGTCTAATCTCCATAATCTACAAGAAAATCCAACACCTCTACAACAAAAAGACAACCAATCCTATCAAAAAATGGGCAAAGGAAATGAACAGACACTTCACCAAGGAAGACATTCAAATGGCCAATAGACACATGAGGAAATGCTCGCGATCACTAGCCATTAGAGAAATGCAAATTAAAACCACAATGAGATACCATCTCACCCCGGCATTACTGGCACGAATCAAAAACACTGGAAATAACAAATGTTGGAGGGGCTGCGGGGAGACGGGAACTCTTATACACTGCTGGTGGGAATGCAAAATGATACAGCCATTTTGGAAAATGATATGGCGTTTCCTCAGAAAGCTAGAAATAGACGTACCATTCGATCCAGCAATCCCACTCCTAGGAATATATCCTAGAGAAATAAGAGTCATCACTCGAATAGACATATGCACACCTATGTTCATGGCAGCATTATTCACAATAGCAAAACGATGGAAACAACCTCGATGTCCATCAACAGACGAATGGATACACAAACTATGGTACATACACACAATGGAGTACTATGCAACGAGAAAGAACAATGAATCGGTGAACCATCTCATAACATGGATGAAACTGGAGGACATCATGCTGAGTGAAATAAGTCAATCACAAAAGGACAAATATTGTATGAGACCTCTATTGTAAAAACCCATGAAAAAATTCACATGCAAAATGTAACAATCCTTGTTGGTTACCAGGGATGGGAGGGGGGGGGGAATACTAAATAGGTAATAGGTAAGTGGTAACTTGGGTGAGAGATGAGATAGTACATAGTACAGGGGAAACTAACACAACCTGCACAAGGAAAGGTCATGGAGGCCCTATAGACACATCCAAACCCCCCGAGGGACTGAGTTGTTGGACGGAGGGCTCTGGGGACCATGATCTCGGGGAACATCTAGCTCAATTGGCATGACACTACTTATAAAGATAATGCTCTACATTCTACCTTGGTGAGTAGTGTCTGGGGTCTTAAAAGCCTATGAGCGGCCATCTAAGATACTCCACTGATCTCATCCCTTCGGGAACAAGGGAGAACGAAGAGAACAGGATACAAAGAAAAGATTAGTCCGAAGGACTAATGGTCCACAGCTACCAAGGCCTCCATGGGACTGAGCCCAGTACAGCTGGATGGTGCCTGGCTACCACCAATGACTCCTCTGACCAGGATCACAACAGAGGGTTCTGGGCAGAGCTGGAGTAGGATGTAGAGTATAATTTTAACTCCCAAAAAAAAAAAAAAAAAAAACAGAAGACCAGATATACTGGCCTAAAGAATACTAGAGAAACCTCGAGAGTGTGGCCCCCAGACACCCTTTCAGCTCAGAGGGGAAGTTACCTTCAAGGTTCGATGTTAAGCCTGGGAATGGACACCCCAGTAAAACTAAATGGGACTAACGATGTACAGGAGTCCGGTGACAAGGGCCAGAAGGCAGAGGGAGAGTAGGAAACTGATGATAAGGAACACAAATTGAATAAGGACACTGTCGATGTATTGTGAGATTGTTGACCACTGCTATAGGGCAACATTTGTAGTAACTATTAAATGGGAGGCTGTTTTGTCCTGTAAGCCTTCATCTTGGGCGAGAATGGCAGCACAATTGGAAGAGCATAGTCAATATCACTTAAATGTGTAAGTAAAAAGTTTTGAAATGGTGTTTAAATAAAATAAGAATAAATAAATAAATAAATAAATAAATAAACAAATGAGACTAAAGAGGTACAATAGTCCACTGACAAGGTCCAGAAGACAGAAGGGGACAAGGAAGCCCCCTGGTGATAGGGAACACAAGGTGGAGTAAGGATATTCTTGATGTGCTGTGAGATTGTTAACCATTGTCATAGGGCAACATGTGTAGTAACTGTTAAATGAATAACTATTTTTTCTGTAAGCCTTCATCTTAAGTGAGAATAACAGCACAGTTGGAAGAGCGTAGTCAATGTCACTGAACTGTGAATGTAGAAATTTTTGAAACGGTGTATCTTTGGCCATCTGTAATTTTCATCAAAAAAAAAAGGTTGAGAATTTAGAGGCTTAATACGTTGTGGGGTTGTTAACCAATGTCAAAAAACAACATGTGTACTACTATTTCGTGAGAAACTATTTGCTCTGTAAGCTTTCACCTGAAGTACAATAAAATATATATTAAAAAAAAAAAAAAATAAAATAAAAAAAAATAAAAAAAAAAAAAAAAAAAGAAGGTATCACACAGGGGCACAAAGCTCGGTTATCAGAGGGTGTTAAGGAAGTCTTAATCCTCCTCTACCAGGAAGGCGTGATGACTCATGGGTTGGCATCTGCTAAACCAGTGGCTCCATTTTCCTGATGTAATGCTGAAACTATGGCAATAATCTACCCTCACAGAATTGCTTTCTTAGATAGAAGCTATTATTTCCATCACTGCCATAGAAACCCAAACTTCACAAGTTAAAAAATGTTTTTTAAAATACAACAAGAAATTGCCGTTCCCCCAGCCTCATCACAAAGTTAATAAAAAAGGCCAGAATTTCAGATTTATGCTTTCACATTCACTTACAAAGAGCAGAAATAGAGAATAAATATTTTATGCCCTTTTATAAAATCTGGAGACATAAAAGAGAGTCAAATGTGGAATGGAAACCCCATTACCAAAATGGTAATAATGTCAATATACCCATCTTGCTTTAATGTATAGAATGAGAAGATACTGTGTTGGTGACAGCGTGATGGAGGCATCCCTTCTCCCTTGGCTCAGCAGCAGGAGAAAAAGAGGCAGGTTCAACCTCTTACTCACGGTCAGTTCTCCTTAGCAAAAATGGATTCATTCTAAAAGGAAGTTTGTCAAAGCAGCAAATATTCATTGAGCACCTATTTATATCAAGTTAATATGCTTGGGGTGGGAGTTTACTGAGTTCTTAGATGGTACCTGTGAAAACCATTTGTATTTGTCCAAATTTAGCTTACTGCCCATCCGACCCCAAGCAGGGAACACGTAAACGCCCTCTGATCTGTTCTGCTTGGATCATCAATCCTTTCCTCATGCTTTTTCCAGTGATCTACAGGCTTGCTCAGTATCTTATCTAATACCTAAACATCATGCTTTAAGGAAACCATCCTATATTACTATTTATTTGGCTGTGAGTAATCTGCAGGTCAGCTGATAGAATATGTAACAGATTGCTGCTGACTATGTCAAGTAAATGCTGCACTCAGATATTTATTTTTATATTCTTTTAATGTGTAAAGGATATCATACAGTGATGTTAGGTGTTCCCCGAGTTCAGGGAAAAGTCCACAGATACTGCATTCTAACTCAGAAAAGCCTCACTGGTCCGATAGTCAAGAGATCAGAATGCCAGTCCCAGGTTGTTGGAAACACCAGTGTCAGCCTGGAAAAGTTATTTGGTAAATGGAAGCAGCTCACACTTTTAATAAAGAGGAATGGTGATCTTGCTCTACCAACATCCAAGAACTGTCACGAGAATGAACACACACACACACACACACACACACACACACACACACTACAAATAGGATAACCTCTATGTTAGAAGCAATAAGGCAGAGGCCGCAGACTGGCGGTCAATGGGCTAATGTGTCGTGCAAGGCTGAGTGGTACTTTTCCACAAATCCCCTGGGGAAGGGACATGGGCTCCCCCATTATTTCCCCCTTAGTCTCCATGCCTCCCTATCCAACTTGCTACTTCCTCATTCATGTGGCCCACCTACCTGGTCCCATTATGAATCTGCATTTACAACATCTGCGTAAAAGCAATTTATGAATACGAGATACTATTTTTATATCCATGTTGCATATTTGTTTAAAGCAAACAAGTACTAATGATAATTACGATTGCTGTTAATTTCATATCAAGGCAGCATTGACTGCATTTCTGCCATAAGAAAACATAATGTTGATGGTACATTTTCCTGATGCTGGAGAAAGACATCATGCTTGGTAAAGGAGAGAGTCAGTGAAAAAAGAGAATGACTCTCAGGGAGATGGACTGACACAGTGGCTGCAACAATGGGCTCAAGCATAACAATGATTGTCAGGATGGCACAGGACCAGGCAGTGTTTCTTTCTGTTGTACACGGGTTCGCTATGAGCTGGAACTGACTCGAAGACACCTAACAACAACAACAATGGTACATTCTCCTGTTAGAAATGCAGTGCAAGTCTTCATAAAAACCGGGCTTGGGACAGGGTTTCATGCCTATTATATGTCTGTGGTCAGGCCTGATGTTTGCTAGTAGAAAAATAATCACAGTAACTACCATGTGACAGGTACTCTACTAGATCCTATTACTCAGAGTCTCTCTAATTATCTCCAATGCTTAAAAAACCCCTACAATCCAGGTATCATTATTTCCACTTTAGTCACAAGGGAACTGAGAATCAGAGAAGTTAAACAGTTTCCTTTATGGTCCCTGGGTGGCAAAAACTTCTCCACTGCTAACCAAAAGGCTGGTGGTTAGAGTCCATCCAGAGGCACCTCAAAAGAATGGCACGCTGAACTACTTCTGAAAAATCAGTCACTGAAAGCCCTATTGAGTACAGTTCACTGTGACACCCATGGGACCCCATGAGTCACAGCCAACTCGATGGCAACTGGTTGGTTGGTTGGTTACATAGCTTTAATTAGCAGAGAATGTATTTAAAGGCCTTGTGTTTCTACCACACCACACCATTCTTTATACTGACCCCCTCACTATGGAAGAGACCAAATAGCAGTGAACTGCTCATGTTCCCCAGTGGAAAATCCTCCAGTCCCCAATCCCAGGACCTTCATGCATACCAAGAGGTGGTTTCTACTTCACTTTGACAAAACAAAATGAGATGCAAGGGAAACCTTGTGAAGAAAAAAAATTTTAATGTCACTTTTCCATGTATAAAATAAATGAAGACATTTTAACACCAATGAAAAAGAATGACTAGAGACCCAAGGGGAGTAGGCGGAACTAAACACCTAACTTCAATATTTAACATCAGAATAACACTACACCTATGTTAGTAAAAACGTTATGCAATGGAAGTGTGTAACTCCCTCCGCACTGCCCCCCCCCGCCACGGCACGTTAGTATATTATTAAAGTTAGCTCAGTTTAAAAGCAAGTCATCCATAACTTCCCATTAACCTCTTCAGTTAAAGTCTAAACCCTAACATAAGAATACCGTACAGTTTAAAACCCAGACTTTGGTAAACATCAAGAAAACACCCGAAACATAATTTTCCCCTGGGGTTGCCATTCTGATGCCTTGTCTAAAGAGCAATGTTTTTGCACAGACCAACAGTTACAACGATGAGACAAAAGGGATATTCTTCCAACTCTGTGTACATCATTCATAACAATCAGTTACAACCGAGAGAATAAGAGGATTCTATACAGGTAAGTAAAACATTGTAAAACCAGTAAACCAAACCAGTTTTCCATGGAGTCAATGCTGAAGTCATGGCGACCCCATGTGTGCAGAATAGAACCGCTCCATAGCGTTTTCAAAGCTGTGTCATCTCAGAAGCAGATCGCTGGCCCTTTCTTCCGAGGGACCTCTGGGTGGGCTCAAATTGCAACTTTCCAGTTAGCAGTTGAGCACGTCACTGTTTGTGCCACCCACGGACTCCGAAACATTATTTAAAACCTGTTGCCATCAAGTCGATTCCAACCCACAGCAACTCTGTAGGTCAGAGTAGAACTGCCCCACAGAGTTTCCAAGGATCAGCTGGTGGACTCAAACTGCCAACATTTTGGTCAGCAGCTGAATGCTTAACCACTGTGCCACCAGGAGTTAAATTCTTTTTGTAAGAGAGATTAAAACCAAGTTTAAGAAAAAGAAAATAGACTGAGTGATGTTCTGCTTACACAGGCCTTGAGTGAGTTAAGCCAGCCCGGTGTGATGTCATGACACTTCTGACACTGAAAAGCCCCAAACTCAGGTGGGTGATTAATGAACTCTGCTTGATGAATATGGCAATCATTTCCGACTTTCAGTGTCTCTTGGTGAAAGCTGTAACACAGACCAACGGGGTCAAGCTAGCACAAGCAACAGCAAGCACAATCAACTATACATCAGCTCTGAAGTGCTGTACAGAGAAGGCTCTCTTCCCAGCTCATCTCATCCCTGTTGGTAAATGAGACATAGAGGACTTTCACTGTTGGTAGCCCCACATGTACCAAGCATGCACCTGTCAGGGATGAGGAGTACAAGGATCACCCAGCTCATTAGTAAGACTGTTACACTCTGAACAGGACAGCTCAGCTCAGCTGGGAGCAAGGCCTGGCTACGGCTAGTTACCAACAAGAAAACACAACTAGCAAGTTTGTGACTTTGGATTCTGTTTACCCTTCTACATTTGAAGGAAGCCATTTGTTGGTCAAAGCAGACCTCTCTGCTTTTACTAAATGTAGCAGCACAAGATCCAGTGAGCTGAGCAACATCCAAGCCAAAAGGGAAGGCTTTTAAATGTTTATTAATTCATAAGCTGAGATCGAGGCAGAATATCTTGCTGTGGGGAAGGAGGTGGAGAAGTCTGGATTGAACTCACTATATTAACTCATGAATGCATTAACTGTGCTCAACAACAGCTGAGTTTGGTCATCACATGTCACACCCCACACATCTCTTTCAAAAAATAAAATGCCACCTAAGAGTCTCAGGAGTTAAGCATCTAGAAATGCATTAATACCATTACAATTAAGCAATAACATAAGGATTCTTCTGTATAAAAGAAAAGTCATGCTGATGCCTGCAGGACATGGTTTCTTTAGAAAACTGTCATTGAGAAACATGGGTGGCTCAGAAATACAGCCAATCGATACCAGGTACTGCCATGCAGGAAGCCAGGACCAGGGCTTCTGCAAAGGGGAACTTTGGAAACCGCGCCTTGTGCTTCTGCTTGGTGGAGTGGGATGACCAGAGGATGAGAAGCTGAAACACCAGATACAAGACTTAAGAATTATGTGACAACATCACTTATAAAACAGAAAGGATAATCACTACCCTGCCAACTTCAGAGGACTCACGTGAAAGTCAGCTCTCACAGTGTGTTATCAAGCTGGCAACTATCAAGCCCCATCAGCTAGAAAATATGACTGTCAACAATGGCAAAAATTCTAAAATAATGCAAGTCCTTGTGAATAAAATTTTTGTTTCCTTTTTTTTTTTTTAACATGTTTCTTAAATTATCATTCCCGAGGCAGGGCCAAGATAGCAGAGTAGTAAGACGCTTCCGGTGGTAACAAAGACCCGAAAAGCAACAAAGACCCGGAAAAACAAGTGGATTGATTATATATGGCAATCTGGGAGCCCTGAACATCCAAGGCAGAGTTGAGGAACCAGACTGAGTGGCAGGGGGAGGGAGAGATAATTCGGAAGCAGTGAGGAGTTGCCAGATCAGACGAAGTGAGAGCTTGAGCCCTTCAGGCCTGATCAGCTCAGGGGTGAGCAGTGAGGCAGGCAAGCAGCAGTGCTCGGGAGGTGCGTTTTCTGCACCAGGAGAGACCCAGCACCAGAGAGTCTACACAGCCACCCAGGACCAGTGAGAGCAGCCCTGGATCGGCGAAAGATAAGCAATTGCGTACAGCCTACCGTGCAGATCAAAAACATCCCCCTTAGGGAAAAACCTCTCTCCCATTTACCTCCCCGCTCCCTGCTCTACACTGGGTCCTGGACCAGGCTTCAGCAATTGCCGAGTGCCCTGGGCCAGAAGTAGGATCCATCACACGCCGGAAGCCATTCTCCCTGCCTTGGAGAGTGAACAAATTAACAAAGGGGGAAAAAATAAACTGCCAGCTCCCCTAAGCCAGGAACCCAGGGTAGGCACAGCTCCTTTGCCTAGGCACAGGCATAAGGGATCCATGGACTTTAAGCGCCTTTCCCCCTGCATAGACTTGCGTGGGCCCATCTCAACTGTGTAGGCCCTCATTACTGCAGTACAACAGGGTATATACCAGAACTCTAACTTCAATTGCTTCAGCTGTGAAGTGGCAGGTTTTTGACATTTGACACACTGCCCTGCCCATTAAGCAGGGTCTTAACCTACCCACATCAGGGGCCTGAGGACTGGTGGCTCCACCCATGCCACCTAGCTACCTGCAATAGGGGTGCCTAAACAAGATGTGCCCCCCAGTCCTTACAGCCAACAGCATTAGGTGCTCATAGTCTGGCTGCAAAATCTACCCATCTACACGCTCTAGGGAACAGGGACATGCCTTCCTACTGGACACTCGGGGGTGGCTGTCGGCCCCCTGCCTTGCTCAGTGTGTCCCCCTGCTGCAGCCAGATGCCTATGCCTACACCAATCACCCATGCCTGTCTAGGACCGTGAGAGCCTACACCACACACTTTGTGGCTATCTACCTGTGCACCCGAGCTGAATCCATGCAGTAGGAATGAGCAGAGTCCTGAGTTCACATACCTAGTAACAGATCTAACCACCTGGTGGCAGAACATTAGAGCTTCAAAGGTGCCAATAATCAAACTAGCTCATACGAGCAGCCTATTTAGGCATCTCAAAACAAAACATGAAGCTATGACACAGTAAGCAAACATAAAATAAATAAATATAATAACTTATTGATGGCTTGGAGACAACAGTCAATATCAAATCACATAAAGAGGCAATCCACGATGGCTTCAGCAAGCTCCCAAAACAAAAAATCAAGAAATTTTCCAGAGGAGGAAAATTTCTTGGAATTACCAGAGGCAGAATACAAAAGATTAATATACAGAACTCTTTAAGAAATTAGGAAGGAAATTAAGCAAAATGCAGAACATGCAATAGAGGAAATTAAAAAGATTAGAGAAGAGCATGATGACAATTTTAACAGGCTGCAAGAATCCACAAAGAGACAGCAAACAGAAATCCAGAAGATTAACAATAAAATTTCAGAATTAGACAACTCAATGGAAAGTCATAGGAGCAGAATTAAGACAAGAGAAGTCAGAATTAGTGATATTGAAGATAAAGCACTTGACACCAACTTAGTTGAGAAAAAAATCAGATAAAATGATAAAAAAAAATGAAGAAACCCTAAGAATTATGTAGGACTATATCAAGAGGAATAACCTACAAGTGATTGGAGTAACAGAACGAGGGGGATTACAGAATATACAGACAGAATAGTTGAAGATTTGTTGGCAGAAAACTTCCTTGACACCGTGAAAGATGACAAGATACCTATCCAAGATGCTCACTGAACCCCACATAAGGGAGATCCCAAAAGAAAGTCACCAAGACATATTAAAAGCAAACTTGCCAAAACCAAATATAAAGAGAGAATTTTAAGAGTGGTTAGGGATATACGAAAAGTCGTCTATAAAGGAAAGTCAATAAGAATAAGCTCGGAGTACTCAGCAGAAACCATGCAGGCAAGACAGCAATGGAATGACATTTATAAAGCCTTGAAGGAAAAAAACTGCCAGCCAAGAATTATATATCCAGCAAAACTGTCTCTCAAATATGTTGATGAAATTAGGGCATTTCCAGATAAACAGAAGTTTAGGGAATTTGCAAAAACCAAGCCCAAATTACAAGAAATACTAAAGGGAATCCTCTGGTTAGAAAATCAGTAACATCAGATAACAACCCAAGACTAGAACACAGGACAGAGCAACCAGATATCAACCCAGATACGGAAGTCACAAAAATAAATCAAAGTTAAAACACTGAAAATAGGGAAACAGATGTCAATATGTAAATGACGACAACATTAAAACAAAAAAGAGGGACTTAAAAAATGTAGACATAGATTTTTCATATGGAGAGGTAGTCAAGGCGATATAAAAAAATAGAAGACTGGTATAAACTTATAAAAATAGGGGTAATATTAAGGTAACCACAAAGGAAACTAACAATCCTACAAGTCAAAACAAAAAACTAGAAAAATATAAAGATTCAGCAAGCACAAAATCAACAACGATGAAAAGAAAATACATAAAGAAAAACGACTCAGCACAGAAAATTAAGTGGAACAAAGAAACTGTGAACAACACACAAAAAAAGACATCAGAATGTCAGGACTAAACTCATACCTATCAATAATTATGCTGAATGTAAATGGACTAAATGCACGAATACAGAGACAGAGAGTGGCAGATGGGATTAAAAATATACGATCCGTCTATATGCTGCATATAAGAGACATACCTTGGACTTAAAGACACAAACAAACTAAAACTCAAGGATGGAAAAAATATATAAAGCAAACAACATTCAAAAAAGAGCAGGAGTGGCAACATTAATTTCTGACAAACTAGACTTTAAAATAAAATCCACCACGAAGGATAAGGAAGGACAATATATAATGATTAAAGGGTCAATACACCAGGAAGACATAACTACAATAAATATTTACGCACCCAATGACAGGGCTCCCAAATATATAAAACAAACTCTAACAGCACTGAAAAGAGAGATAGACAGACCCACAATAGTAGTAGGAGACTTCAACACACCACTTTGGGTGAAGGACAGAACATCTGGAAAGAAGCTCAACAAAGACACAGAAGAGCTAAATGCTACAATCAACCTACTTGATCTTGTAGACATATACCAAACACTCCACCCAACAGCAGCCAAGTATACTTTTTTTTTTCCAAAGCACATGGAACATTCTACAGAATAGACCACATATTAGGCCATAAAGCCAGCCATAACAAAATCCAAAGCATCGAAATATTACAAAGCATCTTTTCTGACCATAAAGCCATAAAAGTAGAAATCAACAACAGAAAAAGCAAGGAAAAAACAGATGGAAACTGAACAACACCATGCTCAAAAACTACTGGGGTATACAAGAAATTAAGGATGGAATAAAGAAATTCACAGAATCAAACAAGAATGAAAACACACCCCACCAGAACCTTTGGGACACAGCAAAAGCAGTGCTCAGAGGTCAGTTTACAGCAATAACTGCACATATCCAAAAAGAAAAAAGGGCCACAATCAAAAAATTAGCACTACAACTGGAAAAAGTAGAAAGAGAGAAGCAAAAGAAGCCCTCAGGTGCCAGAAAAAAGGAAATAAATAAAAATTAGAGTAGAATTAAATCAAATAGAGACTAGAAAAACAGTTGACAGAGTTAACAAGACGAAAAGCTGGTTCTTTGAAAAAACATCAACAAAACTGATAAACCACTGGCCAAACTGACAAAAGAAAAACAGGAGAGGAAGCAGATAACCTGTATAAGAAATGAGATGGGTGATATCACAACAGACCCAATTAAAATCAAAGAAATCATAACAGAATACTATGAAAAATTGTACTCTAACAAATTTAAAAACCTAGAGGAAATGGACAAATTTCTAGAAACTCAAGACCTACCTAAACTAACACAAACAGAGGTAGAACACTAAATAAACCCATAACAAAAGAAAAAGATTGAAAAGGTAATTAAAAAACTCCCAACAAAAAGAGACCCAGCCCTGATGGCTTCACTGGAGAATTCTACCAAACTTTCAGAGAAGAGTTAACACCATTACTACTAAAGGTATTTCAGAGCATAGAAAAGGATGGGAATATTCCCAAACTCATTCTATGAAGCCAGCATGACCTGATACCCAAACCAGGTAAAGACACCACAAAAAAAGAAAATTACAGACCAATATCCCTCATGAACATTGACGCAAAAATCCTCAACAAAATTCTAGTCAATAGAATTCAGCAACATATCAAAAAAATAATTCACCATGATCAAGTGGGATTTATACCAGATATGCAGGGATGGTTCAACATTAGAAAAACAATCAATGTAATCCATTCCATTAATAAAACAGACAGGAATAATAATAAGACAGGAACCACATGATCTTATCAATCAATACAAAAAAGGCATTTGACAGAGTCCAACACCCATTCATGATAAAAATTCTCAACAAAATAGGAAGAGAAGAGAAATTCCTCAATATAATTAAGGGCATTTATATAAAGCTAACAGCCAACATCATCCTAAAGAGAGAGACTTTGAAAGCATTCCCCTTGAGAATGGGAACAGACATGGATGCCCTTTATCACCACTCTTATTCAACACTGTGCTGGAGGTCGTAGCCAGAGCAATTAGGCTAGAAAAAGAAATAAAGGGCATCCAAATTGGTAGGGAAGAAGTCAAAGTATCTCTATTTGCAGATGATATGATCTTATACAGAGAATACCCCAAAGAATCCACAAGAAAACTACTGGAACTAACAGAAGATTTCAGAAAAGTTTCAGGATACAAGATAAACATACTAAAATCAGTTGGATTCCTTTACACCAACAAAAACAACCTCGAAGAGGAAATCACCAAATCAATACCATGTATAATAGCTCCCAAGAATATAAAATACTTAGGAATAAATCTAACCAGAGATATAAAAGACCTATACAATGAAAACTATAAGACACTACTGCAAGAAACCAAAAGACCTGCATAAGTGGGAAAACATACCTTGCTCGTGGATAGGTAGACTCAACATTGTGAAAATGTCAGTTCTACCCAAAGCGATCTACAGATAGAATGCAATCCTGATCCAAATTCCACCAGGATTTTTATTTTTATTTTTTTCGGTTTAAGTAATAAAAATTTATTGAGAATTCCTGGGATGGTGGTTATCTCCTCCCAACCTTGAGGCAGGGAACCAACACTGTAGAAAATCACTGAGAAATCACACACTGTTCTAACACCTCTGGACAAAATGGGGAAAAGTCATTTCCTTGAAAAAGGGTCAGTCTTCCAAGAGTGGCTGGGAAGGTAGACGCAGAGGGGACCATCACATGATACTGGGGTGGGCCAGGGGTGTGCTGGACCCCTAGCTGACTCCTCAAAAACCAGGGGAGAAAGAGACCCACATCCTCTCTGAGGGAAAAGTTCTTGGTCACCAGCCTCATTTCTTAGCCTTGTTGATACTGTCACTTGCCCGAGTGAAACGTTCATCCTGTAGGTTTAGCACAAGGTTGTCAGCAGTGAGACAGATACAATTCTGTGATGTGGTGATCGTTTTGGAGATGTTCTGGGCTACCCGGATTTTGCACAGTTTGGTGTAGCCAAGGTTCTTGCTCAGGGCTTCTCCAAGGAGAGCAAGCCTGGGTTAAGGGTCCACACAAGGCTAGGTCTCAATCCCTGGCCCCATCCTCACTACTCCCTCCCACCTCTTGCTCCAGTCCTCTGGGCTGTCAGAGCCAAGGCTGCACTCAGATGGATCATTCCTTACCCTACTTTGATCCCCACCTGTGGGCCTCCTTGCATGCAGCTGCCAGGAACTGGGGACAGCAGCGGAAATGGAGGCAAGGTCAACCACCGGCATTTTTTAATGAGATGAAGAAACAAATCACCAACTTCATATGGACAGGGAAGAGGTCCCAAATAAGTAAAGCATTACTCAAGAAGAAGAACAAAGTGTGAGGCCTCACACTACCTGATTTTAGAACCTATTATGCTGCCACGGTAGTCAAAACAGCCTGGTACTGGTAGAACAGCGGATGCATAGACCAATGGAAAAGAATTGAGAATCCAGACATAAATTCATCCACCTATGAGCAGCCGATATTTGACAAAGGCCCAAAGTCCATTAATCGGGGAAAAGACAGTCTCTTTAACAAATGATGCTGGCATAACTGGATATCCATCTGCAAAAAACTGAAATAAGACCCCTACCTCACACCATGCACAAAAACTCAAAATGGATCAAAGACTTAAATATAAAATCGAAAACGATAAAGATCATGGAAGAAAAAATAGGGACAATGCTAGGAGCCCTAATATATGGCACAATCACAATTCGAACCATAAGTAACAATGCACAAGCACCAGAACTGGGAGCTCCTAAGAATCAAACACTTATGCTCATCAAAAACTTCACCAAAAGAGTCAAAAAACAACCTACAGACTGGGAAAATATTTTTGGCTACGACAAATCTGATCAGCGTCTCATCTCTAAAATCTACAAGATACTGCAAAACTTCAACAACAAAAAGACAAACAACCCATTTAAAAAATGGGCAAAAGGTATGAACAGGCACTTCACCAACGAAGATATTCAGGTGGCTAACAGACACATGAAGAAATGCTCATGATCATTAGCCATTAGAGAAATGCAGATCAAAACTACAATGAGATATCATCTCACCCCAACAAGGCTAGCATGAATCCAAAAAACACAAAATCATAAATTCTGGAGAGGTTGTGGAGAGACTGGAACACTTATACACTGTTGGTGGAAATGTGAAATGGTACAACCACTTTGGAAATGGATCTGGTGCTTCCTTAAAAAGCTAGAAACAGAAGTACCATATGATCCAGCTATCCTGCTCCTTGGAATATCTCCTAGAGAAATAAGAGCCGTCGCACGAATAGATATATGCACACCCATGTTCACTGCAGCACTGTTCACAATAGCAAAAAGATGGAAACAACCTAGGTGCCCATCAACGGATGAATCGATAAACAAATTATGGTATATCCACACAATGGAATACTACGAAACAATAAACAACAACGATGAAGCCATGAAACATAACATGGAGGAAGCTGGAGGTCATTATGCTGAGTGAATTTAGTCAGTCACAGAAGGGCAAATATCATATAAGACCCCTGTTATAAGAACTCAAGAAAAGGTTTAAACACAGAAGAAAACATTCTTTGATGGTTACGAGGAGGGGGAGGGAAGAGGAGGGTTATTTACTAACTAGATAGTAGATAAGAATTATCTTAGGTGAAGGGAAGGGCAGCACACACTACAAGGGAATTCAGCAAAACTGGACTAAACCAAAGCTAAGAAGTTTCCTGAATACAATCAAATACTCTGAGGGACAGATTAGCAGGGGTAGGGGTCTGGAGACCATGCTTCTAGGCGACATCTAGGTCAACTGGCATAAAAAGCTTATTAAGAAAATCTTCTGCATCCTACTTTGGTGAGTGGCATCCATGGTCTTAAAAGCCTGCAAGTGGCCATCTAAGATGCATCGATTGGTCCCAACCACCTGGAGTAAACGAGAATGAAGAACACCAAAGACACAAGGAAAGCATTAGCCCAGAAAGGGCCACATAAACCAGAGATTTCATCAGCCTGAGACCAGAAGAACTAGGTGGTGACAGGCTACCACCAATGACTTCCCTAACAGGGAACACAACAGAGAGTGCCAGATGGAACAGGAGAAAGATGTGGTGCAGAAGTCAAATTCTAGTAAGAACACCAGACTTAATGTTCTGACTGAGACTGGAGGAACCCCAGAAAGCATGGCCCCTGGATTCTCTCTCAGCCCAGAACTAAAACAATTTCCGAGGTGAACTCTTCAGACAGGGATTGGACTGGACTGTGGGACATAAAGTGATACTCATGAGGAGTGTGCCTCTTGGCTCGAGTAGATACAAGAGACTAAACGGGCAGCTCCTGTCCAGAGGTGAGATGGGAAGGCAGAGAAGGTTAGGAGCTGGCTGAATGGACATGGGGAGTCAGGGGTGGAAAGGAGGAGTGTGCTGTCACAGTATAAGGAGAGCAATTAGGGTCATATAACAACGTATGTATAAATTTTTGTATGGGAAAAATAAATAAAATTATCATTCCCAAGGTATGAAACATTATGCTAAAAAAAGTTGAAAAATAAAGAAGTATTCCAAACCGAAATTGTTTTCAATTTAAATTCATCTAATTTCCAAACTAGTTTTCATTATTTTTCTGAATGTTGTTAGATTCATATATTAATCTCATTCACGGCATATTCTCCTGCTATGAATTATTCCATTAAAACCAATCAAATAGATCTGACAAGTGGTCAAAAGTATTTAGGGATTATTAAGACAAGAGAAAGAGAGCCTTGATGGTGCAGTGGTTAAGCACTCAGCTGCGAACCAAAAGGTCAAACCCACCAGCTGCTCTGTGGGACAAAGATGTGGCAGTCTGCTTCTGTAAAGATCTGCAGCCTTGGAAATTCTGTGGGGCAGTTCTACTCTGTCCTATAGGGTCACTATGAGTTATCATTGACTCTATGTCAATGGGTTTGGTTTTTGGAAAGCAAGAGAGACACTCGGACTTCATTATCCCTTTTAACACTTTTTAAATCAAATTGGGTCATATGACTCTTCCATGAGGTCTACAAATTATTCCTTATGTGTGTGATGTCAGAACAACATTAACCATTATGATGTAATAATAAGTGGTTTAGACAGAGCGGGAGGGAGAGAGTTTTCAATTTCACTCCAAACCAATCCTATATGATTAGAGAGAGCAAGAGTGATGGCAACAGACAGGATCTGGGCAAGGATCGACTCTGAGTGGCAAATGTCTCCAATCTGGCTACAGTGAATCAGTCTCTTTCCAACCTAATGGCTTGTTTATCGAGCACTAGCGGATTTTGCTCTTAATTAATAGGGTTCCAGCCAACAAAACTACATTCACAAACAGAAATATTAGCCACATGAACAAAAATATAGACACTTTTGAAGTACTTGTCACTCCTACCCCAAACCAGGAGGTTTGAACAAACTGTCAGGATCCAATTGGGGAACCTGCTGCTTTGTCCAGGATTGGAAGTTCGTTTCTCCTTCACTCTCAACTCACACACACCCAAACACACACTCCCAGAAGGTTTTCCCATTGACATCCTTAACATTAATTTGCTACTTAAGTACTTAATTGTTCAACTTATTTACATCATCATAAAGTTTTTATATTTGGTATCTCTCCTCTTCTGTTGTCAAGCTCTGAAGACCAGACAGAGCCTCTGTGCTGACACAGATGCTGTCATGTCTCTTCTCTATATTCTTAAGCAAGCTCTCTCTCCAATGTGCATTGACTCTTCCAAGGCAGCAGTAAGCAGGATGCTTTGGGTTCCATCCCAGGGTACTCTCCATCCATACACTATGAATTCCTGTGCGCCACCTTTCTAGGCTGAGGGACACCCCTTCTGAGCAAGTGGAAGTGAGTGAGAACAGATATCATTCTTAAAAAAAAGAATGACGCTTCACAGATACATCCAAACTCCCTGAGGAATGGAATTACTGGGTTGTAGGCTGGCGACCATGGTCTTGGGGGACATCTAGCTCAATTGGCACAATATAGTTTATAAAAAAAATGTTCTACATCCTACTTTGGTGAGAAGCATCTGGGGTCTTAAAAGCCTGAGAGCAGCCATCTAAGATACATCTACTGGTCCCACCTCATCTAGAGCAAAGGAGAATGAAGAAAACCAAAGACACAAGGGAAGGATTAGTTCAAAGGACTAATGGACCACAACTACCACAACCTCTGCCAGACTGAGCACAGAGCAGCTAGATGATGCCCAGCTACCTCGTCCAACTGCTCTGACAGGGATCACAATAGAGGGTCCCAGACAAAGTTGGAGAAGAATGTAGAACAAAATTCAAACACACACACACAGAGAAGACCAGACTTGCTCGTCTGACAGAGACTGGAGAAACACCAAGAGTATGGCCCCCGGACACCCTTTTAACTCGGTACTGAAGTCACTCCTGAGGTTCACCCTTCAGCCAAGATTAGACAGGTCTATAGGGCAAATAATAACACACGTGAGGAACATTTTTCGTAGTTCAGTCATGTGTATGAGACTAACGGGTACATCAGGTCAAAAGCAAAGATGAGAAGGCATGAAAGGGGCAGAAATACTGGAGGAATGGAAACAGGGAACCTGGGTGGAGAAGGGGAGAGTGTTGACACATCATGGGGTTGGCAACCAACGTCACAAAACAATTTGTGTATTTATGAGAAACTATTTTGCTTTGCAAACTTTCATCTAAAGCACAACTAAAAAAAGAAAGCTAGCACCCTGATCTCTCTTACATACAAAGCCCCTGGTCATCCCTGGTGATTGAGTTTACAAAGTACACGTAAACCTGTATTTAAGCAGAGCAGCGACTCTGCGCATCAGAGCTCTTCTGAATCAGGGGAGGTACTGGAGCCTCTGCACCTCCTGTGTGCTCAGGACACCAGGGAGCCTGCTCTCCAGAAATGCATGCTTCCAGACAGCCCACATCAGGTTTACCTATGACCAAACTGTGCCACCTGTACCATTCTCTGTGATCTATAATCAGAGCAAACTAAGGAAGTGTCAGGTGCACTCCTTCCTGAGAAACCTGGGGCTCTTCCCAGGACCCTGGTGGAAGGAAGAGGAGCCAGGTCCCCTCTGTGGTCACCTCCCAGCCTGCCAGCATCTGCTATGGCTCCTCCTAACTCTCACTAGCCAGTTAGAAATATGATCACGTTGGCAAAGATTGCTGGAGGTTCCCCAGTTTTGGTTACCCCTTCCTCCAGGCCTCTCCTTAAATGACCATGTGATTGTTTGACCAATGGGATGCAAGCAAAATGATATGTGCCACTTCTGGGCTGGGTCCTCCCTCTGTCTTCCCCTACAGTGGGGACACTGGAGCAGACAGATGGACACTGCACACCAGCCACAGCGGGGCAACCACATGGAAAGAAGTGGGTCCCCAATGGTTTTGGTACCTCAGCACCAGGCCTAGACTACTGATGTGGACATTTACATAAGGGGCAGAGAAAATTCTATCTTCATTAAGCCACTATTACTTTGGGCTGTCTAATACAGTCACTGTATCTTCCTCAAAATAAGACATCTAATGCCCCCCAAGTCTCCAAGAACTGGACTGCCTAGCTGACAAGTCAAGTCCAATCAGTCTTAAATATTGGTGCCAATTTATCTGTTATACTATATATAGTCCAACAAAAACAAGGTCAAGCATCAGGTTTAGAAAAAGTGGGCTTTTTTAAAAGTGAGATTTAGAATATTCTGGGAACACATCACAACATACCATTTTAAAGCTAATTTGAGCCTTAAAATCATCTTATCCAACTTCCTCCACCGACAAATGGGAAACTAGAGCTCATTTACTGAATTCTTTGTACT
This sequence comes from Dugong dugon, assembly GCA_030035585.1. Classification (NCBI taxonomy): domain Eukaryota; kingdom Metazoa; phylum Chordata; class Mammalia; order Sirenia; family Dugongidae; genus Dugong; species Dugong dugon. The sequence continues at coordinate 24,081,617 of CM057468.1, forward strand.
TATCATATGCTGTGCTACAAGCTTAGGGTCAGAGAGTCAAGCAGGTCAAAAACCGTAAACCCAAATGAGGGTCTACAGACAGTGCACCACCAGACACACATCAGAGAACTCATACCTCCAGAGGAGAGAGGGAGGGGACTCACGGGAAGGCTCAGATGGGAAGCCGACAGATGAATGTTTGAAGAATGAGTGAGACTCAGCCTGGGAAAGAAGGAGAAAAGACCCCAGACAAAGGTGAGAGAAAAAGTCTGAGAAAGTAGTGTGCATTCTGGGAACAGCAAGCTTCTGGAAGTGGCCTGTTAAGAAAGGGCAAATGGAGAGTGAGAATACTAGAGGCTGGAGCCACACTGTCCCATACAGTACCACTAGTCACATGGGACTACTTAAATTTAAATTAATTAAAATTAAATAAAGTTAAATATTCAGTTCCTCAGTTGCACTAGCCCCATTTCAATCGCTCAATATTATCATACTGGACAGCAAAGATACAGAACATTGGTGTCATTGTAGAAAATTTCATTAGACAACAACACTGGGCAGCAGCTACATCACAAAGGGCCTGCAGGCTAGCTAAGAGGGGTAAGTTTAATCTTTCATAACTGACACCAGAACCCAAATCTTCTTACTCCTGAGCCAGTGATCTTTCCACTAACGCCTTCTGCCAACCACTGACAGGAGAAAATCAAATAGGCTTAAAGAACAGGCAGAAGGCATTGTGAGTCAGGGAAAGATAAATGGCCTGACTCAGAAAGAGAGGACACTCCCTTCTCCTTTGCACCCAGTGGGTGTGTGAGCACCTTCATGAGTGTCCAGGGAGAGAGGCCAACCGGTATACTTGAGAAAATGATAGCGGAGCCACCCTTCTTCTGGAGCAAGGTTGGGGGAGCCTCCCCAAGGCAGTGGCTTCCTCATCTGGGTTCTTGGTCAGGAGGAGTGGTGGGGTAAGAGGCAAAAGGGGGATCAGTGAACCAGGACTCCTGATTTATCAGGCTCATCTCTGGGGATCTGTGTCACATTCTCTTTCAAAAGATTTACCTTAATCAATCAGTGTCATCTGAAAAGGCATCATTTGGTTTGGTGGAGGTATGGACTGGATCTAAAAAAGTGTTTGTGCAAAAGCAGTTATGGTCTGTGAATCTGTCTAATCAAATGTTCCTAAATAAAATACATGTTGGCAGTTGTTTAAAAAGCTTTTTTCTTTTTCTTTAATGGAAAAAAATTTTGGCTGGAATACTTATTCTAACTGGGTTTGACCTGTAGAAGACAAGGTCCTGGCAAGGAACAGCTCACCACCTAATTACGGAGATCAGACGGAAGCATGTGAAAAACCTAGTTACAAAGTGTCTGCCTCCCAGCTGGAGAGGTGCTGGGAGCAAAGCAGGCACCAGTTAGGTGGAAGAATCCAAGGAGGGGCTTGCTCAGAAGCCCGGGGACTCTCACTGAGGCTTCTCTCGCCTCAAATATTGCTGCTACTCCATTGTCATTTTGTTACAACATGGTACACAGGTCGATCTAGCCTTAGAACAAATATCATCGGCAGGTCTTGAAAACAACTACCATCATCGGCTTTGTAAAAATCAAATGAAACCACATTAAGTACACATCAGGAAAAAGGGTTAAAACCGGAATACAGGAAGAGACACGTAAAAACTAAAGAATTATGGACACATGAAGCAAAAGTGATATAATACCAAAACCAAACCCATTGTCATCAAGTTGAATCTGACTCATAGCAACCCTACAGAATAGAGCAGAACTGCCCCATACGGTTTCCAAGGAGCACCTGGTGGATTCAAACTGCCAACCTCTTGGTTAGCAGCTGTAGCACTTAACCACTGTGCCACCAGAGCCCCAACACTACCCATCTATTCAGGGGCTGAGAGCCGGCAAGCGGGCCCTGAACACTCAAGAAACAAAGAGAAGGGGAAGACAGCAAAAGTATAAAATGGGACGGGGGCTGGGGAGGAGCCCTAAAATCTAAACTCATTCAAATGAAGTCATAACAGAGTAAAATAACATATTATCAAACAATAGATACCAATAATATAAATTAGTATAAATACTTTAAGTAGTAAGAATAAGAAGTACAAAGATTAAGGTACAAGTTTTAGCGGGCCTTGTGATATCAATGTTCTATCATAGTATAAGGTACCCGAATAAATGCATAACTAAAATTAACTGACAAAGAAAATCCACAAACCCATTAATTAAATATGGATAAGGGAGAGAAGGAAGGGAATCGAGGTAAACACTACATAATAAATACACTAAATCTCAACTAAATATTTTTACTGAGTTCAGGGCAAAACCAGAACTAAGTGGTCCTATACTTTAAATTTGCAAATCCCAGATATAAAAACAAGTTTGGTAATAAATATTTCTGATTTTTTTTAATTGTGATCAATTACAAAATTAAGTTAATAACAAAGCACAAAAGGCCTAAGAACCTAAACTACTTACTATGATATGCGGATATATCCTATAGTCATTGTTTTCTGAATCATTATGGAAGCATTCTTGGGTGCACACAAACTGTGACTTCATTTCCCAGTTCCCAAATTAAAGAAGCTACAGAGCCAAAACCTGCACGTATGCGGGGGCTGTCACTCTGGCTGGTCCTACGGCAATAACAATCCTCTCTTCCATGTGCACTGGGAGGGGCAGGAGAGACTATTCAAGGAGCTGAAGGCTGGAGTTACTGGAGGCAGGAGAGATTCAACATTTTTATAAATATCTTTATACCAAATTATAATCATGCTTCCATTTCATTACCCTTAAACAACCACTAAGAAATATTTAAAATGCTTTAAGATTATTTGATATTGTAACAGGGAAATACCCAACTCCTCTAATTTATTAATAAAACTTACAATTACAAAAAAAAAAAAAAATTCCTAGGCCCACTTTCCACTTTACATGGAACGATATCTAAACTTCACATTCTTAAATGGGCTGGCTAAAATAAAGAATAGTTCAAAAACAACATCCTAGAAATGCAGATTAAGTTAAATGGGAAAAAATTTAACGTAACAAGTGATTATGTATGCTGGTAACACAGTGGTTAAGAGCTCAGCTGCTAATCAAAAGGTCAGCAGTTCAAATCCACCAGGCGCTCCTTGGAAACCCTATGGGCCAGTTCTACTCTGTCCTAGGTGGCTGCTACGAGTCAGAATCGACTCGATGGAAATAGGTTTGGGTTTTTGTTTTGTTTTTTTTAGTCATATAAAGAATGTAAACACATGTCTCTAACATGGTAGTCAAAAGCAAAAAGCCCTAGAAACCTAAACATCTTATGATGGTATGAGTTGTTAATACTTATAGCTGTTAATATTCATTGATATGTGCATGTTAAAACCAAATCCAAACCTGTTGCCGTCAAGCGGATTCTGACTTACAGTGACCCTACAGGGTTTAAATAGAAAATCCCATTGTGGCTGGCCCACTTTTGCTATCAAGAGTAGCAGGCCCTTCTACACTTAATAATATGTTGGGTGTTGACAGGAATAGAGTAGCTCAAGTTACCCACTTCTATTAATTTTTTAAAAAAATATTTCTTGTTCCAATAAAAAAACTCAAAACCAAACCCATTGCCGTCAAGTCGATTCTAGCTCATAGTGACCTTATAGGACTGAGTAGAACTGCCCCACAGGGTTTCCAAGGCTGTAAATCTTTAGGGAAGCAGACTGCAACATCCTTCTCCTGAGGAATGGCTGGTAGGTTTGAACTGCTGATCTTCTGGTTAACAATCTAGCATTTAACCACTGTGCCACCAGGGCTTCTTGTTCCAATAACCTGATTAAATAAAGAAATACATACTTATGCAAAGAAATAACAACCATGTCTACATGAAGCTCACCTTTGGATGAAACAGATTAATAGTTTCACTGATTTGTATGTAAAGAAATTGCTTGAGTACAGCCACTGAACAAATGCACCAGCTATTTTGACATTTCATATCGTCGGATAGTATTGTATTGTACAGAAATATGTCTTTCCTCCATAGGAAAAAAATATAACCATCATTCTGCCTAAACCTCAACTTTCTGTCCCTTATTCATATAGGGTCCCATGAGAAATTTAACCCTGCATTCAACCTCATAACAACCAACGATGGGGCAGATCCCCCAAATATGCAAACCGATAAACTAAAAGTAAATACGTGAACTTGAAGTATGGGCTTAAATACATTTTAAACCTCACCAAGAGATGATTTGTCTTTATTCGTGTTCTAGAATACTCTTTCAAATTATTATATGTCAACTGAACTCTAAGATTCTTAAAAAGTCACATCAAGTCTGACTTGTTACTTAATGCAAGTGTCCTCCCTCCAAAAAGAATACTGTTAAATTAGTCCAAAGTCATAGTTTTAATGAAATTACTAATAAAACATACAATTTCAATCCAACTAAAAAATGTACACTAGCGTTCTTAACAATAATAAATAGTACTTATCTATTAATAACTTGGTATATCTGGTATATATATTTAGATATATAGTGGATTTACATTCACTAAACTATCTGTCCTTTCAATCATCCTTAAGAAGGGCTTTCACAGGCCTTACTTTATAACGTGAAATCTCCTAAATTTAGTCTTCCCAGTTTAGCCATTTTCTACACAACGCAAGAATACATGGTGGTTTCAGTCAATGACAAAAACAACAAAAAATCTTTACAACAATTGTTTTCTGTCATGTGAGAAAATGATAGCTTACTGTAAGTCTGATTTCATAACCAACTGTTGCAGCATCAAATAGAAACCAAACTCCCCTCAAGCACACAGAAAATACTGTCTTATCTTCAAGAAACACAGAAGCAGATACAGAAATAAGTAAACAGTAATTTCAGTGAAGAACCAAAGAATCTGATTGCCTTTGATAACAAAAGGAAAGCCACAAATTTCATACCTGTATCTTTCCTAGTATGATAGGCAAGTGATACACTTAAATTATATAAAACATTCAATACCCAAGAGTACTTCTTTCCTCTAATTTTAATACATAATAGCTTACATATTAAATATGTAATTCTTGCCTGAAAATATAAGCACAATTAAACTTTCTTAACACCACTTCACTAAAGGTATTACAACAAATGACAAAAGATAAATAACTGGGAATGAATTAGAAGTTAAAAACAATGTGTCTACACTTCTTAGCAAAGGTGTTCAAGATAACAGATCAGACACTGTGAACACAGTGTGGGAAAAGAACTAAACCCATCAGTAATAACAACTTCATGTTTTGTTATTATATGCATAGCAAAAGCCCTTATAGTTTTCCTTTGGGGCCCTGATCCAAAGGCCAATCAGAGCTCTGCAAAGCACTGTAAAGAACCAGACACAGGTTTAACCTCTTCATTTTATAGTATCTAGTTGGAAAAAGTACCGCAATCATATGACACATGAGTCCATAATCAGATTCTTCTAAAAGATTTTAAAAATACTGTTTGTATAGAGTTTTGCTGACCTCTTAAATGTTCTCTTGTTCATATTTATTTATGAGGTAATAGTGACAAAAACGATTCTTCCTCCGTTTAGCTATGAAAGCAACAGATTGAAACGTAATTCTGTTACACATTTCCCTTAGTCACTTGGTATACCATGAAAAAGGATTTCCCACATTTCTTTTCTTTTTTTGGTATTTGTTCAAAGGGAATTACATAACCACAACTAAGTGCACTGCAAAAAAAAGTTCGTTTTAACATTTGTCAGCTTCAGGATTATTTGAGTTGTTAACCTGGCTCACTTTTTCCTGGCATTAAAGGGAGAGTTTAAAAAAAAAAAAAAAGAACCAGTCTGAAAATCTTTTACAGCCCTGGGCAACACTGGGGCATATGGGTACACGGGAGGGTGAGTCAGTGGGGCACAATTGCAAAAGAAAAGAAAGAGATTTGTTGTCCCCAAAGCTGCCTCCTTCAAGGCCAGTTGCTACAGCGGAAAGTGGGCCCATTCGGTAAGCAGGTGCAGGGCCCACCCCAACCACTCATTCCATTTGCAGGACTCATAACACATTTGCTCCAAGCAAGTGAGTTCGAAAGGGCCAAAGAGCTCCGTGCTGAGATCCACAAACGTTCGCAAAGACATCGCGGCCAACACCGCGATCCCAGCGGCTACTCTGCCCCCGTTACGATGTGTACGTTTCCAGTGCGAACTCAGTCTCTAGATAAAGGAAAGGACTGTTTGTCCTGAATTAGAAAAGCTGTTCTTACTGCTAGTAAAATTCTGTACGGTACGCGTAATCCCTCCACTCAAGGCGTGAGAATGAAAAACAGGAATTTGGAAAAGGTTTGGGCAGAGATATCATCACGAAGAAACATGCCTTGTACTTGTAAATCCAATCCCGGGGTCCTAACTCTGGTATGGTCCCACCACCGCCACCCTGTACACTGTCAAAGGGAAATTCCAGAAAAAAAAAAAAAAGACATGGGGAGGGGGCGCAGTCGCCATGAAAACCTCTCTGGGCAATGCTCCATACACAAACCTACTGAGAGCGCCCCGGCCAAAGAGGCCACAGAATTCACACAACACTCCGCATTTGGAGGTGGGAAGACGGGGCAGGGGGGCGGGTTATTGTGGCCCTGTGAGGGGTGCCTTTAATCGGACAAGGTCATAGGGCAAGTCAGTGACAGGTCTGGAGTCAGAGGCCTGGTTTTCCAGCAGGCCCGCCCCCACCCGTAGAGTAGACACTCCGAGAAGGTGGCTGAAGAGGACTTGGAGTTAGATTGGGACTCTGCCTGACTGACCCCCGTTAAAGAGGGCGCACACAAATACACCCAGCTCGAAAACTGCACTCCGGCCTCGGCCTGACACGGTTACCTGGGAAACGACCCCAGCGCACAAAGTACACAACTCCACCCGTCCCCCTAGCAGGTCGCAGGCGGCCGCCTTCGCCTCCAGGCCGGCCCGCCGGTCCTGGAGCACAAGCTCACCGTCCCCCGGCGCCCCGCGGGCCCGAGGGTCGGAGCAGGGGCGCCCCTGCCCGAGAGCGCGCCGAGCCGAGTACAGCCCTCCACCCCAGCAGCGCTGCGCGCCCGACACGCTTACCCGGTTGGGGGCTTGGCCGCCAAGGCGGGCGCCGAGTCCATGGTGCCCGCGGGCGCGGGGCGCGGAGCTCCCAGTCCGGCCGAGTGAGGCGCGCTCGCCGCCACCGCCTCACTCATTCACTTTTTCCGCGCTGACCCATCGTCCTCCCACGCGGGGCCGGGGGAGGACAGCGGCGGAGCGGAGAGGACGGGAGGGGCTGGAACCGTGCGGGGAGGGGCCCGCAGCCGCGCGGGGCGGGGGCGCCGGGAGCAAGGTGCGCCGCGCCCCCGCCGCTGTTGCCGCCGCGCCCACCCGGAGCGCCGCCCCAGCCCCGCCCGCCGGCCCGCGGGCGATGCTTCGGGAGCGCCCAGCTCGGGCCCGCTGGGTGCAGCCAGGGAAGGAGTCCAGCAGGCACACCGCGCTGGCCTCAGCCGCGTCCGCTGGCTTCTTCTCCCCAGAAAGGGAGTGCGTCTTTTTATGAGACAGAGTGGTGGGTCCTGACGCGCCAGAACCCCTGCCTGGACCTGAAACTGGCGAGAGAAGCTGGGCCACAGGGAACCAGCTGCAGAGAGGCCATGAGAGGGAGAGTTGTGAGGACCAGCAGCGAGGACTAAGGTTTAGAGAATGAGAGGGGAGTGTCTGGTGTTGCTCTCTGTGCCCTCGAATCCAACAGAAGGTTCTTCCATGCAGCGGACATCTAGTGCAGTGGTTCTCAGCAGCACCTGAGAGCTTATTAGAAATGTAGATTCTGGGACCACACCAGGTCTCACTGAATCAGAAACTCTGGAAGTGGGCAGTGGGGCCCAGCAATGCACAGTTGAACCAGAGCTCTAGTCTGATAGGCCCTCAAGCTTGAGAAGCTTGGTCTACTGAGTGCTTACTTCATGTCTGGCCTTGTGTTGGACTCCGGAGGTTTGGACATACCATTAGGAGTCAACAGAAATGACAACAGACAAAGCACCTTGGAGCCCAGGGCAAGTGCCTTTCCTAGCAGATGGGGGAGAGAGAGGACCTTAAGCCAAAGGGCTTCTTGAAGAAGACCCCTCTGATCCCTCCCATCTCGGGTGAGCAGCCCTTTCAATAGCTACATGTCTTAACGCCTCTGGCCTTACCCTAATTTAACCCTCACAGGCCCCTTTGAATTATCTCCGTACTCCTAAACCAGTTTTCCATGAAGTCAGTTCCAACTCATGGTGGCCCCATGTGTGTCAGAGTAGAACTGTGATTCATAGGGTTTTCAGTAGCTGATTTTTCAGAAGCAGATCACCAGGCCTTTCTTTTGAGGCACCTCTGGGTGGACTGGAACTTCCCAAAGCAGCAAAAGAGAAGACATGGGTTGCTATGAAAATCTGACCTACAAAAATGGTAATTTTGTATGGTTCCAACAAATAGAGTAAAAGGCCAATAAAATGCAAGCTGAAGTGGCTCTACATATGTGATCAGCATTGAAAGAGGTGCCATCTTGGGATCTAACATTGGGTAAGTACACAGAGGCGAGCCTGAGCTTTCCATCCTGGGGTCCCCAACTTTCTCATGAACAAAATCAGAGGGCCAGTCCAGATATCCAATCCAAAGCCCTCCATGATTCCAGGTCTTGGGTGCTCAGACCCATGGCACCCACTCGAACCCATTTCCTACTTCTCAGCATGGGCTTGGGCTCACTGCACTCCAGTCCCAGCCTGTTCTTCAAATGCGCAGAGCATTTCCCACCTCAGGTCTCTACCCAAATGCTCTTCTGGTCTCTGCTCAGATCTCAACTTCCCAGAGAGACCCTCCCGACCCCTCTGCCTAAAAGAGCACCCACACTCTTGGTGCCCTTGTTGCTGGCGTTATCATGCTTTGTTCTTCTTCAGAGCATTTATCACTATGTTTATATACATGTATAATTTTTTATATATATAATTTTTTAAATGTTCTTGTGGAGAATATACACAGCAAAACATACACCATTTCAACAGCTTATACATGTACCATTTAGGGACATTGACTGTATTCTTTGAGTTGTGCAACCATTCTCCACCTCCTTTTCTGAGTTGTTCCTTCCTCACTAACATAAACTTACTGCCCCCTAAGTTTCCTATCTGATCTTTCAAGTTGCTGTTATCAATTTGATCTCATACAGATAGTTCTTAAAAGAGCATACGGCTCAAGGCAGACTTTTTTTTACTAGTTAAGCTAAACTATTGTTTGGTTTTAAGAAGACTTCAAGGGATAGTTATGGTTTAAGGTTTAAAGATTATCTCAGAGCAGTAGTTCCATGGGTTCATTCAACATTCATGGCTCCAGGAAGTCTGGTTCTTGTTGTTGTTAACGTGCCATTGAGTTGATTTTGACTCATAGCGACCCTATGTACAACAGAACGAAACACTGCCCAGTCCTGTGCCATCCTCACAGTCATTGTTATGCTTGAGCCCATTGTTGCAGCCACTCTGTCAATCCATCTCATTGAGGGTCTTCCTCTTTTTCACTGACCCTCTACTTTACCAACCATGATGTCCTTCTCCAGGGACTGATCCCTCCTGATAACATGTCCAAAGTATGTGAGATGAAGTCTTGCCATCCTCGCTTCTAAGGAGCATTCTGGCTGTATCACTTCCAAGACAGATTTGTTTGTTCTTTCGGCAGTCCATGGTATATTCAATATTCTTCACCAACACCATAATTCAAAGGTGTCAGTTCTTCTTTCAGATTCTTATTCGTTGTCCAGCTTTTGCAGGCATGTGAGGCTGATTGAAAACACCATGGGTTGGGTCAGTTGCACCTTTGCCCTTAAAGTGACATCTTTGCTTCTTAACACTTTAAAGAGGGCTTTTGCAGATTTGCCCAATGCAATGCATCCTTTGATTTCTTGACTGCTGCTTCCATGGGTGTTGATTGTGGATCTAAGTAAAATGAAATCCTTGACAACTTCCATATTTCATCCATTTATCATGATGTTGCTTATTGGACCAGTTGTGAAGATTTTTGTTTTCTTTATGTTGATGCTTAATTCATACAGAAGGCTATGGTCTTTGATCTTCATCCGTAAGTGCTTCAAGTCCTCTTCACTTTTAGCAAGCAGAATTGTGTCATCTGGATAACACAGGTTGTTAATGAATCTTCTTCCAATCCTGGTGCCCCGTTCCTCTTCATATAGTCCAGCTTCTCAGGTTATTTGCTCAGCATCCAGATTGAATAAGTATGGTGAAAGGATACAACCCTGACCCATACCTTTCCTGATTTTAAATCACACAGTATCCCCTTGTTCTGTTTGAACTACTGCCTCTTGATCTATGTACAGATTCCTCATGAGCACACTTAAGTGTTAGGGAATTCCCAGTCTTCACAATGTTATCCATAATGTTATCCACACAGCTGAATGTTTTTGCATAGTTGACAAAACACTGGTAAACATCTTTCTGGTATTCTCTGCTTTTAGCCAAGATCCATCTGATATCAGCAGTGATATCCCTGGTTCCACGTCCTCTTCTGAAATCAGCTTGAATTTCTGGCAGTTCCCTGTACTGCTGCAACCACTTTTGAATGATATTCAGTAAAATTTTACTTGTATGTGATATTAATGACATTGTTTGATAATTTCTGCATTCGTTTGGATCACCTTTCTTTGGATTAGGCATAAATATGAATCTTTTCCAGTCAGTTGGCCAGGTAGCTGTCTTCCAAATTTCTTGGCATAGACTAGTGAGTACTTCCAGCTCTGCATCCATTTGTTGAAATATCTCAGTTGGTATGCCGTCAGTTCCTGGAGCCTTGTGTTCACCAATGCCGTCAGTGCAGCTTGGACTTCTTCCTTCAGTACCATCGGTTCTTGATCATATGCTATGTCCTGAAATGTTTGAACGTCGGCCAGTTCTTTTTGGTACAGTGACTTTGTGTATTCCTTCCATTTTCTTTTGTTGCTTCCTGCTTCATTCAGAATTTTGCCCATAAAATCCTTAACTATTGCAACTCGATGCTCAATTTTTTTTCTTCAGTTCTTTCAGCTTGAGAAATGCCAAGGGTGTTCTTCCCTTTTGATTTTCTAACTCCAGGTCTTTGCACATGTCAGTACAATACTTTACTTTGTCTTCTCGAGCCATCCTTTGAAATCTTCTGTTCAGCTCTTTTACTTCATCATTTCTTTCATTTGCTTTAGCTACTTGAAGTTCAGGAGGAAGTTTCAGAGTCTCTTCTGACGTCCATTTTGTTCTTTTCTTTCTTTCCTGTCTTTTTAATGACCTCTTGCTTTCTTCATGTATGATGTCCTTGATGTCATTCCACAACTAGTCTGGTCTTCAGTCATTAGTGTTTAATGTGTCAAATCTATTCTTGAGATTCAAGTGGGATATACTCAAGGTCATACTTTGGCTCTTGTGGACTTGTTCTAATTTTCTTCAGCTTCAGTTTGTACTTCTTCAATTCAAGTCTGGAGTCCATAGGAATTTGAAATTCTACTCTACATTTTCTCACTTTTGATCAGGATTCTTCTATGGAATCTTTGACCAAAATGTTCAGTAATGGTAGCCAGGCACCATCCGGTTCTTCTGTCCTCATGGCCAAGGAGGCAGTTACTCATGGCGGCAATTAGCCTTACATTCCATATCCTCCTCCTATTCCTGACTCTCCTTCTTCCTTTGATTCCAGTGAATAGAGGCCAATTGTTGTGCCTTGGATGTCGATTTGCAAGCTTTTAAGACCCCAGGCACTCTGCATCGATCTAGGAGGTAGCGCAAAAGCATTAAACATGTTATTAGACCAATTAACTGGGATGATTTTGTAGTTTATATTTCTTTAAATATAAATTTACTTATATTTATAAACAATGTTGTTGTTAGATTCCATCAAGTCGGTTTTGACTCATAGTGACCCTCTGTACAACAGAACAAAACCCTGCCCGGTCCTGCGCCATCCTCACGATCCTTGTTATGCTTGAGCCCATTGTTGCAGCCACCGTGTCAGTCTATCTTGTTGAGGGTCTTCTTCTTTTTCACTGACTCTCTACTTTACCAAGCATGATGTTCTCCAGAGACAGCTCCCTCCTGATAACATGTCCAAAGTGTGTGAGACGAAGCCTTACCTTCCTTGCTTCTAAGATGTGTCTGGGTATACTTCTTCCAAGACATATTTGTTTGTTCTTCTGGCAGTCCATGACATATTCAATATTCTTCGCCAATACCATAACTCAAATGCATCAATTCTCCTTCAGTCTTCCTTATTCATTTTCCAGCTTTCACGTGCACATGGGGTGATTGAAAATGCCGTGGCCTGGGTCAGGTGCACCTTAGTCGTCAAAGTGACATCTTTGCTTTTAAACACTTTAGAGAGGTCTTTTGCAGCAGATTTGCCTAATGCAAATTTTGACTGTTGCTTCCTTGGCATTGATGTTTATATTTAGAATATTTAAACAATAGTTGTGTATATTAGGACATTTGTATTTATAAACAAAAAAGTATTATTTATATCTGTTGTTGTTGTTAGTTGCCAGTGAGTTGATCCTGACTCATGGTGATCCCGTGTTTGCAGAGTAGAACTTTTCCATAGGGTTTTTGTGACATTTTGGAAGCAGATCACCAGGGCTTTCTTCTTAAGCACCTCTGGGCAGTTTTAAACTGCCAATTTTTCAGCTAGTAGTCCAGTGTTCAACCATTTGGGCCATCCAGGGGCTCTGTAGATATTTGTATTTACATGTATAGAGTTAGTTAGTATTTATAGAAATAAACGTGATGTATATTTTTATATGTAAATCAATATAAATATCTAAATAAATGTATATCATTCTCAGTTTACATTTTGTTCATATGTTCATTGTTGGTCCTTCCTCCCCTGGAATGTTATTTCAGTGAGGGTTGGGCTTTTGTTTATTTTATTCATCACTGAGCCCCAGCATCTAGGACTGTGCCTGGCAGGCCTGGAGTCAGTGCTCAGTAAATAAATAGTACACTAATGACCGAATTTCCATAACCCTTTTCACCTCTATGTTTCTGCACAGAAAATCCTTCCCAAGGAATTTTCGAGCCTCTCCTCGCTCTGGCTAGGGCCAACTGGGTGGGGCCAGACCAGGAACTAGACACCGAGGAAGCAGACCCTGCTGAAGACAGACCCTGCTGAAGACCCGGGGAGGCGATTCAGCTCTTTAGTCAACACACACCCTAAGGGCCTGGCAAAGGCAGCAGGGGAACTGTGGGGGGGACGTGGGGAGAATGGCTCCATGGGAGCAGAGACAGGGCAAATCATAAGCAGGTCGTTTTCAGTTTTAAGAGTTTCTCCAAGAGATAGTCAATGTCAGAGTACGTTTATTAGAAGGAAGCAATGTTCCAGCCTCCAGGCTGAGTTTCAAGCTGCTATCCCAGGAGGAAGTCCTGGAAGGGCTTAGGGCCTGGTGAACCTTAGATTCTAGAAAGGCCACCTAACATCTCAGACCTCAGAACAAGACAGCGACTAGTGTCCTCAGACTTGCCACCAGAGATGGGGTGGACTGAGCTCTTTTCCAACATTGTCTATTTCAACAAACATTTGTGAGCATCTACTCTATGTCATCCATTGTGTTTGTGGACACAACCATCTAATGCACAGAGCTAACCAAGGGAAACAGAAGTGGTTGTTAGGGGGCTTAGTTCTTACAGATAGAGAGTGAGAAACAAGAATGGGTGAGCTGAGGGCAAAGGGTTGAGGCAGAGGGTGTAGAATATTGGTCACCAAGATTGATCCAACCTTAGTGGAGTCACTGAGCAGGACATTCTCCTTTGTTTGCTTACTGACCTTTAGTAGATCAAGTGATAAGATCACATGTAAGGACATTAATTCCAGGGAAAAGGTCTTTTTTACTGATTCTCCCTTGTTTTCATTGTGTGCCATCAAGTTGATTCTGACTCATAGCGACCCTATAGTACAGAGTAGAAATGCCCCATGGAATTTCCTAGGCTGTACTCTTTATGGGAGAAGATTGCCAGGTCTTTTCTCCCGTGGAGCCACTGATGGGTTCAAACCACTGACCTTTTGGTTAGCAGCTGAGCACTTAACCATGGCTCCACCAGGGCTCCTTGATTCTCCCTTACACACAGTTTTTAACTGAACTAGCACCTTTTCAGATATCGCAAGCATAGACTGGTTTTTGTGGCATAAATACTCCCACCATGGCTAATTTCAGGCTACCAACAAGAAATTGCTGAATGCAGAGTTAGAAAGAGATGCCTGGCTCCAGCTCACCATTGCATCTATCTAGGACTTACTTGCTACATACTGCATGAAAGCTCTATTTTTGCTCCTTTGGCCGCTAGGACATGGCTGGGGCCTACTGTGTCTCAGGGCACCGTGTTTTGTGTCCTCGCATCTGTACCTGGCCAACCCTAGCTCTGGCTCTGGACTACAATGGTGTCAGCTCTTGGAGCAGGAGCTGTTACTGGTTTTTGAGAACCAGAGCACAAGGCCAATTTATGGATCCTCTTTCCTTTCTCTAAGCCCATGCCCCTCCATTGCTCTTATCTCTCTCCCCAGATCTTACCTTTCCTCTCAGCAGGTAGACCTGAGGTGGCATCGGTTCTGTAGAGCTTCATTTTGCTCATTCAAACCCACCCCTACTCTATGCAGAGAGGCAGAGTGCCTGGCCCGTGAGTTACTCTAGCTGCCCCACATTGGAGGGAAAATGACAGGAAGAACACACATTAAGGACACTAGTGGAGGCAGCCTAGTTTAGAATGGTGCTTCCTAAACTTTAGTAAGCACAAGCATCTTAGGGGATCCTGTTAAAGTACGAATTCTGATCCTGGGGATCAGGGTGTCTGAAAGTTTGCATTTCTAGCAAGCTCCCAGAGATGTGGAGACTTGGTCCAGGGATTACACTTTCAGTAGTGAGGGCTTAGAGTCAAGTATACTAGTTTCAGGTCTGGCTCCTCCACTTACCAGCAGTATTATCCAAAACAAGTTATTTTACCTATCTAAGCTTTAGTTTAAGGAGCCCTACTTGCACAGTGGTTAAGTGCTTGGCTGCTAACTAGACGTTCAAGTGGTTTAAACCCACCAGCCACTCTGGAGGAGAAAGATGTGGCAGTCTGCTTCCATAAAGATTACAGCCTAGGAAACCACATGGGGTACTTCTACTCTGTCCTATAGGGTTGCTATGAGTTGGTATTGACTCGGCAAAAGATTTTAAGCTTTAGTTTCGTCATCTGTAAAATGAGATGAAAAGAATCAGGGGAGATCCAGGCTTTGTCAGGCCTGACTCTTATACAGTTTTGAGACCCTTTTTTTTTTTCTTTTTCTTCAGGACCCATTAGGTTGAGGACTGGGTGGATTGTAGCTGGTCTGCCTGGTAGGGGAACTAACTGGGTGGGGGGCCCTTCCTGCATGGGGCATATTTGGTAAGAGCAGGGTAAGTCATGGTTAGGCCTTTGGGGCTCGAAGATGTCAAGGTAGAACTTGAAACTTTAGGCCTTACAATACACAAACACCCTTCATTTTCTTCTACTCTATTTATTAGAGAGATGTCTCTGAAAGTTACCTGGTTGTGGCCAAGGCAGGGGGATTCATAAGGTTGTGCAACATCACCATTATCTAATTCCAAAGTATTTTCATCACCCCAAAACGAAACTCTTTGGCCATAAGATGTCACTTCCCACTTGCCTCAGCCCCTGAAAGCCTCTACTCTATTTTCTGTCTCTATGGATTTGTCTGTTTGGGATATTTTGGCCATTTCATATAATGGAATCACACAATGTATGGCTTTTTGTGACCTACTGCTTTAACATAGCATGATGTTTTAAGGTTTATCGTTGGTATACAGTGTATACAGTACTTCATTCCTTTTTATGGCCTAATAATATTACATTGCATAATTACTGCAGATTTGTTTACTTATTCATCAGTTGATGGACATTTGGGTTGTTTCCACTCTTTGGCTATTGTAAATAATGCTGCTATGAACATTTATGTATAAGTTTTTGTGTTGATGTGTATTTTCATTTCTCTGAAGTATATACCTAGAAATGGAATTGCTGGGTCATATGGTAATTCCATATTTAACATTTTGAAGTACTGTCAAGTAGTTTTCCAAATTAGTTGTACCATTTTACTTACCCACCAACAGTGTATGAGGGTTTGACTTTCTCCACATCCTCACTAACATTGTTATTGACAGTCTTTTTTATTATAGTCATCAAAGTGGGTATAAAGTGGTATCTTACTATATTTTTGATTTCCATTTCCCTGATGACTAATAATGTTGAGCCTCTTTTCATGTGCTTACTGACCATTTGTGTATTTTCTTCGGAAAATTATCTATTCAGATCCTTTGCCCATTTTTAAATTAGGTTACTTGTCATTTTATTGTTCAGTTGTAGGAGTTCTTTATATATTTTGAATAGAAATTCTTATCAGGTACATGATTTCCAAATATTTTCTTCTATTCTGAACATTGTTTTCACTTTTTTCCTGTAAATTTTATTTATTTTGTTGTTGTTGAGAATATACACAGCAAAACATATGCCAATTCAACAGTTTCTACATGTACCATTTAACACAAACTCATTGCCTCCTAAGGTTCTTATCTAACCTTTCAAGTTGCTGATGATTATCAGTTTGATCTCATACAGCTAGTTCTTAAAAGAGCATAAGGCTCAAGGCAGATATTTTTTGCTTGTTAAAACTGTTGTTTGGTTTTAAGACGACTTCAGGGGATATTTTTGGTTTAAGGTTTAAAGATTACCTCAGGGAAATAATTTCAGGGGTTCATTCAACATTCATGGCTCCAGGAAGTCTGGAATCCATAGAAATTTGAAATTCTGTTCTACAGTTTCCCAATTTTGATCAAGATTCTTCTGTTGAATCTTTAATCAAAATGTTCAGGAATGGTAGCCAGGCACCACCCAGTTCTTCTGGTCTTATGGCAAAGGAAGAAGTTGTTCATGGAGGCAATTAGTCACACATTCCATATCCTCCTCCTATTCCTGACTCTTCTTCCTCTGTTGCTCCAGGTGAATAGAGACCAACTGTTGTCCCTTGGATGGGCATTTGCAAGCTTTTAAGATCCCAGACACTATGCAAAGAACTAGGAGATAGAACAGAAGCACTGAACATGTTATTAGACCAACTAACTGGAATATCTCATGAAATCATGACCCTAATCCTCCAAACCTAGGAACCAAATCCCATGAGGTGTTCGATTATAGATAAGCAGCCTGAGCAGCTACTCTTCTTCTTCTTTTCTTTTTTTTTTGTCATTGTTGTAAATTTATCTATCACACAAATTTTGCCAATTCAGCTTTGTACAAGTGTACAGTGTATTGACAGCAATTATAGTAATCATCTGTGAAACTCTACCCTTAATCAATGTGATTTTTCTTTTCACTTTCTTGATGGTATCTTTTGAAGCACAAAATTTTTAAATTTTGATGTTCAATTAATCTGTTTTTTTCTTCTGTTGCTTGTGCTTTTGATGACATATCTAAGAAATCATTGCCTGATCCAAGGTCTATTATATAGAGTATTAATCCTTCTTTTTAATTATTATTACAGTATTTTTTTTTTCATTGTGGTAAAGCAAACCAGGGAAAAATTTGGGAAGTAGAAGTAGTTTGTTCCCAGAAACTTGAGGCCTCTCATTCTGCACCTTCTGCTTTGATTAGGAACTCTTAAAAATAACAACTGACTGTAGCTTTATCTGTTGCTCCTTGCCAGGGCTACCTACATTTTTAGTAGTCATCAGACATGAATCCAAAGGGGGGAAATCTATGGAGTGGTGTCAAGTATTGGCAATTAAGGCAGGTATTTGGGGGGCAGGGGGTTTATTCCCAGGAATCCTAAAACCACTGTCTGGGGTGAGAAGGGTTTCAAGCCTGTACTTCCTCTAACCCTGATAATCCCTAGGCCCAATAGGAACCAAGAGAGCCTGGATGGGATAATGATGGAATTAGGCATGAGATGGTAGGTTCTGGGTTGTTCCTTGGCTAAGACTTCTAGGAGGGCTTCAAGGATGCTGAGTCTCATTAAAATCCCAAGTCCACGAGCTGAATCAAACCTCTTGCCATCACTAGTTCATTTCTTTTGGACGTACCCCAGCACTTACCAGTAGCTACACATATTTTTTTGCTTCTTCCTCTCTTTTAATGGTAATTATAATAAGCAACATCTTGTACCTAGGCAATAAGTGTATGCTTACTGAATTATGAACTGTATTAATGGTTAACATTTAAAGACAGTTACTGAATGCCAGGAACTATTTTATATGCTTTGCCAACACTAGTCATTTAATGTTTGAAACTACCCTAGTCATCATCATCTCGTTGCCATCCAGTTGATTCTGACTTATAGCGACCCTATAGGACAGAACAGAACTATGCTACAGGGTTTCCAAGCTGTAAATCTTTTCAGAAGCAGACTGCCACATCTTTCTGCCACAGAGTGGCCGGTGGATTCCAACGCCAACCTTATGGTTAGCAGCTGAGCCCTTAACCACTATGCCACCAGGGCTTCTTAAACTACCCTAAAGATAGGTACTATTGTTGTCTCCACTTTACAGATAAAAAAAAGTGAGACTTTGGGAAGTTAATTAAGTCTCCCAAGGGTACACAGAGCAAGGATTTATGCCCAGGCAATCTTATCCCAGGCCCCAAATTTGTCACCATTCTGCAACATAATTACTTTAATTCATGCTGGACATCCATCTTCTATGAACAGATTCAATACAGAAGCACTTCAGTCCCCAGCACACGCACCCATCCAGGGCCTGGCACTCAGCATTTGTAAGCAAATGTGTGCTGAACTCATTGCCCAGCAGCAAACAGAGAGAATACGTAGGTCTGGTTATCTTGTCACTGTGCCATGAAGTTTTTATTTAAACCATCAGCTGTCTTAAGTTTTCTCCTGGTGAAATTCTACTAAGAGCTGTGCTTTCCCATCTTGCTCTGTCAAGGAGAAGCGTCTCTTCACCTCTTTGCCAGAAGGTTCAGCCTGTGAGCTTATGTAACATTGCACCTACACTCTCAACCCACGCAAGGATTATGCAATTGGGTTTAGGATTCCTTGCAGTGTTTTCTGGAAATGTGAGCCTCTTCAGAACACGCAACCAGAGAGTTTTGATCAAGGAGGACTGTCTGACCTGTGCTGATGTATGTGCTGTCATTATAAATGGTTCTGCCTAGGTAAACTTGTCTGGGTTTAATCAGCTGGAGGTTAAGAGCATGCTAGTCTACAAATAAGACTCTATCATTAACATTCCTGCTTGTTCAGTTTCATTCATTTCTGATATCATTCCAAAAACCAAAGCTGGATTTAGCAGCATTCCATTTCCTTTTTCTGACTGCTCTGCATATTTAAAACTCTCTATTATCTAAGCTGGTTCAAGAGTGGGGAGATCTACTCAACAACAGCAGAATACACATTCTTGTCTCCTGCACATGGATCATTCTCCAGGATAGACCATATGCTAGGTCACAGAACAAGTCTCAATAAATTTTAAAAGATTGAGATCATAGAAAGTATCTTATCTTACCACAATGGAATGCAACTAGAAAGAAATCAATAACAGAAAGAAAACTGGAAATTTCACAAGTATGTGGAGACTAGCACACTATTGAACAACCAAGGAAGTAAAGCTTAAAAAGTTAAACATAGAGTTACCATATGACCCAGGAATTCCACTCCTAAGTGTATAACCCAAAGACCTGAAAGCAGGAACTCAAACAGATACTTGTACACCCATGTTTATTGAAGCATTATTCACAATAGCCAAAAGGTAGAAACAACCTAAACAACCTAAGACATGTCCATGGATGAAGAAAATGTGGTATGTTCATGCAGTGGAATATTGTTCTGACATAGGAGAAATGAAGTTCTGATAACACACTATAACATGGATGAACCATGGAAACAACATGTGGAGTGACGTAAGTCAGACCCAAAAGGACAAATATTGTATGAAACATATGAATAGCAAGTGGTGATATTTCACCACTTACATGAAATATCCAAGTAGACAAACACATAGAGATGCATGTTTATCAGTGGTTACTAGGGACTGGGAGAAGGTGAAGAGTAGTTATTTTCTGTTAAGAGTGATGAAAAACTTTGAAAATAGATAGTGTGATGTAATTAATATCACTGAATTGTACCCTCAAAAAGGATTAAAATAGAAGTGTTTTGTTATATATATTTTACTATAATAAAATTTAAACATAAAAAGAAATAAAACAAAATAAAATACAAATAGGGTCAGGCCACTCCCCTAAAAAAAATAAGTGGTGAGATCTAACTAATGGAATATATATATCTATGGTTTTAAATTTTTTATTTATGGTTTTAAATATTGGGGGCTTACTGAGCCAACCCGTAGCTTCCTTCTCCAAATGATCGTTTCATATTTTTAGTGAGCCTACGGGCTTCATTTGCCAAGGAAAAGAGGAGAGAATAGGTTACATGTTCCTGCACTCTCAGATATTTTTGGAGAGTTCCCAGCTTAAACCTATCCTGGGTTTACCTTTGAAATAAGGCAGGTCTAGGCATGCCTAAAGGACAGGGCTCAACAGTCCACGAGGAGGAAAGCAAGAAGTCTCCTAGAATGAACTTATCCTAAAAGTTGACAGCAAGAAGCACAAAAGGAACTCAAGGACTAAATGGTTCTGTAGTAGCGGGGGGCGGGGGGGATGGTGGTGGTGGTGGAATGGGGGGGTGGGGTTCTTAGCCCAACACAGTGTCACTGAAATTATGGCCTGCTCCAGACCCCTGGGGACTCTCATTGCTCCGGCAGGTCAAGGAGGAAGCAGCCTCTGAGTGTGCATCATCCTGTAGTACTGTTGTGCAGGAAGGCACTAGCGTCCCGATGTGGGAACAGCAGCAAGAGTGGCAGCGCACTGAAGGACAGGGATGCCACCATGTGTGGTGGGAGGATGAATCTGTGCAGTACAGGATGAGAATCTTTGGGAGAGTGCCAGGCTTGGAGCTTCTCGAGGGTAATGGGTAGAAGCAGGAACATTATTCCTCGCTACTATACGTAGGCATTATTTTAACTTTCAGGCTAATGTAGCCTAGGGAACGTCAGTTATATAATAAACATATTTTCCAGGAATATTTCCCAAGATGTGTGATTATGGAAATGTTGGTGTAGACTTCTAGATTTTTCTAGAACCACACTTCAAGGGAAAAGCCTCTACATCCTGAGTATGCCTTCACGACAGAAGCTCACCGTCTACTGAATTGCAATTTTTCACACACACACAAACAAACACTGACATGACTTTCATTACTTCCAAGAGTACCTGCATACTGCATACCAAGTCAAAACCCACGCTGCTGAGCTGAGACGCAGCTGCCTGGAGGTAATAGGATGCCCTCACTAGGAAGGGATTCCTGCCAGCACACATCTCACCTGTGCTCAGCAGAATCCCAGCTTCCTCCTTGCTGATGTTTTAAATGAAAAAACAGAACAGAATATTGAATCTGTGAATGTCAAAGGGCTATGCTACATAATTTTAAGAAAAGTCATGATGGGAAGTTGGGTCTCAGAGAAGACAAGTATGAACACAAGCAGGTCTGCTGAAACTGTGCAGAAATAGCTCCATCCCACACTGCCAGATTAAAAATCACCTGAGTTAACAAGTTTCTCAAAGGCAAGTACTTTCTGGAATAGCTGTTCCTCTGTACATATTGCTTTGCTTTCCCAGTTAATCACTTGAGTGTCACTGCCTCTTGGGCAATGAAGTCAACTATCTCCATCTTGAGGTCCCACCCTTGTTGAATTATCCAAGAATCCTATGGATATAGGTGATGAGGGTAAGACTTCTCTCAATATCAGTCTCACAGGGAACTGAAGTCCACCATGGCTGAGATTTGTTGCTGCCAAATTGTGTAGAAGAGGACTGGGTTCTCCAGAAACCCATGGATGCCTGGCTCTCTGAGGTGCTGCCTGGCCAGATGCCAGCTGGGGCCACAGTTTCTGTGAGGAAGGCTTGGTCAAGACACTTGCATTTGGACTTCCCAGGCTTTAGATTGTGGTGGTTAATTTTGTGTGTCCATTGGGCTAGGCGATGATTTCTAGTTGCATGGCCTAACACTAGTCTAGTTGCTGTCATGGAGTAGTTGCATGTGATTAAACCAGTTGGCCTTGGGTAGAGCAGATTTTCTTCCATAACATAGTATAGTATAATATAGTATAGTATGGTATGGTGTGGTGTGGTACAGTATAGTACACTATAGTATAGTATAGCATTGTTGTTGTTAGGTGGTGCTGAGTCAGTTCCGACTCATAGCGACCCTGTAGAACAGAGTAGAACTACCCCATAAGGTTTCCAAGGAGCGACTAGTGGATTCGAACCGCAGACCATTTGGTTAGCAGCAGTAGCTCTTAACCACTGCACCACTAGGGCTCCTAGTATAGTATAGTATGGTATGGTACGGTATAGTACAGTACAGTATAATACAGTATAGTATAATGTTATAAAATATAGTATAGTATAACATAATATAATGTAACATGATCACCTTCCATAATACAATCTAATGTAATATAATGAATCAGTCAGCTGAGGCATACCAGGGTAGAGTGGATCCTAAACCTAATCATGTCTGAGTTATAAAAAGACCACAATACACACAGAGATACACACACAAAGGAAGACAGAGGACATGTGAGAGTCATTTACAAGGAAAGGAATGCCAAGGATCTCTGGCAGGCCCCAAAAACTAGGAAGGAATTGACACGGCCACAACCTTGATTTCAACTTTTAGCCTCCAGAAAGTAGAGAAAAGTACATTTCTGTTATTTTAAAGCTGACCACTTGTGATATTTGTGTTACAGCAGCATTAGGTAACAAGACACAGGTCTTAACTCCCAGCTCTTCTCAAGGCAAATACCAAACCCCAGGGCAGCAGAAGGACAGGGCAGTTTCTTAAATTCTATGGCAGAGGGGACCAGGACTACCTCTCTATCCACCCCCAGCTCCACTCCATCCAGGGTGAGGTGGTGGATCGAAGCCACTCCAAACACAACAGGTTTTGCTGTGGTCCTGCATTTGCATAGCTGATAAAAACACTGAAAGGATCCTGAGAAGAATAAGGAGAATCTGATTCTTGGTGGCTCAGCATCTCAGCCTGATGCTCTATGGAGCTCTTCACCCCTCTAAACCAAAACCAAGCCCTTTGCCGTTGAGTCAATTCCAACTCATAGAGACCCTGTAGGATAGAGTAGAACTGCTCCATAGCGTTTCCAAGGAGCAGCTGGTGGATCTGAACTGCCAACCTTTTGGTTAGCAGCTGAGTTCTTAATCACTGCACCACCAGGGCCCCATCCCATCTAGAGAAGAGAGATCAACTCTCTGGCAGAGTTGTCCTTGATATGCCCATGCAAACCCAAGTGGCAGTGACTTTAACTCATTACACAGTTGTGCGAAGTTGGAAGTAAGATTTCACATTCTCATCTAAGGATGGCTGAAATAGGGCCTGGGGGCAAGACTTCCTGGTCTGGGCAGGAGGCTGTGTGAATGGTTTAGCTTCACCCTCGGCAACGAAAAGGCAGCCAGGTCATGGTGTATCCCATAAGGGAGGGACTCAAACTGAAAAAGGGAGACAGTCAGAGTGAGAATTTAGTAACTCGCCCTATTTTTATTTTTGTTCCCTATTAGTGATTAAGACTAAAACCTTCTTTGGAAGGAGCTTTCCTGCCTCAGCTCCTCCTTAGCTCCTTAACTTTACCAGCGAGCAGCACCTGATCCTCAGTGAAGGAGCAGTAAGACCCTGCAGAGCTGGTTACATCATTTACAGGGTCCCTTGTTGAAAAAAGGAGCCCTGGTGGCACAGTGGTTAAGAGCTACGGCTGCTAACCAGAAGATCAGCAGTTTGAATCCACCAGTCATTCCTTGGAAACCCTATGGGGCAGCTCAACTCTGTCCTATAGGGTCACTATGTGTTGGAATCAACTCCATGCCAATGGATTTGTTTTGGTTGGGTTGAAGAAAATGGGAAAAAATTTTCATTAAAGGTACCGAAATAGAAAGCATTTTCCTATCTTCCATGATCTTTCTCTCTCTCTCAACCTGTGGAATTTTTAATTTGCTATTTACAGTCATTCTAATTAAAGAAAAAAATAAAATGTTACATCATGAACATAAGTTTTACCATTCATCTTTTTATTGTGCAATGTGACTTTTAAATGCAAATATAAAAGAATTTAACTCACATGCAGATCACAGAAATGACCCAAATGGTATTTTGTGGCTTGTATTATAATTATGCATGCATATGTATTTCCTTCATACCAGAACAGTGCAAACACTGCACAAAACTAACTACTGTTTTTATTTCACTTCTCGATAGATGCATATTCTACTCACACTCCCTGCTTTCTCACTGACGAATAAGTAAGAACTGAAAGGAGAAGGAAGTATGGGTTGACCTATTTTTCCCTTTCCTTCTGTGTCATCATATTCAGTATAAATGGTTGCCTACTACACAACCAACCTACCAAGTGTAGTTCAGCAGATATTTCAGAAAAGGAAAGACTCATTGTTAGCCCTACTGTCAACTGGGTTGGATCTTGTTGCTCTGCTCAGTTACTGGACTGGCAAGGGAATATATATATAAATACATGCACATATATATATACAGCTTTCATCAAAGTAGGTAGTTGGCATGATGTCTTAGGGTTCTCTAGAGAAACAGAACCAGTGATATATATGCATATGTGTGTGTGTGTGTATATATACACACGTATATACATATATATACATGCATACAGAGAGAGAAATTTATTTCTAGGAATTAGCTCACACAATTGTGGGAGATCTGGCAAGTCCAAAATCCATGGGTCAGGAAACAGGCTGGAGACTCTTGCCAGTTTACACAATTGTGGGTGTACTAAACCAACCAAAAACCAAACCCACTGTCATCGAGTTGATTTCAACTGAAAGGCTGTGAATCTCTATGGAAGTAGTCCGGCACATCTTTTTCCCATGGAGCTGCTGGTGTTTTCGAACTGCTGACCTTTTGGTTAGCATTTGTGTGCCTTAAACACTGTGCTACCAGGGCTCCTTTGTGGAGAGGGAGTGGACTAGCAAGTCCAAAACCCATATGTCAGGGGACAGGCTGGAGACTCTGTCAGGCTGCATACCAAGTCTGTAGACAGGCAACAAGAAAAGAGAAGAGTAAGTGGATTCTGAGTTCTGTTCTGTTTAGAGGCGGAACGCATCCTAGGGAAATTGCCTTTTTGCTCTTAAGGCCTTCAGCTGATTAAGGCTCACTCTCTTTATGGAAAGTAACCTGCTTTACTTGAGGCCAACTGATTTAACCACATGTAATTACTCTATAGGTCCCTGGGTGGTGCAAACGGTTTGCACTCAGCTACTAACCAAAAGGTTAGCGGTTAGAATTGACCCAGCAACCTTGCAGAAAAAAGGCCTAGCAATCTACTTTCATAAAATTACAGACACTGAAAAACTTATGGAGTGCAGGTCTACTCTGACACACATGGGGTCATCATGAGTCAGAATCAGCTTGACAGCAACAGGTTTGGTTTGGTTTTGGTAATTTCTTTATAACAGCAACTAGTTGTTTTTTGTTGTTATGTGCCGTTGAATTGATCCCAACACATAGCAATCCTACAAGAGAGTGAAATATTGCCTAGTCCTGCACTATCTGCACAACTGTTGCTATGTTTGAGCCCATTGCTGCAGCCACTGCGTCAATCTATCTCGTTGAGGGTCTTTCTCTTTTTGATTGACCCTCCACTTTACCAAGCATAATAGCCTTCTCCAGGGACTGGTCCCTACTGATAACATGTCCGAAGTACACAAGACCAAGTCTCATCACCTTTGCTTCTAAGAAGCATACTGGCTGTACTTCTTCCAAGATAGATTTATTCATTCTTCTGGCTGTCCCTGGTATATTCGATGTTCTTTGCCAACACCACAATTTAAAGGCGTCAATTCTTCTTCATTCTTCCTTACTCTTTGTCCAGCTTTCACGTGCATATGAGATGATTAAAAATACCATGGCTTGGGTCAGGTGCACCTTAGTCCTCCTCAAAGTGACATCTTTGCTTTTTAACACTTTAAAGGGGCCTTTTGCAGCAGATTTGCTCAATGCAATACATTGATTTCTTGACTGCTGCTTCCATGGGCGTTGATTGTGGGTCCAAGTAAAATGAAATCCTTAACAACTTGTATGTTTTCTTTGTTTATCATATTGTTGCTTACTGGTCTAGTTGTGAGCATTTTTGTTTTCTTTATGTTGAGGTGTAATCCACAATGAAGGCTGTGGTTTTTTTTTATCTTCATCAGTAAGGGATTCAAGTTCTCTTCAGTTTCAGCAAGGAAGGTTGTGTCATCTGCATACGCAGGTTGTTAATGAGTCTTCCTCCAATCCTGACGCCACCATTCTTCTTCACATAGCCCAGCTTCTCAGATTATCTGCTCAGCATACAGATGGAACAAGTATGGTGAAAGGATACAACCCCGATGCACATCTTGCCTAACTTTAAACCATGCAGTATTCCCTTATTCTGTTTGAAAGTCTACCTCTTGGTCTAAGTACAGGTTCTTCATGGGCACAATTAAGGGTTATGCAATTCCCATTCTTTGCAATGTTATCTGTAATTTGTTATGATCCACACAGCCAAATGCCTTTGCATAGTCAATAAAACACCAGTAAACACCTTTCTGGTATTCTCTGCTTTCAGCCAAGATCCATCTGACATCAGCAGTGATATCCCTCATTCCACACCCTCTTCTGAATCTGGCTTGAATTTCTGGCAGTTCCCTGTGGATGTACTGCTGCAACTGTTTCTAAATTATCTTCAGTAAAATTTTACTTGTGTGTGATGTTAATGATATTGTTTGATAATTTCAGCATTCCACTGAGCACCTTTTTTTGAAATGGGAATGTATATGGATCTCCTCCAGTTGATTGGCAAGGTAGCTGTCTTCCAAATTTCTTGGCAAAGACAAGACAGCACTTCTAGCATTGCATCCATTTGTTGAAACATCTCAATTGGTATTCCGTGAATTTCTGGAGTCTTGTTTTTCACCAATGCCTTCAGTGCAGCTTGGACTTCTTCTTTCAGTACCATCGTTTTTTGATCACATGCTACCTCCTGAAGTGGTTGAACATCGACCAGTTCTTTTTGGTACAGTGACTGTGTATTCCTTCCATCTTCTTTTGATGCTTCCTGTGTCATTCAATATTTTGTACACAGAATCCTTCACTATCGCAACTCAAGGCTTGATTTTTTTCTTCAGTTCTTTCAGCTTAAGAAATGCCAGATGTGTTCTTCCCTTTTGGTTTTCTAACTCCAGGTCTCTGCACATTTCATTTTAATACTTTACTCTGTCTTCTCAAGCCACCCTTTGAAATCATCTGTTTAGATCTTTTACTTCTTCACTTTTTCCGTTCGCTTTAGCTACTTGACATTTAAGAGCAAATTTCAGAGTCTCTCCTGGCATCCATTAGTGTCTTTTCTTTTTTCCTGTCTTTTTAATGACCTTTTGCTTACTTCATGTATGATGTCCTTGATGTCATCCCACAACTCATCTGGTCTTCAGTTATTAGTGTTTAATGCAACAAATTTATTCTTGAGATGGTCTCTAAATTCTGATGGTATATGCTCCAGGTCATACTTTGGCTCTAACAAACTTGTCTTAATTTTCTGCAGCTTCAGCTTGAACTTGCATATGAGCAATAGATGCTCTGTTCTGAGTTGGTCCCTGGCCTTGTTCTGATCATGATATTGAGCTTCTCCATCATTTCTTTCCACATATGTAGTTGATTTGATTCCTGTGTGTTCCATCTAGCAAGGCCCATGCGTATGGTCACCATTACTGTTGCTAAAAAAAGATACTTCCAGTGAATAAGTTGTTGGTCTTGTAAAACTCAATCATGCCATCTCTGGTGTCATTTCTATTACCAAGGCAATATTTTTCAACTACTGATCTTTCTTCTTTGTTTCTAACTTTCCCATTCCAATCACTGGTAATTATCAACGTCTCTTGATTGCATATTTGATCAATTTCAAATTGCAGAAGTTGGTCAAAATCTTCATTTTTTTCATCTTTGGCATTAGTGGTTGGTTCGTAAATTTGAATAATAGTCGTATTAACTGATCTTCCCTGTAGACATGTAGATATTATCCTATTTCTGACAGCTTTGTACTTCAGGAAAGATTTTGAAATGTTCTTTTTGACAAGAAATATGACGCTGTTCCTCTTCAATTTGTCATTCCCAGAGTGGTAAATCATGATTGTCCGATTCAAAATGGCCTATACCAGTCCATTTCAACTCATTAATGTCTGAGATATTGATCTTCAAGCGTTCTATTTCATTTTTGTAAACGCCCAATTTCCTTGATTCATACTTTGTACTTTCCATGTTCCAATTACTAATGGATATTTGCAACTGATTCTTCTCATTTTGAGTTGTGCCACATCAGCAAATGAAGGTCCTGAAAACTCGTCTCCATCCATGTCATTATGGTTAACTCTACTTTGAGGATACATCTTTTCCCCAGTTTTATTCTGGGTGCCTTCCAACCTGAGTAGCTCATCTTCTGGCACTACATCAGACAGTGTTCCGCTGCTATCTATAAGGTTTTCACTGTCAATTTTTTTCTGAAATAGATCACCAGGTCCTTCTTCCCAGTCTCTCTTAGTCTGGAAGCTCCACTGAAACCTGTCCACACCCCGCTGGTATTTGAAATATTGGTGGCATAGCTTCCAGCATCACAGCAACATGCAAGCCACCAGTCTGACAAACTGACAGATGAGTAGTGGAACAGCAACTAGACTAGTGTTTTACCAAACTATTGTACACCATAGCCTAGTCAAGTTGACACATAAAGTTAACCATTATACATGCAAAGTGTGACTTATTTGAGAGAATAGTGGCTAAAGTCATTCTGAAAAAAAAAAGAGTGCACTAACACATATGTTCAGTACCTCATACTAACATGTATGTTCAGTACATAGGCCTGTTGGTAGGAGATCTGACTATAAGATGATGTTTATTTCCCCTGACCACATGTGGAAATCAATCAATTTACTTTAGAATTATGTCTTGTAAGTGTATATATGTGTATATGTGTGCATTGCACAAGAGGGTGTGTAGTTGAGTTGAAAGGAGTGAGGAATGGATTACCCCTTTCCAAAATAGAATACCTCTACAGAATTTTAAGAGACTGTAGGGAAAGCTTTCTAGTAAGTGTCCTGAGATCTACAACCAGGAGAAATTAAAGAACACTTCTCAGGTGGAGAAAATGAATCTCTATATTAAGGAACCTGGTGGTGCAGTGGTTAAAGTGCTTGGCCGCTAACTGAAAGGTTGTCACCGCAAAACTACAGCTACTCTGAGGGAGAAAGATGTGACAGTTTGCTCCCATAAAGATTATAGCCTTGGAGACCCTATGGGGCAGTTCTGTTCTGTCCTACAGGGTCACTGTGAGTCAGAATTGACTTGATGGCAGCATGTATATTACATATAGGCAGTAAGGTTTACCCCTTAAGAACTAACGATGTATTTGTAAGGAGCAGTGGTTAAGTGCTTGACTTCTAACTGTAAGGTTGGCAGTTCAAACACACTAGCCGCTCATGGGTCAAAAGACCTGGTGATCTGCTCCAGTAAAGATTATAGCCTAGGAAACCATATGGGGCAGTTCTATTCTGTCTCACTGGGTCACTATGAGTCAAACTTGTCTCCACAGCACACAATACTAACAACTAGTTATGGCGGCTATGGAGCCCTGGTGGTGCAGTGGTTAAGTGTTTGGCTGCTAACCAAAAGGTGAGCAGTTCAAATCCACCAGCCACTCCTTGGAAACCCTATGGAGCAATTCTACTCTGTCCTACAGGGTTATGAGTTGGAATCAACTTGATGGCAATGTGATGGTGGCTATAAAAAAGTCACTTACAGACCCACGCCCAATGCACACAAAAAATTGATATGCTCCAATGTTTATCATCTCAAACATATGCTTAGGAAGCATACTGAAATATTTCAGTGTGGTTACTTCTTTAGGAAACCCTTGTGACGTAGTGGTTAAGTTCTATGGCTGCTAACCAAAAGGTCGGCAGTTTGAATCCACCAGGCGCTCCTTGAAAACTCTAAAGGGCAGTTCTACCCTGTCCTATAGGGTTGCTATGAGTTGGAATCAACTCAATGGCAATGGTTTTTTTTTTTTTTTTTTTTTTTTTTTTTTTTACTTCTTTAAGTATATACAGAAAAGAGTGCAAACAACTGGAAGAAATTTAAACTTCAAAGGATGAGTGATGAATTCAGACAAATTTCCCGTGGTGGTTCATTATTGTTTCTTGGTTCTGTGAATTAAAAATATAAAATGCTAACTTTAATCAGTCTCAAATTTTGGATTTTAATCTTTTATTTCCTCTTTGTTGTTGTGCCTACTTGACAATTCAAGTTGAAGAGAATAAACAGAAGAATAATGTTTTTTAGAGCCACTGGGTGGGGGGGTGGTGAGAAGCAAACAAACTCAGAGGCTATTTGAATAAACCTGGTTTAACCTGCCTGACTTGACTTAATACCAAATTGGTATTTGGAGTAAAATGCACGGGTTGCCTTGAGCCAGGCCAGAAACTTTCATGATGACTAGATCAATACTGTAGTCACTTGTCACTTCTCATCTTGAGGCTGTGACAGGCTCCAAGGGGTCTCTAACTCTTGTACTTCCATTCCACATTTCACACCTCCTTAGTAATGGTCTTACTAAAACAGGAGTCTGATCAAGCTTCCAATCAACATCACTTTCCTCTACCCCTTATAATTAATTCTTCAATGCCTCTCCACTGCCTGAAAAAAGTCAAGTTTAAGTATACGTTTGTAACATACTAGGCCCTCCATGATTTTTACTTCCATTTTCCTCCTTCTTCCTGCTTTTCAGTGGGATCAGCTATGTCAGACATGGGCTCTGACCAACCTGGTCATTCAGGGATAGGGTTTGCTTGGGTACCAGGAATTAGAATTTCGTCAGGGAATTGAATCCAAGACATCAGAAATAGAAAAAAAAAAAAAAAAACAAATTAAAAAACCTAGGGATTGATGGGAGTCAGTCTTTAGAGGGTGTTTAAGAAAAGATAAAAGATAAGAGCAGGGCCCAAAATGGGAGATCAAATCTAGGGTGAGGAAGCGGGCAGATCTGAGAGTAATCAAGGAGAGGACAGGGCAATTGCCCTGAACATAGATAAGAAATTTGTGTTTCTCCCTGAGAATGATGTGGGATACAATCAAAAGCAAAAATTTGTGTGTAATCAGAGTTTCAGAACAGAGGGAGAAAACAGAAAACACAGAGAGCAAATCATTAGAGATTTGCTGACAGAAAACTTCCCCAATATCACGAAAGACGAAAAGCTGACCTTCCAAGAAACTCAATGAACCCCATATAGGATAGGCCTTAAAAGAAAATTACAAAGACATATCATACTCACACTCACTAAAACCAAAGACAAAGAAAGGATCCTGAGTGCAGCTTGAGAAAAATGAAAAGTCACATAAAAAGGAGAAACAATAAGACTAAGCTCTGATTACTTGGCGGAAACCTTGCAAGCAAGAAGGCAATGGGATGACATATATAAAACCTTGAAAGAAAAAGTTGCCAACCAAGAGTAATATATCCCACAAAACTCTTACTCAAATATGATGGCAAAATTCAGACATTTCAAGATAAACAGAAATTAAGGGACTATGTAAAAACCAAACTAAACTACAAGAATTATTAAAGGAAGTCCTTCAGTTAGACATCAGACAACAACTGGAATCTAGGACTCAAGACAGCATCAGCCAGATACCAACCTAGGTAATGAAATCTCAAGGATAAAAAAAAACTAAAAAATTTACAAGACACCAGGGAGGTCAATCTGTAAATAACAACAACGTCAGAACAATAAAAGAGGGAATAAATGGTATAGGTAAAGAACTTCTAAATGGAGAGGAAGTCAAGGTGATACCAGGTAATAAGAGACTGGTTTAAACTCGGGAAGATAGGGGTAAGTTTCAAGATAACCACAAAGAATGTTAACAAAACTACTCATCAAAATAAAGAAGAAACACTTAAAGTCTCAGTAAACACAAAATCTACAAAAATGAAAGAAAGGAAAAAAATCCACAAACAAAAGGAATTCAGCACAGAAGAGCAAGAGGAACGAAGAAAATGTCAGATGCACACAAAAAAAAAAAGTGGTACAAAATGACAGCGATAAACTCACACCTATCAGTAATCACAGAACGTAAATGCCTTAAGTGCACCCATGAAGAGCCAGAGAGTGACAAAATGAATAAAAAAACAGGAGCCGTCAGTATGCTGTCTACAGGAGACACACCTTAGAAACAAAGACATAACTATATTAAAAATCAAAGGATGGAAAAAAAATATATATCAAGTAAACAGCAACCAAAAAGAGCATGAGTGGCAATATACTAATCTCAGATAAAATAGACTTTAAAACAAAATCCACCATAAAAGAAAAGGAAAGACATTATATAATGATTAAAGTGACAATCAACCATAAGGCCATAACCATAATAAATATCTCCACACCCAGTGACAGGGCTCCAAAATACATAAAACAAACTCTAACTGCGCTCAAAAGAAAAATTGACAGCTCCACAACAATAGTAGGATACTTCAGCAGACCACTCTCAGTAAAGGACAGAGCATCTAGAAAGAAACTCAACAAAGATACAGAAGGTCTGAAGGCCACAATCGACCAACTTGACCTAATAGACATACATAGAACACTCCACTCAACAGCAGCAAAGTATACATTCTTTTCCAAACCACATGAAAAGTTCTCCAGAATAGATCATATCTTAAGCCACAGGGCAACCCTCAACAAAATCCAAAACATTAAGATATTACAAAGCATCTTCTCTGATCACAATGCCATAAAAGCAGAAATTAATAATATAAAGAGCAAGAAAAAAAAAATCAAATACTTAGAAACTGAATAATACCCTATTTAAAAACTGCTAGGTAATAGAAGAAATCAAAGATGGAATAAAAAAATTTCTAGAATCAAATGAGAATGAAAACACACCATATCAAAACATTTAGGACACAGCAAAGGCAGTGCTCAGAGGTCACTTTATATCACTTTATAGCAATAGATGCACACATCAAAAAAGAAGAAAGGGACAAAACCAAAACATTAGTTACACAACTCGAACAAATAGAAAAAGAACAGTAAAAGAAGGCCTCGGGCACCAGAAGAAAGAAAATCATAAAGATCAGAGCAGAAATAAATGAGAGAATAGAAAAACAATAGAAAGAATCAAGAAAACCAAAAGTTGGCTCTTTGAAAGGACCAACAAAATCGACAAACTACTGGCCAAACTGACAAAAGAAAAAAAAGAGAGGATACAAATAACCCAAACAAGAAATGAAATGGTGGACCTTATGACATACCCAGCTGAAATAAAAAGGATCATAACAGAGTACTATGAAAAACTATATTCCAACAAATTTGAAAACCTGGAGGAAATGGACAAACTTCTAGAAACATACCACTTACCCAAACTAACACAAACGAGATCAAAAATCTAAGCAGACCCATAACAAGAGAAGAGATTGAAAAGGTAAAACAACAACAACGACAACAAAGCCCTGGCCCAGATGGCTTCACTGGAGAATTCTACCAAACATTCAGAGAAGAGTTTGTACCAGTATTACTCAAAGTATTTCATGAACATATAAAAGGAAGGGATACTTCCAAATTCATTCTATGAAGCTAGCATAACCCTGATACCAAAACCAGGTAAAGATATCACAAAAAAAAAAGAAAATTACAGATCAGTATCTCCCATGAATTTAGACGCAAAAATTCTCAACAAAATTCTAGCCAATAGAATTCAGCTTCATATCAAAAAAATAATACACCACCACCAAGTGGGATTCATAACCAGTATGCAAGGATGATTCTACATTATAAAATCAATCAGTGAAATCCACCACATAAATAAAAGAAAAGAATTGCGTGATCATCTCAATTGATGCAGAAAAGGCATTTAACAAAGTCCAATACCCATTCCTGATAAAAACTCTCAGTAAAATAGGTATAGAAGGGAAATTTCTCAACATAATAAAGGGCATCTATACAAAACCAACAGCCAACATCATTCTGAAATGGAGAGAGGCTGAAAACATTCTCCTTGAAAATGTGAACAAGACAAGGATGTCCTTTATCACCACTCCTATTTAACATTGTGCTTGAAGTCCTAGCTAGAGCAACAAGGTGAGAAAAGAAATAAATGGTATCCAAACAGGTAAGGAAGAAATTAAACTGTCCCTATTTGCAGATGTGATTCTATACATAGAGAACCCAAAAGTCTCCACAAGAAAACTACTGAAGCTAATAGAAAGATTCAGTGGATTAGCAGGATACAAGATAAACATACGAAAATCATTTGGATTCCTATACACCATAAACAGAACCACAAAAAGGAAATCAGGAAAGCAATATCATGTATAATAGCCCCTCAAAAATAAAATACTTAGGAATAAATCTAACCACGGACTTAAAAGACCTACACAAAGAAAACTACAAAACAATACTTGAAGAAACCAAAAGAGACCTATATAAATGGAAAAACATACCATGCTCATGGGTAGGCAGACTCAATATTGTGAAAATATCAATTCTTCCCAAAACAAATTACAAATACAATGCAATCCCAATCCTAATACCAACAACATTCTTTAACAAGATGGGAAAACTAATCATTAACTTTATATGGAGAGGGAAGAGGCCACACATAAGGAAAGCACTATTGAAGAAGAAGAATAAAGTAGAAGGACTTGCACTACCTGACCTCAGAACCTACTATACAGCTACAGTAGTCAAAACAGCATGGTACTGGTATAAGGACAGACACATGGACTGATGGAACAGAACCCAGATGTAAATCCATCCATCTAAGGTCACCTGATCTTCAACAAAGGCCCAAAGTCCATCAAATGGGGAAAAGACAGTCTTTTTAACAAATGGTGCTGGCAAAACTGGATCTCCATCTGTAAAAAAAAAAAAAAAATGAGACAGGACCCATACCTCACACCGTACACAAAAACTAATTCAAAATGGATCAAAGACCTAAATATAAAACCAAAAACTATAAAGATCATAGGAGAAAAATAGGGTCAATGCTAGAGGCCCTAATACATGGCATTTACAGGATACAAACCATAACTAACAAAACACAAACACCAGAAGATAAGCTAGATAACTGGGATCTTCTAAAGATCAAACACTTAAATGCTTGTCAAAAGACTTCAACAAGAGTAAAAAGACAACCTACAGACTGGGAAAAAAATTCTGGCGATAGCAAATCCAACAAAGTTCTAATCTCTAAAATCTATAGGAAAATCCAACACCTCTACAATAAAAAGACTAATAATCCAATTAAAAAATGGCCAAAGGATATGAACAGAGAAGACATTCAGGCGGTTAACAGACATAACGAGGAAATGCTCGCAATCACTAGCCATTAGAGAAATGTAAATCAAAACTACAATGAGATACCATCTTACCCCGATGTTATTGGCACAAACAAACAAACAAACAAAAAAAATGGAAAATAACAAATGTTGGAGAGGCTTTGGGAAGACTGGAACTCTCATGTACTGCTAGTGGGAATGTAAAATGGTATAACCATTTTGGAAAATGATATGGTACCTGCTTAGAAAGCTAGAAGTATAAATACCATATGATCCAGCAATCCCACTCCTAGGAATACATTCTAGATAAATAAGAGCTGTCACACAAATAGTCACATGCACACCCAAGTTCATTGCAACATTCTTCACCATAGCAAAAAGATGGAAACAACCTAAGTACCCATCAACAGATGAATGGATAAACAATCTATGGCACATATACACAATGGAATACTATGCAAGGATGAAGAACAATGATGAATCTGTGAAACAACTCACAGCATGGATGAATCTGGAGTGCATTATGCTGAGTGAAATAAGTCACACACAAAATGACATTGTATGAGACCACTATTATAAAAACTTATGAAAAGCTTTTCACACAGAAAGAAATAATCTTTGATTGTTATGAGGGAGAGGAGGGAAAAACACTAAATAGACAATTGATAAGTGATAACTTTGATGAACGGTAAGACAGTACACAGTACTGAGGAAGCCAACACAACTTGATCAAGGCAAGATCACGCAAGTTTCATAGACAAATCGAAACTCCCTGAGGGACCGAATTACCGGGATGAGGGCTGAGGACCATGGTCTCAGGGAACATCTAGCTCAATTGTCATAACATAGTTTATAAAGAAAATGTTCTATGTCCTACTTTGATGAGTAGCATCTGGGCCTTAAAAGCTCGTGAGTGGCCATCTAAGATACTCCACTGGCAATAGGTAAGTGGTATCTTTGGTGACGGGTGAGACGGTACACAATACTGGGGAAACCAGCACAACTTGTACAAGGAAAGGTCATGGAAGCTCCATAGACACATCCAAACTCCCTGAGGGACTGAATTTCTGGGCGGAGGGCTGTGGGGACCACGGTCTCAGGGAACATGTAGCTCAATTGGCATAACACAGTTTATAAAGACAATGTTCTACCTCCGTGAGTAGCGTCTGGGGTCTTAAAACCCTGTGAGCAGCCATCTAAGATACTCCACTGGTCTCACCCCTTCGGGAGCAAGGAGAATGAAGAGAACAGGATACAAGGAGAAGATTAGTCCAAAGGACTAATGGACCACAGCTACCAAAGCCTCCACCAAACTGAGTCCAGTGCAGCTTGATGGTGCCTGGCTACCACCACTGACTACTCTGACCAGGATCACAACAGAGGGTTCTGGACAGAGCTGGAGAAGGATATAGAACAAAATTCTAACACACACACACACAAAAAGACCAGATTTACTGGCCTAAAAGAGACTGGAGAAACACCGAGAGTATGGCCTCCAGACATCCTTTTAGCTCAGTGTTGAAGTCACTTCCAAGGTTCACCATTCAGCAGGGGATTGGACAGCCCCATGAAGCAAAATGGGACTAATGAGGCACAGCAGTCCAGGGACAAGGACTAGAAGGCAGGAGGGGACAGGAAAGCTGGTGATAGGGAACCCAAGTTTGAGTAAGGACAGTGTTGACGTGTAGTGGGGTTGTTAACCATTGTCATAGGGCAACATGTGTACTGTTTAGTGAGAAACTATTTTGTTCTGTAAACCTTCATCTAAAGTGAGAATAGCAGCACAACTGGAAGAGCATAGTTGATATTACTGAACTGTGCCTGTAGAAATTTTTGAAATGGTGTATCTTTGGCTATGTATATTTTCACCAAAAAAAAAAAAGGTCAAGAAAGGAGAGGGTTGACATGTTGTGGGGTTGTTAACCAATGTCATAAAACAATATGTGTAGTACTGTTTAATGAGAAACTATTTGTTCTGTAAACCTTCGCCTGAAGTATAATTAAACAAAAAAAAAAAAAAAAAGATACTCCACTGGTCTCACCTCATGTGAAACAAGAGAGAATGAAGAAAACCAAAGACACAAGGGAAAGATTGGTCCAAAGGACTAATGGACCACAACTACCATGGCCTCCACCAGACTGAGTCTAGCACAACTAGATGGTGCAAGGCTACCACCACTGCCTTTTCTGACAGGGATCACAATAGAGGGTCCCGGACAGAGCTGGAGAAAAATGTAGAACAGATTCTAACTCACAAAAAAAGGCCAGACTTATGATCTGACAGAGACTGGAGAAACCCTGAGAGTATGGCCCCTGGACGCCATTTTAACTCAGTACTGAAGTCACTCCTGAGGTTCACCCTTCAGCCAAAGATTAGACAGGCCCGTAAAACAAAATGAGACTAAGTGGGCACACCAACCCAGGGGCAAGGATGAGAAGGCAGGAGGGGACAGGAAAGCTGATAGTGGGGAACTCAAGGTCGAGAAGGGCAGAGTGTTGACATGCTGTGGGGTTGGCAATCAATGTCACAAAACAAGATGTGTATTGTTTAATGAGAAACTAGTTTGTTGTGTAAACCTTCATCTAACATACAATAAAAAAAAGAACAACACAAGAAAAAGAAGAGCACTTTAGTTAAAAAAAAAAAGAAATTTGTGTTTCTTTATGTTGGCAGATGCTGTGTGTACATAGGCTAAGCTAATTTAAGGGCAAGAAGTCAGGGCAGGTAACTGCCACCTTCTCCTTCCTCATCTGAAATTTTTGCTGTTTCTCCAGTGAACGTGTCCCAGGCTTGAACTTTCAGTCTCTCTCTCTGGAACAATCTTGCTGTCCTTATTTCCTCTCTAAGTGGTACTTATCGTTTAGAACTGAACTTGGACACCATCTTAGGGAAGATCTCATATCTTCTCCTCACTGGGTTAGTTGCTCTCTTCTGTTCTGTGATAACATCTTGAGCTTATCTTCATTTCAGAATCATCATCACACTCCAAGACAAGACTGGAGGCTCCCTGAGGGCAGGGAACACGTCTGTATCTGTTTTCTCATAGACCAGCCTACATAGGCAGTCTCTGGATTACGAACGAGTTCCGTTACTAAATCTGTCCTCAAGTAGAATTTGTACGTAAATCACAAGTTAGATACGGTTTGTATCTAATGTCAGTCAAATGTTTGTCTTAGTATATAGTATATAGCAGACCGTTTTATGCAAAAAAACATAAAAAAAACACTTCCAGATACACTAAAACATCTTTAACATAATAATACAGTAATAATAATAATAAGGTTTTGATTCACATTGCAAAGTAGCACCTATTTGTTACTATGAACCATTGCATGTACCGTGAATTTTTTATATAATAGGCTTTAAGTATCTACAGATTGTATGTAAGTTAGACCTTTCTAACCTGGGGACTGTATTCACAATAAATGTTGGCTGAATGAACACATGAAGAATAGGATGATGTAAGCATATTAAATAAGAATATTAAGGAAAAGAGTCCTTAGCACACATGTGCTATCTGAAGTTCCTTGATCACTGGCTACTGAATGGTGAGGTGCTCTCTGCCCAATTCCCCTTACCAACCCCTGGAACTCTGAAAGCCAGCCTGATAACCCCTAGGCAGGAGGTTAGAGAATACCTCTCTCAAGAAACTTACTGTTTGAATAAAGCTACCTATACATACTGACACTGGGCATCCTCCAGTGAAAAAGCTGACTTGTCCTCTTATCAAACTATATTAAAGCCACCAGTTAGCATGCCCTCAAGTTTTAGAACAAACGTTTTAAAAATGCATGGGCAGATGAGGGTAATAGACACTGAGGAGCTCTTATAACATGTAAAATTAGACTACAAAAAGCAAGCGAGAAAGCAAGCAAAGAACAAAGCAGAGAAAAGAGCTTAAAGGAGTAAAGATAATGCATAAAGCAAACAAAAACTTCAAAAAGAAACTAAAATTAAAATCAGATCCTTAGGGTAGTGCATCTATGAAAACAGGAGCAGAATGTCATAAAAATGAGCATTTAGAGAATAAGGGTGAAGAGTTGGAAATTTTAAAAATTTGATTGCAAAACAATTAAAGAAATCAGTCAAAGGGTAATCAAATAAAGGAAATCTCCCAAATAATAGAACAATAAAAAACAAACAGATCAAATTTGGAAAATGAAAGGAAGTAAGAACAGCAGCTCATGAGATCAGTTATCTGTGTAAGAAAACCAAACCCATCACTGTCGAGTTGATTCTGACCCATAGTGACCCTATGAGAGTTCTAAAAATGGAGAACAAGGACGTGGAAGAAAAGAAACTATCAATGAAATAATAGAATTTTCCCAAAGTAGATAGCATTTGTTCATTTATTGAAAGAATCTGCCAAATAACCAAAGAATGAATGAAACATTTACTAACACTAAGATGTGTCATTGTGAAATTTTAGGACATCATGAACAAAGAGAATATTATAAAAACTTTCAGATGGAGATATAAATATATATATATATATATATATATATATAAAGATAAAATTTAAAATGTAAGAAGAGCACCGCACTTCTCAGCAGTAACTTTGACAGAAAATAGATTTTCCAAAAATTCCACTCCATGTACTCTTTCTTAGGATGTGCTCCATAAAATGAAAGAGTAACCCAAGAAAGAGGAAAATCTGAAATTCAAGGTGAAAAAAAATTCAACCCAAAAGAGAGGTGAAAGAAATTCCCAGGTTCCTGGTGAAAGGAGATCACAGCTCAGTAGCCTGTCCAAAGAGCTAGAGTGGAGCCAGGTTAGACTGTAATGAGTTGACAAAAAATACAGGAGAATATCTTCATGAAAAAAAAAAGTAACTAATGAATTGTCTAATGTGTTTGAATGTAGAGATAAGTTTCCAAGCTCTTGTTGAGAGTTTGAGACTAAATTAACGATCAATATTTTGGTTGATAATATTGTTGATGTTGTTGGTTGCCATCGAGTCAGCTCAGCTCATGGCGATCTTATGTATAACAGAACAATACATTGCCCAGTACTACACCATCTTCATGGTCATTGGTATATTTGAGTTTGTTGTTGTGAATATTGTGCAGTGCCTCCAGCCTAGAGGGCTGATCTTCCAGCACTATACTGAACAATATTCTGTTGTGATCCATAAAGTTTTCATTGACTAATTTTTGGAAGTAGATTGCCAGGTCTTTCTTCTTTGTCTGTTAGTCTGGAAGCTCCACTGAAACCTGTCCACCATGAATGACCTTGCTGGTATTGAAATACCAGTGGCATAGCTTCTTGAATTGTAGCAACACACAAACTACCACAGTAAGACAAACTGACAGATGAGTGGTGCTTTGTTGGTAATAGGATTCTAGATTAGAAATCATTTTCCTTCAAAAAATCAAGGCATTTCTCCATTGGCTTACAGATTCTAAGTTTCTATTGCTAGTATTCTACTAAGATGCTCAATGCCTTTCTGAGTCTAGTCCTTCCCTGAGGAGCTGACAGACTCACACGGTGAGGGGCACAGCAAAGGCTGCAATCCCAGTTGTCTACAGGGGTCAGACCAACAGTGTAAATTCGGGAATTGGGCTAAGTGGGGGTTGCACGGGGGACTGGAGAGCTCTTGTCTCTTTGAAAGGGGGCAACCAGTGTTCAGCCCTGGATTTCAGGATTTTTTAAAATACTCAGAAATCTTAATTTAATGTGAATTCCCTAAGTTTTGAATGTTGCAATTATTTAGATATTTTAAAATTCTGAATGGACTAAACCAAACATATCTGCAGGACAAATACAGCATAAAAGCTGCCGGTTTCAACCTTCAGGAGAGGCGAGTGCTGAAGGCTAAAATTCCTCATACCAGAGTTTATTGCTCTTCTAACCACAGGTCAAATAGAACCTACTCCACCCCACAACAGCGCAATGTATGCTCTTTTCATGCGCACATTAAATATTTATCAAGATCAAAAATAACTGGGGCCATGAAGAAAGTCTCAAAAAACATAAAAAGACTCAAGTCATACAAAGGGTGCTCTCTGACCACAGTGCAATTAAACTGGAAATCAATAACAGGAAGCTGTACGTGGGGTCACCATAATTCGGGGGCTGACTCAATGGAAGCCAGCAACAACGTCTCTTAGTTGGCACCAAATCTATATTTACTTTCTGTTTTGCCTGTACACTTT
The DNA here is from genome assembly GCA_030035585.1 of Dugong dugon. Lineage (NCBI taxonomy): Eukaryota > Metazoa > Chordata > Mammalia > Sirenia > Dugongidae > Dugong > Dugong dugon. The sequence continues at coordinate 24,123,183 of CM057468.1, forward strand.
GTTTAGTCTATTATCATGCTATTGTCTGAACTAAGAATCATGAGACCCGGACCTAATCCCAAATCTGTCTTCTCTTGGGTGAGCTTCCTAGTAGGTCTGAGCCTCATCCTTCTGGTATAAAAAAAGGAGGAGAAGGACGGGGGTGCTTCCTATACAAATGAGTGTGCCAGGCGAGAGGGTGCTGGCCGAAGGGAGGAGGCATTCCTCATCATTAGCTGGATGACTGAAATGTTTGCTAATTTCCTACTATGCTTATATTTTTCATATGAATTTAAGGAAACATGAGAACCAAGTTTATGCATCTTGGACCTTATGAAGAAAATGACTCAGTGATTTAGAATTAGAGAAGTCGCTGGGTTGGGCGTACACTAATCCTGCCCCTCATTTCTCACTTATCTTGGGGCTCCCCCACATGTCTCAGCGTTCCTATAACCTCTGTGCCATTTGGGGCTCTCTTCACCTCCTGACAATATGTATCCATAACCAGCAAAGTGCTCAGCACCCAGCGCAAAGTCTGCCCTTGAAAACCACTTGCCAAATAAGCAAGTGCGTGAATAACCTTGTTCTCACTTTTGCTAGTTATGCTCTGGGCTGCTCTCCTAGCCTTTTCTCCTTGTGACCGGCTCTGAGCAGAGAGAAAGGCATCCTGACAATGATGGCAGTGAGGTAGAAGCATGGTGTAGTTGACTTGGCCCTTTGTCAAGTCTTACAGTCGTGTTTCAGACTGTGATGTGTGTGGCTGAAAGGCCGCTTGAGATCTGCTACCACATTCTTACCACACACACATAAACCCTTAGTTTTGCTGTCAAAGCTGCAATCACCAGTCACGTGTTGCTGTACCTCCCACTTTCTCTCAAACGCTCAGTGAGTTTAGCACCCAGAGGGCGGGTGGCCTGATATGTCCCATTAGAAGCCTGGGTACGCAGGGCTCTAGGCCTCGAGTCCTCTTCACGTGAGGGTGTGTCTTAGTTACCTAGTGCTGCTTGAACAGAAATACCACGAAGTGAAATTTATTTTCTCACAGTTCTGGAGGTAAAAGTCCAAACCAGGGTCTCAGCCCCATCAATTCCTCCTGTGAGCCTATCTTCTAGTTTTTGGTGTCTGCCGGCGATCTTTGGCATTCCTTGGTGTTCCTTGGCATTTGTCTTCCCCCTGTATGTGTCTCTGTGTCTTTTCTGCTCTTTTTATAATTTAGTAGTGATTAGGTTTAATGTCCATCCTACACTGGTATGACCTCCTTAACATAACAAAAGAAAAACCCTGTTTCCAAACAGGATCTCATCCATTGTTACGGCGGTTAGGATTTCAACATATATTTTGGGGGGAACACAATTCAACCCAAAAGAGGGTCTAATAGGCCTTCTGAGAGATGGATGAAGATGCTTTTGAGGTGGTCATTCCAGAGACACTGAAAAATTATGGCTCTTAATCACAGGAACTTAGGGATCACCATAGACACCCCAGGGATTTCCATGGGGACACAGAAAGTGCTTTGAAGAGGAGAGATTTAAAGTGATTCAGGCATGGAGGTTGAGGATCGGGACAAACCATGCATACTCTTGTGTAGGATGCCAGGTGTGCCTCTAACAGCCCTCTGGCTCTGTCCTACAGAGGATTTAGCCTAAGTGGCTACAAAGCCCAGGATCTAAGAAACTGTAAAAGGGAGAGCAACTGGGAGCATAATGGAAGATTTAGGGCACCAGGCTCATGATGAAGTCCACATCAGTGGCTCTAAGAGTTGATTTTGGTGACAACATGGATGCTAGGGACACAGAAGCAGAAGCCTCTGCTAGCAAATGCTAAGAACAAAGAGAGTACTCAGAGCAACAGCAGAATTTTTTTTGTTTTTTGTATTTTAGGTGAAGGTTTACAGAGCAAAACATTTCTCATTAAACAATTAGTACACATACTGTTTTGTGACATTAGTTTCTAACCCCATGACACGTCAACACTCTCCTCTTCTTGACCTTGGGTTCTCCATTACTAGCTTTCCTGTCCTCTCCTGCCATCTTGTCCTTGCCTCTGGGCTTGTGTGCCCATTTAATCTCATTTTGTTTTATGGGCCTGTCTAATCTTTGGCTGAAGGGTGAACCTCAGGAGGGACTTCATTACTGAGCTAAAAATGTGTCCAGGGGCCATAGTCTCAGGGTTTCTCCAGTCTCTGTCAGGCCAGTAAGACTGGTCTTCTTCTTCTTTTTTTTTTTTTTTTGTGAGTTAGAATCTTGTTCTACATGTTTCTCCAGCTCTGTCTGGGACCTTCTGTTGTGATCCCTGTCAAAGCAGTCGGTGGTGGTAACTGAGCATCATCTAGTAGTACTGAACTCAGTGTGGTGGAGGCTGTGGTACTTGTGGTCCATTAGTCCTTTGGAGTAATCTTTCCCTTATGGTTTTGGTTTTCTTCATTCTCCCTTGCTCCAGATGGGGTGAGACCAGTAGAGTATGTTACATGGCCACTCACAAGCTTTTAAGACTCCAGATGCTACTCACCAAAGTAGAATGTAGAACATTTTCTTTATAAACTATGTTATGCCAATTGAGTTAGATGTTACCCAAGACCATGGTCCCCACAACCATCATCCCAGTAATTCAGTCCCTTAGGGAGTCTGGATGTGTCTATGAAGCTTCCATGACCTTGCCTCGGACAAGTTGTGCTGGCTTCCCAGTACTGTGTACTGTCTTACCCTTCACCAAAGTTAGCATTTATCGATTGTCTATTTAAAGTTTTTCTCTCCCCACCCCTCCCCTCCTTCATAACCATCAAAAATTATTTCTTTTTGTGTGTAAACCCTTTGATGAGTTTTTATAGTAGTCATTTCATACAATATTTGTCCTTTTGTGATTGACTATTTCATTCAGCATAATGCCCTCCAGATTCATCCATGTTGTGAGATGCTTCGAAGATTCATTATTGTTCTTTATTGTTGCATAGTATTCCATTGTATCTATGTACCATAGCTTGTTTATCCATTCTTCTGTTGATGGGCACCTAGGTTGTTTCCATCTTTTTGATATTGTGAACAATGCTGCAATGAATATGGGTGTGCATATGTCTATTCGTGTGACGGCTCTTATTTCTCTAGGATATATTCCAAGGAGTGGGATTGCTGGATTGTATGGTATTTCTATTTCTAGCTTTTTAAGGCAGTGCAATATCATTTTCCAAAATGGTTGTACCATTTTACATTCCCACCAACAGCGCATAAGAATTCCAGTGTTCCTGCAGCCTTCTCCAAACATTTGTTATTTTCTGTTTTGTTGATTTGTGCCAGTAATGTTGGAGTGAGATGGTATCTCATTGTAGTTTTGATTTGCATTTCTCCAATGGCTAGTGATTGCAAGCATTTTCTCATATGTCTGTTAGCTGCTTGAATATATTCTTTGGTGAAGTGTCTGTTCATATCCGTTGCCCATTTTTAAATTGGATTATTTGTCTTTTTGTTGCAGAGGATGTTGGATTTTCCTATATATTTTAGAGATTGGAACTTTGTTGGATTTGTCATAGCCAAATTTTTTTTCCCAGTCTGTAGTTTCTGTTTTTACACTTTTGGTGAAGTCTTTTGATGAGCATAAGTGTTTAATTTTTAGAAGATCCCAGTTATCTATCTTAACTTCTGGTGTTTGTGTTTTGTTAGTTATGGTTTGCATCCTGTTAATGCTGTGTATTAGGGCCTCTATCACTGACCCTATTTTTTCTTCTATGACCTTTGTAGTTTTTGGTTTTATATTTAAGTCTTTGATCCATTTTGAATTAGTTTGTGTGTATGGTGTGAGGTATGGGCCCTGTTTCATTTTTTTGCATGCGGACATCCAGTTTTGCAGCACCATTTTTTAAAAAGACTGTCTTTTCCCCTTTTGATGGACTTTTGTCCTTTGTCTCTGAGGTGACCATAGATGGATAGATTTACATCTGGGTTCTCAATTCTGTTCCATTGGTCAATGTCTCTGTTGTTGTGCCGGCACCAGGCTGTTTTGACTACAGTAGCTGTATAGTACGTTCTGAGGTCAGGCAGTGCAAGTCCTCCTACTTTATTCTTCTTCTTCAATACTGCTTTACTTATCCGGGGCCTCTTCCCTTTCCATATAGAGTGAATGATTAGTTTTTCCATCTCTTTAAAGAATGCTGCTGGTATTTGGATATGGATTCCATTGTATTTGTAGACTGCTTTGGGTAGAATCGACATTTTCACAATATTGAGTCTACCTATCCATGAGCATGGTATGTTTTTTCATTTGTGTAGGTCTCTTTTTGTTTCTTGCAGTGGTGTTTTGAAGTTCCTAAGTATTTTATTTTTTTAAGGCTATTATAAATGGGATTGTTTTCCTGATTTCCTTTTCGTCGTCCTCTTTATTGATGTATAAGAATCCAACTGATTTTTCTATGTTTTCCTTGTATCATGCTATGCTACTGAATCTTTCTACTAGTTCTAATAGTTTTCTCGTGGAGTCTTCTGAGTTTTCTATGTATAGTATCATATCATCTACAAATGGGGACAGTTTTACTTCTTTGTTACCAATCTGGATGCCCTTTATTTCTTTTTCTTGCCTTATTGCTCTAGCTAGGACTTCCAGCACAATGTTAAACAGGGACTGGTTTTAAAGGGCATCTTTGTCTTGCTCCTATTCTCAAGGGGAATATTTTCAGCCTTTCTTCATTAAGAATGATGTTGGCTGTTGGTTTTGTATAGATGCCCTTCATTATGTTGAGGTATTTCCCTTCTATACCTATTTTATTGAAAGTTTTTATCAGGAATTGGTGTTGGACTTTGTCAAATGCCTTTTCTGTGTCATTTGAGATGATCATGTGATTCTTTTCTTTCCTTTTATTTATGTGGCGGATTACATTGATTTATTTTCTAATGTTGAATCATCCTTGCATACCTGGTATGAATCCTGCTTGGTCATGGTGTATTAGTTTTTTTGATACGATGCTGATTTCTATCAGCTAGAATTTTGTTGAGAATTTTTGCATTTATATTCATGAGAGATATTGGTCTGTAATTTTCTTTTTCTGTGGTGTCTTTGCCTGGTTTTGTTATCAGGCTTATGCTGGCTTCATAGAATGAATTTGGAAGTATCCCTTCCTTTTCTATGTTCTGAAATAGTTTGAGTAGTACTGGTGTAAGTACTGGTGTGAACTTTTTTTTTATTTATTATTATTATGTTTTCAATCTCTTGTCTTGTTATGGGTCTGTTCAGATTTTTAACTTCATTTTGTGTTAGTTTGGGTAGGTAGTGTGTTTCTAGAAATTTGTCTATTTCCGCTAGGTTTTCAAATTTGTTGAAGTATAGCTTTTCATGGTACTATGTTATGATTCTTTTTATTTCAATTGAATCTGTTGTAATGTCCCCCATTTCATTTCTTATTTGGGTTATTTGCATCCTCTCCTGTTTTTCTTTTGTCAGTTTGGCCAATGGTTTGTCAGTTTTGTTGATCCTTTCAAAGAACCAACTTTTGGTTTTCTCAGTTCTTTCTATTGTTGTTCTATTCTCTATTTCATTTATTTCTGCTCTGATCTTTATGATTTCCTCTCTTCTGGTGGCTGTGGCTTCTTTTCCTGTTCTCTTTCTATTCGATCAAGTTGTGTAGCTAATGTTTTGATTTTGTCCCTTTCTTCTTCTTTTTTTGTGTGTACATCTATTGCTATAAATTGACCTCTGGGCACTGCCTTTGCTGTGTCCAAAAGGTTTCTGTATGGCATGTTTTCATTCTCATTTGGTTCTAGGAAGTTTTTTATTCCATCTTTGACTTTTTCTATTACCCAGTGGTTTTTCAGCAGGCTGTATTCAGTTTCCATGTATTTGATTATTTTCCTTGCTCTTCCTATTATTAATTTCTGCTTTTATGGCATTGTGATCAGACTAGATGCTTTGTATTATCTCAGTGTTTTGGATTTTGTTGAGGGTTGCTCTGTGGTCTAAGATGTGGTCTATTCTGCAGAACATTCCATGTGCGCTAGAAAAGAATGTGCACTTTGCTGCTGTTGGGTAGAGTGTTGATATATATGTCTATGAGGTCAAGTTGGTCGATCGTGGCCTTAGATCTTCTGTATTTTTGTTGAGTTTCTTTCTTGATGTTCTGTCCTTTACTGAGAGTGATGTTTTGAAGTCTCCTACTATTATTGTAGAACAGTCAATTTCTCTTTTCAGTGCTGTTAGAATTTTTTTTAATGTATTTTGGAGCCCTGTCATTGGGTGTGTAGATATTTATTATGGTTATGTCTTCATAAGGGATTGTCCTTTTAATCATTATATAATGCTCTTCTTTGTTTATTATGGTAGATTTTGCTTTAAAGTCTATCTTATTTGGGATTAGTATTGCCCCTCCTACTCTTTTTTTGATTGCTGTTTGCTTGATATATTTTTTCCATCCTTTGATTTTTAATAAATTTATGTCTGTTTCTAAGGTGTGCCTCTTGTAGATAACATATTGATGGGCCCTGTTTTTTTATCCATTCTGTCACTCTGTCTCTTTATGGGTGCATTTAAGCTATTTATGTTCAGTGTGATTACTGATCGGTGTGAGTTTATTGCTGTCATTTTGTAGTGCTTTTTTTTTTTTGTGGTGCTGACGTTTTCTTTGTTCCTCTTTCTCTTCTGTGCTGAATTCCTTTTGTTTGTGGATTTGTTTTTTCAATTTATTTTGTTTTTGTACATTTTGTACTTACTGAGACTTTATGGATTCTTCTTTATTTTGATGAGTAAATTTGTTAACTTTCTTTGTGGTTGCCTTGAAATTTACCCATATCTTCCTAAGTTTGACCCAGTCTTTTATTACTTGATACTGTCTTGAGTTCCTCTCCCTGTGAAAGTTCTATACCTACACCTTTTATTCCCCTTTTATTGTTCTGACATTGTTGTCATTTACTGATTAACCTGTCTGATTCTCTGTTGTAAATCTTTTTTTTTTGTTTTTTTTTGTTTTGTTTTATCCCTGAGAATTCATTACCTAGGTTGGTATCTGGATAATGCTGTCTTGTGTCCTAGATTCTGGTTGTTGTCTGAAGTTGTTGGTTCTCTAACTGAAGGACCCTCTTTAATAATTCTTGGAGTTTGGTTTTTACATATTCCCTTAATTTCTGTTTATCTGGAAATGTCCTAATTTCACCATCATATTTGAGCAAGAGATTTGCAGGATATATTATTCTTGGTTGGCAATTTTTTTCTTTCAAGGTTTTATATATGTCATCCCATTGCCTTCTTGTCTGCATGGTTTCTGCCTAGTAATCAGAGCTTAGTCTTACTGTTTCTCCTTTTTATGTGACTTTTTGTTTTTCTTTTGCTGCTTTCAGGATTCTTTCTTCTTCTTTGGTTTAGCAAATTTGATTGCCTAAGACAGTGCATGAACCTTGAGGATCCTGCCAAGGAGGGAGGGCAACTTGTGAGCTTGGTGTCCAGGGATGATTCTGTGCAGGGACCTGCAATCAATAATTGTTTTCTCTGCCCTATCATTGTCCTGTCTGAGGCTGATGTGACTCATTGATGCCTGAGTACACATGGGGAAAAGTTTCAACTGTGACTGATGAGACTTAATTGATAATTACCGTCTTCTCTTTCCAGAATTCATCAATGTATGCCTCTGCTTCTGGGAATCCTTCATGTTATCTTTGCAGGTGCCTCAGGTTTTTCACCTGGCTGAAGCTACTAGAGATATACCATGGTACTCTTTTCCCCATTTGTCCAGGCAGCAAATCTATGTTACCTGCTCGTTCCTCCAATGTTAACTTGAACTCTTTTCTAGGATCTCCTTCATCCATTCAACAGAAATGCTTCAAAAAATACCTACTATGTGTCAGGGACTATAGTAAGCAAGGGGAGACAAGTACAAAATGGAAATTATCCTTATCCTTTCGTGGTGAAGCAAAGGAAGTCCCTTTTAGAAGTCCAGTGATTATTTAGTGCTACAGATCAAAATAAGACAGGCTCTTACACCTATGCTGGACTGCTTCATGATCTGTGGCTGTTCTCACACTGGTACATACTTTTATAATTTCTTTTTTATCTGGAAGTAGATGACACCTTGGGAGTACACACTAGACTTTAGGATGAATCCAAAATTTCCTTTCTCATGTTACAGCAGAAAATGAAATAAACTTATGTCTGGTCTCCCTAAGAAATAGTAGGTGCTCAGGCAAAGGTCTTCCCCTGCCTCGCTGTGATAAGAAGTGGAGAGTGATAAGGGGGGCTGAGGGTATTACACAGCACATTTCACCTTGGGAGCTGTGAGTTGATCCAAGGTTCTGGAAGCTGATTTCTGAAGGGATCAAGGTCCAAGTCATGTAAACCTTTTTGAAAAGGGAATTGTCAAACCAAGCTGAGACATACAATTAAAATGCAAGAGATGATGTAGCTAAGAATCCAGGCCTTTAGAGTCAGGGACAGATGGAAAAGTAGAAGCCAAAGCACAAGGCCATGAATGGGTGAAGAGTCAAGACAAATAAGAGGCCAATAAGAGCCGAGTGGAGATGTCTAGGCCACTGCACCTTCATTTACAGAATGAATTGCCCAAACACCATTGCACCTTTATTTTCATCATCCTTACCATGGCTTCAGACCCCATGTTCTTTGCTAGTAGTCTGTGGTGGGCTGTGGTTCTTTTAGTTTCTGCACATGGGTTCCCTTCAGAAATGAGTGTCTATGTGAACGGTGATGTGATGAGTTGGTGCAACTGCTATCATCGTTGTCCACTTTATCTCCCCCATTCTAACACTCCAGTGATTATAGGATGCATCATCTAATATGGCATTTCAGGAGTGGGAGTATGAGTAGGAAGGAAGCAATACATTGCATGTCTGTAAAAACAAACAAAACTTAAAAAACTAGAAGTGACATACCTCCGGTCTCTCCATATAATTTCCTTGGATCCCACCAGGATTCTATCAGATGTCCATTATGTCTCAGGGACTCCATGGTCCCTCCTGTGAGCCCTTCCCAGACATGTTGTTCCTTTTCCTGCCCCAATCCTCTCATCACCTGGAAAATCCTTGTTCTATCTTATTCTCACTGCACTCAAGAAACTAAACTACAGTGTTGGCAAAACTGGATGCCCGTCTGTAAAACAAAAAAAGAAACAGGACCTATACCTCACATCGTACACAAAAACTAACTCAAAGTGGATCAAAGACCTAAACAGAAAACTGAAAACTATAAGGATCATGGAAGAAAAAATAGGGGTGCTAAAGGCCTTAGTATATGGCATAAACAGGATACAAACCATAACTAACAATGCACAAGCACCAGAAGATAAACTAGATAATGGGGATCTCCTGAAAATTAAACACTTATGCTCATCAAAAGACTTCTCCAAGAGTAAAAAGAGAACCTACAGACTGGGGAAAAAATTTTGGCTATGACATATCAGACAAGGGTATAATCTCTAAAATCTACAAGATACTGCAACACCTCAACAACAAAAAGATAAATAATCCAATGTAAAAATGGGCAAAGGATATGAACAGACACTTCACCAAACAAGACGTTCAGGTCGCTAATGGACACATGAGGAAATACTTGCAATCACTAGCCATTAGAGAAATGCCAATCAAAACCTCAGTGAGATACCATCTCACTTCAATGTTACCGGCACTAAAAAAAAAAGAGAGAGAAAGAGAAAATAACAAGTGCTGGAGAGGTTGCAGGGAGATTGGAACTCTTATGTACTACTGGTAGGAATGTAAAATGGTACGATCACTATGGAAAACAATATGACATTTCCTTAAAAAGCTAGAAATAGAAATGCCATATGATCCAGCAATCCCACTCCTAGGAATATATTCTGAAGAAATAAGGTTTGTCACATGAATAAACATATGCACACCCCTGTTCGTTACAGCGTTATTCACAATAGTGAAAAGATGGAAACAACCTAAGTGCCCACCAACAGACGAATGGACAAATAATAGTACATACACACAGTGGAATACTACTCAGTGATAAAGAACAATGATGAATCCAGAGGGCATTATGGTGAGTGAAATAAGACAATCACAAAAGGACAAATACTGTACGAGACCACTACTATAAAAATTCAAGAAAAGGTTTACACACAAAAAAAAACAATCTTTGACGATTACAAGGGAGGGGAAGGTTGAGAAGGGGAAATAATTAACTAGATAATAGATAAGGGTTAACTCTGATGAAGAGAAAGACAATGCACAGTATAGGAGATGTCAGCACAAGGCAAAGTCATGGAACCTTTATAGACACATCCAAACACTCTGAAGGCCTGAGTTACTGGGGACCATAGTTGTGGGGGTCATCCAGGTCAATTGACATAACCAAGTTCATAAAGAAAATGTTCTACATTCAACTTTGGTGAGTAGCTCCTGGGGTCTTAAAAGCTTGCAAGTGGCCATCTAAGATACAGCTGGTGGTCCCATCCTGTATGGAGCAAGGGAGAATGAAGAAAACCAAAGACACAAGGGAAATATTAATCCAAAGAACTAATGGACACAAGTACCACAGCCTCCACCAGCCTGAGCCCGAAGAATTAGATGGTGCCTGGCTACAACCACCAACCGCTCTGATAGGGATCAAAATAGAGTGGGAGAAAAATGTAGAACAAAATTCAAATTCACAAAAAACGATGAGAGTTACTGGTCTCGCTGAGACTGGAGGAACCCCTGAGAGTATGGCCTCTGGACACGCTTTTAACTCAGAATTGAAGCCACTCCCGGAATTCACCCTTCCGCCAAAGATTAGACAGGTCTATAAAACAAACAATAACACATGTGAGGAACGTTGTTCTTAGTTCAATCACATATACAAGACCAAAAGGGCAACACATGCCCAACAGTAATGACGAGAAGGCAGGAAGGGACAGGCATAACGGATGACTGGAAATGAGGGAATTGGGCTGTGGGAGCTGAGAGTGTTGACACATCGTGGGGATTGGAACCAATGTCACAAAACAATCTGTGAATGAGAAACTCATTTGCTTTGTAAAGTTTCACCTAAAGTACCATTTCAAAAAGAAAGAAAGAAACTAAACAAGGCTGGAGAAAAAACACAACCAGGAAGAATGAACTCACTTAAGTTTATGAGCTCACACCTCAGGGGAGACCATGGCACTGCTCAGTAATTTCACATTTCCCTAGTGGATTCAATGGCCCACCTACTAGGAGACTATTTTATATTCTTTTTTTTTTTTTCCTTTATTAAACATAAATTTATTTCTCACAGGTTAGAAGGGTAAAAGTCTGAATTCAGGGCTCTGGCTCTAGGGGAAGGCTCTCTCTGTCTGCTCTGGGGGAAGGTCCTTGTCTCTTTTGAGCTTCTGTCCCTTGGTGATCTTCATGTGGTTTGGCATTTTCCCCCATCTCTTCTTGCTTCTTCTGTGCCTGATCTTTTCTATTTATACAGTGAAACCTTTGAGAGCCAGGCTTTAACTGGACTGCCTTGTTTTTCTGGATCTGGAAAGTTTTCTGCCTTTGACAGGGTGAAGTCTTACCACTTTTCTATCACTTATTTTATTTTTTTTATTTTTTATTATTTTATATATTTTATTGTACTTCAGGTGAAAGCTTACAGAGCAAATAGTTTCTCATGAAATAGTAGTACACATGTTGTTCTATGACATTGGTTAACAACCCCACAATGTATTAAGCCTCTAAATTCTCAACCTTTTTTTTTGATGAAAATTACAGATGGCCAAAGATACACCGTTTCAAAAATTTCTACATTCACAGTTCAGTGACATTGACTACGCTCTTCCAACTGTGCTGTTATTCTCACTTAAGATGAAGGCTTACAGAACAAAATAGTTTTTCATTTAACAGTTACTACACATGTTGCCCTATGACAATGGTTAACAATCTCACAGCACATCAAGAATATCCTTACTCCACCTTATGTTCCCTATCACCAGGGGGCTTCCTTGTCCCCTTCTGTCTTCTGGACCTTGTCAGTGGACTATTGTACCTCTTTAGTCTCATTTGTTTATTTTTTTTATTTAATTTCATTTTATTTAAACACCATTTCAAAACTTTTTACTTACACATTTAAGTGATATTGACTATGCTCTTCCAATTGTGCTGCCATTCTCGCCCAAGATGAAGGCTTACAGGACAAAACAGCCTCCCATTTAATAGTTACTACAAATGTTGCCCTATAGCAGTGGTCAACAATCTCACAATACATCGACAGTGTCCTTATTCAATTTCTGTTCCTTATCATCAGTTTCCTACTCTCCCTCTGCCTTCTGGCCCTTGTCACCGGACTCCTGTACCTCGTTAGTCCCATTTAGTTTTACTGGGGTGTCCATTCCCAGGCTTAACATCGAACCTCGAAGGTAACTTCACCTCTGAGCTGAAAGGGTGTCTGGGGGCCACACTCTTGAGGTTTCTCTAGTATTCTTTAGGCCAGTAAATCTGGTCTTCTTTTTTTTTTTTTTTTTGGGAGTTAAAATTATGCTCTACATCCTTCTCCAGCTCTGCCCAGAACCCTCTGTTGTGATCCTGGTCAGAGGAGTCATTGGTGGTAGCCGGGCACCATCCAGCTGTACTGGACTCAGTCCCGTGGAGGCCTTGGTAGCTGTGGACCATTAGTCCTTCGGACTAATCTTTTCCTTGTATCCTGTTCTCTTCGTTCTCCCTTGTTCCCGAAGGGATGAGATCAGTGGAGTATCTTAGATGGCCGCTCATAGGCTTTTAAGACCCCATGTTATGAGATGCTTCACAGATTCATTGTTGTTCTTTCTCTTTGCATAGTACTCCATTGTGTGTATGTACCATAGTTTGTGTATCCATTCATCTGTTGATGGACATTGAGGTTGTTTCCATCGTTTTGCTATTGTGAATAATGCTGCCATGAACATAGGTGTGCATATGTCTATTCGAGTGATGACTCTTATTTCTCTAGGATATATTCCTAGGAGTGGGATTGCTGGATCGAATGGTATGTCTATTTCTAGCTTTCTGAGGAAACGCCATATCATTTTCCAAAATGGTTGTATCATTTTGCATTCCCACCAGCAGTGTATAAGAGTTCCGATCTCCCCGCAGCCCCTCCAACATTTGTTATTTCCAGTATTTATGATTCGTGCCAGTAATGCCGGGGTGAGATGGTATCTCATTGTGGTTTTAATTTACATTTCTCTAATGGCTAGTGATCGCGAGCATTTCCTCATGTGTCTGTTGGCCATTTGAATGTCTTCCTTGGTGAAGTGTCTGTTCATTTCCTTTGCCCATTTTTTGATAGGATTGGTTGTCTTTTTGTTGTAGAGGTGTTGGATTTTCTTGTAGATTATGGAGATTAGACCTTTGTCTGACTTGTACTGTCCAAAAATTTTTTCCCAGTCTGTAGGTTCTCTTTTAACTCTTTTGGTAAAATCTTTTGAAGAGCATAGATGTTTGATTTTTAGAAGATCCCAATTATCTAGTTTATCTGTTGGGTTTTTTGTGTTGATGTTTATGGTTTGTATCCTGTTAATGCCATGTATTAAGGTCTGAAGTGTTGGTCCTATTTTTTCTTCTATGAATTTTATAGTTTGAGGCTTTATATTCAGGTCTTTGATCCATTTTGAAGTAGTTTTTGTATATGGTGTGAGGTATGGGTCCTGTTTCATTTTTCTACAAATGGATATCCAGTTTTGCCAGCACCATTTGTTAAAAAGACTGTCTTTTCCCCATTTGATGTATTTTGGGCCCTTGTCAAAAATCAGGTGACCGTAGGTGGATGGATTTACATCTGAGTTCTCAATTCTGTTCCATTGGTCAATGTCTCTGTTGTTATACCAGTACCAGGCTGTTTTGAGTACTGTAGCTGTATAGTAGGTTCTCAAGTCAGGTAGTGTGAGTCCTCCAACTTTATTCTTCTTCTTCAGTAGTGCTTTACTTATTCGGCATGTGATTTTTTTTCTTTCCTTTTATTTATGTGGTGGATTACGTTGATGGATTTTCTAATGTTAAACCATCCTTGCATACCTGGTATGAATCCTACTTGGTCGTGGTGTATTATTTTTTTGATATGATACTGAATTCTATTGGCTAGAATTTTGTTCAGAATTTTTGCATCTATATTCATGAGAGATATTGGTCTGTAATTTTCTTTTTTTGTGACGTCTTTGCCTGGTTTTGGTATCAGCGTTATGCTGGCTTCATAGAATGAATTTGGAAGTGTTGCTTCCTCTTCTATGCTCTGAAATAACTTGAGTAGAACTGGTACAAGCTCTTCTGTAAATGTTTTGTAGAATTCTCCAGTGAAGCCATCTGGGCCAGGGCTTTTTTTGGTTGGGAGTTTTTTTATTACCTTTTCAATCTCTTCTCTTGTTATGGGTCTGTTCAGATTTTCAATATCACTTTGTTGTAGTTTGGGTAGGCCGTATGTTTCTAGAAATTTATCCATCTCCTCTAGGTTTTCAAATTTGTTGGAATATAGTTTTTCATAATATTCTGTTACAATCCTTTTTATTTCAGTTGGGTCTGTTGTAATGTCCCCCATTTCATTTCTTATTTGGGTTATTTGTGCCCTCTGCTGTTTTTCTTTTGTCAGTCTGGCCAGTGGTTTGTCAATTTTGTTGATTCTTTCAAAGAACCAACTTTTGGTTTTGTTGATTCTTTCTATTGTTTTTCTGTTCTCTATTTCATTGATTTCTGCTCTGATCTTTACTATTTCCTTTCTTCCGGTGGTTGTAGGCTTTTTTTGTTGTTCTCTTTCTATTTGTTTGAGTTCTGTAGTTAATGTTTTGATTTTGTCCCTTTCTTCTTTTTTGATATGTGCATCTATTGCTATAAATTGTCCTCTGAGGACTGCCTTTGCTGTGTCCCAAAGGTTTTGGTATGATGTGTTTTCATTTTCATTTGATTCTAGGAATTTTTTAATTCCATCTCTGATTTCTTCTATTACCCATTGATGTGTAAGCAGATTATTATTCAGTTTCCATGTGTTTGATTTTTTTTCCTTGCTCTTTCTAGTGTTAATTTCTACCTTGATGGCATTGTGGTCAGAGAAGATACTGTGAATTATCTCAGCATTTTGGATCTTGTTGAGGATTGCTCTGTGGCCTAAGATGTGGTCTATTCTGGAGAACGTTCCATGTGCATTGGAAAAGAATGTGTACTTTGCAGCGGTTGGATGGAGTGTTCTATATATGTCTATGAGGTCCAGTTGGCTGATTGTGTCCTTTAGGTCTTCTGTATCTTTGCTGAGTTTCTTTTTAGTTGTTCTGTCCTTTACTGAGAGTGGTGTGTTGAAGTCTCCTACTATTATTGTGGAGCTGTCAATTTCTCTTTTCAGTGCTGTTAGAGTTTTTTTTATGTATTTTGGAGCCCTGTCATTGGGTGCATAGATATTTATTATGGTTATGTCTTCATGATGGATCATCCCCTTAATCATTATATAGTGTCCTTCTTTGTCTTTTATGGTAGATTTTGTTTTAAAGTCAATTTTATCTGAGATTAGAATTGCCACTCCTGCTCTTTTTTGATAGTTGTTAGCTTGATATATTTTTTTCCAACCTTTGATTTTTAATAAATTCACATCTTTGTTTCTAAGATGTGTCTCTTGTAGACAGCAAATTGATGGATCCTGTTTTCTTATCCATTCTGCCACTCTCCGTCTCTTTATGGGTGCATTGAGTCCATTTACGTTCAGTGTAATTATTGATAGATGTGATTTTTTTGCTGTCATTTTGTAGTGCTTTTTTTTGTGATGCTGAAGTTTTCTTTGTTCTTCTTACTCTCTTGTGCTGAGATACTTTTGTTTGTGGATTTTTGTGTTCATTTCTTTTGTTTTTGTAGGTTTTGTTTTGTTGAGACATTATGATTTTTGTCTTTATTTTTAGGAGTTGGTTTGTTAACTTTCTTTGTGGTTACCATGAATTTTACCCTTATCTTTATAATTTTGAAGCAGTCTACCGTTACTTGGTATCGCCTTGCCTTCCTCTCCTTTAGAAGGTTCTATACCTATGCCGTTTGTTCCCTCTTTCATTGTTTTGATGTTGTTGTCATCCTTTGATTGATTTCTCTGATTCCCTGTTGTATATCTTTTGTTTTTGGAAAGTCCTCTGTAGTTCAGTTTCTAGAATGGTATCTGGTTCATGTGAACCTGCGTCCTAGGTCCTAGGTCCTGCCTGAGGGCTGAAGCTGTTTGTCCTCAGATCGAAGAACTCCCTTTAATAATTCTTGTAAGTTTGGTTTGACTTTTGCATATTCCTTTAGTTTCTGTTTATCTGGAAATGACCTAATTTCACCATCAAATCTGAATGAGAGTTTTGCAGGATGTATTATTCTTGGCTGACAATTTTTGTCTTTCAAGATTTTATATATGTCATCCCATTTGCCTTCTTGCCTGCATGGTTTCTGCTGAATAATCTGAGTTTAGTCTTATTGTTTCTCCTCTGTATGTGACTTCTTGTTTTTCACGAGCTGCTCTCAGGATTCTTTGTTTGTCTTTAGTTTTAGCAAGTGTGAATATGATATGTCTTGGTGATTTTCTTTTGGGGTCTCTTCTATATAGGGTTCGTTGAGCTTCTTGGATGGCCATCTTTTCATCTTTCATGATATTGGGAAAGTTTTCTGTCAGCAGTTCCTCAATGATCCTCTCTGTGTTTTCTGTTTTCTCCCCCTGTTCTGGTATGCCAATCACTCGTAAGTTTTTGCTTTTAATTGTGTCCCACATAACTCTCAGGGTCTCTTCATTTTTCTTTGTTCTTTTTTCTGAGTTTTCCTGAAACAGAGTTGTATCCAAGTGTTTGTCTTCAGTTCCACTGATCCTGTCTTCCATGGTTTCAAATCTACTTCTCAGCCTTTCTATGACACCGTCCATTTCTGAAATCTTGTTGTTTATCTTTTGGATTTCTAATTGTTGTTTTTGTATAATTTCGAGTTGTGAATTTATTTTGGCATTTTGTTCCTGCATCATCTTCCTGAATTCTTCCAATTTTTTGTCTGTATTTTCCATAAATTTGTCTATTTTTTCCTCATGTTTGTCAGCTTTTTGCCTCAGTTCTTGGAAAATTCCGAGTATTAGTGATTTGAGTTCCGTATCAGGTACTTCTAGTGCATTTTCTTCCACAGGAGAGTTATCTGTTGTTTTAATTTGGACGCCTATTGGAGCCATCTTGTCTTGTTTTTGTAAATGTTTTGATATTGTTTGCTGTTTTCGGGGCATTCAGTAGATATTTCTCTCGTTTATTGATCGTAGATTTTTTGTTTGTTTGTTTCATTCTTGTGGTACAGCTGGGCAGATCTAGCTGAGGAGGAGCCACTGGGACGGGTTGCTTGTGGCACTCACCGCAGCCACCAGGACGGTCGGTAGTCAGTGCTGGGCAGGTTCCAATAGGGCATGCCTGCACCGCTTGGTGGTGTGATGTCTAGTGCACGGTGCAGGTAGGTAGGGTGCAGCGGGAAGATGGTTATGCGTGAAGCTAAACTGGATATGGGAGAGAGGAGACAGGAGGAGGAGCAAAAAGCGTACAAACATAAAAGAATGCTAGGGGAGCTTATCGTTGGAATGTACAGATGAGAGACTATGGGATGGAGGAAACCAGAAGGGGGAAGAGAAAGAAAAGGAAAGAATGACCAAATAAAAATCGGAAAAGTTAAAGAACTGCAAAGTTCCCAGGGATCCCACCGATGCAGCTATGAGGTCTGGGGGAGTCGGTCTCAATTTTCACAGCTCAGCCTGGCCAGAAGGTACAGAGGCATACATCGCCTGGTATTCAGGGATCAGAAAGAGAAGGAAGAGATAGAGAGACGAGAAATTAAGCAATGAAGAAAGACAAAAGGGAAAAAGAGGTAAAAGATGACAAAACTAATCAAAAAAGGAAGAAAAATAAAATTGAAAAAAAAAAAAAAAAGGCAACACCAGTAGTCAGTGCCTACAAATGGGACCCAGAGAGCCCCCACTCAGGGGCGCGAATTCCAAGAAGCTGGTAGTCTCGGGGTTAAGAGACCGTGGCCACGGGAAGCAGAGGGGCGAACAAACAAAGGCCCCGGGATCCCACCCGCGCGGGAGCCCAGACCTAGAAACAGCCACACGCCCGAACGCAGCCCTACAGCCCCGCAGGAGAGAGCAGAGACGGCACTCGGAACCAGGCACCCAGGCAAAAGGAGGGGGAGGCGGCAGAAAAAGGTTCGCTAGCTGCCAGCAAACGGCTCCCAGAAAGCCACCAGCCCAGGCGCGCGGAATCCAAGCACTGGCGCCCCCCAGCCCAGGGACCCTGGCCATGGAAAGCAGGGGATCCCCAGCTGAGGCGGAGAGGGGTGGGTGGTGGGAGAGCGTGCACCGCAGTTTACCGGTCGTTCTGTCTCTGACCAGATGCTCTGCAAGGCTGCTCTCCCGTTCGCTGGTCTCCGATAGGAATCCAAGATGGTGGATCCGTGCTGCGTTAGCTGGTAAGGAATCTCTGCCTGAGTCTCTCCTCGCTCTCCGTTCTCTTTTAGTATTCTCACTCCGTTTGGTGTTTGGCTGAGTTCTTTATCTCTTCATTTGGTGTTCTAGGGTTTCAGGATTGTTGATTCTCTGTTAGGCTTAGTTTTTCGGATCTTTGCTGTGGAGGGACGGCGTGGTGTTTCTGCCTAGAGCGCCATCTTGCCCCTCCCCTATTTTATATTCTTTTTGATCTCCTGAAATGTCCAAACGTTCTCCAGATCCTAACCCTTCACTGATGATATTGCTTATCATTTTATAAAGAATATAAGCAATCAGGAAAGTATTTTCTCATCTTTTCCAGTCTCCTAATCACTGCCTCTGTACCTGCCTTTCATCTTGTTAAAACAGATAACTGGTCCCTCCACCTAAGACCAACTTCTTCCTCCCAGCTAGGGTTTTGCTCCTGCAACTCTCCCTTCTTTTTCCTGTGTTATCAGATTTCCTCTTTTTCCCAGATTGTTCTCATCAGCAAACTGACACACAGGAATATATTCCAGCTTAGATACCCTGTCAGGATGCCATGTCCCCTTGGGCTTCTGCCCCTTTCCTCTGCTGTCCTTTACCCAACCTCCTGGAAAGAGCTGACCTTACTTGCTGCCTCCAGCCCTCTACCTCCTTTTCTTTCGTGGGCCCTTTTCAGGGTCACCATCACCAGGGACCTTTGTGTGGGCAAAGTAAACCGTCAATTCATCGTCCTCATCTTACGCATAGCCCTCTCTAGAATGCAAATATTTAAAGTGACAAAAATAAATAAATATAAAATAAAAAGAGGCACCAAGAGCAATAGAAACTAATGTTATAGTAAAAAAAGCCACACAGGTGTTTAAAAGAACTAAATAGATGTTCAAGTTAATCTTACATTTAAAAAATAACATTTTAGCTGGAGAAAAATGTAGAACAAAATTCTAACTCACAAAAAAAGACCAGACTTACCGGCCTGACAGAGACTGGAGAAACCCCGAGAGTATGGCCACCGGACACCCTTTTAGCTCAGTAATGAAGTCACTCCTGAGGTTCACCCTTCAGCCGAAGATTAGACAAACCCCATAAAACAAAATGAGATTAAATGGGCACACAAGCCCAGAGGCAAGGATGAGAAGACAGGAGGGGATAAGAAAGCTGGTAATAAGGAACCCAAGGTCGAGAAGGGAGAGTGTTGACATGTCGTGGGGTTGTTAAACAATGTCATAAAACAATATATGTATTAATTGTTTAATGAGAAACTATTGGTTCTGTAAACCTTCATCTAAAGTACAATAAAAAAAATTTAAAAAAATAAAACATAATAGGAAAAAAATAACATTTTAAATTGTTCAGAAATTATTTTAGACTTGCTGATAACATTGCAAAAACAGCACCGAGCATTCTCATGTAGCTCTCACTCAGCTTTCTCTAATGTTAGCAGCCTCCATAATCATGACACTGTTATTTAAATCAGGAAATTAACACGGGTGCACTACAATTAGCTAAACTACACACTTCATTTGAAATTCACCAGTTTCCTACTAATCTGCTTTTCCTATTCCTGGATCCCACATTGCCTTTAGTTGTCATGTCTCTTTAGTTTTCTCCACTCTGTGACAGGTCCTCCATTTTTCATGATTTTGACATTATTAAGCATAATGCTTATTTTTGTAGAATATTCTTCGGTTTGGGTTTTTCTGATATTTTTCTCATGATTCAAATGGAGGCATTTTTTGCCAAGAATACCATCCAACTAGACCTGTTGCTGTCAAGTCGATTCCAACTTATAGTGACCCTACAGGAGAGAGCAGAACTGCCCCGTAGGGTTTCCAAGGAGCGGCTGGTGGATTCGAACTGCCAACCTTTTGGTTCACAGCCATAGCTCTTAACCACTGTGCCACCAGGGCTCCAAGAATACCATAGACTTCTAGAAATTTTTAAGCTGAATATTTACTTTGTGACAGACAACACTCTGTTTTTAATGTATTAACTACTTCAAATCCTCAAAGCCTCTCTATTATGTAATGATTTATCTCCATGTTGCAGATGAGGAAACTGGACACACAGAAGACAAATAATTGTCTAAGCTCACACAATTAGGAGGGACAATATTGGGACTGGAGCCCTAGCACTCTGACTCAGCAGCTGACTTATTTAAATGTAAGTGGTGACTACGTGTGGCCTCAAGTATCAGGGTAGGTCTGATGATTGGAAACAATGAGAATACACCTGAATGAAGGAAGAAACTGTGACAGAGCTCTTCAAAGCCGGGCCAACGTGCCTCTGGAGTTTATGTGCTCCCCAGGAGTGGGGGTGTTCAAGAAGCACTTGGTAATTCGCTTCCCATGTGAGAATCTAAGATCCAATCATGAAGTAAAAATAAAACTGTAGATGATATTGTTTAGGCTATATGTTTAGCCTAAACAATAGGCTAGTAATTACATATAGTTTAGGCTATATATATACATATATATATTCTTAGGACTGAATAGTTCCAGACTAAGACAGACTAGGAAGAAAGGCCTGGTGATCTACATCTGCAAATTGGACAATAAAACCCTGTGGAGCAGAACAGAATATCATCCAACTGGAATCAAACATGTCAATGATTATGAAGATGGCACAGGACTGGCCAATGTGTTGTTCTGTTATATATATAAGGTTGTCCGCTATGAGTCGAAGTTGACAAGACAACAGTTAACAATAACAACAACAAAAATAACAGTTGTTCCATTCAATTTAACATCGTATTCCATTTCTGTCTAGTTTAATTTTAAGGTAGCAATTATAGCCTAGAAATATGCCATTGAATCAAATTTTTTAATTACAAGTACTAAATGGAAAGCAATATCAAATAAGAAAAAAATGACGTAGGGAGATATGAAAAGGCTCTGCTAGTGAAAGTTGTCAACTTTGTACTATCCTTAAAAATTAGTTATAAAATACATGTCACAAATATCCTGTTAATAAGCCACAGAGCTTGTTAAAAAGTTAGGAATAAAGATTGGATTATTCAACACCGCTCCTTTATGCAAAAATAAATTGCCTTATTTCCTCTTACACACAAGACATGTTAATGAATCCTTATGGCTATTTTCTTTTACATAGCAAATTATTTAACATTCTATTAAATATTGATTTACCACTGTAATTGTGTGCTTGTACCTGCTGTGAAACACCTCTGAAGAAGCAACGCTTTCCAGATAGATACCCTAGGTTGTGAGGGGGAAAAAGGTTCACCAGCTTTGCAGAGCGACTGGCTTATACCCAGAGGGTGTTATCAACGGATCAGTGATACCTAGAGTAACAGAACAGGTGTTCTTCAGTGGTTGGTCTTGGGGCCAGTATTGTTTAACATCTTTATCAATGACCTGGGTGAGAGGGAATGGAAAGCTTGCTTTGTACATTTACAGCTGATACAGAGCTAGGTGGGGGTGAACAGTTCCCTGGAATATAGGGCTATAATTCAAACCGACCTTGGCACATTCTGGCTTCCATCACACAGCAATGGTCATTGATTAGCCTCTGTGGCTAGAGCAATCTTGGGAGAAAGAGAGGGTTATGAAGAAAGTGGAAAATACTTTCTGTTCTTCAGCAGTTTACCAACTGATTGGGAACAAGGCACAAGAAAGCAGGCAAAGACAGCAGCCCAAGAGAGCAAGTGATGTCCATGGGTGTACGCTAACAAGGATGGTAATTTAAAGCTTTACGGTGCTCAGAGACGAGTGAAGTGATTGGACGAAAGGGAGGGAGGCGGGGCAAGGTGTGGATGACGACAGAAGAAAGAGGGAATCTCAAGTCTGACAGGCTGCTGGTGTTTCCAATGATTATGCAACACAGTGGGACTGAAGGGAAGGGTATTATTTTGTCAAGACCGAGGAAAATAAATGACAGAAGCAAGCAACAGTAAATGAATGGATTCCTTAAGGCCAAGTAAAGTAAATACCAACATATACAAAAAGTAAATTATAAATGTAGAAAATGCAGAACTAAGTGTGTAAGTAGAAGCATAGGTAGGGGTTCTAACATATTAATTGAACCAAAAGTTCTTCATAAAGAATTAAATACAATGTTCTTTAAAAATAATTAACAAACTGGGTTAGTTTGGCTTGGGGAGCAGAGAAGCTTTGTCCCAGAACACTGTGGAGACTGTTTGTTTTCAGTGTGGAAAAAACAATTCTCCTGACTGTAAAGGCTGTAAAGAAGATAAGGAAATTTTTCCCAGTAATGACTTTTGAAAATAAGATCCGTTCTGATCTTTCTGGCAAGGCATAAATGTGGCCTTACATGACAAGATTATACCCTAAAATCCCTAGGCATTTTTGTGTGTTTTCCTTTGAGTGATTTGGTTCCGGTGTTAGTCAGTCCTCTGCTTGTGTTATGATGAAACATGTAAGCCCATAGGGCAGAACAATCCAGAAGGAGAAAAACAAATAGTTACAGTCATTAGCCATTTGGGCCAGTGTAAAACACAAATATTTTCTCAGAGTCTGACAAAATAGCTCAAATCCACAGCTGAGTGCTTTTCTCCCTTACTTTCTTCTCTATTCACAGCGGTGCTCAATGTCTCCTTTTTTAATCAACTGCCGTCATGAAACCAGATGGCCTAAAATGGTGCAATGCTAAACATAAATTCTGCCAACAGGGTGAGAAGTGAGCTGTTGTCAATCTCAAGTAAACCAGATGGATAAAAGAAGCATTCTGATTATCTCCAGGACTCCCTGTGATGATCTTGGTATCTTGGTGACTTGGCCTGCCATTTCTGACTGTGGCTTCCTATCTTGAAAATAAAGACCCTTTGCTTAGTTGTATGATAACCATCTGAATGCCCCTTTCCTCCCCCTTTCTATGGAGGGGTAAAAATAGAACTTGAACAGTAGCTGTGAGGAGTTATCTCACAGATGGCGCCAACCAACTCACAAAAGCCTTTTGTTTTCAGGTACACTGTCATCTGACAGGTGTTGATGGTCCCATAGAGCAATGATCTGACTTCTGGTTGCCATCCTTCATGAAGTTAGACGGAGATCAGCGCTCTCTCAAGGGAGAAGATGATTGCTCCAATAAGGAAGTGTTAAGGAGCTATTCAATGTGATATCTGTCTAAGGTGATCTGTTTTACATGTAAAGGCTATTTCCAAAGTTTCTATCTATCTAGATCAATCATTCAAAAAGCTGCCAACACTCATTTGGCTGGCTGACAAATGAGCCATCTACAGTTTGCATTTCCTTCACTACATTTGCAACCGTTAACCCTCACTTCCTCCTCTTCTTTTATTGCTCCTTGTGCCCTACTGGATTGAAAAAACACAGACAACCATTTAGTAGACCAAAACATCAAACCCATTGTCGTCGATTGATGCCAACTCATAGTGACCCTATAAGACAGAGTAGAACTGCCCCATAGGGTTTCCAAGGAGCAACTGGTGGATGTGAATTGCCTGACATCTCTGGTTAGCAGCCACAGTTCTTCACCACTATGCCACCAGTGAGACATGCCAAATTCCCTCTCTGCTACAGATCCCACTGAAGTCAGCAAAAACTAGCAAAAATAAAAATTCTTCACCTACTTCCAATAAACGAAGAGAAAGGAAGGAGAGAGAACACAGAAAAGAGGATGAGGGAAGAATTGCTGTAGGATTTAGGCTGCTCCAGTTCTAAAAGGAAGCTTTCCGACTACAAAATTCCAGTAGTGATGAAACAAGGGGATCTTAGGAGCTATGGGTAGGCTTTCATCCACATTTAAAGAGCCGATATTTTTAACTCATTCATACGAGTCAATTATTCTTTCTGGAAAATTCCAAAGAATATTAGATTGTTCATTTTCAGTTTAATAGCTGCACTCTGCTACATCTTTAGATAAATATTGTAACTAATTTCTAACGTACAACTCTAGATTTGAAGATGATAGTATTATGACCTTAGCAATAAATTTACATTAGAGAATTTGCACATACCATTAGAATCCAAGCTAAAATAATATATTAGCGTTGAATTATGATCACTGTGCGGTTATTTTAATCACACTGTTTTAGTTACATTATATCCATTAAACCTTTCTAATAACTTGGAATGGTATGATTCTATTTGTGCAAAATTCTATAGACACGTATACAGCAGCTGCTGTTGAGCTGACTCCAACTCATGGCAAGCCCATGTGTGTCAGAGTAGAACTGTGCTCCAGAGTTTTCAATGGCTGATTTTTCATAAGTAGATTGCTAGGCCTTTCTTCTGAGGTGCCTCTGGGTGGACTGGAACCACCAAACTAGCTTCGTGGCTTAATTTTTTGTACCATCCAGGAACTGTATATACATTATATATGTATGTATATAGGAGTCCTAGGGGCACGGTGGTTAAGGGTTCATCTGCTAACCAAAAGGTCGACAGTTTAAGAATCCACCAGCCACTCCTTGGGAACCCTCTGGGGAAGTTCTACTCTGTCCTATAGGGTGGCTATGAGTCAGAATCCACTTGATGACAGTGAGTTTGGTATGTATATATGCATGCGATATAGATATATGTATATTTTAAAACAGTTCAGAAAATGTTGAGAGTGGTTACCTCTGATGGTGTGATTTAAACTGTTTTTTTAAAATTTTATTTAAAATTTTGATGCATATGTATCTTGCATATGTATGTTGTTAAATAACATTAAAGAGTTACTATAAAAATTACTTGAAACTATCAGCTAAGATTCAGGCTGCTTCACTTTTCAGTGATGAACCTGAGGTTATGACTACATCATAGGCACAATTTCAAGTGATCGAATTGAGGAAACCAGCATGGTTCATTTATTCATCCATCCATTCAGTTATCGAAAAGTTCACTCATTGTCACTCACTCACCTAGTGTGCAGACTACCATGTCAGAAAATGTGATCATTGTTAGCAATACACAGTCAATAACACAAAATCTCCAAATTAATTATTTCCTTTTAAACTGTTAATCCTAAAACAAACAGGATTAACTTCCTATGTAACTTTCAGATTACAGCTGGCAGTCAGCTGATGGGCACCTCAGTGCAGGGGGTGAACTGAGAGTCAAAGGTCTCTTTGGCTGTACACTGAGCATGTGCTCCCATGAGCTGCGGTTCCCAGCTATAAAATCAGGTAATAAAAATGTTGATCTTATTGACTCACTCTAAGGATTGCATGAATTGCTCATGTTGGTTTTTATGTTAGTAAGCCAAGGAATCAGTAATCAAAAATACAAAAAATAAAGTATTCCTTATTTTGTTCTAAGTATATCAGAGACAGAAACTTTAGCTAACTTCTTCTAGTATGCAATCAGATGCAAAGACTCCTGAACGGCCAGGATAAGTTGAAAAATAAGATTATAATAAAAACTTGGTTAGAATATATCTTTTCTTTATATTCCTTTACATGAATTACCTTACTATCTGTTTTGAATTGAAGTGTGTCCCCAAAAACGTGTATCAACTTGGCTAGACCAGGATTCCCAGTATTACGTGCTTGTCCTCCATTTTGTGATCTGAAGTAATTACCTATGTGTTTTAAATCTTAACCTCTATGATGTTGGTGAGGCAGGATTAGAGGCAGTTATGTTAATGAGGCAGGACACAGTCTACAGGATTAGGTTGTATTTTGAGTCAATCTCTTTTGAGATTTAAAAGAGAGAAGCAAGCAGAGAGGAAAGGGACCTCATACCACCAAGCAAGAAGAACCAGGAATGGAACGTGTCTTTTGGACCTGGGGTCTTTGCACTGAGAAGCTCCTAGACCAGGGTCAGACTGATGACAAGGACCTTCCCCGAGAACCGATAGAGAGAAAGCCTTCTCCTGGAGCTGGTGCTCTGAATTTGAACTTCTAGCCTCCTAGACGTCTGTTTGTTAAAGCCATCCACTTGTGATATTTCTGTTATAGCAGCACTAGATAACTAAGACACCACGTGAATAAAATATATTCCTGAGAATACTGATAACTGAGAATGCAGGCTAATATTTTTACTTCGAAAGCAAAAAGTAAAAAGAAAAAAAATCATATAAGTAATAATCATTAAACTCCTCCTCATTTCCAAAATATCTGTCCTCAACTCCTCACAGGTTGGTAGGAAGATATTCCCATCCGAGGCCTCACTAATTCCCAGATCAATTCCAATTTGGGGCAATCACCTTCCACAATGCAATAAGACAATTCTGTATTATGATTGTTACTAATGAGATACGATATTTGCATATTCTTTTCAAATGTAGAGTGTTAAGGAAATACGTATTTCTGGTGGTCACAGCACTGTAATAGGATTTGCTTTCCATTGTGAATTTTGTAATTCAGTTTTTATTTTAGATGTGTATTTTGAATGGGCACGTATTATAACTTATCTCTCGCCTCCTTTCAGTGGAAGGCAACTGGAGGAGATGACAAGACATAGGATCTCTGACTTCTCTGGTCCATGATAGAGTAATTAAACTCCATTCTTCCTACCCATGTGCAATTTAGGCACATTTCCAAAGAAAAAAGGAAGAAATTTGATTGGATAGAAGTAGTTATTAATTAACCAATTGTTTTACATTGATGTTAAGGGAAAAAAGAGAAAAACAATTGCTGTCAGCCTCTTGACTTAGTGATAACTGCTGGGAAATGCTCCCTTTTCAGCTTTCCTATGATCAGAAATGCGTGCATTGAAAACCATCAAGCCACCTTCTCCAGTTCAGAGATTCACGAGCTCAGTCTCCCAGGACAAGGAGCACACAAACACTCCAACTGTCTCCTTCTGGATCTGATGTTCCTGTGATACACAAGACAGTTTGTCCAGTAGCAGAGCTGCTCGTATTTCAAGTCGGAGCTGTAATAGCACCTTCCAAATAAGGAAAAGGATACATGGGGAGTGCTTGGGAAAGGCAGGTGTTGGGTTTCTGTCCATGAGGAAGAATGTATGGGATCCCTGGTGTCAAGTTTGCCTTGGCATTTTTCCCTTCCGGAAACTTCAGATACTTAGGGACCTTTACAGTAATTCCTTGTTCCATTATCAATCTCTCCCTAGAGTGGGGCAGCTCCACATGTGGAATGAATACTAGGCTAAATTTGAGATCTTTCTGTGTTTAAATCTTGCTTGCTGTACATGCTAATGACCCTGGTTTAAAGCAGAGTGTTACATGAACCAGTTGGGCTGCGACCGCCTATAAATTGTGAAAAGGCAAATAGAACTAAAGGACAGGTGCTTTGTTTCTTGGCAAAAGCACTGGATTTGAAGTTTGAATTTGCCTGGTTTGATAAACAGTGGTAATTATCGGGTAGAAACTACCAACACCAACTGCCATCCAGCAAGTCCAACTCATGGTGACCCCACGTGTGTCAGAGTAGAACTGTGCTCTTTAGGATTTTCAGTGGTTGATTTTTCAGAAGTAGACTGCCAGAACTTTCTTATGAGGTGCCTGTAGGTGGATTGGAATTGCCAACCTTTCAGTTAGCAGTCAAGCATTAAGCGTTTTCACCACCCAGGGAATAGAAACTAGGGCACATCATCTAAAACTTCAGAACCCCCCCCCCCTTTTTTAAAATCTGTAAAATGGGAAAAAATAATTATGAGTACCTTTCACAATGTTATCAAGTGGCAATGTTTTATGAACTGTAAATCGATAAACAAATCTAGGGGACCATTGTTAGGAAGAATCTTTCCCTATGGGCAATATAACTGTCTGCTCAAGACAGTCTGATCAGACAGTCCACAAGGATTTGTCTCAAGAAGAGAATCAGCCACAATTCAGTGGTCTCTGTGCAAATCCTAGCTCCAGTGTGTGTGAATGCTAGAGTCTTAAGCTTATTTCTCCTTGAAACCATCGATCTCAGGTTGTAAGCAACCTTTAGAAGTCATCTGTTTTAAGTATTGCTCCAAATACTGAGATTCTAGAAATTCCGCATTATAGATCCCACAAGGTGGCATGATATGCCCAAGGTAACATAGTGAGTTAGTATAAGACTAAACCAGAATTTCTGGGCAATGTATCGGGAGCTGCTACTGTGACATACTCCTAAGAACCTACAAGTTACATGGAAGTAAAGTTGGCACGTAATGCGTGAGCCGTTGTGTCTGCAGAAATATTCCTAAAAAATCAGATGTCTTTGAGTTCTGGAAGGGTCTGCACATGTCTGAATGTGAAATAAATCTGGGGCATGCTAGCATTGTGAAGAAAGGATTATAAGAAGCAGCATCATATAGAGTCTAAAAAAGGGGATGCCATAGGGTGGGACTTGATCAGATTTCTCCAGTTCTGTCTAGGGGAGATGGTGTCCTGACCAGTGGGATCTAGGGGGAAATGGTGGCCTCAGGCCACGACAATTCCATGGGCTTTGCCTTCAGACTTATGCAAATAGTCCCCTTGCTTTGGATTCCTTTTTCTGGTAATGATTTGATTTTCACGTACAATTTTCACTTCCTTCATAGTCACCGTCTACCTTTATATGAACCATAGGACAGGAATTCTTGCTGGTCTTCTTTCACAAGCAGGGGGTGCCACAGGTGGAGCTCTTACTCACTGCTCTTCCTTCCCCAAGCCTGTTGCAGGCAGCACTCTGATTTATCATGCAATGCTTTTCCATTGAGCCTGAATGTGGCCCCAGAGATGCTGTTTTTCCAAGAAGCAGCATGTGGGAAAACTTACTTTTGATTTTATTTCACTTTTAGAGTGTTATATAACCATTTTCTGTCACACACTGAAACTGGCAACTGGGGACGTTTTGCTATCCAAGTTTCCACACTTAACCTGCTAAGCAGGTTCCAATTAAGCTGAAAAAGTTTGACAAAGACAGCCTTTATCCATCACCTATGGTAGTTTCAACTTACTGTTGTTCATTTTGGTATCTCACCAATATTTGGCAAAAATCCAGGATTTCCTACTTGAATTAAAACTTAGCTTACAAGGTTTCCTAAATGTATCAGATTTATAAAAAAGAAAACAAATTGTGCTTGAGCCACAAATAGGAGCCTCAAATCTATCACAAAGGATATATTCATTGAAAAAATAAAAAAATATGTAAAGTGAGAAGGAGACAGAGTGAGGGAGGGAGCGGGTATGTGCTACCAAAAATGCTAATTTGCTGTTGTTTCTACTATTGCATTAAACTTGTGTCTTGATCTCAAAGTGCTGCCACTTTATATTACTTTGGATTGCTAATTGTGTGTATTAATTACCAACATATTTACTGAGTGAATACTACGTTCCAGGCACCCTCCTAGGCACTGGGAACACTGAACTAGATTGGAAAGAATTTTATCTGAAAGGGACTCCCGATCTGGTAAGGCGGCACAGTCCATCTCTTCGGGGTTCTGCTATTCTGTTTTCAAGAAAAACAGGCCTCATTCTTCTAATAAAATCTTCATTTCACTCTAACTTCTACTTAGTATCTAATTAGGCTCTTTTTAAATTTTAATTTTTGTTATATGTCATATGTATCATTAAGTGCTCAGTTCTTAAATACATAACCTGATGAATTTTTAATGAATGCCCACCTGCGTTACCACAGCATAAACCAAGATATAGAATGTAGAAGATTCCCAGTACTCTGGAAGACTCCCTAATGTGCCTTCCCCATCAATAAAAAAAACAAAACAAAGCCTGTTGAGTTGACTTGAATCATGGCGACCCCATATGTGACAGAGTAGAACTGCTCCATAGGGTTTTCTTGGCAGTAATCCACTGTGCCACTGGGTAGGCTGGAACCGCCAACCTTTGGGTTAGTGATTGAGTGTAAACTATTTGTGCTACTCACCACTCACCTCAGTCAGCCCCTCAGCTCACCCTATGCTCCTAGCCTCTGGCTTCATCCAATCTTTAGTTCCTGTCCTTACCCCTTGGGTTTGGCTCCTGGTCTTCTCTTCCTGTCAGTGACCTTGGACACTTCATAATGATGCAGAGATTTGTGTCATCTCCTTGCATCCACAGATGACTGAAGTAACTTTCTCCTGGTTCAGCCTAGCCTCAGGATCCTAGTACCATGGCTTTGTCCCCATAGACAACTTCCCATCAGTGCGGCTGTGACTGGATAAATAGGATGGCACTTGGTGAGAAATTGGTACGGCCTCGGGCTGCATTGATGACAACCTAGACAACTGACCCAGGCATTTGGACATTATCCTAGTGAGAACCAGGAAGCACTGAAGAATTCTGAGTAAGCAAATGACAGTATATGACCACGTTTCAGGATCCTTAGCAAAACATGCAGGATGAATAGTGAAGGGAGGCTAAAGCCACTGCATGGGCAAGTTGGATTAGACAAGCTGATGTCAAGTGGAAGTGAATGAAGTTGAGACATTAGGAAAGAAGATGAGTTGCCATTTATAACCTTAGTGACTGGTTCTTACAGAAATGGGGAACCAAAATAGAATTCTGGGTCTTACTTCCAGGTGCTAATTTGTGAATATGTTGGCTGAGTCTTGCCTATGAAATAGAAACGTTGACATCCCTATCTACTTTCGGAAATGTAAACATTTTCTCACCTGCTCCCAGACTCTGATGGTTTGAATTATGAAATAATATATATATTTTTCAAGATTAAACTGGATTTTTTAAAACAGTACCTTGGGCATTAAATAGATTTGGTCTTTAGCCAAAACATACATATGTCTATGGCCAAAGGGAAAAAAAGATGGAGCCTGGGTGACTGCCAGGTGGGAGGAGGGCTCGGTGGGACACAGGAGTGGATCCCTCCCTGTTTCCATCAAAGCTGCACCTCTTTTAGGAATTCATACACTAGGGGTGCAGGGAAGATTTCATACCTGGAAATCTATTTTACTACTGCTAAAAAGAGTTTAAATACAATTAGGCTAGCTTGTTATGACATATTAAATTTAAACACTGAAATAATAATCAATGTGCCTTTCTGTCTCCTCCATTTTGTTGTAAGTTTCTTGATACAGATAACTCCTCACTGCTTTTAAAATGTTTTACTTGCAGTAATATGTACATTTCTCCATATTCAGAAAAAAATATTCACGTGCATACCTAGAATTTCAGCTTCTTCTGGAGGACAAGAGAAGTGTTCACTACTTTTGGTTCTTCCACTAAAAAGGCAACACACCATCATGGATTGAATTGTGTCTCCCCAATATGTCAGTCAACTTGGCTAGGTTATGATTCCCAGTATTGTGTGATTGTCTACCATTTTGTCATTTGATGTGATGTCCCTGTGTGTTGTAAATTCTATCACTGTGTTGTAATAAGATGGATTAGCAGCAGTTATATTGATAAGGTCTACAAGATTAGATAGTCTCTTAAGGCAATCTCTTCTGAGCTATAAAAGAGAGAAACGAGCAGAGATAGGGGGACCTCATATCACCAAGAAAGCAGTGATGGGAGCAGAGCGTGTCCCTTGGACCTGAGGTTCCTGTGCTGAGATGTTCCCAGACCAATGGAAGATTGATGACAAGGATCTTCCTCCAGAGCTGATAGACAGAGAAAAGCTTCTCCTGGAGCTGATGCCCTGAATTTGGACCTGTAGCCTACTAGACTGTGAGAGAATAAACTTCTGTTTGTTAAAGCCATCCACTTGTGGTATTTCTGTTATAGCAGTACTAGCTGACTAAGACACACACAGAAATTATTTTTGACTTATAGTATTCCTAGGAACATTCAGGTATTTGAGAAAAATAGAGTTAATTCTTTCAATCGATCCTTTGCTTTTAGCACCTTTTATGAGGAATATGCACCACCTGCCTGTCGGTTTGTCGTACTGTGGTGGCTTGTGTGCTGCTACAATCCTGGAAGCTATGCCACCGATATTTTGAATACCAGCGGAGTCACTTATGATAGACAGGTTTCAGTGGAGCTTCCAGACTAGGAAGAAAGACCAGATAATCTACTTCTGAAAATTAGCCAATGAAAATCCGATGGATTACAAGGGTACAAACTTGCTTAGTTTCGACACGTCATCAAGAGGGATCGATCTCCAGAGGAGGACATCATGTTTGGTGAATAGAGGGTCAGGGAGGGCTAGGGAGGCCATTGATGAGATGGATTGGCACAGTAGCCACAACTATGAACTCAAACACGCTGGTAATTGTGAGGATGATGAAGAAGGAATGGGCAACGTTTTGTTCTGTTGTACATAAGGTCGCCATGAGTTAGAGTCAACTCAACGGCAGCTTTCAATCTATTTATGAGGAAAATAAGTGATTCAATCATGTAAGCCCAGACATAGTGTCTAAGCAGTGAGAAACCATTTCTGAGCACAGAGACTGATGTATTAGACTTCCTGCATCATTGTATGACTGTCTTCCATGTTATGGAAGATAACATTGCTCTCAGGTTACAGGAGAAGTGTGTTAGTGGACTGTGAGGTTTTGGTTACTGAATTTGCCTGTTCCTTCTCATTACAAAGGTAGGCAAAGGTGTTGGTTTTGAGGCAGCAGTGGGTCACGTGGATTATTAAAGAGACAGGTGGGTCCGTCTGAGTATGTTGGCTACCATTAGCTGGAGGACAGTGTGGCAGGAGAGCAGTGACCTGGCTTTCCACCATCTTCTCTTCCCAGGAAACTGCTTCTGGCCCTGGGTCTTATAGAAGCCAATTTAATCTTTTTTTTTAACTCATAATAAATTACACTATATTTGTGAGATTTAGCTCCCCTAATTGCTTTCTCTCCTCACTCATGTTTAACTTGCCTTTTCCCGTGTTACACCTGGTTATCAATTTCCTTGATTGGCCTCAAAGGTGATATCGTTCTTTGGAAATTTGTTGTCTCTCCTCTGTACCACATGCCCTTTCTAGCAAACTGTGCTAGGCGAATATAGCTTCAAAGGTAATACACGCACCCTTAGTAATGCCCTGAGCTTACTCTGCCATTTCTCAAGGATAAAAGGTCTACATTCAACCAGGTTCCCCTTGGTATATACTCACATGCACATCAATTCACTTAGACATGATAGGGAATATTTTGTCTATTGGTTGGGCAAACGCAATAAGTAAGTAGTAGGTCTAACTCAAAGTAGAGAATGACCTCACTCATTCTGAGCATTTCAAGTTTTTAAATTTCCCTTTTTGTCAGGGCCTGACATAAATGATTTCATAATGGAGAACACTGACATTATCAAACTCAGCCCCAAATAATAAATGCCATTTTAGGTTAAAACATTTGATTAGCTTAATACTCTTCATCATTTTATCTAATTTGTTTTAATCTTCTAAGACCGTCAGGTAGCAAAAATGAATTTATATTGCCCTCTAGTGATTCATGGTTGTAAACACTGAACATTGAAGCTTTATTGAATCTTTTGGCGGAAAGCATGGAAATTAAGCTTATAATTTAAGTTGCATTAAGAAATTTTGATTTTTAGGGCAGCAGAACTATTCTGTATGATACTGTAATGGTAGATGCATTACATCGTACATCTGCCAAAACCCCTAGAACCGTACAACACAGAGAGACTGAACACTAACAATGTAAACTATGGACTTTAGTTGATGATAATGTAGCAATATTGGTTTATCCATTGTAACAAATGTAGCACACGAATGCAAGATGTTAATAACAGGGGGAACTGTACAAGGAGGAAGGACCCCTGATGGCACAGTGGTTAAGAGCTGGGCTGCTAACCAAGAGGTCAGTGGTTCAAACCCACCAGCCACTGTGTGGGAGAAAGACGTGGCAGTTTTCTTCTGTAAAGATTTACAGCTCTGGAAACTGGATAGGGCAGTTCTACTCTGTCCTATGGGGTCACTGTAAGTCAGAATCAATCCGATGGCAATGGGCTTGGATTTTTTGTGTGTGGGTAAGACAGGCTATACGGGTACTCTTTGTACTCTTCTGCTAAATTAAAAAATATGTTTTATGCTGCATGTAAACATAATACATTTGCCTGATAAAAAATGCAAAGTATTTCTGGACCTCTCTTCTAAAATCCAGGCACCTTCATCCAGATGCCTCCTCTCAGGTCCACCTGGATCTCCATGGCCAGCTCAGACTTTCAGATTACCCCACAAGCCTGCTTTTCCAGCAGTGCTCTGATCTCCTGCTCTTGTTCATTGCACAAATCAGGACTTTGATGACTTCGCCATTTGGCTCATATCTCCAACCTATCTTGATGACTCTACTTTCAAAATAAGTGTACTAGAATCAGATCTCGTCTCTCCTCCTCCAACTCCATACTCCTGATCCAAGACACCAGTCTCTCACCTGGGTTTTGGTAACAATCTCCTCACTGGTCTGCCCGCTTCCAGCCTTACCCACTGTCTTAGTTATCTAGTGCTGCTGTAACTGAAAATACCACAACTGAGTGGCTTTAACAAATGGAAATTTATTTTCTCACAGTTTAGGAGGCTACAAGTCTGAATTTAGGCTGCCAGCTCTAGGGGAAGGCTTTCTCTTCTCTGTCAGCTCTGGGGGAAGGTCCCCGCCTCTTCTCAGCTTCTGTCCCTCAGTTACTTGTGGATCTCCATGTGCCTTGGCATCTCTGTCTTCCCCCATCTCTGCTTGCTTCTCTGTGCCTAATCTGCTTTTTATATCTCAAAAGTGGTTGGTTTAAAACACACGCTACACTGATATGGTCTCCCAACATAACAGAGAAAACTCATTCCCAAATGGGATTATAACCACAGGTTTAGGGGTTAGGATTTACAACACATATTTTTAGGGAACACAACTCAGTCTGTAACACCCACTCCAATTAAGTCTATTCCCCACAGGGCCACAGAGTGGTCTTTTTAAAACCTAAGGCCATAGTCTTCCTCTTCTCCCCAAAGCCTTCCCGCGCTGGCTCCTCATCTCATCCAGAATAAGATGGCTTTAAACTCTCCGCATCTGGCCTCCAGCTGTTTCCCGGACCACCTACCACTTTTACTACGGTCCTACTCTAAACAACTGACTCCCCTGGAAAAAAAAAAACATGTCCTGATTTGTAGTCACCAATTTCCATGGTGTAAATACTCCTCCCATCATGGCCACTTTTAAGTTACCAATGTGAAGTCAATTGGCTTGAAAAATACCTTTCATAATTAGCTCTTGTTAGCCAGGACAGGGAGGCTCCAGCACATCGCCAACACCCAGGCTGCTAACTAACTTTGCTACTGTCACACTGGGCTCCTCATTTTTCTTTGCATGTGTCACATGCTTTCTCATCTCAGTGTCTTTGTATTTGTTGCTCCTTCTGCTTGGAATTCTCCTCTCTCTGATACTTACTTCTATAGTTTTCCCACTCACCTTCTCAGAGGGATCTTCTCTTACCAGTATATTTAAAATTGCAGTTCCTAATCCCCTTTCCCTGCCTTGGTATTGATCATCATCTCACATATTACTTATGCATTTGCTTATTTTTTGTCTCTCTCTCCCTCATAGGATGTAAGCTTTATGAGGGCAGGTAAAAATACCTACAATCCCACAATCCATCAATTATTTTGTCTTCAAAATATACTTTTATTAAACTGAGATAATAATATATTATATATGTATAATTTATACTTTTTATAACATATACAATTTGAAAGCTAGAAAGAACTCACATGTATATGTCCCCTCTCTAATTATTTTCTTGGAAAGTATTGCCAGAAATTAAATCACAGTATTAAAGAGCTTTTTTTTTTCATAAAGAGATTAAAGTTTAAAAACACAATGCTCCTTTTTCTGACAAGAAAGGTAATATTTGATTAAAGTATAACATTTTTAAAGTGCAGATAAGAAAAAGTAGAGAAGATAAAAAATGGAAATTAACTAAAATATCATTAATAAGTGAAAGTATTGGTTAATGGTTACAGCTTTTTTTTTTTTTAAGTTCAGAAAATCTTCTGTCAAATGGGTCTCTCCAAGGATGGAAGCAGTTGCCAGTTCCTGTAGCTGACTGAGCAAGCCTGTTTTCCAACACATTATACAGTGCTGGGGGTTACCGTTACATTTTCTGATGGGTTAAACTATCTTCTTTTTTTTTTCCTCCAATTTCAGTTCTTTGATAGCCAATGATTTCTCCTCCATTATTATCTAACTTTTTTGGACTGTGTATTCTGCACAAGTCATAGGCCACATATCGCTTTTGGTGACATGACATTAATACTGTCTTTGTTTCTTAGTGCTGCTATGACAGAAATACAAGTGGGCAGCTATAATGAACAGAAATGTATTTTCTCACAGTTTAGAAGGCTAGAAGTGTAAATTTCGGGTCCCAGATCTAAGGGAAGACTCTCTGTCTGCTCTGGGGAAGGTCCTTGTTTCTTTTCAGCTTTGGTTCCTCAGTTCCTTGGTGATCTTCTTGGTATCTGTCTTCCCCCATGTGCACTTCCTTCCTTCTGTGCCTAATCTGCTCTTTTATATCCCAAAAGTGATTGGTTTAAGACACATCTACGCTAATATGGACTCGTTAACGTAACAAAGAAAACCCTATGGAATTACATCCACAAGTATAGGGATGTTATGGATTGAATTGTGTCCCCTCAAAAATGTGTATCAATTTGGCTAGGCCATGATTCCCAGTATTGTGTGATTGTTCACCATTTTGTAATCTGATGTAATTTTCCTACTTATTGTAAATCCTAATCTCTGCCTGTGGTTCATGAGGCAAGATTAGGTTATGTTAAAGAGGATTAGGGTGGGATGCAACACCCTTACTCAGGTTATAGCCCTGATCTGATGTAAAAGGGGTTTCCTTGGTGTGTGGCCTGTATCACTTTCTATCTTACAAGAGATAAAAGCAGAGAGAAGTGGGCAGAGAGATAGGGACCTCCTACCATCAAGAAAGAAGCACCAGAAACGGAGGACATCCTTTGGGCCTGGGGTTCCTGCACTGAGAAGCTCCTAAACCAGGGGAAGATTGATGACAAGGACCTTCCCTAAGAACCTACTAAGAAAGAAAGCCTTCCCATGGAGCTGACACCCTGAATTCAGACTTCTAGCCTCCTAGACTGTGAGAGAATAAATTTCTGTTTGTTAAAGCCATCCACTTTTGGTATTACTGTTACAGCAGCACTAGATGACTAAGACAAGGGGTTAGGATTTACAACACATATTTTTTGGGACACAATTCAATGCACCTGTGTTTTTCTGTTCCAAGCTTTCTCTGACCTACAGAGACTCTACATCCTAATCTGGCCTTCGAGGCCTGCTCTGATGATGAGATGTGGGTGATTAGAAAATGATAGGCAGTAAGTGCTACAGCCAGTTCCAAGACAGTCTTTTGGGAGGGCAGAGCTTACGGGAAGGTGTGGGCTTAGTGGATATCCACATTCCAATGGTGGAATGACACTGAGTGAGCAAAAGCAATCCAAAGGGGGGCCAGGAGACTTCTAGCTCCAGCCTCCCTGCCCCTACCATGAGAGGGAAGGGGAGATGGGGCTGTGCAAACTACTCAGGCACCCCAATAGACTCACATGTAACCTCCTCTCAGAGCTCCTGGAAGAACTCCCTTCACCTGTGAAGGACACTTCTCCAACCCTGATATCACAGAGCTTTTCCCTACCACCTGCCTGTCCACACTGCCGACTCTTCTGTGAAGATCCAGTTCTTCCCCTGCCTGCTGACTCAGTGTTCCACCTCCCTCCTTTTCCCAGGCTCCCTTTACTCAGAGGCAAACTGTGCTTGCTGCCCTTTGCTCCTTGGGGACAAGTAATCACTGCTGTGTTTGCTGCTATACCTGACCTCTTCTCCCTAGACCCCAGGCCCCTGCTCACGGATCAACTCTTAGTGATTAAGAACTATTAGGGGCAGTGAATAGTTTTTTGGCTGGCATTTCTTTATGCTTACAAAGATAAGACGGTGAGATGGCTGTGGAGTACTTTTAAGTCTCATTTGCCTCAAATCCTTTTTGGAGTTTGGAGTGTATGAGTTTATGAGTAAATGCATTAAAACACAATTCTATTCTTAATTTTTAGTGTTCAAGAATTAAAAGGCAATTGTACTCCATTTAATTAAGAATCAGTAAGTCTGGGCAATCATCTTTAATAACTACTAACATCTCAAAAGAAGGCAAGTGGACGTTATGTGCCTCTTGGCGGAACAATACAAAACCATCTGTGTATTTTGGCCAAAAACTATCCCTGAATAAGAGGAAGCGCCAGAGTCAATTAAGTTATAAGAAATACTGGGGTCAGAGGATACAGTTAACCACACCCCAGGATGCTTGCTATCAGCAATATGCAGACTCTACAAGAGAAATGTCCCTCTTTTATCAACAAGCTCATTTCAAGAAAGAAAAAGATAGAGATTAAGAGACTTTAGGAGCCGTATCAACCAATTGTAATATGCACACATTCTTAGGAGCTGGTTTGAAAAACAAACAAAGGAGGAGAAAAGATTTAGATAGTTCAACACTGACTGGATATTGGATAATATTAAGGAATTATTGTGAATTCTTTTTGAGTGGTTCTGGTTGTTATTAATTTTTGAGTTCTTATCTTTTAGAGAGACATACTAAAATATTTATAGAAGAATGACTTGATGTTGGGGATTTGCTTCAACGTCATCTGAAGAAGTGAAGTGGCTGGGTGGGATAGAGAAGACATACATTGGCTGTGAAGCTGGGAGAGGGGTACATAGGAGCTCAGTGTTCTAGTTTCTCTATTTTTGCATATGTTTAAAATTTTCCACATTCAAAGTAAAACAAACAAACAAAAAAGAAAGGCAGGCTGGATGATGATTACAGCCATAGGCTGATTGGAACAGGGGCAGTGGTTTGGGGACTAAAGACAAATAAAAACAAGTGAGGTATTTAAATTAAAATAAAAACTATGAACCATATTGTATCAACTTCGTTTACATAAAGCAGAGCTTACATAACTTTGCATTTATAAACAATAGGATTATATATTTGGGAGCAAGAGAAGAAAAATGCAGTAATCAGAGGACTTTTGGCTCCTGGGCTGCTGGAAGCATTCAAGGGAAGAAGCAGTTCTGTCCAGTCTCTCCCCCATTTCCTCTCAAAGACTCCCAGTCTCCAGGTATTTCCCCCTCTACCATCTCAATTGCTTAAGGCAGACATCCCCATTATCCTGTCTGGTAGCTTGTCACTTCCAGGAATCTTGCACACAAAATTTTCCCCAACCTATTTCCCATTGTCTTTAAACCAAGGATGTGAATGTACGAATCTGGTCAATTAAAATTTGCTAATATCCCAATAGGAGTTACCGAGAGTAGAAAGTTTTACTGACATTTCTCTGAAGGAGAGAGCTTGCCTGTGTTTTATAATGATGACATCATTAGAATACATCCTAAAAGAGCAGCATTTTAAAAGGGGTAATTGAACTGAGTTCAGATCATGGACCCATGGAGGAGTTTTCTTTTGGATTTGAATTTCCTTAGTCTAAGGATGTCCTGACAAGGTGACATCATGTCATGTCTGAGGCACTGGTGTGGCCCCTTGGGTGTATGAGGGATTGTGAGGCCCCAGGCTGAGTGAGGAGGAGTCCTGGAAGCAGCTGCTGATATCTGCTTTGGGCAAACCCTGCTTTCTTTCGACAACTGATCAGAAATCTTCCCACAGAGGCACTGGAGCAACGTTTTTAGGTGTGGACAGAAGAGGCGAGGTATAGCTGGTATGTGAGAGAGCATGAGAATTGGAGTTTGAAGGCACAAGGTAAAATCTCAGCTGCACCTTTTCCGACTGCACGCACTGGATCAAGCTGAGGATCTCATCTCCTTCCCATCAGGGACTGAGTCCTGAAGGTGGGTGGAGCAGGCAGACTGGGTCCCAGGACACAGTGCTTGATCAAACCAGAGAGGTTGGGATGATGGGAAATCTTAGTGGCCAGGAGGTAAATTAGTGAGTTACAGACTGGAGGGGCAGAAAAACAAGGTCCCAAAATTTGAGGTTGATCTGGAGTTGGTGGTGTAGTGGTTAAGAGCTCAGGTTGCTAACCAAATGTCGGCTGTTGGAATCTACCAGCCGCTCCTTGGAAACCCTAAGGGGCAGTTCTACTCTGTCCCATGGGGTCGCTATGAGTCAGAATCAACTAGGTGGCAATGGGTTTTCTGGAGCTGGTAGGACAGAGCAGAGAGTCCCACTCAGCAAGCAGAAGCCTGGCAAGGTATGAATGTGAAGTGGGGTCTCTCTGGACAAGTCTTGCCTGCCTGGGCTCAGGTGGCCCCTAATACATACAGTTCCTTCACTCCCTTGGGTCCAAGTCTTGGGCTCTTACTGGGGAGTTCCTTCTCAGCAGAATGAGAATAGTACACCAACCTCAGATGGCTTTTGCAAAGGCAAAATGAAATGGTGTGTGTGAGAAGCACTGTGCAAATTGCAAAGCTTGGAAGATGTTAATTGCTGTTATGCTTGAACCTGTGAGTTAGGTTTTAGTTTAGTTTAGTTTAGCAGGAACTCCAGGGAAAAAGCAGCAGCACAGCTATTCTGCAAGAATGCAGATACCAGAACACATTCTACTGAAAGATAAGCAGAGCTCTGCAGCTCCCCAGAAGATGACTGTGAACATTAGCAAGTCAAAGGCTTGCTTTCCAAATGCATGGAAATCAATCTGCAGAAACCACTTCCATCTAG
This sequence comes from Dugong dugon, assembly GCA_030035585.1. Lineage (NCBI taxonomy): Eukaryota > Metazoa > Chordata > Mammalia > Sirenia > Dugongidae > Dugong > Dugong dugon. The sequence continues at coordinate 24,163,932 of CM057468.1, forward strand.
TGGTGACTCAAGTAAACTGCAGGCTGATGATTTCAAACTGCTAGAGCCGTGGTAACACAGTGGTTAAGCCTTTGGCTGATAATCAAAAGGCCAGAAGTTAGAATCCACCAGCTGCACCTTGGAAACCCTCTGGGACAGTTCTACTGTGTCCTATAGGGTCGCTACGAGTTGGAATTGACTTGATGGCAATGGGTTTTTGGTCCTCCTTGGGAGCAGTTTGCTGTTGTACCTGCAAATTTTACCTGCTCTAACTTACCAGGGCTAAATCATCTCCTAGACCAACAGCTTTGTTCCACCAAAGAAAGCTACTTTTTATTTTCAGCATAAAAAACTTTAGGGCCACGCAGATCCTGGGGCTTCCTGACCTATGGAAATGCTGAATGCCTGATAGTTGCCCGTGATCATGAAGCCAAGTTACAAACAGGTAGATTGATAGCTAAGCAACAGATAAACAACCAGATGAGGAAATAAAATGCGAAAGGCTTTAAATCTATTTTGGATCATCCGGTAAGTGAATCATAAATACCTGTTACCCATTGCCATCTGGGCAGAGATATGTGACCAGATGGCTGTTATTAGAGTTAATATGTGACCCTTCCAGATCAAATCATTTAAAAGCTGGTACACTGCTCTCAAGATCTGTCTTCCTCTGCTTTGGAGACCTAAGACGCTATGTGTTTTCTGGCTCAGGCAGCTGAATGGTGCCAGCAGCTGGGTTGAAGTTATCTACTAAGATAAGGAAAAGAGAGGAGCAGGTTTAGTCCAAGCATTGTTAGCCAAATTTGGAAACCCTGGTGGCGTAGTGTTTAGGAGCTACGGCTGCTAATCAAAAGGCCAGCAGTTTGAATCCACCAAGCGCTCCTTGGAAACTCTATGTGGCAGTTCTACTCTGTCCTGTAGGGTCACTATGTGACTATGAGTCGGAATTGACTTGACGGCGATGGGTTTTGGTTTTTTGGTCATTGGAGGCATCACTAACTTATGGCTGACTGAGGTTGTGACGGCTGCCCAGAATTAATTTCCTGCTGCAACATATTGGGCAATAGTTTCCAGAAAGTGCAAGAGCAGAAGTTAAGGAGAATACATGCTTTTCTCTCCTTCTGGAATATCCTGGACTCTTGTCTTTAGGCAGACTCCTGTTCATCTTTCAAGACCCAGATCACTTGACCTTCTCACCAAACGTTTCCTGATTATCCACCTTCCCCAAAAAGAAGCAAAAACCAAAAAACAAGCAAAAAAACCCAAACCAGTTGACATTGGGTTGATTCTGACTCATGGCTACCTCATGTATTTCAGAGTAAAACTGCACTCCACAGGGTTTCTTTTTCATTGTGTTTTAGGTGAAAGTTTACAGCTCAAGTTAATTTCTCATACAAAAATTTATACATATACTGTTTTGTTACATTAGTTGCAATCCCCGCAATGTGACAGCACACTCCCCCTTTCTACCCTGAGTTCCCTGTTTCCATTCAACCAGTTCCTGTCCCTTCCTGTCCTCTCATCCTCCCTCTAGGCAAGAGTCACCCATTTGGTCTCATGTATCTGACTGAACTAAGAAGCACTCCTCATGTGTATTATTTTTTTATTTTACAATCTTGTCTAATCTTTGTCTGAAGAATGGGTTTTCGGAATGGTTTCCGTTCCGGGTTAACAGTGGGTCTGAGGGCCTTAGTTTTGGGGGTTCCCCCAGTCTCTGTCAGACAATTAAGTCTGGTCTTTTTACATGAATTTGAGTCTGGCTCCATAGGGTTTCTATGACTGTGATCTTTCCGTAGATCACCAGGTCTTTCTTCCGAGGTGCCTCTGGGTGGATTCAAACTGCCAACCTTTTGGTTAATAGGTGAGTGCTTACCCATTTGCACCGCCCAGGGACTTCTTCCCTGATTATCGAGGCAGAGTTAATTACTTCTCTATCTCAGCTTCTATCACATGTTTTCCAAATACTACCATAGTACTTTTCATTGCATATGAGTTTATCTGTTTGTGTTTATCTTCCACAATAGATTGAAGCTCCTTAAAGGCAACACACTATCTTTTAAAATTTTGTGGTGCAGCATCTATCACAGTTCCTGGCATATACAGGGATTCAATAGATTTCTGCTTACAGAATAAATCTTTGAAAGTATTTTAACTAGTGTGATTGTTAGGGTTGTGTGTCATCTTGGCTGGGCCATGATTCTCAGTGGTTTGGCAGTTATGATGTAGTTTGACAGTCATATGATAAGTGATCACTTCCGTGATGAGATCTGATATAATGTGGTCACCTCCATGATGGGATCTGCTGTGAGTAGCCAATCAGTTGAAAGGGAATTTCCTTGGGCATGTGGTCTGCATCAAATATAAGTGGACATTCTGACAAGGCTCATGGGCTTTTACTTACTCTCGATCCTGCAGCTGGCTCCCTGTTCATCTCACTTCCGGTTCTTGGAACTTGAGCTAGCAGCTTATCTGTGGTCTTGCCTGCCAATCTTGGGATTCATTGGTCTTTGCAACCTATGAACAGGAGTCCTGCTCTTTCACTTGCCAATTTTGGGTTCACTAGTCCCTGTGGTTACATGAATCAGGAGAAGCCTCCAGCTTGACCCATGGATTTGGCATGTTCCAGCCTCTACAACCAAGTGAGCCAATTCCTTTATATAAATCTCTCTATATAGATATTTATACCCTTTACTGGGTTTTGCTTCTCTAGAGAGCCCAGCCTAAGACAACTAGTATGCCAACAAATTAGAGAGATAAAATGGACAGATTCTCAGACAGATACAAATTACCAAAATGGACACAATGAGAAACAGAAATATCTGAATGCATCTCTAACAAATAAATATATTGAATTAGTAATTAAAAAATTTTTTCATAAAAAAAGTCCAGACCCAGATGGCTTCACTGGTGAATTCTAATAAATATTTAAAGACTAATTAATACCAGCTCTTTAAAAACTCTTTCAAAAACAGGAGGAAGCACTTTCATTATTTGAAGCCAATATTACCCTAATGCCAAAACCAGACAAAACCAGACAAATACTTAAGAAAAAAAATAAAACTACAGACCAGTATCACTTATGGATATGATCGCAAGAATTCTCAACAAAATTCTAGCAAACCAAATCCAGCAACATATAAGAAGAGTTTTACACCACGACCAAGTGGTACTGATTCCAGAAATACAGGTGAGATTAGCATCTGAAGATCAGTCTATATGATACATCATATTAATAAACCAAACGGCAAAAGCCACATGATTGTCTCAATGAATGAAGTAGAAGCATTTGCAAAACCCAGCACTTTTTCATGACAAAAACACTCAACAAACTAGGAATAGAAGGTAACTTCCGCAATTTGATAAGGGCATTTATGAAACCCGTACCTAGCATCCTACTTAATAGTGAAAAACTGAATGCTTTCACTCTATGATCAGGAACAAGACAAGGAGGTCCACTTTCACCATTTCTTCTCAACATTACACTGGAGGTTCCAGTTGGGCCAAATAGTCAAGAAAAGACATCCAGATTGGAAAGGAAGAATTAAAAGTATCTCTATTTGCGAATGACATGATCGTATATAGAAAGTCTTAGAGAATCCACTAAAGAAAAACCTGTTAGAACTAATAAACGAATTCAGCAAAGTGGCAGGATACGAGATCAACATATATAAATCAATTGTATTTCTATACACTAGCAATAAACAATTCGAAAATGAAATCAAGAAAACAATTCCAATTACTATAGCATCAAAAAGAATAAAATAGCTATTTATCAATTTATCAAAAAAAAGTGCAAGATTTGTGCCCTGACAACTACAAAACACTGTTGAAAGAAATTAAAGAAGACATAAATAATGGAATGACACTCTATGTTCATGAATCAGAAGACATAATATTTTTAAGATGACAGTACTTCCAAAGTTGATCAAAAGATTCAATGCAATCCCTATCAAAATTCTAGCTGGCTTTTTTTTTTTTTCCAGAAATTGACAAGCTGTTCTAAAATTCATATGAAAATGCAAGGGACCTAAAATAGTCAAAACAATCTTGAACAGAAGGAAAAAGTTAGAGACTCACTTTAAAGAAAAAAAAAAAAGACACTTATCTACAAACCTACAGAAGTGAAAACTGTGCGGTATTGACATAAGGATAGACATATAGATCAACAGAATACAATTTAGAGCCCCAAAATAAACCCTTACAGTTATGGTCTATTAATTTTTGAACAGATTGCCAAGATAATTCAATGGGGAAAGAATAGTTGTTTTCCAAATGTGACAAATGGATAGTCACAGTTGGACCCCTTCATTACAACTTAGATAAAAATTAACTTTAGATGAGTTATAGACCAAAATGTAAGAGCTAAAACTATAGAACTCTTAGAATAAAATATAGGAGTAAATCTTCATGACTTTGGGTTAGACAACGTTTCTTAAATATACAACAAAAAGAACAAGCAACAAAACAAAAATAGATAAATTGGACTTCATAAAAATTAAAAACTCCTGTGCTTCAAGGACACCATCAAGAAAGTGAAAAGACTAGGAGAAAATATTTGCAAATCATATATCTCATAAGGAATTTGTATCTAAAATATATAAAGAACTCTTGAAACTCAGTAGTAAAAACACAAATAACCCCCCCAAAAATGAACATAGAATTTAAATATACATATCTCCAAAGAATGTATAGAAATGGTCAACAAGCACATTAAAAGATATCATTATATCAATATTATTAGTCTTTATAAAAAGCAAATCAAAACCATAATGAGATGCCACTTCATACGCACCAGAATGGCTAAAATAAAGACAGTAACAAATGTTGAAAAGGATTTAGAGAAATTATAACCCATTTACACTGCTGGGGGGAATATAAAATGGTTCAGGCACTTTGGGAAACAGTTTTTTGCAGTTGCTCAAAATTTCAGTTACCACATACCCAGCAGTTTCATTCCTAGGTATATACTCAAGATAAACGAAAACCTATGTCCACATAAAAACTTGTACATGAGTGTTAATAGCAACATAACAGCCCCAAAGTGAAAAAACAAATATTCATCAACCGGTGAATGGATAAACAAAATGTATATCCATAAGATGGAACGTTATTCAGCAATTAAAAAAATGAATCAAACAACTGGTTGCTATTGAGTCAACTCTGACTCACAGAAACCACATGTGTATCGGAGTAGAACTGTACTTCATAGGATTTTTAATGGCTGATTTTTCAAAAGTAGATTGCCAAGTCTTTATTTCAAGGCATCTCTGGGTGGACTGGAGCCTCCAAGCTAGGGTAGCAGCCAAGGAGTTAACTATTTGTACCACCGAAGAACTCTACTATGACATGGATAAATACGGAAAACATATGCCCAGTGAAAGATGCCAGTCACAAAAGACCACATATTGTATGATCCCACTGACATAAAGTGTCCAGAATAGGCAAAACTTTAGAGACAGACAATACATTAGTGGTTGCATAGGGTTGGGGTGGGGCTTCATTTTGGGTTGATGAAATACTCTAAAGTTAGATTGTGGTGATACTTGCACAGCTCTGTGAATATACTATAAACCATTGAAATGTACACTTGAAATGGGGAACAGTTTATTGTATGTGAGTTAAATATCAAGAAGACTGTTGTCATGGATTGAATTGTGTCCTCCAAAAATATCTGTCAACTTAGCTGGGTCATGATTCCCAGTATTGTATGATTGTGTACCATTTTGTAATGTGATGTGATTTCCTTATGTGTAGTAAACTCTATCACTATGATGTAATAAGATAGATTAGTGGCAGTTATACCGATGAGGTCAATGAGATTAGACAGTGTCTTAAGCCAATCTCTTTTGAGATATAAAAGAGAGAAGCAAGCAGAGACACAGGAGGACCTAATACCACCAAGAAAGCAGTGCCGGGAGCAGAGTGTCCTTTGGACCCGAGGTTCCTGTGCTGAGATGTTCCCAGACCAAGGGAAGACTGATGCATCATAAGGACTTTCCTCCAGAGCTGACAGAGAGAGAAAGACTTCTCCTGGAGCTGATGCCCTGAATTTGGACTTGTAGCCTGTTGGACTGTGAAAGAATAAACTTCTCTTTATTAAAGCCATCCACTTGTGGAATTTCTGTTATACCAGCATTAGATGATTAAGACAACTGTTAAACATTACTTTTCACTAAAGTCACAGGGTGCCAAATTCTCTAAAGCAAGATTGTCCAGTATAGAGGAATTATGTTTATTGGAATATTAAGAAATCTTTTCTTGTATTAAAAGCACTCCTAAGCATCAAGTTTTGAAATTTGATAAACATGAGGCTCAAATCTTGGAACAAATCCTTTCTCCAGAGCTAGCTTTTAGAACAATCTTGTAGTCATGATTTCTAAGAATTTGCAATGCCCTCTTAATTCCAAGAATGTACTATCTGCTAGAACAAAATATTCAGGCAATTCAGTAGTTTAAACTCAAAGATACAAACTCTATGTGAAAGAGAAAATATTTATACATTCAGAAAAAAACATACTAATACTATTAATTTTAGACCTTTTATACAAGACCATACAATAAAATGTTCATTAACTTTTTTTTTTTTCAAATAGAACAAATATATGCTCCCTCCTTAGTCCTGGCATCCACATCTAAACTTTGTATTATTTTTGAAAAGCTCGTTTAGCCTCTTACGTCTGTGGATTCCACTGCCTGCCAACACATGGGTTTGCAGACACTGTCTAGGGGATGTGTGCATCGCAAGACAAGAAGGGTTGGAGATAGGAGATCTACAGAAGATTTGCCTGTCAAGAAACTTTGCTCCTTAAGTGTTACCTTGTACTCTCTCTCCACTTCTAGGTAACTTAACCAATCACGCCCGAAGCCAGCTATGTGCATTCTTATTGATTTTATGTTAGTTCAACAAACGTTTACTGAATTCTCACTATGATGAGATATATTTAGAATATAGAAGTGAAAATGGGATGGAAGGGTAGGAAAGCAATTATAACACCTAACCTCTGCTGGAGCCCTGGGGTGGTGCAGTGGTTAAGCATTCAGGCTGCTAACTAAAAGATCAGCAGTTCAAATCCACCAGCCGCCCCTTGGAAACCCTGTTCTATCCTGTAGGGTCACAATGAGTTGGAATCGACTTGAAGGTAATGGTAATCTCTGCTAGGCATTGTGCTTTTTTTCTCATTTAAGCCTTTATAATGATTTCCTTATTATTCCCAGTTTACAGACGAGAAAACAGGGACTTAGAGAGTTTAAATAACTTGCTTGAGGTCAAACAAATCTTGACAGACCCAGGATTTGAACCTAGTAAGATATGTCTGAAATCAAACTTGAACTGGTGTAGGAGGGAGACGAGAAAACAAGACAGAGAAGAGCTGTCACAGAGAGAAGAAGAAGATCAAGAGTGGATGAAGTCTGAAAAACCTAGTGCATTTCAGGGAGGCTTGGTCAAGGTTGTGTAGTGTGATAAAAAAGTCAAGAAAGGTCAGTGGTTAGAGGGCACCCTTGACTGTGGCCGTCAGCTCGCTGAAAGCCTGTGATAGGGTAGTTGTAGGATTTCAGTTAAGGGGCTGGATGGAATCCAGAGAGTCAAAGATTAAGAAATTAGCAGTATAGAAGTAGGCACTGTTGTAGTTACCTTCCAGCCTTTTTTTCACGGTGACCCTAGAGAAAAGTGAGTCAGAAACTTGAGGAGAAAAATATGGATCCAGGGAAGGTATTTCCTCGTTAGGATGAAAAGGATGCTAAAAAATTTCCAAGGCGTGAGCAAAGAACCAATATGAAGGAGATTAAAAAGGAATATACAGAGAGAGGTGCAGGTTACTACTCAGGATTCGTTAATGGCCAGAATCAACAACCCCTCATCCAGTGGCTCTTCCTCCTAATTCTCCACCTCCAGGCAAGCCTCAGAGGCCAGCCCTGGGCCCTCTTCAACCAATCAGCCTAGGAGTGAAGGAAGAAGGGCATGGAAACAATCCCCCAGTCTTCACTGCC